>CM055122.1:1226584679-1227797179 GCA_029206835.1 Rana muscosa | reverse complement strand
CGATGGATGGTTTTCATCAGACCAACCGATCGTGTATGGTACCCATCGGTCTTTTTTCCATCGGTTGTAAAAAATAGAACTTGTTTTAAAATTTTCCGATGGATAAAAAACCGATGGGAATTTCCGATCGTCTATGGGCAAGTCCATCGGTTAAAAAACCCACGCATGCTCAGACTGAATTAGGAGACGGGAGCGCTCGTTCTGGTAAAACTAGCGTTCCTAATGGAGAGAGCACATTCGTCATTCTGCAAGTTATTGCTTTGTTTAATGCAGCGCATGTTTTGTTGCTTTAGAACGGTGTTTAAAATGTCATTTTGGCTGCAGATCTTTATCACGAGTTCTGACAAACGTATGTCTTTCTTCTTTCTTGTGATCTTAGGAATAATTAGTTTAATTCTTCAAGGCCGACCTCACAAATTACACCTTTTTTTTTGTATTTTAATTTGTTGTGCATTTTTTGGTGTGTCAATTTCTCAGAACAACATATTTTTTTTTATCGTTTTCTCATGGAGGTTGGTGTCCCTTGTTATTAATTACACATTGTATTTATGAAATGTTATTGCTACTCCAAAAAAAAACACATCAGGCATGTATGTTGGCTGAAATCAAATTTCCATTTATTTTGGAAAAAAAGCAAACAAAAAACGAAGGGCAACTATTCAGAAATTAGCAGAAAATATCAAGTCATTAGATCCCAAATGCAGACATGACTATGATGAATAATAAAATCAACAACAGCATGAAATCAGGTGCAGCAGCCAAAGACATACATCATCCCAAGCTGTGGTACTCCATCAACCTGCAACTTCTGGATGAGCAGCTCGAGGCCAGAGAAACACCTCCTGCTCTTCCCTGTAGCCTTCCCTCCACGCTTCCCTGCAGTGTTCCCTCCACGGCCCTGTCCTCGCGCCCTTGCAGGCTGGGCCACTGTGGGTGGTGATGTGGCAGGAGGAGGAGGAGAAGGAGGAGAGGGATTGGCCTGATGTGACAGATGGGTGGCCTCAGTCAGCAGCCCCCTCGCCCCCATGTGTACGGCCATGTATATGAGGTGCTCACAAAGGGCCCGTTGTCCTGCCTCCATTTGGAGCAACTTATCTGCCAGATAGCTGCTAAACCCCTCCGTAGGGTTGAGGGGGGCCCTCATGATGGTAGCAGCCTCCCGAATCATCTTTAGTGACTCCTCCTCCACTTGTGTCATCCGCCGTTGTATTGGCGGTCTGACGTGGAGGGGAGGCACTTGGGAGACGGTGCTGCCACTAGGCCTGGGGACCTGCTGAGTCCCACTTGGCCCTGCCTCCTGGAGGTAGAGGAAGGAGAGGTGGAGCTTATCAGCACAACAGGTCAGTGTCTGTCACCACAACTTCAAGGTAAATACAGATGTAGGCCTGCATAGTTCAAAAAAAATTTTTTGTTTTTAGGGACTGAACGTGGGGGTGTGTCAGGAAGTCCAAATCCTCCATTCTCGAGTGCCAGCGCCAAAATAATCATTCAGGAAATCATGGAATGCAGTAGCGAAATGGACATTATGAGAAAGAGAATGATTGTGATTGAGCAAAAATATAAAAACATGATAGATATTTTGGGGAGAATAGTGTGAACCCCCCCCCTGTTTTTGTGTTTTGTTATGCGTCAGAAATTTCAAATGGGATTTCCACCAGCCCAAATGTGAAGATGCACACACTGACTCAACATGTGCTATCTGCCGTCACAGGATATCTATGTCCCTGTTTTGGGGGTGCAACCTCTTCCTCCCTCCTCAAGTAGCTGAGAGGAAGTGTTTTCACCCCCAAAGCACGTCCATTGATCCCCCATGATGGCAGATAGCACATGTTTACCTTAGCCATGGGATCATGTTGAAGATACCCATTTAAGCCCCAAAAAGAAAGTGTGGTTCTTCACATTTGGACTGGATCAGGGGTAACATCACCCCATCTCATGTTTGTATTTTTCACTGTGTTATTTTGTTACTTTTTCAGACAAAAATTTTTGGCTTTTGACCCATGCATGTTTCTGCAAAAAAAGCCGCACAAACAAAAAAAAGGCTTAAATTTCGAAAACCAACCAAAAATGTGGTGCAATCAATAAAAACATTCGGGAATTCTAAAAAAGGTGTGCCTTGTTCTTTCTATGCTCAATAGCAGTTCTGAAGATGCAAAAACAGTGTTTTTACCTCTGAGATTTGAGGCTATTTACTAAGGACAAATACACTTGGCACTACTAGAACCTGGGAGACACATAAACCCCAAATACAAGAATGACAACACAAGTTTGTAGTAAATCTAATTTTTTTTTAATTTGAAAAAGGTAATAAAATGTCAGATGTGGTCTGGCATTGCGATGGCCCCCCTACCCATGAAGTACTCTACGTATTTCTGCCGTACTTCATGGGCACTTTGGGGGGCCAAGCCAGTGTTGAGGCCGGTTAGATTTGTCAGTTCAGATGGACCGACCTCAGGCCCAACTGATGACACATAATTAGCTGAGAATTTTCGGAAAAAGTTGTGCAATAAGCAGCAGCAGTACACAATGTTGTTCAGTTTATATTCCGCCAAATTGATAGCTGTCTGAAACAGGCGGAACCGGCTGGCCATTATCCCGAAGGCATTCTCCACAACTCTCCAGGCTCTGGCCAGCCGGTAATTAAAAACCCTCCTCTCCGGGGTGAGGGTGCGTTGGGGAAATGGCCGCATGAGGTGTGGTCCAAGTCCAAAAGCTTCATCCGCGATGAAAACGAACGGTAGCCCTTCCACGTTCTCTGCATCTGGAGGCAGTGCAAGACCCCCAGCCTGCAGACGGTGAGCGAACTCCGTCTCAGCGAAAACTCCGCCATCGGACATCCGGCCGTTCTTCCCCAAGTCCACATACAGGAACTCGTACCGTGCCGACACCACCGCCATTAACACAATACTGTTGAAACCTTTTTAGTTAAAATAGTATGACCCTGAACGGGGTGGCGGCACTATGTGGACGTGCTTCCCATCAATTGCCCCTCTGCAGTTGGGGAAATCCCACTGCTCGGCAAATTGGCCACAGTCAGCCATTCCTGTGGTGTGCTAGGGAACTGTGGAGTCAAACAAAAAGAAGACATTAGTACGGTTTATGTTTACAGTGCAAGCAGATTACACACAAAAACATTGTTGACCAACAACATTCTAACAATATTATTTAAGGGAGTATTTCCTACCAATAAACAAAGGCCCACTTAGCAGATGCCTCACCCCCGCTGAGTGGACATTCTAAACTAATCTAAGGGGGGGGCGGGCTTGAGGTGATTGTGGGGGATACAAAAAAAGGCTCTACCACTCTGCTGAGCTTGATTGAGAACTAAACATATTTTAACATCTTTGGGGGGGGGGATGGGGGGGGGAGGGTTGTCAAACTACGCAGGCAATGACCCCAAAAATTTGAAAAGGAAAATAGAAGGCTAGCTGGGTTTGCGCCCAGGATAGCATGCTGGAGAGGTTAGTGAAGGGAAATAGGCATGTAGGGCCCAAAAAGGCCTTTACAGGTAAAAACATGCATGGGGAAAATGGGGACATTACCAGGATATTACAAACAGGCAAATTTGTGTTAGGAGGAAAAAAAAAGAAGATTCTAAAACAATAAAAACATATAATGTGAGGTTAAAGGAGCAAAATTACCTTCATATAGTCCGTCTGCAGGACCTGAATAATGGGCGAACACGTCTCAGGGATAATGATCCCGAGAGCCTGGGGGGAGATGCCTGTTGAGAACTTGAGGTCCTGCAAGCTTCTCCCAGTCGCCAGGTATCTCAACGTGGCAATGAGCCTCTGCTCGGCAGTGATGGCCTGGCGCATCACAGTGTCCTGCCTCGTGATATAGGGGGACAGCAAATCCAACAGACGGTGAAATACGGGGTCCGTCATCCTGAGATAATTCCTGAAATCATCAGGATTATTCTCATGGATTTCCCGCAGCAGAGGCATATGAGAGAATTGGTCCCGCTGGAGCAACCAATTCTTAGTCCATGAACTCCTCCTCACCCTGTTCACAGACTGAACTCGGGTTACAGTGTTAACTGCAACACCAAGTCCAAAGCCAGCACAAGCTCGAGAACGAGAACGCACTTCAAACATGGTTTTAAACCGGTCGCCTGGTCAGAACGCACTCAAACAGAACGCTCCGTGGAACAGCAAGGCCTGAGAAGAACGACCTGAAAAACAGAAAACGAACGGCCAAGAAGGCACTGCAAGGCAGTAACGACCTGACTGCATGCACTGAATCACAAATACGAACCCACAAGCACAAACTGAACACCAGGAAACGATCTGCAAAGCACGGAGACTGAAAAGCGCGAATCGGCTCTCACCAAACTTTTACTAACACGCGGTAACACGAAATCAGCAAAAGCAGCCCAAGGGGTGGCGCCATTAGATTTGTTCAGCCCTTTTATAGCGCGTTGTACGTTTTGTACGTGCCGTCGTTTTCTTGCCGTCGGTTTTTTGACTGATGGTGTGTGGCCAAGACTGATGAAAAACAGTTTCATCGGATTTCCGATGGACAAATCCATCGGACGAAAATCCATAGGTTATCCGATCGTGTGTACGGGGCTTAACTCTGTCAACTCGTATCATGCAGACTCCTTGTCCCCGTGTCCCTCCTTCCCTTTCTTTTCCCTCTTCCCGGCTGTTTCTCTCCCTTTTTTACCCCCTTTCTTGTGTGTTTTTTCCCCGTTTTTTTTTCTCTTTCTCCCTCTTTCCCCTCCTTCTCAGTCTTTATATCTACTTTGTTTTTTTGTTTGTTTTTTTCTTCTCTCTTCTTCCCGTTTTTGCTCTCGAAATCGGGCACCTTGATAATATTAAAGTACCAAATATTGCAGGGTTGCTGACCATTAGGGATGAGCTTCGAGTTCGAGTCGAACTCATGTTCGACTCGAATATTGCCTGTTCGCCCGTTCGCCGAACAGCGAACAAATTGGGGTGTTCGCGGCAAATTCGAAAAATCTATGGGAGAAATCTAAAGTGTTAATTATAAAGGCTAATATGCAAGTTATTGTCCTAAAAAGTGTTTGGGGACCGGGGTCCTGCCCCAGGGGACATGTATCAATGCAAAAAGAAGTTTTAAAAACGGCCGTTTTTTCGGGAGCAGTGATTTTAATAATGCTTAAAATGAAAAAATAAAAAGTGAAATATTCCTTTAAATTTCGTACCTGGGAGGTGTGTATGATATGCATGTGAAGTGGTGCATGTTTCCCGTGCTTAGAACTGTCCCTGCAAAAAATGTCATTTTTGAAAGAAAAAAAGTCTTTTAAAACTGACTCGCGGCTATTAATGAATTGTCGGCTCCCGGCAATACATACAAAAGTCATTGATAAAAAAAAAAAAAAAAAGCGTGGGGGTTCCCCAGAATTCAATTACCAGGCCCTTCAGGTCTGGAATGGATATTAAGGGGAACCCCGCCGCAAATGTAAAAAAAAATTGACGTGGGGTTCCCCCAAATATCCATTCCAGGCCCTTCAGATCTGGCATGGATTTTAAGGGGAACTCCACCCCAAATTTTAAAAAAAAATGGCGTGGAGTCCCCCTAAAAATCCATACCAGACCCCTTATCCGAGCACGCAACCTGGCCGGCCGCAGGGGAAAAGGGGGGGACGAGAGAGCGGCCCCCCCTCCCTCCTGAACCGTACCAAGCCACATGCCCTCAACATGGGGAGGATGTCCCCATGTTGATGGGGACAAGGGCCTCATCCCCACAACCCTTGCCCGGTGGTTGTGGGGGTCTGCGGGTGGGGGGCTTATCGGAATCTGGAAGACCCCTTTAACAAAGGGGACCCCCAGATCCCGGCCCCCCCCTATGTGAATTGGTAAGGGGTACGTTGTACCCCTACCATTTCACGAAGAAAGCGTAAAAAAATGTTTAAAAAAACACACAAACACCTTGAAAAAGTCCTTTATTAAAAAAAAAAAAAAAACAACATTTCAGCGGTGAAATCCAGTGTCCCGCGGCGATCCCGATGTCCAGCGCTGTCCTTCATTGGTTGTGCCTGAGCGGACCTGATGGGGAACTCCCTCTCAGTATTTTAAATGTATAGACCCGCCCCTTCTATAGTTCCCCATCAGGTCCGCTCCCTCGGTATGTCGGATCCGCCTACGTCATTGGCTTGAGCGGGGAACTTCCTTCACTGTGTAATTTAAATTTACATAGTGAAGGAAGTTCCCCGCTCAAGCCAATGACGTAGGCGGGTCTGACATACCGAGGGGGCGGACCTGATGGGGGACTGCTCTCACTTTGGTAATACATGTATAGACCCGCCCCTTCTCATGTTCCGCATCTGGTCCGCTGAGCGGACCTGATGGGGAACTTTAGAAGGGGCGGGTCTATACATTTAAAATACTGAGAGGGAGTTCCCCATCAGGTCCGCTCAGGCACAACCAATGAAGGACAGCGCTGGACATCGGGATCGCCGCGGGACACTGGATTTCACCGCTGGAATGTTTTTTTTTTTGTTTTTTTTTTTTAAATAAAGGACTTTTTCAAGGTGTTTGTGTGTTTTTTTAAACATTTTTTTACGCTTTCTTCGTGAAATGGTAGGGGTACAATGTACCCCTTACCAATTCACATAGGGGGTGGGATCTGGGGGTCCCCTTTGTTAAAGGGGTCTTCCAGATTCCGATAAGCCCCCCGCCCGCAGACCCCCACAACCACCGGGCAAGGGTTGTGGGGATGAGGCCCTTGTCCCCATCAACATGGGGACATCCTCCCCATGTTGAGGGCATGTGGCCTGGTACGGTTCAGGAGGGAGGGGGGCCGCTCTCTCGTCCCCCCCTTTTCCCCTGCGGCCGGCCAGGTTGCGTGCTCGGATAAGGGGTCTGGTATGGATTTTTAGGGGGACTCCACGCCATTTTTTTTTAAAATTTGGGGTGGAGTTCCCCTTAAAATCCATGCCAGATCTGAAGGGCCTGGAATGGATATTTGGGGAAACCCCACGTCAATTTTTTTTTAAATTTGCGGCAGGGTTCCCCTTAATATCCATTCCAGACCTGAAGGGCCTGGTAATTGAATTCTGGGGAACACCCACACTTTTTTTTTTTTTTATCAATGACTTTTGTATGTATTGCCGGGAGCCGACAATTCATTAATAGCCGCGAGTCAGTTTTAAATGCATTTTTTTCTTTCAAAAATGACATTTTTTGCAGGGACAGTTCTAAGCACGGGAAACATGCGCCACTTCACATGCATATCATACACACCCCCCAGGTACGAAATTTAAAGGAATATTTCACTTTTATTTTTTCATTTTAAGCATTATTAAAATCACTGCTCCCAAAAAAACGGCCGTTTTTAAAACTTCTTTTTGCATTGATACATGTCCCCTGGGGCAGGACCCGGGTCCCCAAACACTTTTTAGGACAATAACTTGCATATTAGCCTTTATAATTAACACTTTAGATTTCGAACGTTCGAGTCCATTGTATTTAATAGGGTTCTAAAGTTTACACGAACATTTTGTCTGTTCGCAGGTTCTGGTGCGAACCGAACAGGGGGGTGTTCGGCTCATCCCTGCTGACCATGTACGTGTAGCAATGGTTAGACACGTCACCACCATGCCAAATGGGATCTTTCTCTATGGATACCCCAATTAATGTGCAATCTGTTTACTGCAATGGTACATGTTATACTTGTAGACATTTGTAATCTGCGACATTTCTTCTTTTTGTATGATGTTCGTGCGATTCGAACTGTAATCACTTATCTGTTTTTGATCTCAATAAAAAATGTATGGGAAAAAAAAAAAAAAAAAATATATACATGGGGTCTTTTTATTTCTTTATTTTCAAATCCTCCAAGTCTTCCACTACCATTTTTATTAAAAACATCAACAAATCAATTTTCATGAATTTTCGGATTGAGAATAGACTTGTTCCTGAGATTACTATGTCTGATTTCTGTACTTATTTCATTATTAAACCAAGTCTCTCCTTTTGCAGTTCGCATAGAAATGTATTTCCTAATATAAATTTTCCTTACATACAAGCTAAAGTAGGTGTCACATTTTTTGAGATTTTTGAAGAGTGCTAATTTTAACCCCTGATACAAAACTTTGAGTTCTTTCTTGGATAAGGGGATCTGACTGATGTTATTAATCCCTTCTCCTATTGCCCTCTTCTTCTCTTGTTTCCTCTTTCCTCCTCTGCATTCCCTCTTCCTTCTGGCGTGTTTTGTTGTTAGTACATTCCTGGATGATCTCCAGGTTCCATCCTGTTCCCCAATCTGTCTAAAAAAACATTTGCTGCTGGTCCCTGTCTATAATTCCTCTCTCAAAGGTTAATACCTATTTTGAGTGGGTATGTGGCTCTGATAGGAGTATTCTCTTTCCCCATTGTGATATTCATATAGTTGTATTGTGGTCTTCCCCTCCTGGGTGGGCCTCTAAAACCCCCTCTTCCATTTCCACGTCAATTTTCTCTGTACTCTTTCCATCCTGGAGTTCTGGGGGGTGCATATTGAGGATAGTTATAATTTTCCTGTCTCCATTCTCTTTCTGGTGGGTCTTTCTTTATCTTGTGGTCCCACATTAATCGGAGGTTGACTAATTCTAACGGTAGGGGGCTCCCCGTTCTGGTGCTGATTCTCTCTCGGGTGTTGTAGCTGCCGATTCTAGATCTCTCAGCTTATTTTGCCATTTATAAACCTTGTTGGATTTAAAATCTTTAACTACTTCTACACCGGGCCTATTCTGGCACTTTTCTCCTTCATGTAAAAATCATCATTTTTTTGCTAGAAAATTAATCAGAACCCCCAAACATTATATATTTTTTTTTAGAAGACACCCTAGAAAATAAAATGGCGGTCATTGCAACTTTTTATCTTGCACGGTATTTGCGCAATAATTTTTTAAACGCCTTTTTTTGGGGAAAAAAAACGGTTTCAGGAATTAAAAAATAACAAAACAGTAAAGTTAGGCAAAAAAATGTATATACCGTATATACTCGAGTATAAGCCGAGATCTTCAGCCCTTTTTTTGGGCTGAAAGTCCCCCCCTCGGCTTATACTCAAGTCAGTGAAATTGAACATTGTAAATTGTACCTGAAAAAAATTGAGCGGCTGCGGCGTCCATCGTTTAAAACTCGCGGTCTCTTCCTAGTCCCTTCCATGATAGGCAGAACTGTGTCTGCTGAGAATCGCCTATCACGAACGTTCTGTCATCCTCACCCATCCCAGCAGACACTGTGTTCAGTGTTCCGCCAATCACGGACGTCTACTGGGAAACTGAGGATGAGAGAACGTTCGTGATAGGCGTGATAAGAAGACACAGTTCCGCCTATCACGGAAGGGACCAGGAAGAGACCGCGAGTTTTAAACGATGGACGCCGCAGCCTCTCAATTTTTTTCAGGTACAATTTACAATGTTCAATTTCAATTTTAGGGGCACAGTGAGGTTGGACACAGTGAGGTTGGGCACAGTGAGGATGGGCACAGTGAGGATGGGCACAGTAAGGTGGCAATGGGCAGTGACAATTGGCTTAGTGAAGTTGCAATGGGCACAGTGAGGCGTGCAAATGGGCATTGTTGACCCTCTTCCACTCACAGTAGCTGCTGCATTCTCACCCTCGGCTTATACTCGAGTCAGTAAGTTTTCCCAGTTTTTTGTGGTAACATTAGGTACCTCGGCTTATACTCGGGTCGGCTTATACTCGAGTATATACAGTAATTGGAAATGTGCTGTTACGCCGAGTAAATAGATACCTAACATGTCATGCTTTAAAATTGCGCACACTCATGGAATGGCGCCAAACTTCGGTACTTAAAAATCTCCATAGGCGACGCTTTAAATTTTTTTACAGGTTACTATTTTCGAGTTACAGAGGAGGTCTAGTGCTAGAATTGTTGCTCGCACTCTACCGCACGCGGCGAAACCTCACATGTGGGGTTTGAACGGCGTTTACATATGTGGGCCGGACTTACATGCGTGTTCGCTTCTGAGCACGAGCTACCGGGGACAGGGGCGTTTTACTTTTTTTTTGTTATCACTTTTATTCCTATTACAAGGAATGTAAACATCCCTTGTAATAGGAATCATTGTGACAGGTCCTCTTTATGGAGAGATGCGGGGTCAATAAGACCCCACATCTCTCCTCCAGGCTGGAAATCATGAGTTCGGTGAAAAAAATTCACCGATCTCATGCTGACAGCAGCAGGCATCATTCAGTTATCCCCGCTGAAAGTCAATCACGTCATATGACGTCCTTGGTGGACAAGTGGTTAATATCCCTCTGATATTTAGCAGCCTTCCTCATTTTAACCTCTAAATCTGTTCTACCTGGGTTTTTATTGATATCATTGGTGATTATATTGTATTCAGGTAGATCCTTATATTGTTCCATTTTATCCCTGTATAATTTGATCTGCTCATCAATCTTCTCTGTTTCCTTTTAAGAAGGAACTGAACAACTTCCTTACCCTTTTTATTAAAAAATCCATACCATTCTTTGAAAGATTCTTCATCCAACATTCCATCATTGATGGTAACATCCCATCTTAGCTTTCTTGGGATGATATTATCCTTGAGACATCTGTCAAAGTTACATAGTTACATAGTTAGTCAGGTTGAAAAAAGACAAAGTCCATCCAGTTCAACCATGAATAAATAAATAAATAAATAAATAAAATAAAAAATATCGTACAATCCCATATACCCAATTCTATACCCACAGTTGATCCAGAGGAAGGCAAAAAACCCCAGCAGAGCATGATCCAATTTGCTACAGCAGGGGAAAAAATTCCTTCCTGATCCCCCGAGAGGCAATCGGATTTACCCTGGATCAACTTTACCTATAAATTTTAGTACTCAGTTATATTATGTACATTTAGGAAAGTATCCAGGCCTTTCTTAAAGCAATCTATTGAGCTGGCCAGAACCACCTCTGGAGGGAGTCTGTTCCACATTTTCACAGCTCTTACTGTGAAGAAATATTTCCGTATTTGGAGATGAAATCTTTTTTCCTCTAGATGTAAAGAGTGCCCCCTTGTCTTTTGTGTTGACCTTAAAGTGAATAACTCCATACCAAGTTCACTATATGGACCCCTTATATATTTGTACATGTTAATCATATCCCCCCTTATTCTCCTCTTCTCAAGAATGAATAAATTCAGTTCCTCTAATCTTTCCTCATAGCTGAGCTCCTCCATGCCTCTTATCAGTTTGGTTACCCTTCTCTGCACTTTCTCCAGTTCCTCCGATATCCTTTTTGAGAACTAGTGCCGAAGACTGAACTGCATATTCCAGATGAGGTCTTACTATTGATTTGAACAGGGGCAAAATGATATCTCTCTCTCTCTGGAGTCCATACCTCTCTTAATACAAGAAAGGACTTTGCTCGCTTTGGAAACCGCAGCTTGGCATTGCATGCCATTATTGAGCTTATGTTCTACCAAAACCCCCAGATCCTTCTCCACTATGGATCTCTCAGTTGTACTCCCCCTAGTATGTATGATGCATTCATATTCTTAGCCCCCAAGTGCGTAACTTTACATTTATCAACATTAAACCTCATCTACCACATAGTCGCCCAATTAGACAGAGCATTGAGGTCGGTTTGTAAATTGGCGACATCCTGTAAGGACGTTATTCCACTGCATAGCTTGGCATCATCTGCAAAGACAGAAATGTTACTTTTGATCCCAGACCCAATATCATTTATAAAGATATTAAAAAGTAAGTGTCCCAGCACTGAACCTTGGGGTACACCACTGAGAACCTTAGACCATTCAGAGTAAGAATCATTAACCACTACTCTCTGTATTCTGTCTTTTAGACAGTTTTCTATCCATTTACAAACTGATATTTCCAATCCTGTAGACTTTACCTTACACATGAGCCGTGTGTGGGGAACTGTATCAAACGCTTTTGCAAAATTCAAGTATACCACGTCCACCGCCACCCCTCTGTCCAAGGTGTTACTTACCTCTTCATAAAAATAAATCAGGTTTGTCTGACAACTTCTGTCTTTCATGAATCCATGCTGTCTGTTGCTTGAATAGTTTTTTTCCATCAAGAACTCATCTATGTGGTCTTTTATTAATCTCTCCAGTATCTTCCCAACTATAGAAGTTAAACTAACAGGTCTATAGTTACTTGTTAAAGACTTTGTTCCCTTTTTAAATATAGGCACCACATTGGCCCTGCGCCAATCCAGTGGTACTATTTCTGTCATTAATGAGTCCCTAAAAATTAGATACAATGGCCTTGAAATTACAGAGCTCAATTCTTTTAGGATCCGTGGGTGGATGCCATCTGGTCCAGGTGCTTTATCCACCTTTATTCTGTCTAAATATTTCTGGACCATATCACTTTTGAGCCATTGTGGATTTGGGGCTGTGTCACTACCACCCCCATTATGGACATGAGCTCCCCCATGCTCCTTTCTACACACAGAGCCTAAGAAAGTATTTAAAAAATTACCCTTCTCTTTGTCCCCAGTCGCCCACTCTAGATTATTTTGCAAAGGGCCTACATGCTCAGACTTGACCTTTTAACTAATAATATATTTGAAGAATTTTTTGGGTTTGTCCTACTATCTTTTGCAATCTGTCGTTCATTTTGAATTTTTGCATCCTTGATTTCCCTTTTACATATCCTGTTATATACTTTGTAACATTTAAACGACACTAGTGTTCCTTCATTTTTATATTTTTTAAAAGCTCTTTTCTTATTGTTTATAGCTTTTTTATCTTTAACCGTGAGCCACATAGGTTTTATTTTTAGCCTTTTAAACTTATTGCCCATGGGAATATACTTTGCAGTGAGGTCCCAAACAGTCTTTTTGAAGAATTCCCATTTCTGTTCTGTGTTAATCGATGCCAATATTCCCTCCCAGTCTAAGTCCTGGAGAGCAGCCCTCATCCTTGGAAAATTTGCTTTATTGAAATTAAGTGTTTTTATCTTTCCTGCATGTATTTCTTGCTTACAGCTAACATCAAATGAAATCATTTTATCTTTATCTGAACATTAGTAATACGCTCTGCATGGTTTGAGATTACCATGTCCAACAGAGCATCATTCCTAGTTGGGGCCTCAATAAACTGGACCATAAAATTGTCCTGCAATAGGCTTATACATTTTTGCCCTTTAACTGTCCCAGCAGTGCCATTACTCCAGTCAATTTCTGGGTAGTTAAAATCTCCCATTATTATTTCCCTCCCAGCCCTTGCAGCCCTTTCCGTCTGTGCAAGGAGCTGAGTCTCTACCTCCTCATTAACATTGGGAGGTCTATAACAAACTACAATGATTAACTTTGAACTACTTTGAACTTTGAAGTTAACAAGGTCTCACCAAGTGGTGACTTTCATTTCTAAAAGCCTACCCAATTTTTTTTTAGTACCGCATTTATCGGCGTATAACACGCGCCGGCGTATAACATGCACCCCAAGTTTAGGAGGGAATTTTAGGGAAAAAAACTTTTAGGAGGGAAGTTTAAGGAAAAAAAACTTACATTTAAACTTACATTTAAATGCAGCCTTACCAGTGTCCATTGCAGCCTTGTCAGTGCAGCCTTGCCAGCAGTGTCCATTGTAGCCTTGCCCCAGTGTCCAGTGCAGTCTTGCCAGCAGTGTCCATTGCAGCCTTTCCCCAGTGCCCAGTGCAGCCTTGGCTCAGTGCCTAGTGCAGCCTTGGCTCAGTGCCTAGTGCAGCCTTGGCTCAGTGCCTAGTGCAGCCTTGCCTCAGTGCCCAGTACAGCCTTGCCTCAGTGCCCAGTACAGCCTTGCCTCAGTGCCCAGTACAGCCTTGCCTCAGTGCCCAGTACAGCCTTGCCCGAATTTCAAAAATGGCGCCGCCGAGATCGCTGCAGAGACTGGGCGGAGCAGGACGACGCCGCCGAGAACGCAGGGACTGGACGGAGTCGAGATACACATAGCCGAGTGTACTCGGCTCTAGTCGGCTCTTCTTGGCTCCGCTCACAGTCACGGGACTGGCCGTGACTATGAGCGGAGCCGAGAAAAGCCGAGTAAACTCGGCTATGTGTATCTTGGCACCGATCGCTGCGCTCCGCTCAGTCAGCGGAGATCGCCAGGATGAGTGAGTATCGGCGCATAACACGCACCCACGATTTTCCCCTGATTTTAAGGGGAAAAAAGTGCGTGTTATACGCCAATAAATACGGTAATTTATAAATCTCCATTGGTCCCTTTTCTATCTGAAAATACTTCATCCAAATTGATAGTTTTATTATTAACATACGGTAATCAAATATATCCATAGTGGCTGCAGTCGTGAAAATGAATAAGTGAAAATTGAAATAAATGTAAGTAACTTCTGCACTACTATGTATAGTAAATCGAAAACACGTGTAAAATTTAAAAAGGTGCTGCTCAACACAGAATGTGTTCCCACATAAATATACAAAATAAATAGTAAAGCGCTACCTCACCCAACTGGTCCCTGTTGGGTTCTAAAAAAATTATTTTTTCAGTGTAAATCAATAATCAATCTGAAAATATCCCATTAAAATCACAGTTGCTAAACAAAATAAATCAACAATCGAAAGTCCACGAATTAATAATAATATGTGCATGTGATGACTTGATGTAATAGTTCATTAATTCCAAGCAATATGTTTTTTTTTTTTGTGAAAATATGAAGATATCCAATAGTGACAATCCAAATTATATTTAAAACTCTGCACACTGCATTTCCCTCCACCGGTCACCCTATGCGCTCACCTTCCAAAAAGACCTGCTGCTGATGAGAAAAAGTATTTCGCAGTTTATATTTACTAAAATAATTGCATTTCCATGTTCTGTGTACTGTGGTAGACCAGATTTAGTGAATGCAGGGTAATTGGTTTAGTAACACTTTGGGGGTTATTTACGAAAGGCAAATCCACTTTGCACTACAATTGCACAGCAAATGCACTTTCAAGTGCAGTCTCTGTAGATCTGAGGGGGACATGCAAGGAAAATAAAAAACAGCATTTTTGCTTGCACATGATTGGATGATAAAAATCAGATGATAAAATGATGATAAAATCAGAGCTTTCCCTTAGATCTACAGGGATCTACAGTGACTGCACTTACAAGTGCACTTTCAACTGCACTTGCAGTGCACTTGTAGTGCAGAGTGGATTTCCCTTTAGTAAATCAACCCCTTTAACTTTTACTTAGAGTTTTAAAATACATGTTTGTTTCTAGGTTTGTGTACCATAGACCCAGCTTCTGCTTTTGTTAAGGTTTCTTATTAATGTGAAGAATATAAAATTACATTTTTCTACAGACTCATCAGACCACCACTCACAAAAGACATTAGGATAATTTACTTTAGGAGTACATCTTTTACTTAACCTAAATGAGCTTGTGTTCACTTAGAACATAGATCATTTGCAGATAGAGGTGTTTTAGAGAAATAAAGTCATTTATTTTGAACATTATTAGATGACTAATGGAATACAGTTTAAGTGAAACATGTAAATCTAAGGGACCTATTTTTACAATTTGCTATGTGAATTCCTTGCGCATTCGCTTAGCTGTCATGAAGAATCCTGTGCATGGCTAGGAAAGATCTCTGCTCAGTGGCATTCAAAGTGTCATAAATCACCATCCTGATGAAATGTCCAGGGTAAGCCATGAAACAGATTGACAAGGTTACATGTGTGTCCTATGATCAAGAAAATCCCCATTTACCAAAGGAGTCATGTATAAGCATCTTCTCCTATATGGTCACCTCTGCACACTACACCATCTTTATTGGGCTCAGATCCTCATTTAACCATTTAACCCTGTATTTTGTCTAATACAGTTATTTCCTATGATTGTCAGCTCCATCTAGTGGCTACAATGCAGTTACATAGTTAGTCCATGTAGTTCAACCAATAGAAGGAAACAATATATACATACTGTGTATATATGTATATATATATATATATATATATATATATATATATATATATATATATATATATATATATATATATATATTATACACACACACATACATACACATACATACTGTATATATACAATCCTATACCCACAGCTGATCCAAAGGAAGGCAAAAATAAAAAAATAAAGCATGATCCAATTTGCTCCAGCAGGGGAAAAAAATCCTTCCTGATCCAACAAGAGGCAATCAGATATTCCCTGGATCAACTTTACCTATAAATATTAGTATCCAGTTATATTATGTGTATCTAGAAAATAATCCAGGCCTTTCTTAAAACAATCTACTGAGCTGATGAGAACCAGCTCTTGAAGAAGTCTATTCCACATTTGCACAGCTCTTACTGTGAGGAAGCCTTTTCATATTTGGAGATGAAATCTTTTTCTCTTTCGTTCATTGACGGACACAGCAACTTAAATCTTGACCTTAGGGTTATATCGCCACCTTCAGGAGAGGACTAAGCAGAACATGTTAAAACAGCAAAACTGTACAGTGCCACCCAGGGGGCGGTCCTACTGGCTATAACCCTTCACACTGCATCCAGCAGCTCAGTTTTTTTCTGCCTAGTGCAGGAGAAGGACCTGGCTCCAGGTGGGGACCATTGGTCCTGGAGATTTTTTCTTTTTTTCTGCTTTTTGATTTCTGTGATCTACCATCAACAGCCGGGCTGGGTGACAGGCTGGATAATATAGATCCTGGTAGTCTCCCCAGCCTGGCCATCAAGTGTGAGCAGACCTTAGCTACGTGCTGGGTCGGCCACGACATGCCCCGTCTGATCCAGGGGTGGCCGGTGAGCTATATGCTCCGGGGCACACATATGACTGAGCTACTGCTGTCCGTGTCACAGTCAGGGATGAGCCGAACACCCCCCTGTTCGGTTCGCACCAGAACCTGCGAACAGACAAAATGTTTGTGTAAACTTTAGAACCCTATTAAATACAATGGACTCGAACGTTCGAAATCTAAAGTGTTAATTATAAAGGCTAATATGCAAGTTATTGTCCTAAAAAGTGTTTGGGGACCCGGGTCCTGCCCCAGGGGACATGTATCAATGCAAAAAGAAGTTTTAAAAACGGCCGTTTTTTGGGGAGCAGTGATTTTAATAATGCTTAAAATGAAAAAATAAAAGTGAAATATTCCTTTAAATTTCGTACCTGGGGGGTGTGTATGATATGCATGTGAAGTGGCGCATGTTTCCCGTGCTTAGAACTGTCCCTGCAAAAAATGTCATTTTTGAAAGAAAAAAATGCATTTAAAACTGACTCGCGGCTATTAATGAATTGTCGGCTCCCGGCAATACATACAAAAGTCATTGATAAAAAAAAAAAAAAAAAGCGTGGGTGTTCCCCATTGTACCCCTACCATTTCATGAAGAAAGCGTAAAAAAATGTTTAAAAAAACACACAAACACCTTGAAAAAGTCCTTTATTTAAAAAAAAACAAAAACATTTCAGCGGTGAAATCCAGTGTCCCGTGGCGATCCCGATGTCCAGCGCTGTCCTTCATTGGTTGTGCCTGAGCGGACCTGATGGGGAACTCCCTCTCAGTATTTTAAATGTATTGACCCGCCCCTTCTAAAGTTCCCCATCAGGTCCGCTCAGCGGACCAGATGCGGAACATGAGAAGGGGCGGGTCTATACATGTATTACCAAAGTGAGAGCAGTCCCCCATCAGGTCCGCCCCCTCGGTATGTCAGACCCGCCTACGTCATTGGCTTGAGCGGGGAACTTCCTTCACTATGTAAATTTAAATTACACAGTGAAGGAAGTTCTCCGCTCAAGCCAATGACGTAGGCGGGTCCGACATACCGAGGGAGCGGACCTGATGGGGAACTTTAGAAGGGGCGGGTCTATACATTTAAAATACTGAGAGGGAGTTCCCCATCAGGTCCGCTCAGGCACAACCAATGAAGGACAGCGCTGGACATCGGGATCGCCGCGGGACACTGGATTTCACCGCTGGAATGTTTTTTTTTTTTTTTTTTAATAAAGGACTTTTTCAAGGTGTTTGTGTGTTTTTTTAAACATTTTTTTAAGCTTTCTTCGTGAAATGGTAGGGGTACAACGTTACCAACCTTACCAATTCACATAGGGGGGGCCGGGATCTGGGGGTCCCCTTTGTTAAAGGGGTCTTCCAGATTCCGATAAGCCCCCCGCCCGCAGACCCCCACAACCACCGGGCAAGGGTTGTGGGGATGAGGCCCTTGTCCCCATCAACATGGGGACATCCTCCCCATGTTGAGGGCATGTGGCTTGGTACGGTTCAGGAGGGAGGGGGGGCCGCTCTCTCGTCCCCCCCTTTTCCCCTGCGGCCGGCCAGGTTGCGTGCTCGGATAAGGGGTCTGGTATGGATTTTTAGGGGGACTCCACGCCATTTTTTTTTAAAATTTGGGGTGGAGTTCCCCTTAAAATCCATGCCAGATCTGAAGGGCCTGGAATGGATATTTGGGGGAACCCCACGTCAATTTTTTTTTTAATTTGCGGCGGGGTTCCCCTTAATATCCATTCCAGACCTGAAGGGCCTGGTAATTGAATTCTGGGGAACCCCCACGCTTTTTTTTTTTTTTTTTTATCAATGACTTTTGTATGTATTGCCGGGAGCCGACAATTCATTAATAGCCGCGAGTCCGTTTTAAAAGACTTTTTTTCTTTCAAAAATGACATTTTTTGCAGGGACAGTTCTAAGCACGGGAAACATGCGCCACTTCACATGCATATCATACACACCCCCCAGGTACGAAATTTAAAGGAATATTTCACTTTTATTTTTTCATTTTAAGCATTATTAAAATCACTGCTCCCGAAAAAACGGCCTTTTTTAAAACTTCTTTTTGCATTGATACATGTCCCCTGGGGCAGGACCCCGGTCCCCAAACACTTTTTAGGACAATAACTTGCATATTAGCCTTTATAATTAACACTTTAGATTTCTCCCATAGATTTTTCGAATTTGCCGCGAACACCCCAATTTGTTCGCTGTTCGGCGAACGGGCGAACAGGCAATGTTCGTGTCGAACATGAGTTCGACTCGAACTCGAAGCTCATCCCTAGTCACAGTGTACCACTCGGGTGATGGGTCTGTCCGGAATGCGTCCAGCAGACCCCACAGGAGGGGTAAGTATGGTTCCACCTGTCTCGGCAGGACGGAGCAGCTGGGCATTCCCTGGGAAGTCGAATTTGGGGTCTCTCATTCTCCTCTTCTTCTCTCCCTGTCCTTTCCCTCCTCCCTATACTTGGGCTGCTGCGTGACTGAACGGGGGTCTTCCGGGGGGCTCCGTGTCCGACAAGGGGGCTGCGCTGGGAGTTGAGGGTCCGCTGTTATGTTCCCTATTTGTGTAGTGGGGTGTTCTGGTGTGCACATTGTAAAAAAGGAGGCCACCGTGCGTAAAGTCAGCGTGGTTGCGCCATTTTCCTGTGGTTTTTAGTCAGGAAGATTTGGCGGCCATTTTCCTGTAGTTTGAGTCAGGATAGTTTGGCGGCCATTTTCCTGTAGCCTTAGTCAGGAAGTCCGGCGGCCATCTTTTTGGAAGCCCTCAGGCGTTTTTTCTTGCTGAGGCAGGCCGGCGGCCATTTTCTTGTAGTCTAAGCTTGGTTTTTGCCTCTAGCACTGGTTATCCTTTTGGAGCGGCGCAAATTAAACAGAACACCTCATGAGGGAGAGTGGATGGCAGCGCAGCACAGCACAGTGCAGTACCTGGGCCGGGGTGGTGAGTCCTGCGGGGGGCCCCTCAGTCTGTGGCAGCTAGGAGGGTGGACTTTTTGTGTAACTGGCTCTGCGGTCCCTAACGGGTGTCAGGCGAGGTGGGTCAGCATGGCGTCAGAAGCTGGCGCTTCTTCCCCGGACATACCTGCGGTGGCAACCTGCTCCCCTGCACCCGCGGTGCCTATGGACGCTTTGTCGGTGGTCCTGGAGTCTTTTGTTGCCAGGGTGGAAGCGGTGTGCGGGCACAAGGGGGGTAAAAAACGCCCCCTCCCCTCACCGTCTTCTGGGGAAAGCTCTGATTCAGACTCGTGTCTTGCTGTGGCAGCTGGCCCCTGTTCTGAATTTTCAGAGGATGCGGACCAGAACCATTTGGACAGTGAGGATTATTCCGTGTCCGGGTCAGCGCAGGAAAGGGCGCTTGTAGGAGCACTTATCACAGCGGTGCGAGATACCCTAAAAATGGAGGATACTGCGGGGGCATCTACTGAGACCCCCCGGTATCCAGGTTAAATAAGGTAACCACGATTCCGGTGGAGGGGACCCCTGCCTTTAAGGACCCTGCCGATAGGAGGGCTGAGGCGGTTGCCCGTTCCATGTTTACGGTGGTGGGGTCAGCATTGCGGCCAGTATTGGCCACGGCCCTGGTGTCCCAGACACTTACTGAATGGGCAAAATTGTTGCACCGTGAGTTGGAAAAGCAACAGGCTTCCCCGGTCTGCGTGGAACTGGCGGACCAGTTGGTGCATGGCCTTAAGTATGTCTGCGATATGGCCTTAGATACGGCCCCCTTGCTTTCTAGAGTCTCAGTATCTGCTGTGGTGCTAAGCCACCTGATTTGGCTGAAATGCTGGTCTGCGGACCAGGCATCTAAGAAGGCTCTGGCGGATTTGCCCTTCCAGGGGAGAGGCTCTTTGGAGCCTCGCTGGATGACATTATTAAAAATGTTACTGGGGGTAAGAGTACATTGCTCCCACAATCCAGAAAAGGTAAGGAGCCTCGTCGTAGGCCAGGACCTTCCTTTTCCGCTCAGAAGCATTTTTTTCATCCGCCCGGGGGGGCGGGTAAGCGTCCCCAGACCGACAAGGTGTCAACTGAGGGACAGAAGCGTCCCTGGTTTCGCAAGCCAAACAAGCCTGCGAACAAATCCACGACAGCATGAAGGGTTGCCCCCGCCCGACTCTCGGGTGGGGGGTCGCCTTCGGGAGTTTGCAGCTCGATGGACCTCCCTGCTTTCCGACCAGTGGGTCTGCAAAGTGGTTTCATCTGGATAAAGGATAGAGTTTCTCTCTTGTCCAACAAACAGGTTTTTTCCCTCAAACCTTCATCTTCTCCCGGCTCATCGGGAAGCCTTGTTGGGGGCAGTGCAGGACCTGCTGCTGTGCGGGGTAATAGTGCCGGTGCTGTCACAGGAACGGTTTCAGGGATTCTACTCCAATTTGTTTGTAGTCCCAAAGAAGGAAGGGGTCCGTCCGACTCTGGACCTCAAGGCCCTCAACAGATTTGTGAAGGTGAAAAGATTCAGGATGGAATCAGTTCTCTGTGGTCGCTGCAGTCCATCCGGGGTATTTTCTGGCATCCCCGGACATCAAGGACGCATACTTACATGTCCCCATATGTGTCAGGCATCAGATTTCTGTGATTTGCGGTCGGGGACGAGCACTACCAATTTGTAGCTCTCCCTTTTGGCCTGGCGTCGGCACCAAGGGTTTTCACCAAGGTGCTCACCCCGATTCTGGCTTTGCTGAGACAGCGAGGAATCGCAATCGTGGGCTACCTGGATGACCTTCTTCTGAGGGCAGCTTCAGCCTCAGAATTAGAGGAGGATATGGCAATAGCCAGTCAGACTCTTCGGGAGTTCGGTTGGGTTCTGAACCTCCAGAAGTCAGTGTTAGTACCGACTCAACGCCTGGAGTACCTAGGCTTGATTCTGGACTCCTCAGAGGCAAGGGTTTTTCTCCCTTCGGACAAGCTGCAGACTCTTCAGAAGCTGTTGACGTCTCGCAAGTGGTCGTCGCTGCATTTTTGCATGCGAGTCCTAGGTCTCATGGTAGCCACTTTCGAGGCGGTACCGTATGCTCAATTGCACACTCGAGACTTGCAACAGGAGATTCTGTCCAAATGGGACATGTCTCTGTTGTCTCTGGATTGTCAGATTTGGGTGAGCCACCTAGTCAAGGAATCCCTGGTCTGGTGGCTGAGGTCTCCGGCCCTTTAGTCCGGGAGGTCGTTCCTTCCTTCTCATTGGACGGTGATCACGACGGACGCCAGCCTGACCGGTTGGAGGGAAGTTTGGGGCATAGAGTCGGCACAGGGTTGCTGGACGCAGGTATAATCCCACCTGCCGATCAATGTGCTGTAACTTCGGGCGATCAGGCGGTGCCTCTCCACATGGTCACAGAGGCTGCAGGGATGCCCAGTCAGGATCCAGTCGGACAACGCCACAGCGGTGGCGTATGTCAACCATCAAGGAGGAATGAGGAGTTTGGCTGCAGCATTGGAGGTACCTCACATCCTGCGGTGGGCATAGCGGTGCGTGACGGCTCTATCGGCCGTGTAAATTCCGGGCGTAGAAAACTTGCAAGCAGACTACCTAAGTCGCCAAATGCTGGACAAAGGGGAATGGTCGCTACATCCGGAGGTCTTTCGACTCCTTTGCCTGAGATGGGGCATGCCAGATGTGGATCTCCTGGGCTCTCGACTCAATCAGAAGATGCTGAGGTTTGTGGCAAGGTCCAAGGACCCATGGGCGGACACGGCAGACGCCTTGATGGCTCCTTGGGGGCATTATCGGCTGATTTATGCCTTCCCCCCCATAAAACTTCTCCCTCGTCTGCTTGGAGTGGAGACCGAGGGAATTCCGGTGACTCTAATTGCCCCAGATTGGCCTTGGTGTCCCTGGTACAGTGTGAATGGTGGCAGATGTTCCTTGGTGACTACCATTGCGAGAGGACCTTCTGTCGCAGGGTCCTATACTTCATCCTGCTTTACAGTCGCTGGCTTTAACGGCGTGGCTGTTGAAAGTCAGGTGCTAAGGGACCGAGGTCTGTCGGACTCGGTAATCTCCACTATGTTGAGGGCCCGGAAGTCATATTCTCTGAAGATTTATCATCGCACATGGAAGGCCTACATCTCTATGTGTGAGGAGATGGGGGTGGCGTCCGCGTGCGTATTCGGGCTCTAGTATTCTGCTGTTTTTACAGCGTGCGTGGATCAAAAACTTGCCTTAAGCACCATTAAGGGGCAGATATCAGCCTTGGCTGTCTTTTTTCAGCGACCCTTGGCGGCTCATCCTTTATGGAGCACGTTTGTGCAAGGAGTTCGACATGTGGCCCCTCCGGTTTTGCCACCACTGCCTCCGTGGGATTTGAATCTGGTGCTCTTGGTTCTTTTGAAACCGCCATTTGAAAACATTAGGGAGATCCCCTTATTGACACTCTCTCAGAAGGTAGCTTTTCTTGTGGCTGTCACATCTGCCAGGAGGGTTTCTGAGTTGGCGGCATTGTTTTGCAAGTCTCCCTACTTGATCCTCCACAAGGATAAGGCGGAGCTACGCCCGCAGCCTTCATTTCTCCCTAAGGTTGTTTCGGCATTTCATCTAAATGAAGACATTGTGCTTCCGTCCTTGTGTCCTCTGCCGTCGCATCCTAAGGAGGTGGCTTTGCATTCCTTGGACGTGGTCCGGGCTCTGCGGCTGTATCTGTCTGCTACGGCTCCATTCCAGAGGTCAGACTCACTCTTTGTGTCGGTGACTGGTCCGAAGAAGGGTCTTTCTCGGTGGATCAGACAGATCATGATCCAGGCTTAAAAGGGCGGGAGCCTCGCTTTCCTGTCACGGCACATTCAACCAGGGCAATTGATGCCTCCTGGGCTTTCCGACATCAAGCGTCCATTTCCCAGGTGTGTAAGGCAGCGACCTGGTCGTCCGTTCACACTTTCACAAAATTTGACAAGGTTGATGTGAGTGCATCTGCGCATGCTTCCTTTGGCCGCAAGGTTTTACAGGCGGCTGTTTAAGGTTGCAACTCCTCCGTTGAGGACCTCTGGTTGTTATGGGTGGAGTTTGTTTGCTTGCTGTTCCCACCTCTTGTTTTTTTGACACTGCCTGGGGACATCCCTAAGGTCAAGATTTTTTTTTTTTTTTAATTCTTTATTTTATTTTATCAAGATTTCAGTTATGTTACATCAGTGCATTTCCATTGGTCCAGCCAAGACAATGCATTTACAAAAATAATCATGAGTACTAAGAGACTCTTGGCTCTTCTCCTTATACACACATTTCTAAAATCTCTATTTCACCCTTCCATCCCCCCTTTTCACTTTATACCCCCCCTCCCTCCCTTCTACCTCTTATTTTCTAAAAAAAATTCTCTAATTTCTCAGATTTTCTGCATAACTCCATGTTTTCTTAAATTCTTTCCAACATTCCCACTTGTCTTTAAATCCTTTTTTTTCCTACTCTACGTCGTACTTCAGTCCCTCCATGCTATATGTTTCTTCCACAGAGTCTACCCACTCCCATACAGACGGACTTTCCACTTTTCGCCATTTTTTGGGGATCAACCTTTTAGCCGCGTTTAGTAAATGTGGGATCAGTGATTCTTTATACTGTTTCATTCCTCCCTCTCCTCCATGGAATAAGACTATCCATGGGTCTTTTTTAATCTCCTTCTCGGTAATTGCTTTTATCATTTCCAGTATCTTTTCCCAATATTTTTGAATTTTAGGGCACTGCCACCACAAGTGGGCCATTGTTCCCCTCTCCCCACATTCTCTCCAACATTCTGCTTTCTGTTCCACTTGAAATTTACTCAATTTATCTGGTGTGGTGTACCAACCTGTGATACACTTATAATTCATCTCTGCGGTCCTGCTGTCCATAGCAGACGAGTGGGTCAATTTTATTATTCTCTCTATAGTCCTTTTATCCCTATGTGTTCCCAATTCTCTTTCCCATCTCTTTATGAATGGGGGTATCTCCAGTCCGTCCACTGTCAGCAGCAATTTATAAAGTTTTGATATAGTTCCTTTTGAATTATCGGCCATACAAAGCCGTTCCAACGTCGTAAGCTCCTCCCCCGACCTAATTGGCTGGGGAAGGCTTTGTACAAAGTGGACCAACTGATGATACCTCCACTCATCTACTATCATTAATTCCCTATTGTGTCTTAGTTCTTGAAATGGTGTAATTTTCCCTTTTTTTATTATATCTCTTAACCACTTAAGCCCCGGACCATTTCGGGCCATTAGGACCAAGCCTGTTTTTGGGATTCGGCACTGCGCTGCTTTAACTGTAAATTGTGCGGACATGCAATGTTGTACCCAAATGAAATTTGCGTCCTTTTCTTCCCACAAATAGAGCTTTCTTTTAATGGTATTTGATTGCCTCTGCGATTTTTATTTTTTGCGATATAAACAGAAAAAGACCGAAAATTTTGAAAAAAAATGATATTTTCTACTTTTTGTTATAAGAAAAATCGAATAAACTCAATTTTAGTCATACATTTAGGCCAAAATGTATTCAGCCACATGTCTTTAGTAAAAAAAATGTCAATAAGCGTATATTTATTGGTTTGCGCAAAAGTTATAGCGTTTACAAACTAGGGTACATTTTCGGAAATTTACACAGCTTTAAATTTATGACTGCCTATCTCATTTCTTGAGGTGCTAAAATGGCAGGGCAGTACAAAACCCCCCCAAATGACCCCATTTTTGGAAAGTAGACACCCCAAGGAAATTGCTGAGAGGCATGTTGAGCCCATTGAATATTTTTTTTTTTCGTCCCAAGTGATTGAATAATGACAAAAAAAAAAAAAATTACAAAAAGTTGTCACTAAATGATATATTGCTCACACATGCCATGGTTATATGTGGAATTGCACCCCAAAATACATTCTGCTGCTTCTCCTGAGTACGGGGATACCACATGTGTGGGACTTTTTAGGAGCCTAGCCACGTACGGGACCCCGGAAACCAAGCACCGCCTTCAGGATTTCTAAGGGCGCAAATTTTTGATTTCACTCCTCACTACCTATCACAGTTTCGAAGGCCATAAAATGCCAAAATAGCACAAACCCCCCCCAAATGACCCCATTTTGGAAAGTAGACACCCCAAGCTATTTACTGAGAGGCATGTTCAGTCCATGGAATATTTTATATTTTGCCACAAGTTGCGGGAATATGACAAACTTTTTTTTTTTTCACAAAGTTGTCACTAAATGATATATTACTCACACATGCCATGGGCATATGTGAAATTACACCCCAAAATACATTCTGCTGCTTCTCCTGAGTACGGGGATACCACATGTGTGGGACTTTTTGAGAGCCTAGCCGCGTACGGGACCCCAAAATCCAAGCACCGCCTTCAAGGTTTCTAAGGGCATAAATTTTTGATTTCACTCCTCACTACCTATCACAGTTTTGAAGGCCATAAAATGCCAAGATGGCACAAAACCCCCCCAAATGACCCCATTTTGGAAAGTAGACACCCCAAGCTATTTGCTGAGAGGCATGTTGACCCCATTGAATATTTTTTTTTTGTCCCAAATGATTGAATAATGACAAAAAGAAAAAAAAATGTACAAAAAGTTGTCACTAAATGATATATTGCTCACACATGCCATGGTTATATGTGGAATTGCACCCCAAAATACATTCTGCTGCTTTTCCTGAGTACGGGGATACCACATGTGTGGGACTTTTTGGGAGCCTAGCCGCGTGCAGGGCCCCAAAAACCAAGCACCGCCTTCAGGATTTCTAAGGGCGTAAATTTTTGATTTCACTCCTCACTACCTATCACAGTTTTGAAGGCCATAAAATGCCAAAATAGCACAAAACCCCCCCAAATTACCCCATTTTGGAAAGTAGACACCCCAAGCTATTTGCTGAGAGGCATGTTGAGTCCATGGAATATTTTATATTTTGCCACAGGTTGCGGGAATATGACAAACTGTTTTTTTTGCACAAAGTTGTCACTAAATGATATATTGCTCACACATGCCATGGGCATATGTGAAATTACACCCCAAAATACATTCTGCTGCTTCTCCTGAGTACGGGGATACCACATGTGTGGGACTTTTTGGGAGCCTAGCCGCGTACGGGACCCCAAAAACCAAGCACCGCCTTCAAGGTTTCTAAGGGCATAAATTTTTGATTTCGCTCCTCACTACCTATCACAGTTTTGAAGGCCATAAAATGCCAAGATGGCACAAAACCCCCCCAAATGACCCCATTTTGGAAAGTAGACACCCCAAGCTATTTGCTGAGAGGCATGTTGAGCCCATTGAATATTTTTTTTTTTGTCCCAAATGATTGAATAATGACAAAAAGAAAAAAAAAATGTACAAAAAGTTGTCACTAAATGATATATTGCTCACACATGCCATGGTTATATGTGAAATTACACCCCAAAATACATTCTGCTGCTTCTCCTGAGTACGGGGATACCACATGTGTGGGACTTTTTGGGAGCCTAGCCGCGTACGGGACCCCAAAATCCAAGCACCGCCTTCAAGGTTTCTAAGGGCATAAATTTTTGATTTCACTCCTCACTACCTATCACAGTTTTGAAGGCCATAAAATGTCAAAATAGCCCAAAACCCCCACAAATGACCCCATTTTGGAAAGTAGACACCCCAAGCTATTTGCTGAGAGGCATGGTGAGTATTTTACAGCTCTCATTTGTTTTTGAAAATTAAGAAAGACATTTTTTTTTCTTTTTTTTTTTCTTTTTTTACATTTTCAAAACTTTGTGACAAAAAGCGAGATCTGCAAAATACTCAACATACCTCTCAGCAAATAGCTTGGGGTGTCTACTTTCCAAAATGGGGTCATTTGGGGGGGTTTTGTGCCATCTGGGCATTCCATGGCCTCCGAAACTGTGATAGGCAGTGAGGAGTGAAATCAAAAATTTACACCCATAGAAATCCTGAAGGCGGTGCTTGGTTTTTGGGGTCCCGTACGCGACTAGGCTCCCAAAAAGTCCCACACATGTGGTATCCCCGTACTCAGGAGAAGCAACAGAATGTATTTTGGGGTGTAATTCCACATATGCCCATGGCATGTTTGAGCAATATATAATTTAGTGACAACTTTTTGTACATTTTTTTTTTTGGTCATTATTCAATCACTTGGGACAAAAAAAAAAAATATTCAATGGGCTCAACATGCCTCTCAGCAAATAGCTTGAGGTGTCTACTTTACAAAATGGGGTCATTTGGGGGGGTTTTGAACTGTCCTGGCATTTTATGCACAACATTAGGAAGCTTATGTCACACATCATCCACTCTTCTAACCACTTGAAGACAAAGCCCTTTCTGACACTTTTTGTTTACATGAAAGAAATTTTTTTTTTGCAAGAAAATTATGTTGAACCCCCAAACATTATATATTTTTTTAAAGCAAAGGCCCTACAGATTAAAATAGTGGGGGTTGCATTTTTTTTTTCCACACAGTATTTGCGCAGCGATTTTTCAAACGCATTTTTTGGGGGAAAAACACACTTTTTTTATTTTTAATGCACTAAAAAACACTATATTGCCCAAATGTTTGATGAAATAAAAAAGATGATCATAGGCCGAGTACATGGATACCAAACACGACATGCTTTAAAATTGCGCACAAACGCGCAGCGGCGACAAAACTACATTCATTTTTAAAAGCATTTAAAAGCCTTTACAGGTTACCACGTTAGATTTACAGAGGAGGTCTACTGCTAAAATGACTGCCCTCGATCTGACCTTCGCGGTGATACCTCACATGCATGATGCAATTGCTGTTTACATATGACGCTAGACCGACGCGTGCGTTCGCCTTTGCGCAATAGCAGGGGGGGACAGCGGTGTATTTTTTTTTTTTTTTTTTTTTTATTATTTATTTGGCTTTTTTATTTTATTTTTAAACTGTGCCTTCCATATTTTATTTTTTTACCATTTTTATCGTTATCTCAGGGAATGTAAATATCCCCTATGATAGCAATAGGTAGTGACAGGTACTCTTTTTTTGAAAAAAATTGGGGGGTTAGACCCTAGATCTTTCCTCTGCCCTCAAAGCATCTGACCACACCAAGATCGGTGTGATAAAATGCTTTCCCAATTTCCCAATGGCGCTTTTTATATCCGGGGGGGGACATTCCCTCCCACTGCTTGTAAAAGCAGTCTAGAGGCTAATTATCTGCTAGAATTGCTTTTACATGAAAGCCGGCTGCTGGCTGAAAAGAATGATACCAAGATGATACCTAAACCCGCAGGCATCATTCTGGTATAAACATTCAAAGTCCAGCAACATACCAGTACGTTGCTGGTCCTTGTTGGACATGTATTGTAATCTTTTTTTTCATACAGCCTATTGGCTGAACGAAAAAAAGAGATTGATTGGTGGGTATGCCCACCATTAGAATACCTCCCTTCATCCACCCACTTCTAATGATGGGCATATATGCCGAAGCATGGGGGCATCCTCCCGCAAAAAAGTTATGCCGCGTACACACGGTCAAGCCTTCGTCGGAATTTCGACCGTATGTACGCGGCATAAAAGGTTATGCCGCGTACACACGGTCGGACTTTTCCACGGATAAGCCTCCGTTGGAATTTCGACCGTATATACGCGGCATTAGGAGCAAAATCGCTCCTCCGCCCCTGCTGCCCCCATGCTTCGGCATATATGCTCTTTTTTTTAACTGTGGTGGTGAAATCACCTCCTACAGCGTTGGAGTCACGGCTTTATGTATCGTGGGAGCAAACGCTGTTGCTGTCAAGATAAATAGATCCGCGCTGCAACTGAATGGCGTACCTGGTAAGCAAATGGTGGTTAACATTAAAACAAAGTAACATTACAGTACAACAGTAAGACCTTACCATGCCATACCTGCAAAGCAAATACCAAAACAAAACCTAGTAAAAAATAAAAAAATGTTTTAACGCAACCTGTGCCTAAAATATATATATGCCGAAGCATGGGGGCATCCTCCCGCAAAAAAGTTATGCCGCGTACACACGGTCGGAATTTCGACCGTATGTACGCGGCATTAGGAGCAAAATCGCTCCTCCGCCCCTGCTGCCCCCATGCTTCGGCATATATGCTCTTTTTTTTAACTGTGGTGGTGAAATCACCTCCTACAGCGTTGGAGTCACGGCTTTATGTATCGTGGGAGCAAACGCTGTTGCTGTCAAGATAAATAGATCCGCGCTGCAACTGAATGACGTACCTGCTAAGCAAATGGTGGTTAACATTAAAACAAAGTAACATTACAGTACAACAGTAAGACCTTACCATGCCATACCTGCAAAGCAAATACCAAAACAAAACCTAGTAAAAAATAAAAAAATGTTTTAACGCAACCTGTGCCTAAAATATATATATGCCGAAGCATGGGGGCATCCTCCCGCAAAAAAGTTATGCCGCGTACACACGGTCGGAATTTCGACCGTATGTACGCGGCATTAGGAGCAAAATCGCTCCTCCGCCCCTGCTGCCCCCATGCTTCGGCATATATGCTCTTTTTTTTAACTGTGGTGGTGAAATCACCTCCTACAGCACTGGAGTCACGGCTTTATGTATCGTGGGAGCAAACGCTGTTGCTGTCAAGATAAATAATTCCGCGCTGCAGTTGAATGGCGCACCTGAAAACAAAAAATTACATACCTGAAAAGCAAGCATGATAAAACATTGCAGAATAGAATACAGTAAAAAAAGAGCAGAACAATAGAGAGAAAATAGAGAGAGAGAGAACAATAAAACGACAACTATTTTTGGTTTTTTTATTTTATATTTTTTTTGTGTTTTGTTTTTTACGTTTTTTTTTTCTTTTTTACACTTTTTTTTGTAACTTTACAACTGTAATGGTTCGGGTCTCTCAAAATGTAATGGCATCTTGGGAGACCCTGTGTAAGTGTGTCCTAGTCTGTGAAATGCTGTACCCTACGCTAAAACTTCACTTTTGAGTGGTAGCGTTCAAAACATTCACCTTGGCAAAGACCAGGCTTGACAGGACAGAGTGGACAAAAACTACGGGTGTCGCGCCTAAATCCGCGCTTGCTACAGACACGACATCTTTTTTGGGGGTGTCTTTGGGTAGGGGTACTCGGGAGGACATACGAATAATGCCTCTCATGCAGCCGGCTTACTGCATTTGGTTGGGGATGGTGAGGTGCAGAACCGCCTGGATACAGGAGTTCTGTGACTATCTCATTCTGGAATTTTAGAAGAGATAACGTCCCGCCTGAAGCTCTGTATAGCACATGAGCGTTCAGCAAAGCCAATTGGAATAATGATAGAGACACTTTTTTGTACCAGCGTCTCGCCTTACGGTCAATTAGATACGGCGCCATCAACTGGTCGTTGAGGTCCACCCCTCCCATATTTTGGTTATATTCGTGGACACAGAGGGGTTTCTCCACAACACCAGTCGCCGTACGAATTTGGACTGTCGTGTCTGCATGAAGGGAGGTAAGAAGGAAAACATTCTTATTGTCCCTCCACTTCATAGCGAGCAAGTTATTACACTTCAAGCAGGCTCTCTCCCCCAGCCTAAGACGGGCATCTACAAGCCGCTGGGGAAAGCCTCGGCGATTAGGTCGCACGGTGCCACATGCTCCAATCTTATGATCAAACAAGTGACTAAACAGTGGCACGCTCGTGTAATAATTGTCCACATACAAGTGGTACCCCTTTCCGAATAAGGGTGACACCAAGTTCCACACTATCTTGCCAGCGCTCCCTATGTAATCCGGGCAGTTGACCGACTCAATCTGACTGTCTTTTCCCTCATAAACCGTAAAGTTCACTACATAGCCTGTTGCCCTGTCACAGAACTTGTAGAGCTTGACCCCGTATCTGGCACGCTTGCTGGGAAGGTACTGCTTGAAAGACAAGCGGCCAGAAAATTTAATCAGGGACTCATCAACGCAGACAACTTGATCGGGAGTAAACAAGGCTGCAAAACGTTCGTTGAAGTGGTTTATGAGGGGCCGAATTTTATAGAGCCGGTCGTATTCAGGGTCCCCACGTGGACGACAAAGTTCATTGTCGTTGAAGTGCATGAACCGCAAAATCTGCTCGTATCGTGCCCTGGACATGGAGGCAGAGAACACGGGCATGTGGTCAATTGGGTGCGTGGACCAATAAGCACGCAATGACGGAAATTTATGTGTGCCCATGTTGAGGGAAAGGCCCAGAAAGGTCTTAAATTCGGAAACCGTAATTGGTTTCCAATTTCTGGCAATTTTAGGCAACTGGGGGTTAGCGGCGATAAATTGACCAGCATATAAATTACTCTGGTCCACAATAGATCTATAGAGATCTTCCGTGAAAAACAGCGAATAAAAATCGATTGGCATAAAATCAGCTGTTTCCACCTGAATACCGGGTTGGGCAGTGAATGGGGGAAGTACGGGTTCTGCAGAAGTGGTGGGGACCCAATCAGGATAGGCGAATTCTGCAGAAAGGGCAGTATGGGCACGACGGGCCTGCCTTTGTCTTCTTGGTGGCAGCGGGACACTACTTGTGCTTGCCACCTCGCCAGCTTGAACTGCACTTATGGGACTCGCCACGTCACCAAGTGTTACTGCAGTGCTGGATGTACGTCCAGGCTGTACTAGGCCGCTGGTGCTTGCCAGTTCACCAGAAGGAATAGCGGCGCTAGTACTACTCTGCTCCATGATACGAGAGACCTGCGGTTCTTGCTCCTCAACAACCTCAGAAGATCGGGATCGGGTACGCCTGACCTTAGCAGGGACCTCAACTTCGTCGTCAGAGCTATCTGACGTGGGGCCGCTGACGTCACTGTCTTCTACGGGAAGATATTCTGAGCCTGAATCTGACAGATACGTGACCTCCTCTTCACTATCTGTCATGCTCAGAATCTCGTAGGCCTCTTTACTAGTGTACCTTCGACTTGCCATTTTGGGCTCTAAATTTAGGGGTACACTAGTAAGATTCACAGGAAAAAAAGCACCTGACTGTCGTCAGCAAATATATCAAACGCTACAAAAAAACTGTTAGCGATCGCAGGGATCAGGCCTGTCTCTGCGAACGCTGCAGTTATGTGTGTTGTGTTTGGTAAGTGACAGTGATCGATCGATACTGCACTTGGGTGGGCTGGGCTGGGCTGGGCGGAGGGGCTAAACGCAGGTACTAGCAGGTATCTGGGCTGATCCCGCTAACACTGCGTTTTTGGGAACCCTAAACCGCTGGGGATGCTAGTATAGATCTGATCAGATACTATACCACTAAGGGGGGTGTATGCTTTGCGCGTGGGTGTTAGCGTTACTGGCACTAACCTAACACTGCCTGGGGCGACGCAGACCCTCTCTGGCGCTAAAACCTAATTGATCTCACCCGCCGGGCGATCAGGGGGGTTAAACCTTTATTGGGTTATATACGGCGGGTGCCCTGATGCTATAAAAAGCAAACTAATCAACCAGCGTCACCCGTAACCTTTATATGGTGATCACTGGTGAAAGGGTTAACTAGGGGCAATCAGGGGGTTAAAACCTTTATTAAGTTAAATATGGGGGTACCTGACACCAATAAAAACCTGCGGCGAACCTAAAAAAAAAATAACTGCCTATCTAAAACACCAGCGACACGAATACAGCGATCGGAAAAACAATCGCTTAGTGACGCTGAAGTTAGGGGGTGAAAGGGTTACCTGGGGGGTGATCAAGGGGTTAAACCTTTATTAGGGGGGGTTAGGGGGCTACCCTGGACCTAAAGGGGCCTAATCCTAACTGCCTTGCAACTTTTTACAATCACAGATGACACTAAATGCAGTGATCAGTAAAATAAATGATCACTGCAATCAGTGACACTGTGATTGGGGGCTTTGGGGTGACCTGGGGGGTGATCTGGGGGTGACTGGGGGGTGATTTGTGTGCCTATGTGTACCTACGTGTCAGTGGACTGTTGGAGCACTAACCTCTGTCTTCACTCCTCGGCGCCGGGAACGAAAAGACCGCGGCGAGGGAGATGACATCACTTCCTCCAGCCTGTGTTTACATCACATGGCGGAGGAAGCAATTTCATTGGCCGGGAGCGATCGCGAGGGGGGGGGCGGAATCGAGCGGCCGCCCCCTCATGCCTGATCGCTCCCGAACACTTAACGGCCGCTCACTGCAGTGAAGGGGGGTCCGGATGGACCCCCCAACTGCACAAAGGCGATCACGTAGATCTACGTGATTCTGCCTGTCCGTGCCATTCTGCCGACGTAAATCGGCGGTGGGCGGTCGTTAAGTGGTTAACTGTGCTTTTTTAATCCAGTTTCCTCCCACTATTTTTTTTCCCGGTGCAAAAAATTCATTTTCTTTTAGTTCTATAAGGGGAGAATTATAGTCCCTGTCTATTTGTTTATGTAACCTGTCCCAAATTTTAAGTGCAATTCGTGTCACAACATGAGTGTTTTCACCTAGTGCTCTATACTGGGGGGGTTCCATATTACACCTCCCAATTGTGTGTTTGCCATTACCTTTTCAATTTTTACCCACCTTTTTTCATGCCTATCTTTGGCCCACTCGATTATCCGGGACAGCACCACCGCATTATAATATTTTTTTATATCTGGCACTGCCAACCCTCCATGTTTTTTTTCCTGTTTTAATACCGAGAAGGAGATTCTATGCTTTTTATTCTTCCACACGAAATTCATTAGCATCTTTTTTAACACTCTGAAGTAGGGTTGAGGTATTGCAACTGGTAACATCTGGAATTTATATAAGATTTTCGGCAGCAGAACCATCTTCAGAATGTTAATTCTTCCTATCCATGATATCGGGCAGTTTGTCATCCTTCTAATTTCTCTTTTTATTTAGTCTAGTAAAGGGATATAGTTTATCTTATATATTTTTTTTATTGAGTTGGCGAGTTTTACCCCTAAATACTTGAGTTCCTTCTGCCAAGGGAAATTAAACTCTTTTCTTAGACTCTGTTCTTCTACCTTTCCAATATTAACATTTAGAATCTCAGTTTTGGCTATATTAACTTTAAAGTTTGATATTTCACCGTATTGTTTAAATATTTTAAGTAAGTTTGGTAATGTGGTCCTGGGATTACTGATAAAGAACAAGACATCGTCCGCGAAAGCTGAGAGTTTATGTTCATCTTCCTCCATTCTGATCCCTTTAATGTCTGGGTTGTTTCGTACCGTCGCGAGCAGAGATTCTAGGGACAACACGAACAAGAGGGGGGACAGGGGGCATCCCTGTCTTGTCCCATTTTTCATCTCAAAAGCTAGAGACAGTGTGCCATTTATTTTAACCCTACCTATAGGGTGCTGATACAATGTTTTTATCCATTGTATCATCCTAGCTCCCAGGCCCATAATTTCCAGGGTTTGTATCATGAGTCCCCAGTCTACAATGTCGAATGCCTTTTCTGCGTCTACTGACAGAAGTAGCCCTGGGGACCCATTCTCTTTTATTTTCTGCAGGAGGAGCAATGCTCTCACACCATTGTCCCTCCCCTCCCTGCCTGGGATAAATCCCACCTGATCCAGATGGACCAGTGTGGGCATCAGTCCCTTCATTCTTTCTGCCAAGACTTTTGCGTATAGTTTTATATTCGTGTTTAGTAGCGAGATCGGCCTATATCCGGAGCATAACCTTTCATCTTTCCCCTCCTTTGGTATAACCGTTATTATAGCTACTGAGGCCTTTCTTCCCATTTCATAGTCCGTCCCTAATCCATTCATATAATTACATATCCTAGGTATCAAAATCTCCTTACATTTTCTATAATATAATGCTGTAAACCCGTCCGGGCCGGGACTTTTCCCTGGGGCTGAATCTCTCAGTGCATTACTTATTTCTTCTTCCGTTATGGGTCTATCTAGTGCCGTTCTTTCATCCTCATTAATCCTATGCAATCCCGCCTTTCTTAAGAATTCTTTTATTTTTAGTTGTTTCTCTCCTACCTCCCATCTCTTCTGCTCTACTGAGTACAACCCCTCATAATAGTTTTTAAATGTGTCTGCTATATCCTTAGTTATGTGCACGACCTCTCCGTTCTTTTTTTTATCTTTTCTATGAAGTTTCTGGGGGGTTTTTTGTACCATTCTTGCTAGATGTTTACTAGATTTGTTTCCCCACTTATATCTTTCTTTTGCTATGCGATGTAGCTTTATTTTAGTCTCTTGTTCCATTATTTTTTTAAGTTCATTCCTTTTCCTTACTAATTCATGATATAACTCTTGTTGTTGCCCCTGTTGTTTTTTATGCTCTTGCACAATTTTGAATATTTCTTCTATCAGCAAGTTAAGTTTTCTACTTCTCTCTTTTTTTTTCCTTGCCCCTTCTGAAATCAAGATCCCCCTAATGTAGGCTTTGTGTGCCTCCCATAGGGTTGCCCCTGATATCCCTTCCATATCGTTTATCTGAAAATAAAATTCTAATTCCTTTTCCACCCTCTTTAATCCTTCTTCATCCCGGAGCAGTTCTTCATTTAGTCGCCAAGTATAAGGTTGTCTATGATATTCGGGCACTTTTAATTTCATGCTTACAGGGGCATGGCCAGAGAGTGAGGCAATTCCTATGTTCGTTTCCATGACCATATCCAACATTCTATGTTCGACCATTATGTGGTCTATCCTCGAGTACGTCCCGTGTACAGGGGAAAAAAATGTATAGTCCTTTGATTTTGGATGCATAATCCTCCATATGTCAACCATCTGACTACTATGCATTTTTTGTTTTATCTCTGTCAGTTGTATGTTATTTGTCCCCTGTAACCGGGACGTACTATCCACTGCCGGAGTCAAACAAAAGTTCATATCTTCCATCAAAATTATATACCCCACCCCAAAATCCTTCAGTTTCCCCAGAGTTTCAATAAGATATTCAATGGGGTTCGCATTAGGAGCGTAGATATTTGCCAGGGTACATTTCATTTCCCCCAACTTCCCTTTTAGAAAAATATATCTACCATCTTTGTCCGTCATTCTATCCTCCAATGTGAACCTCATTTCCCTAGAAAACCCTATTGCAACCCCCTTGCCCTTTTAGAGATGGTATCTCCATAGAACCAGTTCGGGAAATTGGGTGAGTATAATTTAATGTTTGATTCTGGGGTCAGATGGGTCTCCTGTAAGAAGACCACATCCGCTCTATAATGCTTAAGCTCTCTTAAGACCTTATGTCTTTTGGTAGGTATATTAAGACCTCTGACATTATAGGATAGGAAGTTTATTGCTGACATCTATATTTTCTCTTTTTTTTTTTTTTTTTCCTTTTCTCTTTCCTTTTATACTGTTTACATTTTATCTGTCTTTCATCGCCTTTTCCCTTTCTTTTTGTAGAGTCAAAAAGGTAGAATCCCCTCCTTTACCAAACCCCTTTCCCTCTCCCCCAAGTCCCTCCCTCCTCCCCTCTCCCCTCCTTCTCTCTCCCCCTTTACAAAACCCCCCTTCCTCCCCCCATTCTTTTCCTTCCCACCCCCTCCCCTCCTCCCTCCTCCCTTTTGGCCCATTATTGGCCTTAGAACCGTTATTGGTCTTTCCTCCTGGTTCTCTCATTTTGGAGGTGCAGCTCAGACCCCGCCACCTGCCTCCCTCCCACTCCCCTTGAATTTGGGGAGTGTGAGGAAGCCCGGAGGCGCTGCACGGTGGCCCGGTCAGCCTTTTCCACCCCCTAGACCCTCACCCTCCTCCCTGCTTTTTCTTCATAATACCGGAACCTTACAATAATGTCTCTAGGCCAGTCGTTTTCTCCATTCCTTAGTTTGCCTACACGATGCACTTGCTCAATTTTAAGGGAGTCTTCTGCCCCCATATCCAATATGGGCTTGAATATTATATTCATAGTTTTCTTCAGGTCTTCTCCTTTTTCCTCTGGTATAGAGCGGATTCTCAGGTTCTGTCTTCTGTTTCTGTTCTCTTGGTCTTCTAATCGATATATTATGTTTCTCTGGTTTTGTTGTATTCTTTTATCCTGCTCCTTTAATTTGCTTAATTCCCGATCCTGTATATCCGCACTTTCTTCCATCACTTCTACTCTTGACAGAAGATGTCCGAAATCTATTCTTAACATATTAATTTCTGCCTTTATTGCGTTTTCTAATCTCGTTAGCATCTCGGTCATTTCTCCCTTTGTAGGAATTTGTGCATCTGCCCATTGCTCTTCTGCTCTGCTTATTTCTAGTTCACTTTCTGTTATTTGATCCCTTTTAGATCGATCTTATGTCCCTCCTCCCTGCTTTTCCATACTCCTTGACCCCTTTTCTGTTGTCTTTTCGCCTTTATCCTGCTTTTGTACTCCTGTTCCTGGGCTCTTTGAGCTTACCTCCTGGGTCATGTACTGTTTAATTGTACCATTTGCTGTACTATTCCTAGGAGTCTTGGGGGCCGTCCCCCTCGTGGTTCTGCTCATCTTATTTTTGTTAACAGGTCTTATTTGTTTCCCCAGTTTTACTCCTTAATTGTATGCTATACCCTTCTTTTTATTGGGGTACGTCTGTTATACTCTCCCCTAGAATTTCAACCCTACCAAAGAGGGCCAGTGTATAACAGGTTTTATTTTGGGCTGCTGGGTTCCTCTTGGAGCAGCAAGGAAAAAGGAGTGTGGGCGTAAAAGGGATATCAACCAGTTTTAATACCAAAAAAAAAAAAAGGGGGGGGAAAGAAGGGGGAGAGGAGACAGCCCCCCCCTGTGCAGATATTCAATCAGACCGACATACAGTCTTATCCTTGTATGGCCCAGAGTTTCTAGGCATCCATGGGCACCGTCCGACACTTTTGGGTTTACTCAGAGTCCCTTTAGAGTCCCTTCAGAGTCCCTTCAAATATTTCATTTGTTCAATATATATGTCAGATAGTTTCTGAGTTGTTTAACCTCCCGTCTCTTCCCCACTCTGATTTTTAAATGTCTCTTACCAACAGCTTCAGACATTGATTTTAACTGGGTGCATTTAAATGCATTTTTAAATGTACTTTCTTTCCAAGCGGGAGCTTACTTCACTTTAATTTTGTTTCTGTGTAGCTGGATATCCAAGTACATCACCTCTTTCACCTCCCATTCTTTCTCCTCTTCCCTTCCTGATTTATTCACACATTTATGCGTTTATGTTTGTGTATATTTTCCACACAGGACTGATTATTTCATATACAATCCATATACAATCCATATCCAATCCATTAGTTTTAAGGGGGTCAGCTACTTCCTTCCTTCCTTCCCACCTTGAAAAACTCAGCTTCATATCCCTGCGTTTCTGCATCTGTGTGTCTCAAACAAACATTTTCAAGTCAGTGGGAATGAATCAGTGGGGATTAGGGATGAGCTTCGTGTTCGAGTCGAACATACGTTCGACTCGAACATCGGCTGTTCGATCGTTCGACGAAGATCGAACGATTTGGGCCGTTCGCGCCAAATTCGAGTGACGCGAACGGCCCACAATGCACTACGCCATCGCAGTGTCATCCAGGCGCTGTGATTGGCCAAGCATGCACTGTGACCCCGCATGCTTGGCCAATCACAGCGCCGGCAGCGAGGAGAGCAATGATTGGCCACAGGCAGGATGCCTGTGGCCAATTATTGCTGAGGGTGTTTAGTACACGCCCCACACTATAAAAGGCCGCCAGCACGGCGGCCTAGTGTAGTGTGTTCTGGAGCAGGGAAAGACAAGCATAGGCAGGGACAGTGACATTTATTTATTTCTTGCTTAACCTGGATTCCTTTAGTTTAGGGAAAGAGAAGGATAGGTAGGGAGAGTGTCAGTGTGTTTTACTGTGCGAGTCCTTGTTTCTAGGGACAAAGAAGGAAAGTGAGGGGAATTCTCCTTGTGCTATAGTGTGCTTTAAAAAAACATTTTTTCTAGGGACAGAAAACTCTAGGTAGGGAGAGTGTCAGTTTCTTTCACTGTGCGAGTCCTTGTTTCTAGGGACAAAGAAGGAAAGTGAGGGGAATTCTCCTTGTGCTATAGTGTGCTTTAAAAAAACATTTTTTCTAGGGACAGAAAACTCTAGGTAGGGAGAGTGTCAGTTTCTTTCACTGTGCGAGTCCTTGTTTCTAGGGACAAAGAAGGAAAGTGAGGGGAATTCTCCTTGTGCTATAGTGTGCTTTAAAAAAAACATTTTTTCTAGGGACAGAAAACTCTAGGTAGGGAGAGTGTCAGTTTCTTTCACTGTGCGAGTCCTTGTTTCTAGGGACAAAGAAGGAAAGTGAGGGGAATTCTCCTTGTGCTATAGTGTGCTTTAAAAAAAACATTTTTTCTAGGGACAGAAAACTCTAGGTAGGGAGAGTGTCAGTTTCTTTCACTGTGCGAGTCCTTGTTTCTAGGGACAAAGAAGGAAAGTGAGGGGAATTCTCCTTGTGCTATAGTGTGCTTTAAAAAAACATTTTTTCTAGGGACAGAAAACTCTAGGTAGGGAGAGTGTCAGTTTCTTTCACTGTGCGAGTCCTTGTTTCTAGGGACAAAGAAGGAAAGTGAGGGGAATTCTCCTTGTGCTATAGTGTGCTTTAAAAAAACATTTTTTCTAGGGACAGAAAACTCTAGGTAGGGAGAGTGTCAGTTTCTTTCACTGTGCGAGTCCTTGTTTCTAGGGACAAAGAAGGAAAGTGAGGGGAATTCTCCTTGTGCTATAGTGTGCTTTAAAAAAACATTTTTTCTAGGGACAGAAAACTCTAGGTAGGGAGAGTGTCAGTTTCTTTCACTGTGCGAGTCCTTGTTTCTAGGGACAAAGAAGGAAAGTGAGGGGAATTCTCCTTGTGCTATAGTGTGCTTTAAAAAAAAAAATTCTAGGGACAGAAAACTCTAGGTAGGGAGAGTGTCAGTTTCTTTCACTGTGCGAGTCCTTGTTTCTAGGGACAAAGAAGGAAAGTGAGGGGAATTCTCCTTGTGCTATAGTGTGCTTTAAAAAAACATTTGTTCTAGGGACAGAAAACTCTAGGTAGGGAGAGTGTCAGTTTCTTTCACTGTGCGAGTCCTTGTTTCTAGGGACAAAGAAGGAAAGTGAGGGGAATTCTCCTTGTGCTATAGTGTGCTTTAAAAAAACATTTTTTCTAGGGACAGAAAACTCTAGGTAGGGAGAGTGTCAGTTTCTTTCACTGTGCGAGTCCTTGTTTCTAGGGACAAAGAAGGAAAGTGAGGGGAATTCTCCTTGTGCTATAGTGTGCTTTAAAAAAACATTTTTTCTAGGGACAGAAAACTCTAGGTAGGGAGAGTGTCAGTTTCTTTCACTGTGCGAGTCCTTGTTTCTAGGGACAAAGAAGGAAAGTGAGGGGAATTCTCCTTGTGCTATAGTGTGCTTTAAAAAAACATTTTTTCTAGGGACAGAAAACTCTAGGTAGGGAGAGTGTCAGTTTCTTTCACTGTGCGAGTCCTTGTTTCTAGGGACAAAGAAGGAAAGTGAGGGGAATTCTCCTTGTGCTATAGTGTGCTTTAAAAAAACATTTTTTCTAGGGACAGAAAACTCTAGGTAGGGAGAGTGTCAGTTTCTTTCACTGTGCGAGTCCTTGTTTCTAGGGACAAAGAAGGAAAGTGAGGGGAATTCTCCTTGTGCTATAGTGTGCTTTAAAAAAACATTTGTTCTAGGGACAGAAAACTCTAGGTAGGGAGAGTGTCAGTTTCTTTCACTGTGCGAGTCCTTGTTTCTGGGGACAAAGAAGGAAAGTGAGGGGAATTCTCCTTGTGCTATAGTGTGCTTTAAAAAAACATTTTTTCTAGGGACAGAAAACTCTAGGTAGGGAGAGTGTCAGTTTCTTTCACTGTGCGAGTCCTTGTTTCTAGGGACAAAGAAGGAAAGTGAGGGGAATTCTCCTTGTGCTATAGTGTGCTTTAAAAAAACATTTTTTCTAGGGACAGAAAACTCTAGGTAGGGAGAGTGTCAGTTTCTTTCACTGTGCGAGTCCTTGTTTCTAGGGACAAAGAAGGAAAGTGAGGGGAATTCTCCTTGTGCTATAGTGTGCTTTAAAAAAACATTTTTTCTAGGGACAGAAAACTCTAGGTAGGGAGAGTGTCAGTTTCTTTCACTGTGCGAGTCCTTGTTTCTAGGGACAAAGAAGGAAAGTGAGGGGAATTCTCCTTGTGCTATAGTGTGCTTTAAAAAAACATTTGTTCTAGGGACAGAAAACTCTAGGTAGGGAGAGTGTCAGTTTCTTTCACTGTGCGAGTCCTTGTTTCTAGGGACAAAGAAGGAAAGTGAGGGGAATTCTCCTTGTGCTATAGTGTGCTTTAAAAAAACATTTTTTCTAGGGACAGAAAACTCTAGGTAGGGAGAGTGTCAGTTTCTTTCACTGTGCGAGTCCTTGTTTCTAGGGACAAAGAAGGAAAGTGAGGGGAATTCTCCTTGTGCTATAGTGTGCTTTAAAAAAACATTTTTTCTAGGGACAGAAAACTCTAGGTAGGGAGAGTGTCAGTTTCTTTCACTGTGCGAGTCCTTGTTTCTAGGGACAAAGAAGGAAAGTGAGGGGAATTCTCCTTGTGCTATAGTGTGCTTTAAAAAAACATTTTTTCTAGGGACAGAAAACTCTAGGTAGGGAGAGTGTCAGTTTCTTTCACTGTGCGAGTCCTTGTTTCTAGGGACAAAGAAGGAAAGTGAGGGGAATTCTCCTTGTGCTATAGTGTGCTTTAAAAAAACATTTTTTCTAGGGACAGAAAACTCTAGGTAGGGAGAGTGTCAGTTTCTTTCACTGTGCGAGTCCTTGTTTCTAGGGACAAAGAAGGAAAGTGAGGGGAATTCTCCTTGTGCTATAGTGTGCTTTAAAAAAACATTTTTTCTAGGGACAGAAAACTCTAGGTAGGGAGAGTGTCAGTTTCTTTCACTGTGCGAGTCCTTGTTTCTAGGGACAAAGAAGGAAAGTGAGGGGAATTCTCCTTGTGCTATAGTGTGCTTTAAAAAAACATTTTTTCTAGGGACAGAAAACTCTAGGTAGGGAGAGTGTCAGTTTCTTTCACTGTGCGAGTCCTTGTTTCTAGGGACAAAGAAGGAAAGTGAGGGGAATTCTCCTTGTGCTATAGTGTGCTTTAAAAAAACATTTTTTCTAGGGACAGAAAACTCTAGGTAGGGAGAGTGTCAGTTTCTTTCACTGTGCGAGTCCTTGTTTCTAGGGACAAAGAAGGAAAGTGAGGGGAATTCTCCTTGTGCTATAGTGTGCTTTAAAAAAACATTTGTTCTAGGGACAGAAAACTCTAGGTAGGGAGAGTGTCAGTTTCTTTCACTGTGCGAGTCCTTGTTTCTAGGGACAAAGAAGGAAAGTGAGGGGAATTCTCCTTGTGCTATAGTGTGCTTTAAAAAAACATTTTTTCTAGGGACAGAAAACTCTAGGTAGGGAGAGTGTCAGTTTCTTTCACTGTGCGAGTCCTTGTTTCTAGGGACAAAGAAGGAAAGTGAGGGGAATTCTCCTTGTGCTATAGTGTGCTTTAAAAAAACATTTTTTCTAGGGACAGAAAACTCTAGGTAGGGAGAGTGTCAGTTTCTTTCACTGTGCGAGTCCTTGTTTCTAGGGACAAAGAAGGAAAGTGAGGGGAATTCTCCTTGTGCTATAGTGTGCTTTAAAAAAACATTTTTTCTAGGGACAGAAAACTCTAGGTAGGGAGAGTGTCAGTTTCTTTCACTGTGCGAGTCCTTGTTTCTAGGGACAAAGAAGGAAAGTGAGGGGAATTCTCCTTGTGCTATAGTGTGCTTTAAAAAAACATTTGTTCTAGGGACAGAAAACTCTAGGTAGGGAGAGTGTCAGTTTATTTCACTGTGCGAGTCCTTGTTTCTAGGGACAAAGAAGGAAAGTGAGGGGAATTCTCCTTGTGCTATAGTGTGCTTTAAAAAAACATTTTTTCTAGGGACAGAAAACTCTAGGTAGGGAGAGTGTCAGTTTCTTTCACTGTGCGAGTCCTTGTTTCTAGGGACAAAGAAGGAAAGTGAGGGGAATTCTCCTTGTGCTATAGTGTGCTTTAAAAAAACATTTTTTCTAGGGACAGAAAACTCTAGGTAGGGAGAGTGTCAGTTTCTTTCACTGTGCGAGTCCTTGTTTCTAGGGACAAAGAAGGAAAGTGAGGGGAATTCTCCTTGTGCTATAGTGTGCTTTAAAAAAACATTTTTTCTAGGGACAGAAAACTCTAGGTAGGGAGAGTGTCAGTTTCTTTCACTGTGCGAGTCCTTGTTTCTAGGGACAAAGAAGGAAAGTGAGGGGAATTCTCCTTGTGCTATAGTGTGCTTTAAAAAAACATTTTTTCTAGGGACAGAAAACTCTAGGTAGGGAGAGTGTCAGTTTCTTTCACTGTGCGAGTCCTTGTTTCTAGGGACAAAGAAGGAAAGTGAGGGGAATTCTCCTTGTGCTATAGTGTGCTTTAAAAAAACATTTTTTCTAGGGACAGAAAACTCTAGGTAGGGAGAGTGTCAGTTTCTTTCACTGTGCGAGTCCTTGTTTCTAGGGACAAAGAAGGAAAGTGAGGGGAATTCTCCTTGTGCTATAGTGTGCTTTAAAAAAACATTTTTTCTAGGGACAGAAAACTCTAGGTAGGGAGAGTGTCAGTTTCTTTCACTGTGCGAGTCCTTGTTTCTAGGGACAAAGAAGGAAAGTGAGGGGAATTCTCCTTGTGCTATAGTGTGCTTTAAAAAAACATTTTTTCTAGGGACAGAAAACTCTAGGTAGGGAGAGTGTCAGTTTCTTTCACTGTGCGAGTCCTTGTTTCTAGGGACAAAGAAGGAAAGTGAGGGGAATTCTCCTTGTGCTATAGTGTGCTTTAAAAAAACATTTTTTCTAGGGACAGAAAACTCTAGGTAGGGAGAGTGTCAGTTTCTTTCACTGTGCGAGTCCTTGTTTCTAGGGACAAAGAAGGAAAGTGAGGGGAATTCTCCTTGTGCTATAGTGTGCTTTAAAAAAACATTTTTTCTAGGGACAGAAAACTCTAGGTAGGGAGAGTGTCAGTTTCTTTCACTGTGCGAGTCCTTGTTTCTAGGGACAAAGAAGGAAAGTGAGGGGAATTCTCCTTGTGCTATAGTTTGCTTTAAAAAAACATTTTTTCTAGGGACAGAAAACTCTAGGTAGGGAGAGTGTCAGTTTCTTTCACTGTGCGAGTCCTTGTTTCTAGGGACAAAGAAGGAAAGTGAGGGGAATTCTCCTTGTGCTATAGTGTGCTTTAAAAAAACATTTTTTCTAGGGACAGAAAACTCTAGGTAGGGAGAGTGTCAGTTTCTTTCACTGTGCGAGTCCTTGTTTCTAGGGACAAAGAAGGAAAGTGAGGGGAATTCTCCTTGTGCTATAGTGTGCTTTAAAAAAACATTTGTTCTAGGGACAGAAAACTCTAGGTAGGGAGAGTGTCAGTTTCTTTCACTGTGCGAGTCCTTGTTTCTAGGGACAAAGAAGGAAAGTGAGGGGAATTCTCCTTGTGCTATAGTGTGCTTTAAAAAAACATTTTTTCTAGGGACAGAAAACTCTAGGTAGGGAGAGTGTCAGTTTCTTTCACTGTGCGAGTCCTTGTTTCTAGGGACAAAGAAGGAAAGTGAGGGGAATTCTCCTTGTGCTATAGTGTGCTTTAAAAAAACATTTTTTCTAGGGACAGAAAACTCTAGGTAGGGAGAGTGTCAGTTTCTTTCACTGTGCGAGTCCTTGTTTCTAGGGACAAAGAAGGAAAGTGAGGGGAATTCTCCTTGTGCTATAGTGTGCTTTAAAAAAACATTTTTTCTAGGGACAGAAAACTCTAGGTAGGGAGAGTGTCAGTTTCTTTCACTGTGCGAGTCCTTGTTTCTAGGGACAAAGAAGGAAAGTGAGGGGAATTCTCCTTGTGCTATAGTGTGCTAAAGCATTCCTCATCAACCATCTTTGAAATCCTTGTTTTTTGGACAGTCAGGGAAATTGTCGTTGTGCTATTCTGTGCAAAAGCAATCATCCTCAACCATATTTAGAAATCCTTAAGTAAAGGGACAGAGAAGGACACCTGAAGGTAGCCCTTATTGCTTTTTTCCCATCTCCCTGCAGGCCATCTATTAGAATGTCTGGAAGGCAAACAAGGAGAGGCAGACAGTCAGGAGGCAATAAAAGAGGGCAAGCAGGCTCTGTGTCTGGGGGCAACAGTGCTGGTCGTGGACGCGGTGCATTGTCATCAGCACATGGCCATGGGACACGCTTGTCCTTCTTTTCGGCAGCTGGACATGTTGAGCCACATCATGCCGAAGACTTGGTAGAGTGGATGACCAAGCCCTCCTCCTCCTCCTCATCCTCTCTCAACCAGGCTCAGGGTACTGGCAAAGCAGCTGCCAAAGCGTCCTCTTCCCTGGTATCAATGTCAGACTCATCATCAGTCACTCCTTCCCTAGACCCACCATGTCCTCCTCCTGAGGAGTCCCCCGAACTGTTTGAGCACAGTGTTGGGTACATGCTCCAGGAGGATGCCCAGCGTTTCGAAGGGTCTGATGATGAAACCCAGCTACAGGAAGGCAGTAGCGTGAGAGCAGACAGAGGGGATGCTCAAGAAGGACACCAATCTGGCAGTCATGTTCCAGCAGCTGCAGCATACTGCCAGATTGGCTCCAGTGATGAGGAGGGAGGGGATGATGAGGTCACTGACTCCACGTGGGTGCCTAATAGGAGAGAGGAGGAGGATGAGGATGAGGAGGAGGCACATCTCCAACGAGGCAGGATGCCCTTTGGTGGCCAGCGTAAGGGCAGTACACCGACGGAATCACACCGCAGAGCTCCGCCTGTGCAGGGCGCTGCCTCTGCCCGTCATTCAAAAAGTTCCTTGGTGTGGGCCTTTTTTGAGGCTAGTGCATCAGATCGCACAGCTGCTGTTTGCAACATATGTCTCAAGCGTATATCGCGTGGCCAAAACATCAGCCGCTTGGGTACCACATGCCTGACCAGACATATGTTGACCTGCCATGCAGCTCGTTGGCAAGCCTACCTCAAAGACCCACACCAAAGAACAAAGCGGACCTCTCCTTGCACCGCATCAGCTGGGATCTCCAACCCCACTATAACTTCAGTCCTCTCTGAAACATGCACTGAGAGGAATGAAGGTGTAGAATTAGGTGTGTCACAGCCAAGTACTTGCGGCCACTCTGCTAGCAGTACACCGACGTCCTATTCTAGCAGGCAAATTTCCCTGCCCCAGCTGCTGGACCGTCGAAAGAAGTTCACTCCCAGCCATCCACATGCCCAGCGGTTGAATGCTAGCTTGGCTAAATTGCTAGCGCTTCAACTGCTGCCTTTTCAGTTGGTAGACTCGGCCCCCTTCCGTGAGTTTGTGCAATGTGCGGTTCCTCAGTGGCAGGTTCCCAAACGCCACTTTTTCTCACGGAAGGCTATTCCGGCTCTCTACCGGCATGTGGAAGGCAATGTCTTGGCCTCGCTGGACAGGGCGGTCAGCGGTAAGGAACATATTACCGCTGACTCATGGTCCAGCAGGCATGGACAGGGACGTTACCTTTCTTTCACGGCCCATTGGGTCACTCTTTTGGCAGCTGGGAAGGATGCAGGACAAGGTGCAGTAGTGTTGGAGGTTGTTCCACCGCCACGCCTCCAAAATGCTACTACTGGTTGTGACACACCTCTCTCCTCCACCCCCTCCTCTTCTTCTTCCTCCATGGCCTCTTCCTGTGGTTTGTCCTATGAACCAGCGGTGCTCCGTAGCCGTTCACGGGGCTACGCAAGTACGCAGGCAAAAATATGCCATGCCGTGCTTGCGCTGGTGTGTTTGGGGGACAGAAGCCACACTGGGGCAGAGGTCCTGTCTGCTCTGCAGGGCCAGGCCGAGAGGTGGTTGACGCCACGCCAGCTTAAGCCAGGAATGGTGGTTTGCGACAATGGCACCAACCTCCTCTCCGCCCTCCGACAGGGACAACTGACCCATGTGCCCTGTGTGGCTCACGTCCTTAACCTGGTGGTGCAGCGGTTCTTGGGCAGGTACCCGGGCTTACAGGATGTCCTGAGGCAGGCCAGGAAAGTCTGTGTGCATTTCCGCAGATCTTATAATGCCAGTGCTCGCCTGGCTGAGCTGCAAAAGGAGTTGAACCTGCCCAAGAACCGCCTTATATGTGACATGCCCACCAGGTGGAACTCAACGTTGGCCATGCTGCAGCGGCTGCACACGCAGCAGAGGGCCATCAATGAGTACCTGTGCGACTACGGCACCAGGACAGGGTCAGGGGAGCTTGGTTTTTTTTCTCCACGCCAGTGGGGCATGATCAGGGATGCATGCACTGTCCTGGCACCATTTGAGGAGGCCACGAGGATGGTGAGCAGTGACAGTGCATGCATCAGTGACACTGTACGTCTTGTCCACCTGTTGGAGCACACGCTGCGTGGAATAATGGACAGGGCACTTGAGGCAGAACAGAGGCAGGAAGAGGAGGACTTCCTTGCCTCTCAAGGCCCCCTTTACCCAGACAGTGTTCCTTCTGTCCCACCCATCGCACAGGAAGAGGAGGAGGAGGAGGAGGAGGAGGAGGAGGATTGTGTCAGCATGGAGGTGGAGGCTGGCACTCAGCATCATCAGCAGCAGTCTTTTAGGGATGATTTACAGTCCCAAGAAACCAGTGGACTTGTACGTGGCTGGGAGGAGGTGGCTGCGGATCATGTCGTCCTTAGTGACCCAGAGGACTCCGGAGCGAATGCCTCAGCAAACCTACGCTGCATGGCCTCCCTGATCCTGCAAAGTCTGCGGAAGGATCCTCGTATTCTTCGGATCAAGGAGAGGGACCATTACTGGCTGGCCACTCTCCTTGATCCACGGTACAAGGGTAAGGTTGCGGACCTTATCTTACCTTCGCAGAGGGAGCAGAGGATGAGACAACTCCGGGAGGCCTTGCAGAAAGGTCTGTGCAACGCGTTCCCAGAGACTGGGAGGTTACAAACTCCTGGTCCTGGACAACGAGTTGCTGAGGCTTCGGCCAGTCAAAGAAGGAGCGGTGGGGAAGGTGGCCGTCTGACCGATGCGTTCAGACAATTCTTTAGTCCGCAGCCCCAAAGTATGATCGGTTCCAGCAACCATCGCCAGCGTCTGATAAACATGGTGCAGGAATATCTAGGGGCAAGGTCAGACTTGGACACCTTCCCCACCGAAAATCCTCTGGCTTACTGGGTCTTGAGGATGGATCACTGGCCAGAGCTTGCACAGTATGGAATTGAGCTACTGGCCTGTCCTGCATCCAGCGTTCTTTCGGAACGCACATTCAGTGCTGCTGGAGGATTTGTCACGGATCACAGGGTGCGCCTGTCCACCGACTCGGTTGATCGACTGACTTTCATCAAGATGAACCAGTCTTGGATCACCACCAGCTACCACACACCTGATGCTGATATAACAGACTAATTGATTTTAACATGTCACATCCCTTCAAGACTGATGCTGATGCTGAGTGCCTGTGCTGTTATGTTGACTGGCTATCCTCCTCCTCCGAGTCCTCAATGATACGATTGATGATGATAGCTTGGAAGATCATTTTTGTTTATGGGTGCCGCCACCAGTGGCTAAGGCCCAATTTTTCAGCCCCTGTTTTACAGGGGCGTGTAATTACAATTTTTTTAGCAATAATTTGCCATAGGGCTCATTGCTGTGCTCCAAGTACAGTATCTGTGAGGGGTTGGAGTGTTGTGCCACCAGTGCCTAAGGCCCAATTTTTCAGCCCCTGTTTAACAGGGGCGTGTCATTACAATTTTTGAAGCAATACTTTGCAACAGGGCTCATTGCTGTGCTCCAAGTACAGTATCTGTGAGGGGTTGTAGTGTTGTGCCACCAGTGCCTAAGGCCCAATTTTTCAGCCCCTGTTCAACAGGGGCATGCAATTACAATTCTTGATCTAATAATTCACAGCAGGGCCCATTGCTGCACCCACCAAGAGTAACTCTGAGGGCTTACAGTGTTGTGGCAACGCCACCACCACCACCACCACGAAAGGCCCAATTTTTCAGCCCCTGTTCAAAAGGGGCATGTAATTACAATTCTTGATCTAATAATTCACAGCAGGGCCCATTCCTGCACCCACCAAGAGTAACTCTGAGGGCTTACAGTGTTGTGGCAACACCACCACCACCACCACCACCACGAAAGGCCCAATTTTTCAGCCCCTGTTCAACAGGGGCATGCAATTACAATTCTTGATCTAATAATTCACAGCAGGGCCCATTGCTGCACCCACCAAGAGTAACTGTCAGGGCTTACAGTGTTGTGGCACCAGCACCACCATCAAAGGCCCAATTTTTACTACCACTGTTCAACAATTATATGTAATTAAAATTCCTGATATAATAGTTGACAGCAGGGCGTTCCAGCACCAACCAAGAGTAACTGTGAGTGCTTACAGTGTTGTGCCAACACCAACAACTAAGGGGCCTATTTCTGCAGAGTATATACGGCAGGTCCCTACTTTCAAACATCCAACTTACAAACGACTCCTACTTGCAAACGCAAGAAGACAACAGGAAGTGAGAGGAAATCTACCACTAGGAAGGAAAATTCTCTCCTGTAAGAATAAATATGGGAGAAAGGTGTCTCCTCTGTACTGATGCTTTATCAGCAATCCTTGTTTCAAGAAAAACACCACATTTCAAAAACAGTTGTCATTGGGACGGAAAGTGAGGTGAAATGTTCTGAACAGGGGCACAGACAGCAAAACAAATGTTACAGGGGTGATAACCCTTACCTATGTTTTCCAAAAAGTTTAAAAATAGATTTTTGGGCTGGAGCTACACTTCAACAATGTACCTGTTCAAAATTACAAACACATTCTACATAAGAACAAACCTACAGTCCCTGTCTTGTATGCACCGCCTGTATACGGCTGTTCAGAGTATATAGGGCCTTTTTTATTTTATGTGCGGGGTTCCCCTTAATATCCATACAAGACCCAAAGGGGCTGGTAATGGGCTGGGGTAGGGGGGGGGGGGGGGTCATGGGGTAGCTATGCCATTTTTCTTAAAGATTTTCATCCATATTACCGGGACCAGACATTACATTAAAGCCGCAAGCAGTTTTAAATGGCTTTTTTTTCCTTTAGAAGTGTAATTTTGTGCAGGGACAGTTCTAAACATGGGAAACACGTGGCACTTCACAGGCATACTTTAGACACCCCCCAGGTACGATATTTAAAGGAATATTTGACTTTTTTTTTTTCACTTTATGCATCATTAAAATGACTGCTCCCGAAAAACGACCGTTTTTAAAACTTCTTTTTGCATTGATACATGTCCCCTGGTGCACAACCCGGGTTCCCAAACCCTTTTTAGGACAATAACATGCATAATAGTTGTTATAATTAGCACTTTAGAATTCGAACGTTCGCATCCATTGTATTTAATAGGGTTCTAATGTTCGTACGAACTTTCGGTCCGTTCGCGGGTTCTGGTGCGAACCGAACCCGGGGGTGTTCGGCTCATCACTAGTGGGGATTAGCGATCCTCTCTGTACAAGTTTCACCGTTCCTGATATATACACATTCCCGGTTTCACCTGGTTCCCCTCAGCTATACCATAGGCAGAGGTAGTTTGTTCATTTTTTACACTTATACTGGCATTGATATTGAGCATTGGCGTTGAGCATATGTAATATATTTAACATAAGTTAGCATACATTGGCAGGTCCGCTTGTTCCCATTTACTTCAGTTTTTCCGCTAGGCATAAATACAGACACAGGCATAGGTACTTTAGATCGGTTTTACCTTATCTTCTTAGGCTGTTCATCTGGAGAGATCTCTCACCTGTCCCCACACGCTGTCCTGTAACTCCTATGACTCAGCCTGTTAGATTCAGGCTTCCAACTCTGTAAGCTAGGCTCCGGGGGAGGAGGTGGAGGTGAAAGAGGTGGAGGAGGGGGGTGCCCACGGGGGGTTCACGAGGGACGACGACGCTGGATTCAAGCCTTTGCTGTTATGCCTGCTACGTCCATCTGCAGGCTTGTTGACTGGCAGGAGGAGGGGGGGAAGCAGGGCTTCATCTGTGGAGAGGCAGTCTCTCACACTGTGGGATCTCCACGGCTCCTTTCTTTCCCGGGCTCTCCCTACACATCTCCTTCAGCTGCAGAGTCAGGCCACTCCCTCATAGTGAGAGCGTTACGTTCTCACGTCCATTTCCTGCTCCAACTCTCCTTCCTAAGGTCAAGATTTAAGTTGCTGTGTCTGTCAATGAACAAAAGAGAAAATAGGATTTTTGTACTCACCGTAAAATCCTTTTCTCTGAAGTTCATTAACGGACACAGCACCCACCCCTCCTTTTTTTTCTGTTTGTACTGCTTTTTGATGAACTGAGCTGCTAGATGCAGTGTGAGGGGTTATAGCCAGTAGGACCGCCCCTGGGCGGTACTGTACAGTTTTGCTATTTTAACATGTTCTGCCTAGTCCTCTCCTGAAGTTGGCGATATAACCCTAAGGTCAAGATTTAAGTTGCTGTGTCCGTCAATGAACTTCAGAGAAAAGGATTTTACGGTGAGTACAAAAATAAAAATTTTCCTCCAGACATAAAGAGTGCCCCATTGTCCTCTGTGTTGACCTTAAAGTGAATAACTCACCATCAAGTTCACTATATGGACCACTTATGTATTTATACATGTTTATCATATCCCATCACCCCCTTAATCTCCTCTTCTCAAGAGAATAAATTCAGTTCAGCTAATTGTTCTTCATAGCTGAGCTCCTCCATGCCTCTTATCAGTTTGGTTTCTCTTATCTTCACTTTCTTCAGTTCCCGAATAGCCTTTTTATGAACTGGTGCCCAAAACTGAACAGCATATTCCAGATGAGGTCTTACTAATGATTTGTACAGGGGCACAATTCTATCTCTCACTCTCTCTCTCTCTGCAGTCTATGCCTCTCTTAATACAAGAAAGCTTGCTTTGAAATTTGCAGCATGGCATTGCATGCCATTATTGAGCTTATAATCTACCAGAACACCCAAATTCTTCCCCACCATTGACTCCCCCAAGCTGTTCTTCTCCTACTATATATAATGCATGAATGTTTCTACCCCCCAACATTTATCAACATTAAACTTAATTTGCTACATAGTTGCCCAATGAAACAGTGCATTGAGGTCAGCTTGTAAATTGGAGACATACTGTAAGGACGTTATTCCACTGCATAGCTTGGTGACATCAGAAAAAAACTGAGATGGTACTTGTAATCCCAGACCCTATACCATTTATAAATATATTAGAAAGTAATGGTCCCCCTGGTCTCGTACTATGCCCCTAATGTGGGTCAGATAAAAAAAAATGACATGATGTTCTCGACATTAATACCAAAAGCCATGGGTCAGATTATCATAGGCGGAGACAGCAATGTCCCCTTGGATCAAACCATAGATAGATCTAACCCACATAAACCAGTTTTAAAACATGTTCTGAAACAGGGTTGTAAATTAGCTTAGTTCTTACACTCCTATGATCTTATTGATACATGGAGAGATCTCCAACCTACAACTAGGGACTACACACATTATTCCAAAGTACGCAAGACGTACTCTAGAATAGATAATCTATTTACTCCCTCGCAAACACTTCCATTAGTTAAATCAGCTAAGATACTGACAGCGTCATGGTCAGGTCATTCGCCAGTACAAATTTCCCTTTCTGACCTGGGAACTAAATGGAAACGCCTCAATGCTGCCTTGCTAAATTAGCCCTTCGCCAATAACTTTACTGAAAATCGAGCCACAGATACTTCCCCTAGCATTAATTGGGCAGCGCACAAAGCCACAATTCGTGCATCCAGGGCCAAACGCATGCACACACAAACAATTTTACAACAAGAAAAGGCGCTACAGGCAATTTCAAACGAACAAAACGACAATCCTACATTAGATCTGAGGCACAAAATCGATGCAGCTCGTACAGCACTCAATATTAGTCTCACCACTAAAGCAGAGAAATACCTTCAATGGTCTAGGCATAAATTTTATACGATGGGAGATAAACCTTCCAACTCACTTGCTAGAAAACTTTCCCCTCGCCCTTATAATCCTGCCCTCAAAAAGCTACGCTTAAGGGACGGCGAAGTGACTCAGAACCCACACCTAGTGGTCCAGGAATTCAGAGATTTTTATTCTAAATTGTACGCTACTCCGACGGCATTCCCGGCAGCATTTGCGGATACGTTTTTCAGTAACATCCCTCTTCCTAAGGTGTCACAAGAGCATGTAGAGTTAATGGAGGAAGACTTTACGGAGGGGGCGGTCAAAGCAGCCATCAAGAGCCTGCATCCCTCGAAGGCCCCTGGTCCCGATGGATTCTCGGGCCATTACTACAGAAAGTATTCAGAATTGCTGATACCCCATATCTGTTCATTCTTTAATGATTTGAAGAAAGGCTCCTTTTTGCCCAGTCATGAAAATTCCGAACTCATTCATGTTATTTCCAAACCCGGGAAAGATCATGGGGACTGTGCCAATTATGGCCCAATTTCGCTTATCAACGTGGATCTGAAGTTGATGACTAAAGGTTTAGCAAATCAAATTAATACTTTTCTGTCGAGTTATATCCATTCGGACCATAAGGTTTGTGCCTAAATGTCAGGCTCCAGATCAGACCCGTAGAATAATAGACCTAATTTCTGTGGTGCAGTCTAATTGGAATAACAGGGGATCCAGGAAAGCTATGTTGTTGTCCCTAGATATTTGTAAGGCATTTGATTCTTTATCATGGGAATATTTGTTTTCTGTCTTTAAGAGTTACGGATTTGGCCCTCGGTTTCTGATGGTTCTTTAAACCCTCTATAGCGGGCCCACAGCTAGGATACTGGTGAAGGGCTATAGCTCACAACAAATAGACATCCATAGAGGAACACAACAAGGGTGCCCCCTATCCCCTATCTTATTTATATTGGCCCTGGAACCCCTGGATATCAAACTTAGGAATCACCCAGACATCAAAGGGATACAATGTGGAGACTTGAGGCACAAGTGTGCTCTTTTCGCAGATGAAATTCTTTTACTGCTCTCCTCCCCAGTCACGTCACTCCCAAATCTATTCCGTTTAATGCGTCACTTCCCCATTATCTCAGGCCTCACTATTAATCATACAAGATTATGAACTGTGGAGCGGGCTCTGCCTGGTGTTTACTGTGTGCCTATCCGCTGAAAGTATATACAAAGCCTGAGTTTGAATGCTATGTACAGAACCTAGGTTTAGATGCAGAGTGAGACCTCTAGTTAAAGTTTACTATTGAAATATAAAGTGTGGAAATAGAGTGTCTCTGCCTGGTGTTTGCTTGACTTTAGCAGTGACCTTCAAAAGGTGATTGTGTTAGTAGGTGTTCCAGTGGGTAAAAAGATTTGGTTGGAAAAGAATAAATGGTATAGATTCCAATTCCGGCTCGGCCGGGTGTTTGCTAGCTATGAACTAGCTGGTAAGGGTGCTGTGAAACAAATAAATGCTACCGGTGTGGTGCGACAGATAAATTAAATAAAGTTACAATGAATTCAAATGTTGTCTCAGCCGGGTATTTGCTGAACCCAGCTGGGATTGTGTTCAGTCCCAAGTGTTTAAACAGTTAAACGAGTGTTTAAGTGATCCGTGGTACACTCTGACGATGCAAATAAAATGTTCAACATAGGATGAAGAAAAATAAAAAATAAAATAAAGTTAAAATAAAATAAATAAAGTCCAAATGCTGCAAAGTCCGAAATTGGTGACAGGTAAATTGGTGACTTCTGTGCTTGTTTTGGTAGCCTGTGCCGTGAATGTGATTATCCGTGATTGTTTAAGATATTGCACTCACCAGATCCTTCATACCCTCAGGGGGTATGGTGCAGTCACAGTATGTGCCACTGTGTAGCAGTCTCAGGAAGTCGGGATGGCTCCTATGGTCCCTTGTGGTCCTCCGAGAAGGTGAGGGTTATAAAAAGGAAAGAAGGATGCCCATAGTGTGAACCCGTTTAAATTGATTTATTAGTGAAATCGAGAAAAAAGGGTACTCACATCATGTTAGACAATTAAAAACATTTAAAATGGCGCTTAGCCAGTGAAGAGCGATCCAAGGTATTGGAAGTGATGATGTGACGTGACCCCGCCCTACGCGTTTCGTCAGATTGACGTCATCGGGAGCGTAACGTCGTACTTCACTTCCTAGTTCAATTCATAACCCCACTGGTCACATGTGCGCATGCGTGAATTTGCATGGTGGCCATTTTGGGTGTGATTTTAGGGACAGAAGTCCGGCGGCCATGTTTGGTAAGTTTTGCAGACCGGAGCTCAAGGTCTACAACGGTCTGAGTTAAATTGATCTGGCGGCCCTGTTTGGTTCTGTTTGCAGACTGAAGACTGCAACGGCCATCTTAGGACATGAAACCATGGGGCTATATACTAAAAACCGTTTACAGAACTACACAAAGCACCTTAGATAGCCAGCTACTAAAGGCAATGTTAATATACAAATGCGTACTACATATGGAGAAATGCAAATTATAAATGAGGAGATCCAAAAAGTTACTAGTTTAAACGACATGTGTATATATGTATAAAAATAAAATCAATAAAAGGGGGAGCAGTAAGATACACAAATGAGGGTATGCGGTAATGTGTATGAAAATTGAGGAGACAAATGACGTATAAGTGTATTAGGGATACAAAAATGCATATAAAATGCATGAAAATGCGTGTAAAGCCGCATATGAAATCGCATGTATGTATGAAATGCATGTTTGAAATTTGCGGTAAATAGGAACCATATAAAAACATGTTGGAAGCATGTCCCTAAATATATATATATAGTAAAATATATATATATATATATATATATATATATATATATATATATATATATTAAAATGTATTAAATATGTTAGAAATACGTATCTCAATATATATGTTAGAGGACCATGTGAGGTAGAGGGTATGCGGTATATGTATGGAGATTGAAGAGACATAAAATGACATAAAATGACATATGAGTGATTTAGGGATACAAAAATGCATATAAAACGCATATATAAAACCGCATAAAATGCATGTTAGAAATGCATGTTTGAAATTTTCAGTAAATAGGAACCATGTAGAAACATGTTAGAAGCATGTCAAAGAGTAAAAAAAAAATATATATATATATACCGTATTTATCGGCGTATAACACGCACAGGCGTATAACAACTTTAAGAGGGAAGTTTCAGGAAAAAAACTTTCCACAGCCCCCTGCGTATAACACGCAGGCACAGTTTACCCTCTATTTTCAGGGTAAAAAAGTGAGTATTATACGCCAATAAATACAGTATATATATGTTAGAGGAGAGATGGAACTAGTTGCATGCGTTTAGGGGAAAATGTTAATAATTGGTGAGAAAGCAGTTCAGATCAAGATTGATGTTCACTTGCCACAGCACACATGTGACATATGTGACATATGTGCTAGAATGTCCTTGCCACAAACAGTATGTAGGCAGAACTACCAGAGAACTACATGTTAGAGTAAGAGAACACATTAACAACATCAAAAATGCCTTTCCCAAACATAGTGTGTCCAGACACTTCAGGGATTATCATAACAAAGACCCCTCCTGTATGGTTTTCTATGGCATAGACAGAATTAAAGGACATTGGAGAGGTGAAAATAAGAAAATTAAAATTTCACAAAACGAAACAAAGTGGATATACCAGCTTGATACTCTCCAACCATCAGGAATGAACATCGATCTTGATCTGAACTGCTTTCTCACCAATTATTAACATTTTCCCCTAAACGCATGCAACTAGTTCCATCTCTCCTCTAACATATATATATATATATATATGTTGGAAGGCCAGCATGGTGGCCTGAATTTATGGGAGGAGCCCGGCGGCTATATAGCCAGCCCACTCCTCCACAAGCCTCGTCTGTATTCCTGTGCGCACCACATGGTTTCCGACGCAACGTCACGTCGTTACGTCATTTCAGAGCGACCGTCAGCGAGCGCGGCACGATTCGACCACTCTCATCCAGGGACTCAGCGCCGTTCGCACGCCCGTCTCGCCCACAGGTAGGCTCCACTTTCTATGCTGTATGGATGCCATGCAGGAGATTTTTGCTCTTGATCCAGCGGAAATCTCCCCTTAGACCCCCGCACTGCCGCTTGTTACCGTGTCGCGGTAGTGTCACCAGGCACCGTCATTTCCACCCTCCCGGCCGCCCCTTCCATCACTTTCGGGCATCCGGGACTTGCTGCCGCACCCCCCCCCCCTCACCTCACTGTTCTTGCATTTGTTCCGTCACAGTGTTAGGTGCTAGTCAGGCTGCATCTGTGCACCGGCTCGCACCCACTTCCCTTAGCCTGTCTATGTTTGAACTGCCCAATCGCTGACGATCGCACCTGCAGTGTACCAGCAGTCCCACTTTTTCAGCCCATGTCAAAGTAGGGACCAGCTTCTCAGTACCGTACTGCTTAATTTCTTAGTTCACTAGTGCTCTGAGGTACAGCAGGAGTTTGCAAAGATGCCGTCATTAATTAATTTATCACATTTAATTGATTGTAGCTATTCTTTATTTTATTTTTATTTTTATTTATTTTATTTTTATTTATTTATTTATTTTATTTTTCTCCTCCTTTCTTTTTGTTGTTTTGGTTGTTTTGTTTGTTGTTTTGGTCAAAAAAAAATAAATAATAATTTTAGTCAACATGTTAAAAAAAATAAAAAAAATAAAAAAATAATAATAATGAAGATATATATTAGGGGGCGGTATATATATACACAAGTACAGGGGGCAAAGGGTAATACGAGGTCTTGCACCCTGCTTCCTAGCCCACACGCGATGGGCATACCCACCTCAGAGCAAGACACCTGTTGTTTTTCAGCCCCATTTCTGTACATGCTCCAGAGCTCGGTGGTTTTTCAGTCGCTACTGCAAAACGTACCAATTTACGTCTCTGTCATGGGTCATTTCGGCCACTCATTTAGCAGGGACACAGCTGTTCAAAGTTTTACGCGCATTCTCGGCAGCAGCTTCACCCTAAACACGCACCAGTCCTGCACGGCCCCATTTCGGTACATGCTCCAGAGCTCGGTAGGTTAGCCGCATTGCAAACGCACCGACTCGTGTCTCTGTCATGGGACATTTCTGTCACTCACTTTCACCATCGTTACCGCGTCCGTTCGCTCGTCTAGGTACAGTCGAATCAGTCAGTACCCCCTCGTCACGTATTATCTATTGTTTCTTCCCCAGATCAGTCAAATCCAGCTCCATCCTGCACTAGGTTGGATGCCATTTCTACAGGTAAAAGAAAAAAAAATATATAAAAGTTTTTTTGTTTTTTTTTTAGGGGGAAGAAAATCCCCCGTAAGAACAGAAACAACCCCGATTGTCGTGTCATCCCTTACAGGTTCCGGTCACCACCCCAACCTCGGAAGACAGGATTTCCTATCCAGGCCCGAATTACTCAGAGCCATGTCTCAGGCCGGCAGTGTAGATCTCACCGCCCCTCCTTCACCTTCTCCCGCCTCAGAGAGCGGCAGCACACATTCCCTCAGGGGATGGACCATCCCCAAGTTGACCGCAGAACTGAGACGCCGGCAGGTGCCTTTCCCGGCCACAGCCAGGAAGGCAGAGCTCTTTAGGCTCCTATTTCCGCCACCAGCCTCAACCGACCTCCCCATGCCAGCTTCACCTGGACCAAGCACGCAGCGGACATCCCTGCACTCTGTTGCCACGGCCATCACTCAACTCCACACCCTGGTAGCTTCCTTGTCTACCGCAGTCACAGCCATGCAGGCCAGAGTGATGCTCCTGGAGGTCCACCCACCGACCGTCACTCCTGACTAGGGATGAGCTTCGTGTTCGAGTCGAACATACGTTCGACTCGAACATCGGCTGTTCGATCGTTCGACGAAGATCGAACGATTTGGGCCGTTCGCGCCAAATTCGAGTGACGCGAACGGCCCACAATGCACTACGCCATCGCAGTGTCATCCAGGCGCTGTGATTGGCCAAGCATGCACTGTGACCCCGCATGCTTGGCCAATCACAGCGCCGGCAGCGAGGAGAGCAATGATTGGCCACAGGCAGGATGCCTGTGGCCAATTATTGCTGATGGGGTTTAGTACACGCCCCACACTATAAAAGGCCGCCAGCGCGGCGGCCTTGTGTAGTGTGTTCCGGAGCAGGGAAAGAGAAGCATAGGCAGGGACAGTGTCATTTTTTTTCCTTTACTAATCCTGGATTCCTTGTGTTTAGGGACAAATAAGGATAGGTAGGGAGAGTGTCAGTGACAGTGTGCTATTCTGTGCTAATCCTTGTTTGTAGGGACAGAGAGGTACAGTGAGGGAAACTGACAGTGTGCTATTCTGTTCTAAAACTATTTTGCTGAACCATATTTTCAATCCTTGAGTTGAGGGACAGAGAGGTACAGTGAGGGAAAGTGTCAGTGTGCTATTGTGTTCTAAAACTATTTTGCTGAACCATATTTTCAATCCTTGAGTTGAGGGACAGAGAGGTACAGTGAGTGAAACTGACAGTGTGCTATTCTGTTCTAAATCAATTTTGCTGTTTCATAATTTCAATCCTTGAGTTGAGGGACAGAGAGCTACAGTGAGGGAAAGTGTCAGTGTGCTATTGTGTTCTAAAACTATTTTGCTGAACCATATTTTCAATCCTTGAGTTGAGGGACAGAGAGCTACAGTGAGGGAAAGTGTCAGTGTGCTATTGTGTTCTAAAACTATTTTGCTGAACCATATTTTCAATCCTTGAGTTGAGGGACAGAGAGGTACAGTGAGTGAAACTGACAGTGTGCTATTCTGTTCTAAATCAATTTTGCTGAACCATATTTTCAATCCTTGAGTTGAGGGACAGAGAGGTACAGTGAGTGAAACTGACAGTGTGCTATTCTGTTCTAAAACTATTTTGCTGTTCCATATTTTCAATCCTTGAGTTGAGGGACAGAGAGCTACAGTGAGGGAAAGTGTCAGTGTGCTATTGTGTTCTAAAACTATTTTGCTGAACCATATTTTCAATCCTTGAGTTGAGGGACAGAGAGGTACAGTGAGTGAAACTGACAGTGTGCTATTCTGTTCTAAATCAATTTTGCTGTTCCATATTTTCAATCCTTGAGTTGAGGGACAGAGAGGTACAGTGAGTGAAACTGACAGTGTGCTATTCTGTTCTAAAACTATTTTGCTGTTCCATATTTTCAATCCTTGAGTTGAGGGACAGAGAGGTACAGTGAGGGAAAGTGTCAGTGTGCTATTGTGTTCTAAAACTATTTTGCTGAACCATATTTTCAATCCTTGAGTTGAGGGACAGAGAGGTACAGTGAGTGAAACTGACAGTGTGCTATTCTGTTCTAAATCAATTTTGCTGTTCCATATTTTCAATCCTTGAGTTGAGGGACAGAGAGGTACAGTGAGGGAAAGTGTCAGTAAGCTATTGTGTTCTAAAACTATTTTGCTGAACCATATTTTCAATCCTTGAGTTGAGGGACAGAGAGCTACAGTGAGTGAAACTGACAGTGTGCTATTCTGTTCTAAATCAATTTTGCTGTTCCATATTTTCAATCCTTGAGTTGAGGGACAGAGAGGTACAGTGAGGGAAACTGACAGTGTGCTATTCTGTTCTAAAACTATTTTGCTGAACCATATTTTCAATCCTTGAGTTGAGGGACAGAGAGGTACAGTGAGTGAAACTGACAGTGTGCTATTCTGTTCTAAAACTATTTAGCTGTTCCATATTTTCAATCCTTGAGTTGAGGGACAGAGAGGTACAGTGAGGGAAAGTGTCAGTGTGCTATTGTGTTCTAAAACTATTTTGCTGAACCATATTTTCAATCCTTGAGTTGAGGGACAGAGAGGTACAGTGAGTGAAACTGACAGTGTGCTATTCTGTTCTAAATCAATTTTGCTGTTCCATATTTTCAATCCTTGAGTTGAGGGACAGAGAGGTACAGTGAGGGAAACTGACAGTGTGCTATTCTGTTCTAAAACTATTTTGCTGTTCCATATTTTCAATCCTTGAGTTGAGGGACAGAGAGCTACAGTGAGGGAAAGTGTCAGTGTGCTATTGTGTTCTAAAACTATTTTGCTGAACCATATTTTCAATCCTTGAGTTGAGGGACAGAGAGGTACAGTGAGGGAAAGTGTCAGTGTGCTATTGTGTTCTAAAACTATTTTGCTGAACCCTATTTTCAATCCTTGAGTTGAGGGACAGAGAGGTACAGTGAGTGAAACTGACAGTGTGCTATTCTGTTCTAAATCAATTTTGCTGTTCCATATTTTCAATCCTTGAGTTAAGGGACAGAGAGGTACAGTGAGTGAAACTGACAGTGTGATATTCTGTTCTAAAACTATTGTGCTGTTCCATATTTTCAATCCTTGAGTTGAGGGACAGAGAGCTACAGTGAGGGAAAGTGTCAGTGTGCTATTGCGTTCTAAAACTATTTTGCTGAACCATATTTAAATCCTTGAGTTGAGGGACAGAGAGCTACAGTGAGGGAAAGTGTCAGTGTGCTATTGTGTTCTAAAACTATTTTGCTGAACCATATTTTCAATCCTTGAGTTGAGGGACAGAGAGGTACAGTGAGTGAAACTGACAGTGTGCTATTCTGTTCTAAATCAATTTTGCTGTTCCATATTTTCAATCCTTGAGTTGAGGGACAGAGAGGTACAGTGAGGGAAACTGACAGTGTGCTATTCTGTTCTAAAACTATTTTGCTGAACCATATTTTCAATCCTTGAGTTGAGGGACAGAGAGGTACAGTGAGTGAAACTGACAGTGTGCTATTGTGTTCTAAAACTATTTTGCTGAACCATATTTTCAATCCTTGAGTTGAGGGACAGAGAGGTACAGTGAGTGAAACTGACAGTGTGCTATTCTGTTCTAAAACTATTTTGCTGTTCCATATTTTCAGTCCTTGAGTTGAGGGACAGAGAGGTACAGTGAGGGAAAGTGTCAGTGTGCTATTGTGTTCTAAAACTATTTTGCTGAACCATATTTTCAATCCTTGAGTTGAGGGACATAGAGGTACAGTGAGTGAAACTGACAGTGTGCTATTCTGTTCTAAAACTATTTTGCTGTTCCATATTTTTAATCCTTGAGTTGAGGGACAGAGAGGTACAGTGAGTGAAACTGACAGTGTGCTATTCTGTTCTAAAACTATTTTGCTGAACCATATTTTCAATCCTTGAGTTGAGGGACAGAGAGGTACAGTGAGTGAAACTGACAGTGTGCTATTCTGTTCTAAAACTATTTAGCTGTTCCATATTTTCAATCCTTGAGTTGAGGGACAGAGAGGTACAGTGAGGGAAAGTGTCAGTGTGCTATTGTGTTCTAAAACTATTTTGCTGAACCATATTTTCAATCCTTGAGTTGAGGGACATAGAGGTACAGTGAGTGAAACTGACAGTGTGCTATTCTGTTCTAAAACTATTTTGCTGAACCATATTTTCAATCCTTGAGTTGAGGGACAGAGAGGTACAGTGAGTGAAACTGACAGTGTGCTATTCTGTTCTAAAACTATTTAGCTGTTCCATATTTTCAATCCTTGAGTTGAGGGACAGAGAGGTACAGTGAGGGAAAGTGTCAGTGTGCTATTTTGTTCTAAAACTATTTTGCTGAACCATATTTTCAATGCTTGAGTTGAGGGACATAGAGGTACAGTGAGTGAAACTGACAGTGTGCTATTCTGTTCTAAAACTATTTTGCTGTTCCATATTTTCAATCCTTGAGTTGAGGGACAGAGAGGTACAGTGAGTGAAACTGACAGTGTGCTATTCTGTTCTAAAACTATTTTGCTGTTCCATATTTTCAATCCTTGAGTTGAGGGACAGAGAGGTACAGTGAGGGAAAGTGTCAGTGTGCTATTGTGTTCTAAAACTATTTTGCTGAACCATATATTCAATCCTTGAGTTGAGGGACAGAGAGGTACAGTGAGTGAAACTGACAGTGTGCTATTCTGTTCTAAATCAATTTTGCTGTTCCATATTTTCAATCCTTGAGTTGAGGGACAGAGAGGTACAGTGAGTGAAACTGACAGTGTGCTATTCTGTTCTAAAACTATTTTGCTGTTCCATATTTTCAATCCTTGAGTTGAGGGACAGAGAGCTACAGTGAGGGAAAGTGTCAGTGTGCTATTGTGTTCTAAAACTATTTTGCTGAACCATATTTTCAATCCTTGAGTTGAGGGACAGAGAGCTACAGTGAGGGAAAGTGTCAGTGTGCTATTGTGTTCTAAAACTATTTTGCTGAACCATATTTTCAATCCTTGAGTTGAGGGACAGAGAGGTACAGTGAGTGAAACTGACAGTGTGCTATTCTGTTCTAAATCAATTTTGCTGTTCCATATTTTCAATCCTTGAGTTGAGGGACAGAGAGGTACAGTGAGGGAAAGTGTCAGTGTGCTATTGTGTTCTAAAACTATTTTGCTGAACCATATTTTCAATCCTTGAGTTGAGGGACAGAGAGCTACAGTGAGTGAAACTGACAGTGTGCTATTCTGTTCTAAATCAATTTTGCTGAAAAATATTTTCAATCCTTGAGTTGAGGGACAGAGAGGTACAGTGAGGGAAACTGACAGTGTGCTATTCTGTTCTAAAACTATTTTGCTGAACCATATTTTCAATCCTTGAGTTGAGGGACAGAGAGGTACAGTGAGTGAAACTGACAGTGTGCTATTCTGTTCTAAAACTATTTAGCTGTTCCATATTTTCAATCCTTGAGTTGAGGGACAGAGAGGTACAGTGAGGGAAAGTGTCAGTGTGCTATTGTGTTCTAAAACTATTTTGCTGAACCATATTTTCAATCCTTGAGTTGAGGGACATAGAGGTACAGTGAGTGAAACTGACAGTGTGCTATTCTGTTCTAAAACTATTTTGCTGTTCCATATTTTCAATCCTTGAGTTGAGGGACAGAGAGGTACAGTGAGTGAAACTGACAGTGTGCTATTCTGTTCTAAATCAATTTTGCTGTTCCATATTTTCAATCCTTGAGTTGAGGGACAGAGAGGTACAGTGAGGGAAACTGACAGTGTGCTATTCTGTTCTAAAACTATTTTGCTGAACCATATTTTCAATCCTTGAGTTGAGGGACAGAGAGGTACAGTGAGTGAAACTGACAGTGTGCTATTCTGTTCTAAAACTATTTTGCTGTTCCATATTTTCAATCCTTGAGTTGAGGGACAGAGAGGTATAGTGAGGCAAAGTGTCAGTGTGCTATTGTGTTCTAAAAATATTTTGCTGAACCATGTTTTCAATCCTTGAGTTGAGGGACAGAGAGGTACAGTGAGTGAAACTGACAGTGTGCTATTCTGTTCTAAAACTATTTTGCTGTTCCATATTTTCAATCCTTGAGTTGAGGGACAGAGAGGTACAGTGAGTGAAACTGACAGTGTGCTATTCTGTTCTAAATCAATTTTGCTGTTCCATATTTTCAATCCTTGAGTTGAGGGACAGAGAGGTACAGTGAGTGAAACTGACAGTGTGCTATTCTGTTCTAAAACTATTTTGCTGAACCATATTTTCAATCCTTGAGTTGAGGGACAGAGAGGTACAGTGAGTGAAACTGACAGTGTGCTATTCTGTTCTAAAACTATTTTGCTGTTCCATATTTTCAATCCTTGAGTTGAGGGACAGAGAGGTACAGTGAGAGAAAGTGTCAGTGTGCTATTGTGTTCTAAAACTATTTTGCTGAACCATATTTTCAATCCTTGAGTTGAGGGACATAGAGGTACAGTGAGTGAAACTGACAGTGTGCTATTCTGTTCTAAAACTATTTTGCTGTTCCATATTTTCAATCCTTGAGTTGAGGGACAGAGAGGTACAGTGAGTGAAACTGACAGTGTGCTATTCTGTTCTAAATCAATTTTGCTGTTCCATATTTTCAATCCTTGAGTTGAGGGACAGAGAGGTACAGTGAGGGAAAGTGTCAGTGTGCTATTGTGTTCTAAAACTATTTTGCTGAACCATATTTTCAATCCTTGAGTTGAGGGACGGAGAGCTACAGTGAGTGAAACTGACAGTGTGCTATTCTGTTCTAAATCAATTTTGCTGTTCCATATTTTCAATCCTTGAGTTGAGGGACAGAGAGGTACAGTGAGGGAAACTGACAGTGTGCTATTCTGTTCTAAAACTATTTTGCTGAACCATATTTTCAATCCTTGAGTTGAGGGACAGAGAGGTACAGTGAGGGAAACTGACAGTGTGCTATTCTGTTCTAAAACTATTTAGCTGTTCCATATTTTCAATCCTTGAGTTGAGGGACAGAGAGGTACAGTGAGGGAAAGTGTCAGTGTGCTATTGTGTTCTAAAACTATTTTGCTGAACCATATTTTCAATCCTTGAGTTGAGGGACATAGAGGTACAGTGAGTGAAACTGACAGTGTGCTATTCTGTTCTAAAACTATTTTGCTGTTCCATATTTTCAATCCTTGAGTTGAGGGACAGAGAGGTACAGTGAGTGAAACTGACAGTGTGCTATTCTGTTCTAAATCAATTTTGCTGTTCCATATTTTCAATCCTTGAGTTGAGGGACAGAGAGGTGCAGTGAGTGAAACTGACAGTGTGCTATTCTGTTCTAAATCAATTTTGCTGTTCCATATTTTCAATCCTTGAGTTGAGGGACAGAGAGGTACAGTGAGGGAAACTGACAGTGTGCTATTCTGTTCTAAAACTATTTTGCTGAACCATATTTTCAATCCTTGAGTTGAGGGACAGAGAGGTACAGTGAGTGAAACTGACAGTGTGCTATTCTGTTCTAAAACTATTTTGCTGTTCCATATTTTCAATCCTTGAGTTGAGGGACAGAGAGGTACAGTGAGTGAAACTGACAGTGTGCTATTCTGTTCTAAATCAATTTTGCTGTTCCATATTTTCAATCCTTGAGTTGAGGGACAGAGAGGTACAGTGAGGGAAACTGACAGTGTGCTATTCTGTTCTAAAACTATTTTGCTGTTCCATATTTTCAATCCTTGAGTTGAGGGACAGAGAGCTACAGTGAGGGAAAGTGTCAGTGTGCTATTGTGTTCTAAAACTATTTTGCTGAACCATATTTTCAATCCATTAATTGAGGGACAGAGAGCTACAGTGAGGGAAAGTGTCAGTGTGCTATTGTGTTCTAAAACTATTTTGCTGAACCATATTTTCAATCCTTGAGTTGAGGGACAGAGAGATACAGTGAGTGAAACTGACAGTGTGCTATTCTGTTCTAAATCAATTTTGCTGTTCCATATTTTCAATCCTTGAGTTGAGGGACAGAGAGGTACAGTGAGGGAAACTGACAGTGTGCTATTCTGTTCTAAAACTATTTTGCTGAACCATATTTTCAATCCTTGAGTTGAGGGACAGAGAGGTACAGTGAGTGAAACTGACAGTGTGCTATTCTGTTCTAAAACTATTTTGCTGAACCATATTTTCAATCCTTGAGTTGAGGGACAGAGAGGTACAGTGAGTGAAGCTGACAGTGTGCTATTCTGTTCTAAATCAATTTTGCTGTTCCATATTTTCAATCCTTGAGTTGAGGGACAGAGAGGTACAGTGAGTGAAACTGACAGTGTGCTATTCTGTTCTAAAACAATTTTGCTGTTCCATATTTTCAATCCTTGAGTTGAGGGACAGAGAGCTACAGTGAGGGAAAGTGTCAGTGTGCTATTGTGTTCTAAAACTATTTTGCTGAAACATATTTTCAATCCTTGAGTTGAGGGACAGAGAGCTACAGTGAGGGAAAGTGTCAGTGTGATATTGTGTTCTAAAACTATTTTGCTGAACCATATTTTCAATCCTTGAGTTGAGGGACAGAGAGGTACAGTGAGTGAAACTGACAGTGTGCTATTCTGTTCTAAATCAATTTTGCTGTTCCATATTTTCAATCCTTGAGTTGAGGGACAGAGAGGTACAGTGAGGGAAACTGACAGTGTGCTATTCTGTTCTAAAACTATTTTGCTGAACCATATTTTCAATCCTTGAGTTGAGGGACAGAGAGGTACAGTGAGTGAAACTGACAGTGTGCTATTCTGTTCTAAAACTATTTTGCTGAACCATATTTTCAATCCTTGAGTTGAGGGACAGAGAGGTACAGTGAGTGAAACTGACAGTGTGCTATTCTGTTCTAAAACTATTTTGCTGTTCCATATTTTCAATCCTTGAGTTGAGGGACAGAGAGGTACAGTGAGGGAAAGTGTCAGTGTGCTATTGTGTTCTAAAACTATTTTGCTGAACCATATTTTCAATCCTTGAGTTGAGGGACAGAGAGGTACAGTGAGTGAAACTGACAGTGTGCTATTCTGTTCTAAAACTATTTTGCTGTTCCATATTTTCAATCCTTGAGTTGAGGGACAGAGAGGTACAGTGAGTGAAACTGACAGTGTGCTATTCTGTTCTAAATCAATTTTGCTGTTCCATATTTTCAATCCTTGAGTTGAGGGACAGAGAGGTACAGTGAGGGAAAGTGTCAGTGTGCTATTGTGTTCTAAAACTATTTTGCTGAACCATATTTTCAATCCTTGAGTTGAGGGACAGAGAGCTACAGTGAGTGAAACTGACAGTGTGCTATTCTGTTCTAAATCAATTTTGCTGTTCCATATTTTCAATCCTTGAGTTGAGGGACATAGAGGTACAGTGAGGGAAACTGACAGTGTGCTATTCTGTTCTAAAACTATTTTGCTGAACCATATTTTCAATCCTTGAGTTGAGGGACAGAGAGGTACAGTGAGGGAAAGTGTCAGTGTGCTATTGTGTTCTAAAACTATTTTGCTGAACCATATTTTCAATCCTTGAGTTGAGGGACAGAGAGGTACAGTGAGTGAAACTGACAGTGTGCTATTCTGTTCTAAAACTATTTTTCTGTTCCATATTTTCAATCCTTGAGTTGAGGGACAGAGAAGTACAGTGAGGGAAAGTGTCAGTGTGCTATTGTGTTCTAAAACTATTTTGCTGAGCCATATTTTCAATCCTTGAGTTGAGGGACAGAGAGGTACAGTGAGTGAAACTGACAGTGTGCTATTCTGTTCTAAAACAATTTTGCTGTTCCATATTTTCAATCATTGAGTTGAGGGACAGAGAGCTACAGTGAGGGAAAGTGTCAGTGTGCTATTGTGTTCTAAAACTATTTTGCTGAACCATATTTTCAATCCTTGAGTTGAGGGACAGAGAGATACAGTGAGGGAAAGTGTCAGTGTGCTATTGTGTTCTAAAACTATTTTGCTGAACCATATTTTCAATCCTTGAGTTAAGGGACAGAGAGGTACAGTGAGTGAAACTGACAGTGTGCTATTCTGTTCTAAATCAATTTTGCTGTTCCATATTTTCAATCCTTGAGTTGAGGGACAGAGAGGTACAGTGAGGGAAACTGACAGTGTGCTATTCTGTTCTAAAACTATTTTGCTGAACCATATTTTCAATCCTTGAGTTGAGGGACAGAGAGGTACAGTGAGTGAAACTGACAGTGTGCTATTCTGTTCTAAAACTATTTTGCTGAAAAATATTTTCAATCCTTGAGTTGAGGGACAGAGAGGTACAGTGAGTGAAACTGACAGTGTGCTATTCTGTTCTAAAACTATTTTGCTGTTCCATATTTTCAATCCTTGAGTTGAGGGACAGAGAGGTACAGTGAGGGAAAGTGTCAGTGTGCTATTGTGTTCTAAAACTATTTTGCTGAACCATATTTTCAATCCTTGAGTTGAGGGACAGAGAGGTACAGTGAGTGAAACTGACAGTGTGCTATTCTGTTCTAAAACTATTTTGCTGTTCCATATTTTCAATCCTTGAGTTGAGGGACAGAGAGGTACAGTGAGTGAAACTGACAGTGTGCTATTCTGTTCTAAATCAAATTTGCTGTTCCATCTTTTCAATCCTTGAGTTGAGGGACAGAGAGGTACAGTGAGGGAAAGTGTCAGTGTGCTATTGTGTTCTAAAACTATTTTGCTGAACCATATTTTCAATCCTTGAGTTGAGGGACAGAGAGGTACAGTGAGTGAAACTGACAGTGTGCTATTCTGTTCTAAAACTATTTTGCTGTTCCATATTTTCAATCCTTGAGTTGAGGGACAGAGAGGTACAGTGAGTGAAACTGACAGTGTGCTATTCTGTTCTAAATCAATTTTGCTGTTCAATATTTTCAATCCTTGAGTTGAGGGACAGAGAGGTACAGTGAGGGAAAGTGTCAGTGTGCTATTGTGTTCTAAAACTATTTTGCTGAACCATATTTTCAATCCTTGAGTTGAGGGACAGAGAGCTACAGTGAGTGAAACTGACAGTGTGCTATTCTGTTCTAAATCAATTTTGCTGTTCCATATTTTCAATCCTTGAGTTGAGGGACAGAGAGGTACAGTGAGGGAAACTGACAGTGTACTATTCTGTTCTAAAACTATTTTGCTGAACCATATTTTCAATCCTTGAGTTGAGGGACAGAGAGGTACAGTGAGTGAAACTGACAGTGTGCTATTCTGTTCTAAAACTATTTTGCTGAACCATATTTTCAATCCTTGAGTTGAGGGACAGAGAGGTACAGTGAGTGAAACTGACAGTGTGCTATTCTGTTCTAAAACTATTTTGCTGTTCCATATTTTCAATCCTTGAGTTGAGGGACAGAGAAGTACAGTGAGGGAAAGTGTCAGTGTGCTATTGTGTTCTAAAACTATTTTGCTGAACCATATTTTCAATCCTTGAGTTGAGGGACAGAGAGGTACAGTGAGTGAAACTGACAGTGTGCTATTCTGTTCTAAAACTATTTTGCTGTTCCATATTTTCAATCCTTGAGTTGAGGGACAGAGAGGTACAGTGAGTGAAACTGACAGTGTGCTATTCTGTTCTAAATCAATTTTTCTGTTCCATATTTTCAATCCTTGAGTTGAGGGACAGTAAGGTACAGTGAGGGAAAGTGTCAGTGTGCTATTCTGTTCTAAAACTATTTTGCTGAACCATATTTTCAATCCTTGAGTTGAGGGACAGAGAGGTACAGTGAGTGAAACTGACAGTGTGCTATTCCGTTCTAAAACTATTTTGCTGTACCATATTTTCAATCCTTGAGTTGAGGGACAGAGAGGTACAGTGAGGCAAAGTGTCAGTGTGCTATTGTGTTCTAAAACTATTTTGCTGAACCATATTTTCAATCCTTGAGTTGAGGGACAGAGAGGTACAGTGAGTGAAACTGACAGTGTGCTATTCTGTTCTAAAACTATTTTGCTGTTCCATATTTTCAATCCTTGAGTTGAGGGACAGAGAGGTACAGTGAGTGAAACTGACAGTGTGCTATTCTGTTCTAAATCAATTTTGCTGTTCCATATTTTCAATCCTTGAGTTGAGGGACAGAGAGGTACAGTGAGGGAAACTGACAGTGTGCTATTCTGTTCTAAAACTATTTTGCTGAACCATATTTTCAATCCTTGAGTTGAGGGACAGAGAGGTACAGTGAGTGAAACTGACAGTGTGCTATTCTGTTCTAAAACAATTTTTCTGTTCCATATTTTCAATCCTTGAGTTGAGGGACAGAGAGGTACAGTGAGGCAAAGTGTCAGTGTGCTATTGTGTTCTAAAACTATTTTGCTGAACCATATTTTCAATCCTTGAGTTCAGGGACAGAGAGGTACAGTGAGTGAAACTGACAGTGTGCTATTCTGTTCTAAAACTATTTTGCTGTTCCATATTTTCAATCCTTGAGTTGAGGGACAGAGAGGTACAGTGAGTGAAACTGACAGTGTGCTATTCTGTTCTAAATCAATTTTGCTGTTCCATATTTTCAATCCTTGAGTTGAGGGACAGAGAGGTACAGTGAGGGAAACTGACAGTGTGCTATTCTGTTCTAAAACTATTTTGCTGAACCATATTTTCAATCCTTGAGTTGAGGGACAGAGAGCTACAGTGAGGGAAAGTGTCAGTGTGCTATTCTGTTCTAAATCAATTTTGCTGTTCCATATTTTCAATCCTTGAGTTGAGGGACAGAGAGGTACAGTGAGGGAAAGTGTCAGTGTGCTATTGTGTTCTAAAACTATTTTGCTGAACCATATTTTCAATCCTTGAGTTGAGGGACAGAGAGGTACAGTGAGTGAAACTGACAGTGTGCTATTCTGTTCTAAAACTATTTTGCTGTTCCATATTTTCAATCCTTGAGTTGAGGGACAGAGAGGTACAGTGAGTGAAACTGACAGTGTGCTATTCTGTTCTAAATCAATTTTGCTGTTCCATATTTTCAATCCTTGAGTTGAGGGACAGAGAGGTACAGTGAGGCAAAGTGTCAGTGTGCTATTGTGTTCTAAAACTATTTTGCTGAACCATATTTTCAATCCTTGAGTTGAGGGACAGAGAGGTACAGTGAGTGAAACTGACAGTGTGCTATTCTGTTCTAAAACTATTTTGCTGTTCCATATTTTCAATCCTTGAGTTGAGGGACAGAGAGGTACAGTGAGTGAAACTGACAGTGTGCTATTCTGTTCTAAATCAATTTTGCTGTTCCATATTTTCAATCCTTGAGTTGAGGGACAGAGAGGTACAGTGAGGGAAACTGACAGTGTGCTATTCTGTTCTAAAACTATTTTGCTGAACCATATTTTCAATCCTTGTTGAGGGACAGAGAGGTACAGTGAGTGAAACTGACAGTGTGCTATTCTGTTCTAAAACTATTTTGCTGTTCCATATTTTCAATCCTTGAGTTGAGGGACAGAGAGGTACAGTGAGGCAAAGTGTCAGTGTGCTATTGTGTTCTAAAACTATTTTTCTGAACCATATTTTCAATCCTTGAGTTGAGGGACAGAGAGCTACAGTGAGGGAAAGTGTCAGTGTGCTATTCTGTTCTAAATCAATTTTGCTGTTCCATATTTTCAATCCTTGAGTTGAGGGACAGAGAGCTACAGTGAGGGAAAGTGTCAGTGTGCTATTGTGTTCTAAAACTATTTTGCTGAACCATATTTTCAATCCTTGAGTTGAGGGACAGAGAGCTACAGTGAGGGAAAGTGTCAGTGTGCTATTGTGTTCTAAAACTATTTTGCTGAACCATATTTTCAATCCTTGAGTTGAGGGACAGAGAGGTACAGTGAGTGAAACTGACAGTGTGCTATTCTGTTCTAAAACTATTTTGCTGAACCATATTTTCAATCCTTGAGTTGAGGGACAGAGAGGTACAGTGAGTGAAACTGACAGTGTGCTATTCTGTTCTAAAACTATTTTGCTGTTCCATATTTTCAATCCTTGAGTTGAGGGACAGAGAGGTACAGTGAGGGAAAGTGTCAGTGTGCTATTGTGTTCTAAAACTATTTTGCTGAACCATATTTTCAATCCTTGAGTTGAGGGACAGAGAGGTACAGTGAGTGAAACTGACAGTGTGCTATTCTGTTCTAAAACTATTTTGCTGTTCCATATTTTCAATCCTTGAGTTGAGGGACAGAGAGGTACAGTGAGTGAAACTGACAGTGTGCTATTCTGTTCTAAATCAATTTTGCTGTTCCATATTTTCAATCCTTGAGTTGAGGGACAGTAAGGTACAGTGAGGGAAACTGACAGTGTGCTATTCTGTTCTAAAACTATTTTGCTGAACCATATTTTCAATCCTTGAGTTGAGGGACAGAGAGGTACAGTGAGTGAAACTGACAGTGTGCTATTCCGTTCTAAAACTATTTTGCTGTACCATATTTTCAATCCTTGAGTTGAGGGACAGAGAGGTACAGTGAGGCAAAGTGTCAGTGTGCTATTGTGTTCTAAAACTATTTTGCTGAACCATATTTTCAATCCTTGAGTTGAGGGACAGAGAGGTACAGTGAGTGAAACTGACAGTGTGCTATTCTGTTCTAAAACTATTTTGCTGAACCATATTTTCAATCCTTGAGTTGAGGGACAGAGAGGTACAGTGAGTGAAACTGACAGTGTGATATTCTGTTCTAAAACAATTTTTCTGTTCCATATTTTCAATCCTTGAGTTGAGGGACAGAGAGGTACAGTGAGGCAAAGTGTCAGTGAGCTATTGTGTTCTAAAACTATTTTGCTGAACCATATTTTCAATCCTTGAGTTGAGGGACAGAGAGGTACAGTGAGTGAAACTGACAGTGTGCTATTCTGTTCTAAAACTATTTTGCTGTTCCATATTTTCAATCCTTGAGTTGAGGGACAGAGAGGTACAGTGAGTGAAACTGACAGTGTGCTATTCTGTTCTAAATCAATTTTGCTGTTCCATATTTTCAATCCTTGAGTTGAGGGACAGAGAGGTACAGTGAGGGAAACTGACAGTGTGCTATTCTGTTCTAAAACTATTTTGCTGAACCATATTTTCAATCTTTGAGTTGAGGGACAGAGAGCTACAGTGAGGGAAAGTGTCAGTGTGCTATTCTGTTCTAAATCAATTTTGCTGTTCCATATTTTCAATCCTTGAGTTGAGGGACAGAGAGGTACAGTGAGGGAAAGTGTCAGTGTGCTATTGAGTTCTAAAACTATTTTGCTGAACCATATTTTCAATCCTTGAGTTGAGGGACAGAGAGGTACAGTGAGTGAAACTGACAGTGTGCTATTCTGTTCTAAAACTATTTAGCTGTTCCATATTTTCAATCCTTGAGTTGAGGGACAGAGAGGTACAGTGAGGGAAAGTGTCAGTGTGCTATTGTGTTCTAAAACTATTTTGCTGAACCATATTTTCAATCCTTGAGTTGAGGGACAGAGAGGTACAGTGAGTGAAACTGACAGTGTGCTATTCTGTTCTAAAACTATTTTGCTGAACCATATTTTCAATCCTTGAGTTGAGGGACAGAGAGGTACAGTGAGTGAAACTGACAGTGTGCTATTCTGTTCTAAAACTATTTTGCTGAACCATATTTTCAATCCTTGAGTTGAGGGACAGAGGTACAGTGAGTGAAACTGACAGTGTGCTATTCTGTTCTAAAACTATTTTGCTGTTCCATATTTTCAATCCTTGAGTTGAGGGACAGAGAAGTACAGTGAGGGAAAGTGTCAGTGTGCTATTGTGTTCTAAAACTATTTTGCTGAACCATATTTTCAATCCTTGAGTTGAGGGACAGAGAGGTACAGTGAGTGAAACTGACAGTGTGCTATTCTGTTCTAAAACTATTTTGCTGTTCCATATTTTCAATCCTTGAGTTGAGGGACAGAGAGGTACAGTGAGTGAAACTGACAGTGTGCTATTCTGTTCTAAATCAATTTTGCTGTTCCATATTTTCAATCCTTGAGTTGAGGGACAGTAAGGTACAGTGAGGGAAACTGACAGTGTGCTATTCTGTTCTAAAACTATTTTGCTGAACCATATTTTCAATCCTTGAGTTGAGGGACAGAGAGGTACAGTGAGTGAAACTGACAGTGTGCTATTCCGTTCTAAAACTATTTTGCTGTACCATATTTTCAATCCTTGAGTTGAGGGACAGAGAGGTACAGTGAGGCAAAGTGTCAGTGTGCTATTGTGTTCTAAAACTATTTTGCTGAACCATATTTTCAATCCTTGAGTTGAGGGACAGAGAGGTACAGTGAGTGAAACTGACAGTGTGCTATTCTGTTCTAAAACTATTTTGCTGTTCCATATTTTCAATCCTTGAGTTGAGGGACAGAGAGGTACAGTGAGTGAAACTGACAGTGTGCTATTCTGTTCTAAATCAATTTTGCTGTTCCATATTTTCAATCCTTGAGTTGAGGGACAGAGAGGTACAGTGAGGGAAACTGACAGTGTGCTATTCTGTTCTAAAACTATTTTGCTGAACCATATTTTCAATCCTTGAGTTGAGGGACAGAGAGGTACAGTGAGTGAAACTGACAGTGTGCTATTCTGTTCTAAAACAATTTTTCTGTTCCATATTTTCAATCCTTGAGTTGAGGGACAGAGAGGTACAGTGAGGCAAAGTGTCAGTGTGCTATTGTGTTCTAAAACTATTTTGCTGAACCATATTTTCAATCCTTGAGTTGAGGGACAGAGAGGTACAGTGAGTGAAACTGACAGTGTGCTATTCTGTTCTAAAACTATTTTGCTGTTCCATATTTTCAATCCTTGAGTTGAGGGACAGAGAGGTACAGTGAGTGAAACTGACAGTGTGCTATTCTGTTCTAAATCAATTTTGCTGTTCCATATTTTCAATCCTTGAGTTGAGGGACAGAGAGGTACAGTGAGGGAAACTGACAGTGTGCTATTCTGTTCTAAAACTATTTTGCTGAACCATATTTTCAATCCTTGAGTTGAGGGACAGAGAGCTACAGTGAGGGAAAGTGTCAGTGTGCTATTCTGTTCTAAATCAATTTTGCTGTTCCATATTTTCAATCCTTGAGTTGAGGGACAGAGAGGTACAGTGAGGGAAAGTGTCAGTGTGCTATTGAGTTCTAAAACTATTTTGCTGAACCATATTTTCAATCCTTGAGTTGAGGGACAGAGAGGTACAGTGAGTGAAACTGACAGTGTGCTATTCTGTTCTAAAACTATTTAGCTGTTCCATATTTTCAATCCTTGAGTTGAGGGACAGAGAGGTACAGTGAGGGAAAGTGTCAGTGTGCTATTGTGTTCTAAAACTATTTTGCTGAACCATATTTTCAATCCTTGAGTTGAGGGACAGAGAGGTACAGTGAGTGAAACTGACAGTGTGCTATTCTGTTCTAAAACTATTTTGCTGTTCCATATTTTCAATCCTTGAGTTGAGGGACAGAGAGGTACAGTGAGTGAAACTGACAGTGTGCTATTCTGTTCTAAATCAATTTTGCTGTTCCATATTTTCAATCCTTGAGTTGAGGGACAGAGAGGTACAGTGAGGCAAAGTGTCAGTGTGCTATTGTGTTCTAAAACTATTTTGCTGAACCATATTTTCAATCCTTGAGTTGAGGGACAGAGAGGTACAGTGAGTGAAACTGACAGTGTGCTATTCTGTTCTAAAACTATTTTGCTGTTCCATATTTTCAATCCTTGAGTTGAGGGACAGAGAGGTACAGTGAGTGAAACTGACAGTGTGCTATTCTGTTCTAAATCAATTTTGCTGTTCCATATTTTCAATCCTTGAGTTGAGGGACAGAGAGGTACAGTGAGGGAAACTGACAGTGTGCTATTCTGTTCTAAAACTATTTTGCTGAACCATATTTTCAATCCTTGTTGAGGGACAGAGAGGTACAGTGAGTGAAACTGACAGTGTGCTATTCTGTTCTAAAACTATTTTGCTGTTCCATATTTTCAATCCTTGAGTTGAGGGACAGAGAGGTACAGTGAGGCAAAGTGTCAGTGTGCTATTGTGTTCTAAAACTATTTTTCTGAACCATATTTTCAATCCTTGAGTTGAGGGACAGAGAGGTACAGTGAGTGAAACTGGCAGTGTGCTATTCTGTTCTAAAACTATTTTGTTGTTCCATATTTTCAATCCTTGAGTTGAGGGACAGAGAGGTACAGTGAGTGAAACTGACAGTGTGCTATTCTGTTCTAAATCAATTTTGCTGTTCCATATTTTCAATCCTTGAGTTGAGGGACAGAGAGGTACAGTGAGGGAAACTGACAGTGTGCTATTCTGTTCTAAAACTATTTTGCTGTTCCATATTTTCAATCCTTGAGTTGAGGGACAGAGAGCTACAGTGAGGGAAAGTGTCAGTGTGCTATTCTGTTCTAAATCAATTTTGCTGTTCCATATTTTCAATCCTTGAGTTGAGGGACAGAGAGCTACAGTGAGGGAAAGTGTCAGTGTGCTATTGTGTTCTAAAACTATTTTGCTGAACCATATTTTCAATCCTTGAGTTGAGGGACAGAGAGCTACAGTGAGGGAAAGTGTCAGTGTGCTATTGTGTTCTAAAACTATTTTGCTGAACCATATTTTCAATCCTTGAGTTGAGGGACAGAGAGGTACAGTGAGTGAAACTGACAGTGTGCTATTCTGTTCTAAATCAATTTTGCTGTTCCATATTTTTAATCCTTGAGTTGAGGGACAGAGAGGTACAGTGAGGGAAACTGACAGTGTGCTATTCTGTTCTAAAACTATTTTGCTGTTCCATATTTTCAATCCTTGAGTTGAGGGACAGAGAGCTACAGTGAGGGAAAGTGTCAGTGTGCTATTGTGTTCTAAAACTATTTTGCTGAACCATATTTTCAATCCTTGAGTTGAGGGACAGAGAGCTACAATGAGGGAAAGTGTCAGTGTGCTATTGTGTTCTAAAACTATTTTGCTGAACCATATTTTCAATCCTTGAGTTGAGGGACAGAGAGGTACAGTGAGTGAAACTGACAGTGTGCTATTCTGTTCTAAATCAATTTTGCTGTTCCATATTTTCAATCCTTGAGTTGAGGGACAGAGAGCTACAGTGAGGGAAAGTGTCAGTGTGCTATTGTGTTCTAAAACTATTTTGCTGAACCATATTTTCAATCCTTGAGTTGAGGGACAGAGAGGTACAGTGAGTGAAACTGGCAGTGTGCTATTCTGTTCTAAAACTATTTTGTTGTTCCATATTTTCAATCCTTGAGTTGAGGGACAGAGAGGTACAGTGAGTGAAACTGACAGTGTGCTATTCTGTTCTAAATCAATTTTGCTGTTCCATATTTTCAATCCTTGAGTTGAGGGACAGAGAGGTACAGTGAGGGAAACTGACAGTGTGCTATTCTGTTCTAAAACTATTTTGCTGAACCATATTTTCAATCCTTGAGTTGAGGGACAGAGAACTACAGTGAGGGAAAGTGTCATTGTGCTATTCTGTTCTAAATCAATTTTGCTGTTCCATATTTTCAATCCTTGAGTTGAGGGACAGAGAGCTACAGTGAGGGAAAGTGTCAGTGTGCTATTGTGTTCTAAAACTATTTTGCTGAACCATATTTTCAATCCTTGAGTTGAGGGACAGAGAGTTACAGTGAGGGAAAGTGTCAGTGTGCTATTGTGTTCTAAAACTATTTTGCTGAACCATATTTTCAATCCTTGAGTTGAGGGACAGAGAGGTACAGTGAGTGAAACTGACAGTGTGCTATTCTGTTCTAAAACTATTTTGCTGTTCCATATTTTCAATCCTTGAGTTGAGGGACAGAGAGCCACAGTGAGGGAAAGTGTCAGTGTGCTATTGTGTTCTAAAACTATTTTGCTGAACCATATTTTCAATCCTTGAGTTGAGGGACAGAGAGGTACAGTGAGTGAAACTGACAGTGTGCTATTCTGTTCTTAATCAATTTTGCTGTTCCATATTTTCAATCCTTGAGTTGAGGGACAGAGAGGTACAGTGAGTGAAACTGACAGTGTGCTATTCTGTTCTAAATCAATTTTGCTGTTCCATATTTTCAATCCTTGAGTTGAGGGACAGAGAGGTACAGTGAGGGAAACTGACAGTGTGCTATTCTGTTCTAAAACTATTTTGCTGAACCATATTTTCAATCCTTGAGTTGAGGGACAGAGAGGTACAGTGAGTGAAACTGACAGTGTGCTATTCTGTTCTAAAACTATTTTGCTGTTCCATATTTTCAATCCCTGAGTTGAGGGACAGAGAGGTACAGTGAGGCAAAGTGTCAGTGTGCTATTGTGTTCTAAAACTATTTTTCTGAACCATATTTTCAATCCTTGAGTTGAGGGACAGAGAGGTACAGTGAGTGAAACTGACAGTGTGCTATTCTGTTCTAAAACTATTTTGCTGTTTCATATTTTCAATCCTTGAGTTGAGGGACAGAGAGGTACAGTGAGTGAAACTGACAGTGTGCTATTCTGTTCTAAATCAATTTTGCTGTTCCATATTTTCAATCCTTGAGTTGAGGGACAGAGAGGTACAGTGAGGGAAACTGACAGTGTGCTATTCTGTTCTAAAACTATTTTGCTGAACCATATTTTCAATCCTTGAGTTGAGGGACAGAGAGCTACAGTGAGGGAAAGTGTCAGTGTGCTATTCTGTTCTAAATCAATTTTGCTGTTCCATATTTTCAATCCTTGAGTTGAGGGACAGAGAGCTACAGTGAGGGAAAGTGTCAGTGTGCTATTGTGTTCTAAAACTATTTTGCTGAACCATATTTTCAATCCTTGAGTTGAGAGACAGAGAGCTACAGTGAGGGAAAGTGTCAGTGTGCTATTGTGTTCTAAAACTATTTTGCTGAACCATATTTTCAATCCTTGAGTTGAGGGACAGAGAGGTACAGTGAGTGAAACTGACAGTGTGCTATTCTGTTCTAAATCAATTTTGCTGTTCCATATTTTCAATCCTTGAGTTGAGGGACAGAGAGGTACAGTGAGGGAAACTGACAGTGTGCTATTCTGTTCTAAAACTATTTTGCTGTTCCATATTTTCAATCCTTGAGTTGAGGGACAGAGAGCTACAGTGAGGGAAAGTGTCAGTGTGCTATTGTGTTCTAAAACTATTTTGCTGAACCATATTTTCAATCCTTGAGTTGAGGGACAAAGAGCTACAATGAGGGAAAGTGTCAGTGTGCTATTGTGTTCTAAAACTATTTTGCTGAACCATATTTTCAATCCTTGAGTTGAGGGACAGAGAGGTACAGTGAGTGAAACTGACAGTGTGCTATTCTGTTCTAAATCAATTTTGCTGTTCCATATTTTCAATCCTTGAGTTGAGGGACAGAGAGGTACAGTGAGGGAAACTGACAGTGTGCTATTCTGTTCTAAAACTATTTTGCTGAACCATATTTTCAATCCTTGAGTTGAGGGACAGAGAACTACAGTGAGGGAAAGTGTCATTGTGCTATTCTGTTCTAAATCAATTTTGCTGTTCCATATTTTCAATCCTTGAGTTGAGGGACAGAGAGCTACAGTGAGGGAAAGTGTCAGTGTGCTATTGTGTTCTAAAACTATTTTGCTGAACCATATTTTCAATCCTTGAGTTGAGGGACAGAGAGTTACAGTGAGGGAAAGTGTCAGTGTGCTATTGTGTTCTAAAACTATTTTGCTGAACCATATTTTCAATCCTTGAGTTGAGGGACAGAGAACTACAGTGAGTGAAACTGACAGTGTGCTATTCTGTTCTAAATCAATTTTGCTGTTCCATATTTTCAATCCTTGAGTTGAGGGACAGAGAGCTACAGTGAGGGAAAGTGTCAGTGTGCTATTGTGCTCTAAAACTATTTTGCTGAACCATATTTTCAATCCTTGAGTTGAGGGACAGAGAGCTACAGTGAGGGAAAGTGTCAGTGTGCTATTGTGTTCTAAAACTATTTTGCTGAACCATATTTTCAATCCTTGAGTTGAGGGACAGAGAGGTACAGTGAGTGAAACTGACAGTGTGCTATTCTGTTCTAAAACTATTTTGCTGTTCCATATTTTCAATCCTTGAGTTGAGGGACAGAGAGCCACAGTGAGGGAAAGTGTCAGTGTGCTATTGTGTTCTAAAACTATTTTGCTGAACCATATTTTCAATCCTTGAGTTGAGGGACAGAGAGCTACAGTGAGGGAAAGTGTCAGTGTGCTATTGTGTTCTAAAACTATTTTGCTGAACCATATTTTCAATCCTTGAGTTGAGGGACAGAGAGGTACAGTGAGTGAAACTGACAGTGTGCTATTCTGTTCTTAATCAATTTTGCTGTTCCATATTTTCAATCCTTGAGTTGAGGGACAGAGAGGTACAGTGAGGGAAAGTGTCAGTGTGCTATTGTGTTCTAAAACTATTTTGCTGAACCATATTTTCAATCCTTGAGTTGAGGGACAGAGAGGTACAGTGAGTGAAACTGACAGTGTGCTATTCTGTTCTAAAACTATTTTCTGTTCCATATTTTCAATCCTTGAGTTGAGGGACAGAGAGCTACAGTGAGTGAAACTGACAGTGTGCTATTCTGTTTTAAATCAATTTTGCTGTTCCATATTTTCAATCCTTGAGTTGAGGGACAGAGAGGTACAGTGAGGGAAACTGACAGTGTGCTATTCTGTTCTAAAACTATTTTGCTGTTCCATATTTTCAATCCCTGAGTTGAGGGACAGAGAAGGACACTCGTAGAAATTATCAGTGTGCTATTCTGTGCTAAATCTTGTTTGTAGGGAGGGACAGAGTAGGACAGTGAGGGAAAGTGTCAGTGTGCTATTCTGTTCTAAAACTTTTTTGCTGAACCATATTTTCAATCCTTGTGTTTAGGGACAGAGAAGGATAGGCAGGGGACAGTGTCAGTGTCATTGTTGCTAAGCCTCCTGCACAATATACACCTGAAGGTAGCCCTTATTGCTGTTTTTCCCATCTCCCTGCAGGCCATCCATTAAAATGTCTGGAAGGCAACCAAGGAGAGGCAGACAGTCAGGAGGCAAAAAAAGAGGGCAAGCAGGCTCTGTGTCTGGGGGCAACAGTGCTGGTCGTGTACGCGGTGCATTGTCATCAGCACATGGCCATGGGACACGCTTGTCCTTGTTTTCGGCAGCTGGACATGTTGAGCCACATCATGCCGAAGACTTGGTAGAGTGGATGACCAAGCCCACCACATCCTCCTCATCCTCTCTCAACCAGGCTCAGGGTACTGGCAAAGCAGCTGCCAAAGCGTCCTCTTCTCTGGTATCATTATCTTCATTAGTCAATCCTTCCCTAGACCCACCATGCCCTCCTCCTGAGGAGTCCCCCGAACTGTTTGAGCACAGTGTTGGGTACATGCTCCAGGAGGATGCCCAGCGTTTGGAAGGATCTGATGATGATACCCAGATAGAGGAAGGCAGTAGCGTGAGAGTAGAGAGAGGGGATGCTCAAGAAGGACACCAATCTGGCAGTCATGCTTCAGCAGCTGCAGCATACTGCCAGATTGGCTCCAGTGATGAGGAGGGAGGGGATGATGAGGTCACTGACTCCACGTGGGTACCTAATAGGAGAGAGGAGGAAGAGGAGGATGAGGAGGAGGCACATCTCCAACGAGGCAGGATGCCCTTGGGTGGCCAGCGTATGGGCAGCACACCGACGGAATCACACCGCAGAGCTCCGCCTGTGCAGGGCGCTGCCTCTGCCCGTCATTCAAAAAGTTCTTTGGTGTGGGCCTTTTTTGAGGCGAGTGCATCAGATCGCACAGCTGCTGTTTGCAACATATGTCTCAAGCGTATATCGCGTGGCCAAAACATCAGCCGCTTGGGCACCACATGCTTGATCAGACATATGTTGACCTGCCATGCAGCTCGTTGGCAAGCCTACCTTAAAGACCCACACCAAAGAACAAAGCTGACCTCTTCTTGCACCGCATCAGCTGGGATCTACAAGCCCCACTATACCTTCACTCCTCTCTGAAACCTGCTCTGAGAGGAATGAAGGTGTAGAATTAGGTGTGTCACAGGCAAGTACTTGCGGGCACTCTGCTAGCAGTACACCAACGTCCGATTCTAGCAGGCAAATTTCCCTGCCCCAGCTGCTGGACCGTCGAAAGAAGTTCACTCCCAGCCATCCACATGCCCAGCGGTTGAATGCTAGCTTGGCTAAATTGCTAGCGCTTCAACTGCTGCCTTTTCAGTTGGTAGACTCGGCCCCCTTCCGTGAGTTTGTGCAATGTGCGGTTCCTCAGTGGCAGGTTCCCAAACGACACTTTTTCGCACGGAAGGCTATTCCGGCTCTCTACAGGCATGTGGAAGGCAATGTCTTGGCCTCGCTGGACAGGGCGGTCAGCGGTAAGGTGCATATTACCGCTGACTCATGGTCCAGCAGGCATGGACAGGGACGTTACCTTTCTTTCACGGCCCATTGGGTCACTCTTTTGGCAGCTGGGAAGGATGCAGGACAAGGTGCAGTAGTGTTGGAGGTTGTTCCACCGCCACGCCTCCAAAATGCTACTACTGGTTGTGACACACCTCTCTCCTCCACCCCCTCCTCTTCTTCTTCCTCCATGGCCTCTTCCTGTGGTTTGTCCTCGGAACCAGCGGTGCTCCGTAGGCGTTCAATGGGCTACGCAAGTACGCAGGCAAAAAGATGCCATGCCGTGCTTGCGCTGGTGTGTTTGGGGGACAGGAGCCACACTGGGGCAGAGGTCCTGTCTGCTCTGCAGGGGCAGGCCGAGAGGTGGTTGACGCCACGCCAGCTTAAGCCAGGAATGGTGGTTTGCGACAATGGCACCAACCTCCTCTCCGCCCTCCGACAGGGACAACTGACCCATGTGCCCTGTATGGCTCACGTCCTTAACCTGGTGGTGCAGCGGTTCTTGGGCAGGTACCCGGGCTTACAGGATGTCCTGAGGCAGGCCAGGAAAGTCTGTGTGCATTTCCGCAGATCTTATAATGCCAGTGCTCGCCTGGCTGAGCTTCAAAAGGAGTTGAACCTGCCCAAGAACCGCCTTATATGTGACATGCCCACCAGGTGGAACTCAACGTTGGCCATGCTGCAGCGGCTGCACACGCAGCAGAGGGCCATCAATGAGTACCTGTGCGACTACGGCACCAGGACAGGGTCAGGGGAGCTCGGGTTTTTTTCACCACGCCAGTGGGGCATGATCAGGGATGCATGCACTGTCCTGGCACCATTTGAGGAGGCCACGAGGATGGTGAGCAGTGACAGTGCATGCATCAGTGACACTGTACCTCTTGTCCACCTGTTGGATCACACGCTGCGTGGAATAATGGACAGGGCACTTGAGGCAGAACAGAGGCAGGAAGAGGAGGACTTCCTTGCCTCTCAAGGCCCCCTCTACCCAGACAGTGTTCCTTCTGTCCCACCCATCGCACAGGAAGAGGAGGAGGAGGAGGAGGAGGAGGATTGTGTCAGCATGGAGGTGGAGGCTGGCACTCAGCATCATCAGCAGCAGTCTGTTAGGGATGATTTACAGTCCCAAGAAACCAGTGGACTTGTACGTGGCTGGGAGGAGGTGGCTGCGGATCATGTCGTCCTTAGTGACCCAGAGGACTCCGGACTGAATGCCTCAGCTAACCTACGCTGCATGGCCTCCCTGATCCTGCAAAGTCTGCGGAAGGATCCTCGTATTCTTCGGATCAAGGAGAGGGACCATTACTGGCTGGCCACTCTCCTTGATCCACGGTACAAGGGTAAGGTTGCGGACCTTATCGTACCGTCGCAGAGGGAGCAGAGGATGAGACAACTCCGGGAGGCCTTGCAGAAAGGTCTGTGCAACGCGTTCCCAGAGACTGGGAGGTTACAAACTCCTGGTCCTGGACAACGAGTTGCTGAGGCTTCGGGCAGTCAAAGAAGGAGCGGTGGGGAAGGTGGCCGTCTGACCGATGCGTTCAGACAATTCTTTAGTCCGCAGCCCCAAAGTATGATCGGTTCCAGCAACCATCGCCAGCGTCTGATATACATGGTGCAGGAATACCTAGGGGCAAGGTCAGACTTGGACACCTTCCCCACCGAAAATCCTCTGGCTTACTGGGTCTTGAGGATGGATCACTGGCCAGAGCTTGCACAGTATGCAATTGAGCTACTGGCCTGTCCTGCATCCAGCGTTCTTTCAGAACGCACATTCAGTGCTGCTGGAGGATTTGTCACGGATCACAGGGTGCGCCTGTCCACCGACTCGGTTGATCGACTGACTTTCATCAAGATGAACCAGTCTTGGATCACCACCAGCTACCACACACCAGATGCTGATATAACAGACTAATTGATTTTAAAATGTCACATCCCTTCAAGACTGATGCTGATGCTGAGTGCCTGTGCTGTTATGTTGTCTGGCTATCCTCCTCCTCCTCCTCAATGATACGATTAACGATGATAGCTTGGAAGATCATTTTGGTTTATGGGTGACACCACCAGTGGCTAAGGCCCAATTTTTCAGCCCCTGTTTAACAGGGGCGTGTAATTAAAATTTTTGATGCAATACTTTGCAACAGGCCTCATTGCTGTGCTCCAAGTACAGTATCTGTGAGGGGTTGCAGTGTTGTGCCACCAGTGCCTAAGGCCCAATTTTTCAGCCCCTGTTCAACAGGGGCATGCAATTATAATTATTGATCTAATAATTCACAGCAGGGCCCATTGCTGCGCCCACCAAGAGTAACTGTCAGGCCTTACAGTGTTGTGGCACCAGCAACACCATCACCACCACCGCCACCACCAAAGGCCCAATTTTTCAGCCCCTGTTCAACAGGGGGATGCAATTATAATTATTGATCTAATAATTCACAGCAGGGACCATTGCTGCGCCCACCAAGAGTAACTGTCAGGCCTTACAGTGTTGTGGCACCAGCACCACCATCAAAGGCCCAATTTTTACTACCACTGATCAACAATTATATGTTATTACAATTCCTGATATTATACTTGACAGCAGGGCGTTCCAGCACCCACCAAGAATAACTGTGAGTGCTTTCAGTGTTGTGCCAACACCAACACCTAAGGGGCCAATTTCTGCAGAGTATATACGGAAGGTCCCTACTTTCAAACATCCAACTTACAAACTACTACTACTTGCAAACGGAAGAAGACAACAGGAAGTGAGAGGAAATCTACCCCTTGGAAGGAAAATTCTCTCCTGTAAGAATTAATATGGGAGAAAGGTGTCTCCTCTCTACTGATGCTTTATCACCAATCCTTGTTTCAATACAAACACCACATTTCAAAAACAGTTGTCATTGGGACGCAAAGTGAGGTGAAATGTTCTGAACAGGGGCACAGACAGCAAAAAAAATGTGACAGGGGTAATAACCGTTCCCTATGTTTTCCAAAAAGCTAAAAAAAAGGAATTTGGCATGGAGCTACACTTAAACAATGCAGCTGTTCAAAATTACAAACAGATTCTACAGAAGAACAAACCTACAGTCCCTGTCTTGTATGCACCGCCTGTATACGGCTGTTCAGAGTATATAGGGGCTTTTTTATTTTGTGTGCGGGGTTCCCCTTAATATCCATACAAGACCCAAAGGGGCTGGTAATGGGCTGGGGTAGGGGGGGGGGTTGATGGGGTAGCTATGCCATTTTTCCTAAAGATTTTCATCCATATTACCGGGACCAGACATTGCATTAAAGCCGCAAGCAGTTTTAAATGGCTTTTTTTCCTTTAGAAATGTTATTTTGTGCAAGGACAGTTCTAAACACGGGAAACACGTGGCACTTCACAGGCATACTTTAGACACCCCCCAGGTACAATATTTAAAGGAATATTTGACTTTTTTTTCACTTTATGCATCATTAAAATGACTGCTCACGGAAAACGTCCGTTTTTAAAACTTCTTTTTGCATTGATACATGTCCCCTGGTGCAGAACCCGGGTTCCCAAACTCTGTTTCGGACAATAACATGGATAATAGTCGTTATAATTAGCACTTTAGAATCCGAACGTTCGCATCCATTGTATTTAATAGGGTTCTAATGTTCGCGCGAACTTTCGGTCCGTTCGCGGGTTCTGGTGCGAACCGAACCCGGGGGTGTTCGGCTCATCACTACTCCTGACCTACCCGTAGTCCAGGTCCCGACACCCCCTCCAGCTATCCCTACAGGCAAGTGCCCCGTTGTCCTCCCAGCACATTTGGTCCCAGCCAGCATTAGGAAGGACATCCTGGATGGCAAGGACATTAACCTTGCCTCCCTACTCATCGCAGTCCACGATGTAGCGGATAACAAGGCCTACACATGGGGAGACGTTTCAGTGGTCCTCAAGGCCAAAGACCCAAGGCTGAATCGCAAATTGTCAGTACCAGAATTTGCGCTGGCCTTCGGGACTCTCAGGGATGTCCTGTGCTTGGCCTCCCCCAACAGATGGGAAGAGTTGGACCTATATCTCCACACTTTGGTGGATCTAGGTTACAAGTATGGAGGATTTTCATTCTACGACTATCACCGCTCCTTCTCAGCCAAAGCAGCTGCTAGGCTGTTGCAGTTCCAAACAGCCACAGACTGGAGTCTCATGGATACCGAGCTCTTCTGCCACCACTTCGCTGGCCTACGCTCACCGCTATGCACGAACTGCCAGTCCTCTACCCATACTGCCACTTGGTGCTCTAACACCACCAATGTTCACCCCCACGAAGTCCCCTCCACCTCAAGGGCAGCTCTAGGCTTACCGGCCTCCCAGCAGACGGCCCAGGTGGACAAGTTCGGACGCCCAGTACTGACAGCAGGGGGAGCAGCCATCTGCAATAACTTCAACTTTGGATCCTGCAACTTTAGTCAGTGCCGCCTGCTTCATGTTTGCCTCGTATGCCACAGGGCACACCCCAAGACCCTGTGCCAGGTCAAGCAACAGAAAAAGTCTTGACTAGGCCAAGTAAACGTTCTGTGGCTGGAGCACTACCTCATTTCACACCCCACCCCCTCTCTCACCACCTTCCTCGTCCAAGGGTTCACAACCGGCTTCCACACAGGCCTCATCTCCTTACCCCACACGTCTCACAAATGCAAGAACCTGCGTTCAGCCGCCACAGATGAACAGGCCATAGATCAGCTGTTACACACCGAGCTGCAGCGAGGCTTTGTCATAGGTCCCTTCACTCAGCCCCTTTCAACACCTGGAGAGTCAGCCCTATTGGGCTTGTCAAGGGCAAGTTCTCGAATAAAGTTCGCTTGGTGTACGACCTGTCTGCGCCTCATTCTTCCCCCATCCCCAGCCTAAATTCCTTAATCCCCTCGGAAGAGTTCTCCCTTAAATACGCCTCTGTAGACATGGCAATCCAAGCCATAATTAAAACCGGCACAGGCGCCTGGCTCTCCAAAGCCGATATCTCGGATGCCTTTAAGCTCCTACCCATCCATCCGTCCCTCTGGTGCTGGCACGGCATGAAATGGAGAGACTCTTACTACTTTGCTACCAAGCTGACTTTCGGCTCCAAGAGTAGCCCCTGGCTCTTCGACACTTTTGCACGGTCTCTCACCTGGATACTGCTGCACCAAGCCCAGTGTCAAGAAGTCATCCACTACTTGGATGACTTTTTGCTGGTTAAACAGCCTGATACGCCCCCGAAAGACCTCAACAAGTTAAGAGTCGTCTTCGGAAATCTCAATGTTCCCATCGCGGAGCATAAAGTAGACAGTCCAGCACACTCGGTCACCTTCCTCGGTATCATTCTGAATACCACCACCATGCAAGCCAGCCTCCCCCCAGACAAACTGGCCTGCATTAGATCAGTACTCCAAACTTTCACCCGCACACGGGGGTGCACTAAGAAACAGTTGCAATCCCTTCTGGGAATGCTTAATTTCGCGATAAGGATCATCCCCCAGGGACGGTCCTTCGTCTCACGTCTCCTAGTTTTTCTTTCCCAGTCACAGGATCCCGATCAGATCCTTAATTTAGACACCGCAGCTGTAGCGGACTTGTTGATGTGGGAAGAGTTCCTCACCAGTTGGAACGGGATATCCATGTTCATACCCACGATGTCTCCCCTCTCCCCGCAGGTAATCACAGACGCCGCAGCCTCCAATGGCTTTCGCGGCAATTTTTGGCCACCACTGGTTCGCAGGGTCATGGCCGCCAGAGATACTAGCAATCCCAGGCTTTACTCAGTTTTCCTCCCTGTTCGAGTTATACCCGGTGGTAGCAGCCGCCCGGTTATGGGGCCACGATTGGACAGGACAAACCGTAGGCTTCACCACTGACAACCAGGCCACTGCCGACATTGTCAACAAAGGCAGGTCCAAGTCGCTCACCACGATGTCCTTCCTACGTAGGCTCGTACAACTCTCGTTACAACATCAGTTTAATGTTCACTGCACCTTCCTCCCGGGCAAGTATAACCTTGCCGCAGACGCTCTGTCCCGCTTTAATTATACGTCCTTTTTTCAGCAGAGACCCGGAGCTGACCAGACCTCAGCCCCTATCCCTCCTTGGTCTCAGCTGACCCTGGACTAGAACACCACCTACAGCAAGCATCACAGCTCATCAATCAGTCCCTGTCTTACAACACCTTAAAAGCCTACCGTGCTGCCTGGGACGTTTTCAGCAAGTTTCTGGCACCCCGCTCCGATAATACGGCCGTAGACGTCAAGCACGTACTGGCCTTTATCTCGTACTGCCATAATAGCTTGGCCTTATCCCACAACACCATCTGTCTGTACTTAGCAGGCATTCAGCACTTTCTGGCCTTACAGGATCCCGCAAAACCCTCATTGTTCACGTCCCACGCAGTCAGAGCCGTCCTACGAGGAGTCCAGAAACTATAACCCGTTATCAACCCCAAACGTCTACCTATAACCGGTGCCATCTTCAGGGACATGTCCAACATCCTCGCCACATCTCCGTTTGGCCTCCTCCCTAGCCTGGTCATACAAGTGGCCATCTATTTAGCTTATTATGGGTTTCTACGGCCAAGCGAATTCACCTGCAATAATCCCACCGCCCAAGTCTTGCGCAGACATCACTTAGTTCGCCATCCGACTCACTTCACACTCCACCTGGCAGTGTCCAAAACTCAACAGTTGGGTGCCGGCGTGGATATCTGCTTATATAGAACAAACAGTGCCTGGTGCCCAGTGGCCATATTGGATCGCCTACTGTCGTACCTACCGGCACAAACAGACTCTACTCCCCTACTCCCTTTCCCAACCAAACCTTTAAGCACCTGCCAGTTCGTCAAGCATGTGAGGATCCTTCTTCGAAGTCTACATCTCAACCCAGCTCACTATACAGCTCACTCGTTTTGCATCGGGGCAGCTTCGGCCGCCTCCTGCCATGGGGTGCCAGATCATGTCATTAAGAAACTAGGCAGATGGAAGTCCGCCTGCTTCGCCCGGTACATTCCTAACCCTCAGCTGGAGATCGCACAAGCTTTTTCAAAACTTGCTCAGTAAACAATCCAAATAAAATGATATCCCTACCTGAATGTTTTTGCCCCCTTATTTTGGCATACCGTCCGTTAGGCCAGGGCACGCTTCAGGTCTATCTATGTTGTAAGTCCGCGTCAATGTATCTTACCCATATCCTATCGGCCATAGGGCTCCAACCATAAGTTGGAAGGCCAGCATGGTGGCCTGAATTTATGGGAGGAGCCCGGCGGCTATATAGCCAGCCCACTCCTCCACAAGCCTCGTCGGTATTCCTGTGCGCACCACATGGTTTCCGACGCAACATCACCCACCCTCCCATCCCCTATTAATAACATCCTCAGGAAATCATTTCTCTCCACAATATCTACCACTAATCTTGGGTATGCCCCCTTATTTTGGCATACCGTCCGTTAGGCCAGGGCACGCTTCAGGTCTATCTATGTTGTAAGTCCGTGTCAATTTATCTTACCCATATCCTATCGGCCATAGGGCTCCAACCATAAATATATATGACAAAATGTGAGAAAAGAAGTAATGGGGACTATAGTGGTGCTAGTATTGGTATCTAGACAACAGTGGAAGACTCAATTCATTTGGTAAAGAGAAAAAGTTTTCTCATTTATTAGACAATTAATACAAAACATTTATTAAAAATATATACATATATAAGCGTTTTCACAGAGTTTTACAATAGAGCATAACTGATATGGTGGTTATAAAGATGTTAAACTGAGGAGATCATACGTGGTCCAAACATGTTTCGCCCATCGGGGCTTCGTCAGGGGAAGTATGTCTCAAATACTCAAATACATCAAAATAGCTGTTAAAATAGACAATAGAAAAAATCATGTTAGCATATTTATCAAATAAATTATATAGAAAGAATTATATAAAGTTTAGAAGATCGATCTGTAAACAGGTCCACAGTTGGCAAAAAAGGTAGCGACTTACCACCAATGAAGCCCTAGATGGATTAAATGGGAGTGGAAGCAAGAGAAACCTCTACATACTGTAGAGGAAGAGAAAGAATCTCCTCCTCGGTGTGAGACGGAACGGAACTCCGAGCAGACAAACCCTCACAGTGACCGCTTATAAGACCTAGCCAAGATAAATCAAGTTTTTTTTTTTTTTCTAGTGAGGATCCGTCGGTGTGCCTGGACAGGATTATATCCTGGTACAGGTACATCGACGATGTCCTCCTTTTTTGGTCAGGTGACAGGGATGAGCTTGATCTCTTTATGAAGGGGATCTCCTCAAACCGATTCAATCTAAAATTCACTATGTCTTGCAGTCAAATAGAACTCAGTTTTCTTGATTTAATGTTGCATCTGGACATGGATGGTGTTTTACACTCATCCCTTTACAGAAAGCCTTCTGCTGGGAATACTGTTTTGCATGCGACCAGCTTCCATCCCGCACCACTTGTAACCAGTATTCCCTATAGCCAATATCTTCGCATCAAACGTAACTGCAGCCGGGACGCAGATTTTAAAAAAGCTGCTGATGAGTTATATGCTCGTTTGAAAGATAGGGGTTATAGTCACTCTGTTTTGAAGAGAGCCTATAAGAGAGTATGTGAAAAAGACCGCAGTTCCCTCATTTTTGGCCAAAAGTTCACCACTCAAACTGATCAAGTAAGAATAATTACAAGATACTCCACTGAACATCATAAAATCCGTAAGATTGTGGAGAATTTTTGGCCTCTTTTGTCTGCTGATCCAATAGTTAATAAATATATTGGGAATAAACCACAAATAACTTACCAACGGCACCCTCTCTTAAGGACAGTCTAGTCCATAGCCACTTTGAAACTTTCCCTAACACAAAATGCTTGAATCCAGGAACCTTTGCTTGTGGGACCTGTGATATGTGCCCATATATACTTAATAGTTCAATTTGTACACTCCCTAATGGCCAAATTCATCGTGCCAAATATCGAATCACATGCCAGACTTTGGGCATTGTATATATGGCCATTTGCCAATGTGGTGGATTCTATATAGGAAAAACCAAGCATCCTTTTTTCAAGCGAATTCGTGACCATATTAAACCTATCCTTAAGAGAAAAATGGAAACAGCGGTTAGCCACCATGTGGGTACATTTCATAACTTTGATGCAAAAAACATACGTTTTATGGCTTTGGAACATATTCCACTTCATGTCAGAGGAGGAAGTGTTGATAAAACTTTGTTACAATTGGAGGCTCGCTGGATTTACAATCTAGAGGCAACTGTTTTTCCTGGGTTTAACGAAAATCTCAGCTTTAGACCTTTCCTATAATTGGCTGATCTGTAATGACCTGTAATGTTCGTGGTCTGTCCCCATACCTTGTCACCTGCTCTGGGACTAATCTGTTTTCCCATTTACCCCTCCCTCCTTTCCCCCCCCCCTTTTTTCTTTTTCTTCTTTTCTGTATAATTTCACTAGTTGTATATCAATTCAATTTAATAATATTAAATTATTGCTGTCTTTGATATTATATTTATTTTTCATTAATACATCAATTTTTTATTCATTTCATTATGCTCTATAAAGGTATGTTTTTTTCTGAATTTGCTTCTTTGTGATAAAGATCTATGTCTAAATTCAAACATATGCTGTGTGTATTATGTAACTTATGTTGTTTTTCTAGATCGTTCTGTAACTTCTCCCTGGAAGCTGGCGGGTACGGCTTTTTTGGATGGTTAACTGTACTCGCCATCTTTGACATAAGAGCGACCCCACTGATAGCCTTTGAGGGCTTGCAATGCGAACATGCATAAGGTGTTTGATTGTGACGGAATCTCTGGGCCCTACACTGCCCTCATATGGACGCCCAGGGCATACCCGGCGTAATTGCCGGGTCTTCCCAATTATACGTTCTGTTGCGGTCCTGCCTTGTTTAACATCCCCGTTCTCGGTACAAATTTTGTACCAAGCTCCACCCTACTACAACTTTATTACATCATGATCCAGCTTCCTCTCATTGGGAACCTATTGTTCCTAATGATGCTGGTGCGTGAGATCAAGCTCCCTCCCCTAGGGCGCTTGGTCTTCTGGGTCCTGTAGTCTTGGCGCAGCTTTGGGACTCTGGACGCATGCGCACAAACGTTGTCACGTCCGCACTCCGCCGGCGACGTCAGACGCCGGCCGAGTTGGTGATCGCTTATAAGCCGGCAGTATTAGGCTGTAAACCAACCAGAGCGGTTCGGTGAGGCAGCCTGATGTCTATCCACAGTTCCGATTTAAGGTAACTACTTGTTGTTTATCGGAGAATCTGATACATTGTCTCCTGTTTACTTAACATCACAGTCAGTCTTCCCACACTCTCTGGGCTTTTTAGATTGTTATGATTGATACCCCAGTAGATGTTTTTCTGTTATTTTCTTATATATTCTCTGACTAAAGGCACTGATTTGTTGCGTGTTTATTAAGACAGAAAGCAATTTATCAATTTATTCAATATTAAAACTTGGCATGGGCCGTTGGTTCTTTTGTCAGTTTTGACTAACATTTTATGCAGCTATCTTTCTGCCATTTCATTCATGTATAATTTAAAATAAAAAATAAAAAACATATGAATCTTGAAATGCCAATCTCACATTGATGAGAATACCCACTATTGGACTATCTTTATTTTTATTTTTTACTAAGATGTCTACTTTTGGGTAATTAATAATTATACTTTGTTTTTAGAATAATCTCACCTTCTGGAACTCTTTCTTTTTTGGACCAAGTTCTTTGAAGGTTTCTGCTTTATGAATGTACCTCAATCGGATATCTTGTATCCAAATCTCAATGTTCCCATCGCGGAGCATAAAGTAGACAGTCCAGCACACTCGGTCACCTTCCTCGGTATCATTCTGAATACCACCACCATGCAAGCCAGCCTCCCCCCAGACAAACTGGCCTGCATTAGATCAGTACTCCAAACTTTCACCCGCACACGGGGGTGCACTAAGAAACAGTTGCAATCCCTTCTGGGAATGCTTAATTTCGCGATAAGGATCATCCCCCAGGGACGGTCCTTCGTCTCACGTCTCCTAGTTTTTCTTTCCCAGTCACAGGATCCCGATCAGATCCTTAATTTAGACACCGCAGCTGTAGCGGACTTGTTGATGTGGGAAGAGTTCCTCACCAGTTGGAACGGGATATCCATGTTCATACCCACGATGTTTCCCCTCTCCCCGCAGGTAATCACAGACGCCGCAGCCTCCAATGGCTTTCACGGCAATTTTTGGCCACCACTGGTTCGCAGGGTCATGGCCGCCAGAGATACTAGCAATCCCAGGCTTTACTCAGTCTTCCTCCCTGTTCGAGTTATACCTGGTGGTAGCAGCCGCCCGGTTATGGGGCCACGATTGGACAGGACAAACCGTAGGCTTCACCACTGACAACCAGGCCACTGCCGACATTGTCAACAAAGGCAGGTCCAAGTCGCTCACCACGATGTCCTTCCTACGTAGGCTCGTACAACTCTCGTTACAACATCAGTTTAATGTTCACTGCACCTTCCTCCCGGGCAAGTATAACCTTGCCGCAGACGCTCTGTCCCGCTTTAATTATACGTCCTTTTTTCAGCAGAGACCCGGAGCTGACCAGACCTCAGCCCCTATCCCTCCTTGGTCTCAGCTGACCCTGGACTAGAACACCACCTACAGCAAGCATCACAGCTCATCAATCAGTCCCTGTCATACAACACCTTAAAAGCCTACCGTGCTGCCTGGGACGTTTTCAGCAAGTTTCTGGCACCCCGCTCCGATAATACGGCCGTAGACGTCAAGCACGTACTGGCCTTTATCTCGTACTGCCATAATAGCTTGGCCTTATCCCACAACACCATCTGTCTGTACTTAGCAGGCATTCAGCACTTTCTGGCCTTACAGGATCCCGCAAAACCCTCATTGTTCACGTCCCACGCAGTCAGAGCCGTCCTACGAGGAGTCCAGAAACTATAACCCGTTATCAACCCCAAACGTCTACCTATAACCGGTGCCATCTTCAGGGACATGTCCAACATCCTCGCCACATCTCCGTTTGGCCTCCTCCCTAGCCTGGTCATACAAGCGGCCATCTATTTAGCTTATTATGGGTTTCTACGGCCAAGCGAATTCACCTGCAATAATCCCACCGCCCAAGTCTTGCGCAGACATCACTTAGTTCGCCATCCGACTCACTTCACACTCCACCTGGCAGTGTCCAAAACTCAACAGTTGGGTGCCGGCGTGGATATCTGCTTATATAGAACAAACAATGCCTGGTGCCCAGTGGCCATATTGGATCGCCTACTGTCGTACCTACCGGCACAAACAGACTCTACTCCCCTACTCCCTTTCCCAACCAAACCTTTAAGCACCTGCCAGTTCGTCAAGCATGTGAGGATCCTTCTTCGAAGTCTACATCTCAACCCAGCTCACTATACAGCTCACTCGTTTTGCATCGGGGCAGCTTCGGCCGCCTCCTGCCATGGGGTGCCAGATCATGTCATTAAGAAACTAGGCAGATGGAAGTCCGCCTGCTTCGCCCGGTACATTCCTAACCCTCAGCTGGAGATCGCACAAGCTTTTTCAAAACTTGCTCAGTAAACAATCCAAATAAAATGATATCCCTACCTGAATGTTTTTGCCCCCTTATTTTGGCATTCCGTCCGTTAGGCCAGGGCACGCTTCAGGTCTATCTATGTTGTAAGTCCGCGTCAATGTATCTTACCCATATCCTATCGGCCATAGGGCTCCAACCATAAGTTGGAAGGCCAGCATGGTGGCCTGAATTTATGGGAGGAGCCCGGCGGCTATATAGCCAGCCCACTCCTCCACAAGCCTCGTCGGTATTCCTGTGCGCACCACATGGTTTCCGACGCAACATCACCCACCCTCCCATCCCCTATTAATAACATCCTCAGGAAATCATTTCTCTCCACAATATCTACCACTAATCTTGGGTATGCCCCCTTATTTTGGCATACCGTCCGTTAGGCCAGGGCACGCTTCAGGTCTATCTATGTTGTAAGTCCGTGTCAATTTATCTTACCCATATCCTATCGGCCATAGGGCTCCAACCATAAATATATATGACAAAATGTGAGAAAAGAAGTAATGGGGACTATAGTGGTGCTAGTATTGGTATCTAGACAACAGTGGAAGACTCAATTCATTTGGTAAAGAGAAAAAGTTTTCTCATTTATTAGACAATTAATACAAAACATTTATTAAAAATATATACATATATAAGCGTTTTCACAGAGTTTTACAATAGAGCATAACTGATATGGTGGTTATAAAGATGTTAAACTGAGGAGATCATACGTGGTCCCAACATGTTTCGCCCATCGGGGCTTCGTCAGGGGAAGTATGTCTCAAATACTCAAATACATCAAAATAGCTGTTAAAATAGACAATAGAAAAAATCATGTTAGCATATTTATCAAATAAATGATATAGAAAGAATTATATAAAGTTTAGAAGATCGATCTGTAAACAGGTCCACAGTTGGCAAAAAAGGTAGCGACTTACCACCAATGAAGCCCTAGATGGATTAAATGGGAGTGGAAGCAAGAGAAACCTCTACATACTGTAGAGGAAGAGAAAGAATCTCCTCCTCGGTGTGAGACGGAACGGAACTCCGAGCAGACAAACCCTCACAGTGACCGCTTATAAGACCTAGCCAAGATAAATCAAGTTTTTTTTTTTTTTTTCTAGTGAGGATCCGTCGGTGTGCCTGGACAGGATTATATCCTGGTACAGGTACATCGACGATGTCCTCCTTTTTTGGTCAGGTGACAGGGATGAGCTTGATCTCTTTATGAAGGGGATCTCCTCAAACCGATTCAATCTAAAATTCACTATGTCTTGCAGTCAAATAGAACTCAGTTTTCTTGATTTAATGTTGCATCTGGACATGGATGGTGTTTTACACTCATCCCTTTACAGAAAGCCTTCTGCTGGGAATACTGTTTTGCATGCGACCAGCTTCCATCCCGCACCACTTGTAACCAGTATTCCCTATAGCCAATATCTTCGCATCAAACATAACTGCAGCCGGGACGCAGATTTTAAAAAAGCTGCTGATGAGTTATATGCTCGTTTGAAAGATAGGGGTTATAGTCACTCTGTTTTGAAGAGAGCCTATAAGAGAGTATGTGAAAAAGACCGCAGTTCCCTCATTTTTGGCCAAAAGTTCACCACTCAAACTGATCAAGTAAGAATAATTACAAGATACTCCACTGAACATCATAAAATCCGTAAGATTGTGGAGAATTTTTGGCCTCTTTTGTCTGCTGATCCAATAGTTAATAAATATATTGGGAATAAACCACAAATAACTTACCAACGGCACCCTCTCTTAAGGACAGTCTAGTCCATAGCCACTTTGAAACTTTCCCTAACACAAAATGCTTGAATCCAGGAACCTTTGCTTGTGGGCACTGTGATATGTGCCCATATATACTTAATAGTTCAATTTGTACACTCCCTAATGGCCAAATTCATCGTGCCAAATATCGAATCACATGCCAGACTTTGGGCATTGTATATATGGCCATTTGCCAATGTGGTGGATTCTATATAGGAAAAACCAAGCATCCTTTTTTCAAGCGAATTCGTGACCATATTAAACCTATCCTTAAGAGAAAAATGGAAACAGCGGTTAGCCACCATGTGGGTACATTTCATAACTTTGATGCAAAAAACATACGTTTTATGGCTTTGGAACATATTCCACTTCATGTCAGAGGAGGAAGTGTTGATAAAACTTTGTTACAATTGGAGGCTCGCTGGATTTACAATCTAGAGGCAACTGTTTTTCCTGGGTTTAACGAAAATCTCAGCTTTAGACCTTTCCTATAATTGGCTGATCTGTAATGACCTGTAATGTTCGTGGTCTGTCCCCATACCTTGTCACCTGCTCTGGGACTAATCTGTTTTCCCATTTACCCCTCCCTCCTTTCCCCCCCCCCTTTTTTCTTTTTCTTCTTTTCTGTATAATTTCACTAGTTGTATATCAATTCAATTTAATAATATTAAATTATTGCTGTCTTTGATATTATATTTATTTTTCATTAATACATCAATTTTTTATTCATTTCATTATGCTCTATAAAGGTATGTTTTTTTCTGAATTTGCTTCTTTGTGATAAAGATCTATGTCTAAATTCAAACATATGCTGTGTGTATTATGTAACTTATGTTGTTTTTCTAGATCGTTCTGTAACTTCTCCCTGGAAGCTGGCGGGTACGGCTTTTTTGGATGGTTAACTGTACTCGCCATCTTTGACATAAGAGCGACCCCACTGATAGCCTTTGAGGGCTTGCAATGCGAACATGCATAAGGTGTTTGATTGTGACGGAATCTCTGGGCCCTACACTGCCCTCATATGGACGCCCAGGGCATACCCGGCGTAATTGCCGGGTCTTCCCAATTATACGTTCTGTTGCGGTCCTGCCTTGTTTAACATCCCCGTTCTCGGTACAAATTTTGTACCAAGCTCCACCCTACTACAACTTTATTACATCATGATCCAGCTTCCTCTCATTGGGAACCTATTGTTCCTAATGATGCTGGTGCGTGAGATCAAGCTCCCTCCCCTAGGGCGCTTGGTCTTCTGGGTCCTGTAGTCTTGGCGCAGCTTTGGGACTCTGGACGCATGCGCACAAACGTTGTCACGTCCGCACTCCGCCGGCGACGTCAGACGCCGGCCGAGTTGGTGATCGCTTATAAGCCGGCAGTATTAGGCTGTAAACCAACCAGAGCGGTTCGGTGAGGCAGCCTGATGTCTATCCACAGTTCCGATTTAAGGTAACTACTTGTTGTTTATCGGAGAATCTGATACATTGTCTCCTGTTTACTTAACATCACAGTCAGTCTTCCCACACTCTCTGGGCTTTTTAGATTGTTATGATTGATACCCCAGTAGATGTTTTTCTGTTATTTTCTTATATATTCTCTGACTAAAGGCACTGATTTGTTGCGTGTTTATTAAGACAGAAAGCAATTTATCAATTTATTCAATATTAAAACTTGGCATGGGCCGTTGGTTCTTTTGTCAGTTTTGACTAACATTTTATGCAGCTATCTTTCTGCCATTTCATTCATGTATAATTTAAAATAAAAAATAAAAAACATATGAATCTTGAAATGCCAATCTCACATTGATGAGAATACCCACTATTGGACTATCTTTATTTTTATTTTTTACTAAGATGTCTACTTTTGGGTAATTAATAATTATACTTTGTTTTTAGAATAATCTCACCTTCTGGAACTCTTTCTTTTTTGGACCAAGTTCTTTGAAGGTTTCTGCTTTATGAATGTACCTCAATCGGATATCTTGTATCCAAATCTCAATGTTCCCATCGCGGAGCATAAAGTAGACAGTCCAGCACACTCGGTCACCTTCCTCGGTATCATTCTGAATACCACCACCATGCAAGCCAGCCTCCCCCCAGACAAACTGGCCTGCATTAGATCAGTACTCCAAACTTTCACCCGCACACGGGGGTGCACTAAGAAACAGTTGCAATCCCTTCTGGGAATGCTTAATTTCGCGATAAGGATCATCCCCCAGGGACGGTCCTTCGTCTCACGTCTCCTAGTTTTTCTTTCCCAGTCACAGGATCCCGATCAGATCCTTAATTTAGACACCGCAGCTGTAGCGGACTTGTTGATGTGGGAAGAGTTCCTCACCAGTTGGAACGGGATATCCATGTTCATACCCACGATGTTTCCCCTCTCCCCGCAGGTAATCACAGACGCCGCAGCCTCCAATGGCTTTCGCGGCAATTTTTGGCCACCACTGGTTCGCAGGGTCATGGCCGCCAGAGATACTAGCAATCCCAGGCTTTACTCAGTCTTCCTCCCTGTTCGAGTTATACCTGGTGGTAGCAGCCGCCCGGTTATGGGGCCACGATTGGACAGGACAAACCGTAGGCTTCACCACTGACAACCAGGCCACTGCCGACATTGTCAACAAAGGCAGGTCCAAGTCGCTCACCACGATGTCCTTCCTACGTAGGCTCGTACAACTCTCGTTACAACATCAGTTTAATGTTCACTGCACCTTCCTCCCGGGCAAGTATAACCTTGCCGCAGACGCTCTGTCCCGCTTTAATTATACGTCCTTTTTTCAGCAGAGACCCGGAGCTGACCAGACCTCAGCCCCTATCCCTCCTTGGTCTCAGCTGACCCTGGACTAGAACACCACCTACAGCAAGCATCACAGCTCATCAATCAGTCCCTGTCATACAACACCTTAAAAGCCTACCGTGCTGCCTGGGACGTTTTCAGCAAGTTTCTGGCACCCCGCTCCGATAATACGGCCGTAGACGTCAAGCACGTACTGGCCTTTATCTCGTACTGCCATAATAGCTTGGCCTTATCCCACAACACCATCTGTCTGTACTTAGCAGGCATTCAGCACTTTCTGGCCTTACAGGATCCCGCAAAACCCTCATTGTTCACGTCCCACGCAGTCAGAGCCGTCCTACGAGGAGTCCAGAAACTATAACCCGTTATCAACCCCAAACGTCTACCTATAACCGGTGCCATCTTCAGGGACATGTCCAACATCCTCGCCACATCTCCGTTTGGCCTCCTCCCTAGCCTGGTCATACAAGCGGCCATCTATTTAGCTTATTATGGGTTTCTACGGCCAAGCGAATTCACCTGCAATAATCCCACCGCCCAAGTCTTGCGCAGACATCACTTAGTTCGCCATCCGACTCACTTCACACTCCACCTGGCAGTGTCCAAAACTCAACAGTTGGGTGCCGGCGTGGATATCTGCTTATATAGAACAAACAATGCCTGGTGCCCAGTGGCCATATTGAATCGCCTACTGTCGTACCTACTGGCACAAACAGACTCTACTCCCCTACTCCCTTTCCCAACCAAACCTTTAAGCACCTGCCAGTTCGTCAAGCATGTGAGGATCCTTCTTCGAAGTCTACATCTCAACCCAGCTCACTATACAGCTCACTCGTTTTGCATCGGGGCAGCTTCGGCCGCCTCCTGCCATGGGGTGCCAGATCATGTCATTAAGAAACTAGGCAGATGGAAGTCCGCCTGCTTCGCCCGGTACATTCCTAACCCTCAGCTGGAGATCGCACAAGCTTTTTCAAAACTTGCTCAGTAAACAATCCAAATAAAATGATATCCCTACCTGAATGTTTTTGCCCCCTTATTTTGGCATTCCGTCCGTTAGGCCAGGGCACGCTTCAGGTCTATCTATGTTGTAAGTCCGCGTCAATGTATCTTACCCATATCCTATCGGCCATAGGGCTCCAACCATAAGTTGGAAGGCCAGCATGGTGGCCTGAATTTATGGGAGGAGCCCGGCGGCTATATAGCCAGCCCACTCCTCCACAAGCCTCGTCGGTATTCCTGTGCGCACCACATGGTTTCCGACGCAACATCACCCACCCTCCCATCCCCTATTAATAACATCCTCAGGAAATCATTTCTCTCCACAATATCTACCACTAATCTTGGGTATGCCCCCTTATTTTGGCATACCGTCCGTTAGGCCAGGGCACGCTTCAGGTCTATCTATGTTGTAAGTCCGTGTCAATTTATCTTACCCATATCCTATCGGCCATAGGGCTCCAACCATAAATATATATGACAAAATGTGAGAAAAGAAGTAATGGGGACTATAGTGGTGCTAGTATTGGTATCTAGACAACAGTGGAAGACTCAATTCATTTGGTAAAGAGAAAAAGTTTTCTCATTTATTAGACAATTAATACAAAACATTTATTAAAAATATATACATATATAAGCGTTTTCACAGAGTTTTACAATAGAGCATAACTGATATGGTGGTTATAAAGATGTTAAACTGAGGAGATCATACGTGGTCCCAACATGTTTCGCCCATCGGGGCTTCGTCAGGGGAAGTATGTCTCAAATACTCAAATACATCAAAATAGCTGTTAAAATAGACAATAGAAAAAATCATGTTAGCATATTTATCAAATAAATGATATAGAAAGAATTATATAAAGTTTAGAAGATCGATCTGTAAACAGGTCCACAGTTGGCAAAAAAGGTAGCGACTTACCACCAATGAAGCCCTAGATGGATTAAATGGGAGTGGAAGCAAGAGAAACCTCTACATACTGTAGAGGAAGAGAAAGAATCTCCTCCTCGGTGTGAGACGGAACGGAACTCCGAGCAGACAAACCCTCACAGTGACCGCTTATAAGACCTAGCCAAGATAAATCAAGTTTTTTTTTTTTTTTCTAGTGAGGATCCGTCGGTGTGCCTGGACAGGATTATATCCTGGTACAGGTACATCGACGATGTCCTCCTTTTTTGGTCAGGTGACAGGGATGAGCTTGATCTCTTTATGAAGGGGATCTCCTCAAACCGATTCAATCTAAAATTCACTATGTCTTGCAGTCAAATAGAACTCAGTTTTCTTGATTTAATGTTGCATCTGGACATGGATGGTGTTTTACACTCATCCCTTTACAGAAAGCCTTCTGCTGGGAATACTGTTTTGCATGCGACCAGCTTCCATCCCGCACCACTTGTAACCAGTATTCCCTATAGCCAATATCTTCGCATCAAACGTAACTGCAGCCGGGACGCAGATTTTAAAAAAGCTGCTGATGAGTTATATGCTCGTTTGAAAGATAGGGGTTATAGTCACTCTGTTTTGAAGAGAGCCTATAAGAGAGTATGTGAAAAAGACCGCAGTTCCCTCATTTTTGGCCAAAAGTTCACCACTCAAACTGATCAAGTAAGAATAATTACAAGATACTCCACTGAACATCATAAAATCCGTAAGATTGTGGAGAATTTTTGGCCTCTTTTGTCTGCTGATCCAATAGTTAATAAATATATTGGGAATAAACCACAAATAACTTACCAACGGCACCCTCTCTTAAGGACTGTCTAGTCCATAGCCACTTTGAAACTTTCCCTAACACAAAATGCTTGAATCCAGGAACCTTTGCTTGTGGGCACTGTGATATGTGCCCATATATACTGTGAGGGGGTTAACTCGGTAGCGGGTGTGTGTGACCCCCTGGTTGGGCTCCCCACACAAAAACAGGGCCAGCAGACGGAGGTTGTGGTTTTCAAAATCAAAAGGTGCGGTTTATTTCTCTATGTACAGTGACAAAAACACAGCAAAGCCAAAAAGAAACATATAAACAAAATAAATCCTGGTCAACTTGACCTCTGACTAAACATACAGGTTTCCTAACTAACAACTGGGATCAGCCTAGTGCTGTCCTAGTCCCTAAGTCCCTGGTTTTGAATGTCCAAGCAAATAGCCACACAGGCTTTGTCTCACCGCACAGGGGTTCACTCTCCCTAGACAGTCCACACAGGTCTGGTTCCAGGCATGAGCTAACACCTAATGAATCTGGGAGTTCTTATAGAGGCCTAAATGAGCTGACAAGCTTCAGCTGGCCTCATCAACTCCCTGTCTGTACGACGCCCCACACTCTCCCTAGAGGTATGAGTCATCCATGAGCCTACTAGCCTCAGCTGGGCTTATACAACTCTCCACCCTAGTTGTATAAGTCAGCGTAAAGCCTGAATCTGGGAGAAATATATCTACCCCCCTGGATGCAACCAGGTGACTTTACCTTCCTGCTGTCACATACCCCCCCCTCTTGTTTTAACCTCGGGGTTGGAACACCAGCAATCAGGCATTCATGTACTCGAGACAAAGCATCCACATTCCCCATTTGAACGCCAGGGCGATGCTTTACTGTGAAGTTGAATTCCTGGAGGGCCAGGAACCACCTATTCACTCTTCTATTTGTTTCCTTGTTTTGAGCCATCCACTTTAACGGAGCGTGATCCGTAACCATGTCAAAGTGCCTACCTAGCAGGTAGTACCGAAGGGAATCTAGAGCCCACTTCACCGCTAAACACTCCTTTTCAACGGTGGCGTAATTTACCTCATGGGACTTCAACTTCCTGCTGAGGTAAATGACTGGGTGCTCTTCCCCGTTCCAGACCTGGGACAATACTGCTCCTAACCCCACATCTGACGCATCACTTTGTACGACAAAGTCTTTAGAGAAGTCGGGTGAGTACAACACTGGCTGGCTACATAAGGCTTGTTTCAAGAATTGGAATGCTGCCTCAGCCTCGGGGGTCCATTTAATCATGACCGACCCTTTCCCCTTCGTTAGGTTGGTTAGGGGCACAGCCTTAGAGGCAAAGTGGGGAATGAATCGCCGATAATACCCAGCGATTCCCAGAAAGGCTCGTACCTGTTTCTTGCTGTTGGGACGTGGCCAACTCTGGATGGCCTCGACTTTGTTGAGTTGGGGTTTTATTACTCCCCTCCCAATGGTGTACCCAAGATATTTGGCCTCCTCCTGCCCAATGGTACACTTCTTGGGGTTAGCCGTAAACCCCGCTTCCCGAACAGAGTCCAGGACTGCTTGCACTTTTGGCAGATGTGAGGCCCAATCTGTGCTATGGACAATTACGTCATCCAGGTAAGCCGCAGCATACTTCCGATGGGGCCTCAGCATCTGGTCCATTTTCCGCTGGAACGTGGCCGGCGCATTCTGTAACCCGAACGGCATTCTTTTATATTGGAACGCCCCGTCTGGGGTTACAAATGCGGTTTTCTCTTTGGCCAATTTGGCCAGGGGGATTTGCCAATACCCTTTTGTGAGGTCAAGAGTCGTCATGTATCGGGCTGTTCCCAGCCGGTCGATCAACTCATCTATACGTGGCATGGGGTAGGTGTCAAATTTTGTAACTTTGTTCAACTGACGAAAATCGTTACAAAATCGCCAGCTCCCATCCGGTTTAGGCACCAACACAATGGGACTAGACCAATCACTTTGGGACTCCTCTATCACCCCTAAGTTCAGCATTTTCTGTACTTCCTCCCGTATTGCCTCCCGTCGGGCCTCTGGGATCCGATAGGGTTTTAACTTCACCCTTTCACCGGGCGGGGTAATGATGTCATGCTCTACCCCAGATGTTTGTCCCGGCAGCTCAGAGAATACCTCCTTGTTGCGAAGCACAAACTCCTTAACCTCCTGTTGTTGGGGTTGTGACAAGGTGGCTGCTATTCCAACCTCAGGAATCACGCAACCAGTTTGAGCTGGTGACCAAGTGTCTGCGACTAGGGACTCTCTATCCCTCCAGGCTTTCAACAGATTAACGTGATAGATCTGTTCGGGCTTTCGCCTTCCTGGTTGTCTGACCTTGTAATTCACTTCGCTCACTTTTTCCATTATCTCGTAGGGGCCTTGCCATTTGGCAAGGAATTTACTTTCAACCGTAGGGACAAGTACCAGTATCCTATCCCCCGGGGAAAAGGTACGGGTCTTGGCTCCATGGTTGTACACTCTCTGCTGTGCTAACTGCGCTTGGGCCAAATGTTCCTTCACGATGGGCATTACCTGTGCAATTCGGTCTTGCATCAGGGCGACATGCTCAATCACACTCCTGTGGGGAGAACTCTCACTTTCCCAAGTTTCCTTGGCAATATCCAACAGCCCTCTTGGGTGTCTCCCATACAGTAACTCAAAGGGGGAGAATCCCGTAGAGGATTGGGGCACCTCCCTAATAGCAAACATCAGATAAGGAAGTAGACAGTCCCAATCCTTTCCATCTCTATCCACCACTTTCTTCAACATTTGCTTTAGGGTTTTGTTGAATCTTTCAACCAGCCCATCGGTTTGGGGGTGATACACAGATGTACGTAATTGCGTCACTTTGAACAATTTACACAGCTCCTTCATAACCCGGGACATAAAGGGTGTACCTTGGTCCGTAAGCAGTTCTCTACAAATACCCACCCGGCTAAACACAAGAGATAGCTCTTTGGCTATGGTTTTGGCCGAGGTATTTCGGAGAGGGATCGCTTCTGGATAACGGGTGGCATAGTCCATTATAACTAATATGTACTGGTGCCCCCTAGCGGACTTGATTATAGGACCTACCAAATCCATGGCGATCCTCTCAAACGGGACCTCAATGATGGGTAGAGGGACCAGCGGGCTACGGAAATGTGGCATCGGGGCCGACCTCTGACACACAGGGCAGGAGGAACAATAATTTTCTATGTCCTTTATCACCCCCGGCCAATAGAATCTCTGTAATACCCTCTCTCGGGTTTTCTCTGTCCCCAGATGACCTCCAAGAATGTGCCCATGGGCCAACTCCAACACCAACTTCCTGTAAGGTTTGGGCACCACAAGCTGCTCAACGGTTTCTTCTGCCCTTTTTGCCACCCGATACAGTAGGTCCTTCTCTACGCTGAAGTATGGGTAAGTGCAGGTATTATCTGGGTTCACTAATTCGCCATCTATTTTCACTACGTTTTCGCGTGCCTTTATTAGGGCGGGGTCTTTCAACTGTTCTGTGGCAAAGTTTTCCCTGTGAACCTCAAGATCAGAAAACTCCACAGACGGTAGGTTTTCGTCTGAGGAGGTGGGCTCCTCTCCAGTTTCTTGAGTCTCCCCTGCCAATACTGATAAGGGAAATTCCGGAGAGTCCTCACCACTCTCAGGGGAGTTCTGGCTATCACATTCCTGGTACATAGGGGCACCAGTGGGGGGCTCAGGATCATCCCACAGTTCCCAGAACTTCGGAAAATCCCTTCCCACAATGGCGTCATACGGTAACTGAGATACTAAGCCCACTGGATGAGAGAGGGTACCTTTGGGGGTCTCGAAACACACTGTAGTCACTGGATACTCTCGGGTGTCCCCATGCACACAAATAACAGCTACCTTGCTATTCCCAGAGACCTCTGTTTTAACTAACTCAGCCTTTATCAGGGTCACAAGGCTACCTGAATCCAGCAATACCACAACATTTCTACCATTAACACACATTTTGCATAAATGTTTCTCAATTCCTCGAATGGCAGTGCATGCGACTGTCGCACACAGCGACTGACGTCTGCCCGTCAGAAAGTCACACTGCATGGGTTCCTCCACAACCGGGCAATTGGCTGCAATATGTCCCGCTTGCCGGCAGCGGTAGCAAACGATCCTTCTTGCCGCCTCTTGAGCCGCTGATTTCCCAGGCTGTTCTCGCCAAACTTGGGGTAGAGCTCCCACCCTCTCACTCTCTCCACCCTTACCCCTTGGAATCCTCTTATCCGCCCCTGGGGATGGTCTGGTCTTAGGGTGGAAAGTCCGAGTGTCTCTGGAAGAGGCCGTCAGGTTCTCTGTAGCCAAGTATTTCTCCACACGATCCACAAGACCATCGGCCGTCTCTGGGTCTCCATGGCTTACCCACTTTTGGATGGCAGTAGGAAGAGCTCTCAAAAACCGATCCATTACAACACGTTCCACAATCTTTGGTGCGGACAAAGTCTCTGGCTGTAGCCACTTTCTGCTCAGGTGAATGAGATCATACATTTGAGACCTGGGGGGTTTTCCAAGCTGGAAAGTCCAGTTATGCACACGCTGAGCCCGGACAGCCTGGGTGACACCCAGCCTTGCCAATATCTCAGCTTTTAGCATCACATAGTCTTTTGCTTGGTCAGGCTCTAGGTCATAGTAAGCCTTCTGCGATTCACCAGTTAACAGAGGAGCCACCAGTCCAGCCCACTGCTCCTCAGGCCACTTTTCTCTTTCAGCAGTCCTTTCAAATGTGGTCAAAAATACCTCTGGATCATCCTCTCCAGTCATTTTTGTCAATAAACGACTCACCCCAAAGGACGCGGTATTAGTGGGACGGCTTTCCTCACTGGTCTGCGGACGTTGCTGCATTACTGCTTCCATTTGTTGTAGTCTCTGCTCTTGCTTCTGTAACAGGTCTATGAAGCGGGCCTCAGATTGCTGCTGGGCTTGTTGCTGAGCTTCCAGACTCTGTTGATGAGCTTGCTGCTGGGCTGCGAAGTTCTGTTGTTGAGCTGCAAGGCTCTTTTGCAAACCTGCATTTGTCTGCTGTTGATTGGCATTTGCTAGAGCCAGCTGCTTCAGTATCTCCTCCATGCTGGCTTAAAAAAAACTGCCACTGGTTCTCCACCAACTGTGAGGGGGTTAACTCGGTAGCGGGTGTGTGTGACCCCCTGGTTGGGCTCCCCACACAAAAACAGGGCCAGCAGACGGAGGTTGTGGTTTTCAAAATCAAAAGGTGCGGTTTATTTCTCTATGTACAGTGACAAAAACACAGCAAAGCCAAAAAGAAACATATAAACAAAATAAATCCTGGTCAACTTGACCTCTGACTAAACATACAGGTTTCCTAACTAACAACTGGGATCAGCCTAGTGCTGTCCTAGTCCCTAAGTCCCTGGTTTTGAATGTCCAAGCAAATAGCCACACAGGCTTTGTCTCACCGCACAGGGGTTCACTCTCCCTAGACAGTCCACACAGGTCTGGTTCCAGGCATGAGCTAACACCTAATGAATCTGGGAGTTCTTATAGAGGCCTAAATGAGCTGACAAGCTTCAGCTGGCCTCATCAACTCCCTGTCTGTACGACGCCCCACACTCTCCCTAGAGGTATGAGTCATCCATGAGCCTACTAGCCTCAGCTGGGCTTATACAACTCTCCACCCTAGTTGTATAAGTCAGCATAAAGCCTGAATCTGGGAGAAATATATCTACCCCCCTGGATGCAACCAGGTGACTTTACCTTCCTGCTGTCACAATACTTAATAGTTCAATTTGTACACTCCCTAATGGCCAAATTCATCGTGCCAAATATTGAATCACATGCCAGACTTTGGGCATTGTATATATGGCCATTTGCCAATGTGGTGGATTCTATATAGGAAAAACCAAGCATCCTTTTTTCAAGCGAATTCGTGACCATATTAAACCTATCCTTAAGAGAAAAATGGAAACAGCGGTTAGCCACCATGTGGGTACATTTCATAACTTTGATGCAAAAAACATACGTTTTATGGCTTTGGAACATATTCCACTTCATGTCAGAGGAGGAAGTGTTGATAAAACTTTGTTACAATTGGAGGCTCGCTGGATTTACAATCTAGAGGCAACTGTTTTTCCTGGGTTTAACGAAAATCTCAGCTTTAGACCTTTCCTATAATTGGCTGATCTGTAATGACCTGTAATGTTCGTGGTCTGTCCCCATACCTTGTCACCTGCTCTGGGACTAATCTGTTTTCCCATTTACCCCTCCCTCCCTTCCCCCCCCCTTTTTTTCTTTTTCTTCTTTTCTGTATAATTTCACTAGTTGTATATCAATTCAATTTAATAATATTAAATTATTGCTGTCTTTGATATTATATTTATTTTTCATTAATACATCAATTTTTTATTCATTTCATTATGCTCTATAAAGGTATGTTTTTTCTGAATTTGCTTCTTTGTGATAAAGATCTATGTCTAAATTCAAACATATGCTGTGTGTATTATGTAACTTATGTTGTTTTTCTACATTTATTAAAAGTTTATTGAAGACAAAATAGAGAAGGGTAAGCAAAAAGAAAATAAAATAAAAAAACGGAACAGAACATTCGCAGATGCAGCTGCACAATAGGTACACTTATCCACAAATTAGGCAAGTCAGAATGCAACAGAGTAACTGAGACCACAATATTCTAACTCAAGGTGACCAGAGGACGTGAGCATCGGATATATTGGAGAGAAAAACAAGATAAAAAGAGAGACATGGTCACAAGTTCAGTTGGATCAACAAGGATGACCGTCGAAATGAGTTAACAATAGGACTTATGATGAATCTAGGATGTGGTCTTCGAATATCAATTATGAGGGGCAACCGCGTTCACAGCATATAAGAAGAAAGGAAAAGAAAAAACTAAAAATGGAAAACAAATACAGAACAGAGAGTAAAGAGCTAAAAGGTGGGGAGGGGGGAGGGGGGGTTATGGCCAGAGCCCTGGCCCGAGAAAAGGTAGAGAGAAAAGAAAACCCTTGGCCTCAGAGATACCGCCGCAGACCAGTGGGGGAATGTAGGAGCGGGAGACATCCATGTATCACCTACTCTGCCCCCTCGCCGGGATCCCCGGGAGGTGAGGCAGACATAATATCTGAGTACACAGTCGAGTACCTGAATATCAACCATGGTTGCCTGATAGTGCAAAATTTATCCACCACGTCGGTGGCTTGAGTCAAGGTCTCCTCCATCTCGCAAACCACGGAGACCCTTTTCAGCCACTCAGCAGTGGAAGGAACCCTCTGTGATCTCCAGTAGAGCGGGATCAAGGACTTGGCCGCATTTAGCAGATGTCTCGTTAAGGAGTTTTTGTACCTCCTCAAAGAGACATTCGTGATGTGGAGCAGGCAGGAGGCCGCATTCAACACGATCTTGGTTTCGGTGATCTGCGAGACCAGAAGTCTGACCCTCTCCCAGAATGGAGAAATTCGTGGGCATTGCCACCAAATGTGGAGCAACGTACCCACGTCTTGATGGCATCTCCAGCAGGTGGCTGGTATCTGTGGGTTCCATCTATGTATCTTGGCTGGGGTATTGTACCAGTGTGTCAACAGTTTAAATGCCGTTTCCTGCGTCTTAGTACTTATAGAGCACTTATGGGTCATAATACATGCATACCTCCATTGTTTAGGGGAAATCTCCATCTGAAGCTCCTCCGCCCATCTCGCTCTGAGTTTATCAACGGACCTGTATTTTAAAGTTTGAAGCCACGAGTAATTCAATGACGTAGTTCTCACACTTGTGTCACCCAGCTGACAAATCGACTCAAAGGTCTCTAGAGGTCTATGTAATTTGCTCCTGACAGACTTATTCCCCAGGTAGCTACGTATTTGGAGATACTCCCAAAGGGTCATGTGTGGGAGTTGTGTATCAGTTTTAAGTTCCGTCCAGTCTTTCATAGTTCCCCCCGTAATGCAGTCGCCTACCAGCAAAGGTTGAGGACGAGTCTTGGATTGGAAATGAGGGTTGTTTAGACCTGGGACGAAGTCGGGGTTATCTTTCTGTGGCGTCAGGGGACTAGGTTGTGAGGAAAAGGAAAGGTGTTTGGTCAGATTGTAGAAGAGTCTTAACGTGCTACCAGTAAGGGGGTGATGTTTGACACTGCTCGGTAAACTATTCCAAGGGATCCATGGGGCAAATTTAAGGGGAACGGGGGATAATGCTTCCTCTAGAGAGACCCAATCTTTAGCTGCCCCATGACAATGCCAATCTACGACTCTAGTCAAGTGAGTGGCTTGGTAGTAGGACCTAAAGTCTGGTATTCCCATTCCACCCTGAACTTTAGGCTTCATCAGGTATGCAAACCCAATCCTGGGCTTTTGCGAGTTCCATAGAAATCTTAGGATAACGCTCCTGAGTGTAGTGAAAAAAGAAGCAGGTATCTGCAGTGGGATGGCATGCAAGAGGTAGAGCAGTCTGGGGAGGATAGTCATCTTGATTATGGCCGCACGACCAAACCAAGAGAAGTAACCCGACTGCCATCTAAGTAAGTCTTCTCTGATTTTCTTAAGGAACTCCGGGAAATTACAACCAAACATGTCTCCTAATCTAGGCGTGAGCCAAATTCCCAAATATTTCAGGGCCTTCGGTTCCCATCTGAAGGGGGAGGCAGCCACCACCCGTTTCAGCAATCGCTCAGGAAGTGAGACATTCAGGGCTTCCGACTTAGAGTAATTTATCTTAAGATTTGAAACGTAGCTATAATTGGCAAACTCCTGCATCAGATTTGGCAAGGAGATTATAGGGTTAGATAAAAAGAAAAGCAAATCATCCGCATAGGCGGCCACTTTGTACTCTTTAGTCGACACTCTGAAGCCCTGGATGTCTGTATTAGCTCTAACCATTCTAAGAAAGGGCTCAAGGGATAAAATGAACAATAGAGGGGACAGTGGACATCCCTGCCTTGTGCCATTAGTTATCAGAACTTTATCTGAAAAGGTACCATTGATTTTTAATCGAGCCGTAGGGGACTGATATAGAGCAGAGATCCTGGCTAGCATATGTGGCCCCAGTCCTATCTTCGTGCAAGTGGCTAGCATAAAGTCCCAGGCCACGCGGTCGAAGGCCTTCTCCGCATCCGTGGACAGGAGAAGGCCCTCTATCTTCCCAGCGTAAGCCGCATTAGACAATAGCATTGCCTTGATCACGTTGTCTTTAGCCTCTCGGCCAGGCATGAAGCCCACCTGATCCGGATCGATAAGATTCGACAACATGGGACTTAATCTGGAGGCCAGAATCTTTGCGTACAATTTGACGTCTAGGTTTAGTAGTGAAATCGGGCGGTAGCTGGAGCACTCCGCTGGGTCTTTGCCCGGTTTGTGGATCACTGTGATATAAGCCGAAAGAAAGTCTGGGGTGACCCGTCTGGGAGCGGATAATGAGTTCAACGCAGCTGTAAGTGGTGTTACTATAAGCTGAGAAAAAGTCTTATAATAGATAGAGGTGTAGCCATCAGGGCCAGGACTTTTACCCGGTTTCAGCTGCTTAATGGCGAGTTCAACCTCTGAAGACGAGAGTGGCTCCTCCAAAAGTGCAACGTCCGAGTCAGAAAGAGCAGGCATTCCACTTTTAGTTAAATATTCCTCCACCATCTGAGCCCTATCACTCCCCGGAGACCCTCCTTTGTGTTGAGGTGGTAGGTTATACAACTTTGTGTAAAAATCATGAAAATGTTGTGCTATCTCTTCCGTGGCCACATCCAGCTTACCATCATGTCTCCTGATACCCGAAATTAGGTTTCTAGCATTCTGTTCTCTCAGTGCCCTCGCGAGGAGCTTACCAGGTTTGTTCCCAGACTCATAATAGATTTTCTTTTTGAAAAATAAAAGACGCCTTGATCTAGTATCAAAGAGCTGTTGGAGGTCTTTCCTGAGATCTAGAAGCTCAGTCGCCGTGTTCGTGCTAAGAGACTGTTTATGGAGGTTTTCTAGTTGTTTGATTTTACGCGTTATGGCGACTATTTGTCCCTCCCTATCCCTTTTCCGGATTGCTCCCATTCTGATAAGTTCCCCCCTCAGGGTACATTTGTGAGCCTCCCAGACCACTAGTGGATATATACCTGGGGTGGAGTTCCGCAAGAAGAAGTCCTTAATTGAGGAGGTCAAGGTCACCAGTAAGTCAGGGTCTGTTAGTAAGGACGCATTCAGACGCCACGACTGGGAGTGTGAGGGGGGGGGTAAGTCCATTCAAGGTTAATGAGATTGGCGCATGGTCAGAGAAAGACTTGAAGCCTATATGTGTCTCTGAGACTCGGGTTAAATCCCGTTGGGATATGAAGAGGTAGTCAATGCGGGAGTGTCTGTTGTGTGGAGGTGAGAACAACGTGAAGTCTTTATCTTCAGGATGATCAAACCGCCACGTGTCAATAAGTTGTAAGCTTTGGAGTAAGGTCTTGATCCTCTTAAGGATCCTGTAAGTAATGCATGTTTTCCCATTAGAGGTGTCAACGGACGGATTGAGAGGGACATTAAAGTCGCCCCCCAGAATCAAGCAACCCGAAGTAAATCCCAGGAGCTCTCGCACTATATGTTGGCAGAAGGTCACATGGGACCTATTCGGGAAATAAACATTGGCCAGTGTCAGAGGCGTGTTGTTGTATAGGCCCTTCAGAAAAACAAATCTACCCTTGGGATCTATTAGCTTCTCCTGCAAGGTAAAAGGGGCGTTTTTGCTAATCAGGGTGGTAACGCCCTTTGTCTTGGAGTCGTCATTGGTGGCATGATATGCTTCTGTAAAAAAGGCGTTTGTCAGACTGGGGACATGATGCGTCCTAAAGTGGGTTTCCTGCAAAAACACAAAGTGTGGTCTACATTTCGTGAGCTCCCGTAATAGCGTGGAGCGTCTCTCGGGAATATTCATACCTTTAACATTGTGTGAAATCACGAGCGAACCTCGGCCGAGGTCGGAGTAGGCCATGTTGAAGGATCAGAGCGAGATGGGCCGGAGTACGCCTACAAGACAAAACTGTCACAGTATAGTCAACAGCAGTACCCCAGAGTAAACCAAAGGCCAAATATATTCTAAACAAAAAAAAAAAAGTATAAGAAGGAGAGGAAAGAGGGAGATAAGAGAAATGGGAGATGACAGAGAGAATCAGAGAATTCCCCGATCAGGCAGAACACACTGTCCTGAATAAGGAGTAAATTAGTGTGTCCAGATCTGAACTGGCAGCCCCGGACACACTTGGTGGGGAGAGCGGGAGGCGCCCAACCACAAGGGCCTGGACCGGACTGGACAACAACCGTCGACCACCCCAATCCAGAAAAAGAAAAAATGTAAACGTAACACACAGCAAGGTATAGAAAAACAAATAAATGCAGTGCAACATGACACACACACACAGCCTGCATGGAAAACAATAAACTGAAATATGCTGGTCCGAACCTGAGCTCAGAACACAGCATATCCACTCAACCCAGAAAGAGAGTGCACAACTGAATCAGTGGGCATTAAACATCTCAGGAGAGTTGATCAGTGGCATCCCGGGGTCGCCCCCTCTTCATCTAAACATAAAGAGAAGTAGGCCCCCACCCGACCCCAATCCCCCCAGTAACCCCAGGTAATATCACTGAAGCTTAATATCGAAAAAGAGTTCAACGTCAGGTGCATCCGGGTGTGAGAATCGACAATTAAGAGCCCACATTATAGTCGGCAACCTGGGGAAGGATGAGGGGACAGCACCAAAGACAATGTCCCGGAAGGGGGGTGGGGCAGGCGGAAAAAGAGGGGGATAGGAATGAGGGGGGGAATGAGGGGAGGGGGGAGGTGGGGGGGGCAAGGAGGGGAGGGAAAGGGTGGGGGGGAAGAGGAGGAGAGGGAGGATGGGTGGGAGGGGAGAGGGAGGGAGGGTAGGAGGGGAGAGGGGGGGAGGGGGGGGAAGGAGGAGGGGGTGATGGGGGAGGGGGGTACGAGACCCCCTGGTACCACTACAAGTCACATGAAGTTGTCTGCTCCCAAGTTAGCTGAGTCTAGTCAAACCAACATTCAAGCCCGGGCGAGAGCATAACTGGAATCTGTCTCAGAAATGAGTGAACTAGGAAAAATGAACATCAAACGGAGCAGAGAGGGACTCGAAGGTCCTGATTTATGCTTCCACTTGTTCTCTGCGAACATCCCTTGACGATCTAGGTGTTCCAGCCAAGGAGCCCCCGGGGCGATACGGCTTCTGCTTCTTAAAGAGCCTCTTGTCTGGAGTAGAGTGAGGAGATCTTGAGGGTGATCTGTCACGGGGTGGATCCTGGAATTCTGCATACCAATCGGGCAAGGAGATTGGATCCAATCCCAAAGCTGCACAGAAGACAGGTAACTCATCAGGTTCGCGCAAAACGTGCTGGATTCCATTGAAATAGACTGTTAAGGCGAATGGGAACTTCCAGGTGTATTTCAAATCGCACTCCCGTAATTTCTCCAGCAGAGGGCGCAAAGCTCTTCTGTTTCGCTGGGTGATCTGCGAGAGATCCTGAAACAATAAGATGTGGGCCCCATTAAACACAATCTGTTCAGATCTCCTGGCCTTGCGCATAATCTCCTCCTTCAGAGTGAAATTCTGGAGGCAGCAAACAATGTCACGGGGCGGCGCAGAGTCCGGGCCCTTAGGTCTAAGTGCTCTGTGAGCTCTTATGAATTCGATCTCTGTTTCTTCCTGCCGTTCAAGCACGCTATTGAATACTCTCTGTAGAGCAGGGACAATTTGGGGGGGTTCCACCGACTCTGGGATCCCTCTCACACGGACATTATTTCTCCTCCCCCTATTATCCAAGTCCTCCAAATGTCTGTTGATTTCAATAAAGTGGTGATTGTGGGATATAGTAATCTTCTCTAGCCGGCGAATCGCCTTGTCCCTGTGCTTCCCTGCAGACTCTGCTGCCGCCATTTTCTCATTCAGGGACAACAGGTTCGATTTCAGGTCTGTAATGGCGGCGGAGAACGTGGACTTAATGTCAGCCGCGATCACGGACATTGCTGCGAGCGTGACGGGCTGATCGGGGAGTGCTGAGCCCCTACCTGTGTCCTCAGGAGCAGACTGGGAATCCTCGCTGTACTCCTCCTCGAGTTGGTCCGGCGCCATTTTAGGTATCCCCACGTTGTGGCTGCGGGTCCCTGTTTGAGCTTTAAACAGGTCCGGGATGTTCCTCGAGGTGGATCCTCGCCTCGAGCGTGAGTTCGGGGTGTTGTATAGCCGCTTGCCCGGCATCTGAGGTCGTTGGGTCGGGCGGAATAGCAAATGCAGGCTGCGTGTGTGCCGGAGCTCTCCTACTGTGCGACCATGTTCGCTGCGCGCCAAGCCACGCCCCCCTATGTTGTTTTTCTAGATCGTTCTGTAACTTCTCCCTGGAAGCTGGCGGGTACGGCTTTTTTGGATGGTTAACTGTACTCGCCATCTTTGACATAAGAGCGACCCCACTGATAGCCTTTGAGGGCTTGCAATGCGAACATGCATAAGGTGTTTGATTGTGACGGAATCTCTGGGCCTTACACTGCCCTCATATGGACGCCCAGGGCATACCCGGCGTAATTGCCGGGTCTGCCCAATTATACGTTCTGTTGCGGTCCTGCCTTGTTTAACATCCCCGTTCTCGGTACACATTTTGTACCAAGCTCCACCCTACTACAACTTTATTACATCATGATCCAGCTTCCTCTCATTGGGAACCTATTGTTCCTAATGATGCTGGTGCGTGAGATCAAGCTCCCTCCCCTAGGGCGCTTGGTCTTCTGGGTCCTGTAGTTTTGGCGCAGCTTTGGGACTCTGGACGCATGCGCACAAACGTTGTCACGTCCGCACTCCGCCGGCGACGTCAGACGCCGGCCGAGTTGGTGATCGCTTATAAGCCGGCAGTATTAGGCTGTAAACCAACCAGAGCGGTTCGGTGAGGCAGCCTGATGTCTATCCACAGTTCCGATTTAAGGTAACTACTTGTTGTTTATCGGAGAATCTGATACATTGTCTCCTGTTTACTTAACATCACAGTCAGTCTTCCCACACTCTCTGGGCTTTTTAGATTGTTATGATTGATACCCCAGTAGATGTTTTTCTGTTATTTTCTTATATATTCTCTGACTAAAGGCACTGATTTGTTGCGTGTTTATTAAGACAGAAAGCAATGTATCAATTTATTCAATATTAAAACTTGGCATGGTCCGTTGGTTCTTTTGTCAGTTTTGACTAACATTTTATGCAGCTATCTTTCTGCCATTTCATTCATGTATAATTTAAAATAAAAAATAAAAAACATATGAATCTTGAAATGCCAATCTCACATTGATGAGAATACCCACTATTGGACTATCTTTATTTTTATTTTTTACTAAGATGTCTACTTTTGGGTAATTAATAATTATACTTTGTTTTTAGAATAATCTCACCTTCTGGAACTCTTTCTTTTTTGGACCAAGTTCTTTGAAGGTTTCTGCTTTATGAATGTACCTCAATCGGATATCTTGTATCCTGTGGATTTAACACCAATCAGGCGCCACCCCATTTGTTCTATTGTCTCCTTTTTTTCATAATTTCGATTTTAAGTGAGTATAATATAAATAACTAACTAAATAATGATCTAAGTTGCCCTATAATTGATCTGGCTAATCGGACCATTAATCTAAATTTGATTATGATCCATTGACTATCATGTGTGCCTTTCGCCTATATATGTCCATTATATTCCTTTAATTTAGTCATAATGGGTCTTTTTTCATTTATTTATTTTTTACTTATCCATTTATATATATATATTTTTTTGATTTATCTTGGCTAGGTCTTATAAGCGGTCACTGTGAGGGTTTGTCTGCTCGGAGTTCCGTTCCGTCTCACACCGAGGAGGAGATTCTTTCTCTTCCTCTACAGTATGTAGAGGTTTCTCTTGCTTCCACTCCCATTTAATCCATCTAGGGCTTCATTGGTGGTAAGTCGCTACCTTTTTTGCCAACTGTGGACCTGTTTACAGATCGATCTTCTAAACTTTATATAATTCTTTCTATATAATTTATTTGATAAATATGCTAACATGATTTTTTCTATTGTCTATTTTAACAGCTATTTTGATGTATTTGAGTATTTGAGACATACTTCCCCTGACGAAGCCCCGATGGGCGAAACATGTTGGGATCACGTATGATCTCCTCAGTTTAACATCTTTATAACCACGATATCAGTTATGCTCTATTGTAAAACTCTGTGAAAACGCTTATATATGTATATATTTTTAATAAATGTTTTGTAATAATTGTCTAATAAATGAGAAAACTTTTTCTCTTTACCAAATGAATTGAGTCTTCCACTGTTGTCTAGATACCAATACTAACACCGCTATAGTCCCCATTACTTCTTTTCTCACATTTTGTCAAAAATTTGGGATGAGGTGCATCTTATTAGGTGTCTACCCTTAGTCAGACCACAAAATCTATTTATCCATAAATATATATATTTACTCTTTGACATGCTTCTAACATGTTTCTACATGGTTCCTATTTACTGCAAATTTCAAACATGCATTTCTAACATGCATTTTATGCGGTTTTATATATGCGTTTTATATGCATTTTTGTATCACTCATATGTCATTTTATGTCATTTTATGTCTCTTCAATCTCCATACATATACCGCATACCCTCTACCTCACATGGTCCTCTAACATATATATTGAGATACTTATTTCTAACATATTTAATACATTTTAATATATATATATATATATATATATATATATATATATTTTACTATATATATATTTTGGGACATGCTTCCAACATGTTTTTATATGGTTCCTATTTACCGCAAATTTCAAACATGCATTTCATACATACATGCGATTTCATATGCGGCTTTACACGCATTTTCATGCATTTTATATGCATTTTTGTATCCCTAAAACACTTATACGTCTCTTTATGTCTCCTCAATTTCCATACACATTACCACATACCCTTATTTGTGTATCTTACTGCTCCCCCTTTTATTGATTTTATTTTTTACATATATACACATGTCGTTTAAACTAGTAACTTTTTGGATCTCCTCATTTATAATTTGCATTTCTCCATATGTAGTACGCATTTGTATATTAACATTGCCTTTAGTAGCTGGCTATCTAAGGTGATTTGTGTAGTTCTGTAAACGGTTTTTAGTATATAGCCCCATGGTTTCATGTCCTAAGATGGCCGTCGCAGGCTTCAGTCTGCAAACAGAACCAAACAGGGCCGCCAGATCAATTTAACTCAGACCGTTGTAGACCTTGAGCTCCGGTCTGCAAAACTTACCAAACATGGCCGCCGGACTTCTGTCCCTAAAATCACACCCAAAATGGCCACCATGCAAATTCACGCATGCGCACATGTGACCAGAGGGGTTATAAATTGAACTAGGAAGTGAAGTACGACGTTACGCTCCCGATGACATCAATCTGACGAAACGCGTGGGGCGGAGTCACGTTGCATCATCACTTCCAATACCTTGGATCGCTCTTCACCGGCTAAGCGCCATTTTAAATGTTTTTAATTGTCTAACATAATGTGAGTACCCTTTTTTCCCGATTTCACTAATAAATCAATTTAAACGGGTTTACACTATGGGCATCCTTCTTTCCTTTTTATAACCCTCACCTTCTCGGAGGACCACAAGGGACCATAGGAGCCATCCCGACTTCCTGAGACTGCTACACAGTGGCACATACTGTGACTGCACCATACCCCCTGAGGGTATGAAGGATCTGGTGAGTGCAATATCTTAAACAATCACGGATAATCACATTCACGGCACAGGCTACCAAAACAAGCACAGAATTCACCAATTTACCTGTCACCAATTTCAGACTTTGCAGCATTTGGACTTTATTCATTTTATTTTATCTTTATTTTATTTTATTTTTTTCTTCATCCTATGTTGAACATTTTATTTGCATCGTCAGAGTGTACCACGGATCACTTAAACACTCGTTTAACTGTTTAAACACTTGGGACTGAACACAATCCCAGCTGGGTTCAGCAAATACCCGGCCGAGACAACATTTGAATTCATTGTAACTTTATTTAATTTATTTGTCCACACCGCATCTCTTGCAGCACCACACCGGTAGCATTTATTTGTTTCACAGCACCCTTACCAGCTAGTTCATAGCTAGCAAACACCCGGCCGAGCCGGAATTGGAATCTATACCATTTATTATTTTCCAACCAAATCTTTTTACCCACTGGAACACCTACTAACATAATCACCTTTTGAAGGTCACTGCTAAAGTCAAGCAATCACCAGGCAGAGACACTCTATTTCCACACTTTATATTTCAATAGTAAACTTTAACTAGAGGTCTCACTCTGCATCTAAACCTAGGTTCTGTACATAGCATTCAAACTCAGGCTTTGTATATACTTTCAGCGGATGGGCACACCCGGCAGAGCCCGCTCCACAGTCCATCATCTTGTATAATTTTATAATTTTTCCAACTTTTCCATCTCCTAGTAGACTGGTTTTACGTAAGAACAGCGCCACCACTACACCCCTCATTTTATTTCATATTCTTGCTCCACCTACCCAGGAGGTAGCAATTAGTAGAGGCAGCAGTTCTGATCACTGTGTTATTTTGGAATCCTTTGCGCGGAGTCACCCCACTTTTTCTTCTCACTATTAATCACATTGAACTTTTCTTTGGATGTTACACAATTGCGGAATTCATTCCCTTTCAAATGGCAAACTAAGGCCCTCCCATATTTAGGAATTCTTCTGACTTCCACTATAGATACGCTATATCAGACAAACTATTCCCCATTATATAAAAAGATGGTAGCAGATATTCAACGATAGGAACGCAATCCACCATCATGGTTCGGCAGACTGTACACAGTCAAGATGAATCTCTTGCCTAGGTTGCTATACCTATTTAGAACATTGCCTATCCAGATTTGCATGCCAGACCTACATAAATTCCAAAAAAGGGTCCTGAAATTTATTTGGGGAAACAAGAGACCTCAAGTGAATAAACAAACCCTTTATACACAAAAGCTACGGGGAGGCCTGGGTGTCCCGGACCTGGCTACATATTTTCGTGCAGCTCAATTAGCCCAATTGATACAGTTCCATTCCTCATCGCCTCCACCTACCTGGATGAAGCTTGAATCTTCCTTACATCCAACAAAATTAGTCATCTAATGTGGCTGCAATCAAAAGATAGACCGGTCATGATGTGTCCGACATTGTCCTTTTTGCAACACTTATGGGACAGACTGGTAAGGTCTCACGGTTTTAAGTCACCACATACTCCCATGGCCCCCTTGGTCCACAACCCAGCATTCACTCCAGGTCTTCACCCCCACACTTTTAATTGGTGGACTAATAAAGGTCTGTTGTGCATTGCTGATCTGTGTGATCATAGAGGTATTCTGTCCAAAGACACTTTACAGGACAAGTATCAACTTCCAAACTCAGAATACTTCCATTATGTTCAAATTGTATATTTTTTAAAGTCCTTACAGCATATATCTGATATCACCACTTCCATGTCAATGGAGTGTTTGTGCAGGTCTTATGATAAGCATACTGGGCATATCTCCAAAATTTATTCTGTATTGACTTCCAAGTCGGAAAAACGATTCTATATGACAAAGTGGGAACAGGACCTAGGTGAAACCTTTGAATTTGATGAATGGTCCAAAATGTCACAGTGTGCTTCAAGATCATACATAAACACCTCATTGATTGAGGTGAACTACAAAGTATTAATGAGATGGTACATGGTCCCAACGAGAATCGCTACGTATGTCCCAGGGGCCTCTTTTTCTTGCTTTAGAGGATGTGGGATGGAAGGCACGGTTCTACACATATGGTGGACATGCCCTAAAGTGAAACACTTTTGGATCCGCATTTATAACTTAATTTATTCACTTACTCAGGTAAATTTGCGTAAATCACCACAACAAGCTCTTTTGGGTAGACCGATTGATGGAACTCCTAGACAGGCAGGAAAACTCATAGCTTTCATCTTCACGGCAGCTAGGATAGCGATAGCTAGGTCTTGGAGAACACCCACGATCCCACCCGATTTAATGAAATCCAAGCTATCTTGGATCATGATTAGTGATGAGCCGAACACCCCCGGGTTCGGTTCGCACCAGAACCCGCGAGCGGACCGAAAGTTCGCACGAACATTAGAACCCTATTAAATACAATGGATGCGAACGTTCGGATTCTAAAGTGCTAATTATAACGACTATTATCCATGTTATTGTCCTAAACAGAGTTTGGGAACCCGGGTTCTGCACCAGGGGACATGTATCAATGCAAAAAGAAGTTTTAAAAACTGACGTTTTCCAGGAGCAGTAATTTTAATGATGCATTAAGTGAAAAAAAAAAAGTCAAATATTTCTTTAAATATTGTACCTGGGGGGTGTCTAAAGTATGCCTGTGAAGTCCCACGTGTTTCCCGTGTTTAGAACTGTCCCTGCACAAAATAACATTTCTAAAGGAAAAAAAAGCCATTTAAAACTGCTTGCGGCTTTAATGTAATGTCTGGTCCCGGTAATATGGATGGAAATCTTTAAGAAAAATGGCATAGCTACCCCATCAACCCCCCCCCCCCACCCCAGCCCATTACCAGCCCCTTTGGGTCTTGTATGGATATTAAGGGGAACCCCGCACACAAAATAAAAAAGGCCCTATATACTCTGAACAGCCGTATACGGGCGGTGCATACAAGACAGGGACTGTAGGTTTGTTCTTATGTAGAATCTGTTTGTAATTTTGAACAGCTACATTGTTTAAGTGTAGCTCCAGCCCAAATACCTATTTTTAAGCTTTTTGGAAAACATAGGGAAGGGTTATCACCCCTGTAACATTTGTTTTGCTGTCTGTGCCCCTGTTCAGAACATTTCACCTCACTTTGCGTCCCAATGACAACTGTTTTTGAAATGTGGTGTTTTTATTGAAACAAGGATTGGTGATAAAGCATCAGTAGAGAGGAGACACCTTTCTCCCATATTAATTCTTACAGGAGAGAATTTTCCTTCCAAGGGGTAGATTTCCTCTCACTTCCTGTTGTCTTCTTCCGTTTGCAAGTAGTAGTCGTTTGTAAGTTGGATGTTTGAAAGTAGGGACCTGCCGTATATACTCTGCAGAAATTGGCCCCTTAGGTGTTGGTGTTGGCACAACACTGTAAGCACTCACAGTTACTCTTGGTGGGTGCTGGAACGCCCTGCTGTCAACTATTATATCAGGAATTGCAATAACATATAATTGTTGAACAGTGGTAGTAAAAATTGGGCCTTTGATGGTGGTGCTGGTGCCACAACACTGTAAGGCCTGACAGTTACTCTTGGTGGGCGCAGCAATGGGCCCTGCTGTGAATTATTAGATCAATAATTATAATTGCATGCCCCTGTTGAACAGGGGCTGAAAAATTGGGCCTTTGGTGGTGGTGGTGGTGGTGGTGGTGTTCACACAACACTGTAAGGCCTGACAGTTACTCTTGGTGGGCGCAGCAATGGGCCCTGCTGTGAATTATTAGATCAATAATTATAATTGCATGCCCCTGTTGAACAGGGGCTGAAAAATTGGGCCTTAGGCACTGGTGGCTCAACACTGCAACCCCTCACAGATACTGTACTTGGAGCACAGCAATGAGGCCTGTTGCAAAGTATTGCATCAAAAATTGTAATTACACGCCCCTGTTAAACAGGGGCTGAAAAATTGGGCCTTAGCCACTGGTGGCGGCACCCATAAACCAAAATGATCTTCCAAGCTATCATCATTAATCGGATCATTGAGGAGGAGGAGGAGGATAGCCAGTCAACATAACAGCACAGGCACTCAGCATCAGCATCAGTCTTGAAGGGATGTGACATTTTAAAATCAATTAGTCTGTTATATCAGCATCAGGTGTGTGGTAGCTGGTGGTGATCCAAGACTGGTTCATCTTGATGAAAGTCAGTCGATCAACCGAGTCGGTGGACAGGCGCACCCTGTGATCCGTGACAAATCCTCCAGCAGCACTGAATGTGCGTTCTGAAAGAACGCTGGATGCAGGACAGGCCAGTAGCTCAATTGCATACTGTGCAAGCTCTGGCCAGTGATCCATCCTCAAGACCCAGTAAGCCAGAGGATTTTCGGTGGGGAAGGTGTCCAAGTCTGACCTTGCCCCTAGGTATTCCTGCACCATGTATATCAGACGCTGGCGATGGTTGCTGGAACCGATCATACTTTGGGGCTGCGGACTAAAGAATTGTCTGAACGCATCGGTCAGACGGCCACCTTCCCCACCGCTCCTTCTTTGACTGCCCGAAGCCTCAGCAACTCGTTGTCCAGGACCAGGAGTTTGTAACCTCCCAGTCTCTGGGAACGCGTTGCACAGACCTTTCTGCAAGGCCTCCCGGAGTTGTCTCATCCTCTGCTTCCTCTGCGACGGTAAGATAAGGTCCGCAACCTTACCCTTGTACCGTGGATCAAGAAGAGTGGCCAGCCAGTAATGGTCCCTCTCCTTGATCCGAAGAATACGAGGATCCTTCCGCAGACTTTGCAGGATCAGGGAGGCCATGCAGCGTAGGTTAGCTGAGGCATTCAGTCCGGAGTCCTCTGGGTCACTAAGGACGACATGATCCGCAGCCACCTCCTCCCAGCTACGTACAAGTCCACTGGTTTCTTGGGACTGTAAATCATCTCTAAAAGACTGCTGCTGATGATGCTGAGTGCCAGCCTCCACCTCCATGCTGACACAATCCTCCTCCTCCTCCTCCTCTTCCTGTGCGATGGGTGGGACAGAAGGAACACTGTCTGGGTAAAGGGGGCCTTGAGAGGCAAGGAAGTCCTCCTCTTCCTGCCTCTGTTCTGCCTCAAGTGCCCTGTCCATTATTCCACGCAGCGTGTGCTCCAACAGGTGGACAAGAGGTACAGTGTCACTGATGCATGCACTGTCACTGCTCACCATCCTCGTGGCCTCCTCAAATGGTGCCAGGACAGTGCATGCATCCCTGATCATGCCCCACTGGCGTGGTGAAAAAAACCCGAGCTCCCTTGACCCTGTCCTGGTGCCGTAGTCGCACAGGTACTCATTGATGGCCCTCTGCTGCGTGTGCAGCCACTGCAGCATGGCCAACGTTGAGTTCCACCTGGTGGGCATGTCACATATAAGGCGGTTCTTGGGCAGGTTCAACTCGTTTTGCAGCTCAGCCAGGCGAGCACTGGCATTATAAGATCTGCGGAAATGCACACAGACTTTCCTGGCCTGCCTCAGGACATCCTGTAAGCCCGGGTACCTGCCCAAGAACCGCTGCACCACCAGGTTAAGGACGTGAGCCACACAGGGCACATGGGTCAGTTGTCCCTGTCGGAGGGCGGAGAGGAGGTTGGTGCCATTGTCGCAAACCACCATTCCTGGCTTAAGCTGGCGTGGCATCAACCACCTCTCGGCCTGCCCCTGCAGAGCAGACAGGACCTCTGCCCCAGTGTGGCTCCTGTCCCCCAAACACACCAGCGCAAGCACGGCATGGCATCTTTTTGCCTGCGTACTTGCGTAGCCCCTTGAACGCCTACGGAGCACCGCTGGTTCCGAGGACAAAGCACAGGAAGAGGCCATGGAGGAAGAAGAAGAGGAGGGGGTGGAGGAGAGAGGTGTGTCACAACCAGTAGTAGCATTTTGGAGGCGTGGAGGTGGAACAACCTCCAACACTACTGCACCTTGTCCTGCATCCTTCCCAGCTGCCAAAAGAGTGACCCAATGGGCCGTGAAAGAAAGGTAACGTCCCTGTCCATGCCTGCTGGACCATGAGTCAGCGGTAATATGCACCTTACCGCTGACCGCCCTGTCCAGCGAGGCCAAGACATTGCCTTCCACATGCCTGTAGAGAGCCGGAATCGCCTTCCGTGAGAAAAAGTGGCGTTTGGGAACCTGCCACTGAGGAACCGCACATTGCACAAACTCACGGAAGGGGGCCGAGTCTACCAACTGAAAAGGCAGCAGTTGAAGCGCTAGCAATTTAGCCAAGCTAGCATTCAACCGCTGGGCATGTGGATGGCTGGGAGTGAACTTCTTTCGACGGTCCAGCAGCTGGGGCAGGGAAATTTGCCTGCTAGAATCGGACGTCGGTGTACTGCTAGCAGAGTGGCCGCAAGTACTTGGCTGTGACACACCTAATTCTACACCTTCATTCCTCTCAGTGCAGGTTTCAGAGAGGACTGAAGGTATAGTGGGGTTGGAGATCCCAGCTGATGTGGTGCAAGGAGAGGTCCGCTTTGTTCTTTGGTGTGGGTCTTTAAGGTAGGCTTGCCAACGAGCTGCATGGCAGGTCAACATATGTCTGATCAAGCATGTGGTGCCCAAGCGGCTGATGTTTTGGCCACGCGATATACGCTTGAGACATATGTTGCAAACAGCAGCTGTGCGATCTGATGCACTCGCCTCAAAAAAGGCCCACACCAAAGAACTTTTTGAATGACGGGCAGAGGCAGCGCCCTGCACAGGCGGAGCTCTGCGGTGTGATTCCGTCGGTGTGCTGCCCATACGCTGGCCACCCAAGGGCATCCTGCCTCGTTGGAGATGTGCCTCCTCCTCATCCTCCTCTTCCTCCTCTCTCCTATTAGGCACCCACGTGGAGTCAGTGACCTCATCATCCCCTCCCTCCTCATCACTGGAGCCAATCTGGCAGTATGCTGCAGCTGCTGAAGCATGACTGCCAGATTGGTGTCCTTCTTGAGCATCCCCTCTCTCTACTCTCACGCTACTGCCTTCCTCTATCTGGGTATCATCATCAGATCCTTCGAAACGCTGGGCATCCTCCTGGAGCATGTACCCAACACTGTGCTCAAACAGTTCGGGGGACTCCTCAGGAGGAGTACATGGTGGGTCTAGGGAAGGATTGACTAATGAAGATAATGATACCAGAGAAGAGGACGCTTTGGCAGCTGCTTTTCCAGTACCCTGAGCCTGGGTGAGAGAGGATGAGGAGGATGAGGTGGGCTTGGTCATCCACTCTACCAAGTCTTCGGCATGATGTGACTCAACATGTCCAGCTGTCGAAAAGAAGGACAAGCGTGTCCCATGGCCATGTGCTGATGACAATGCACCGCGTCCACGACCAGCACTGTTGCCCCCAGACACAGAGCCTGCTTGCCCTCTTTTTTTGCCTCCTGACTGTCTGCCTCTCCTTGTTTGCCTTCCAGACATTTTAATGGATGGCCTGCAGGGAGATGGGAAAAACAGCAATAAGGGCTACCTTCAGGTGTATACTGTGCAGGAGGCTTAGCAACAATGACACTGACACTGTCCCCTGCCTATCCTTTTCTGTGTCCCTAAACACAAGGATTTGCAATATGCTTCAGCAAGATTGGTTTAGCACAGAATAGCACACTGACAGTTTCCCTCACTGTCCTTCTCTGTCCCTACAAACAAGATTTAGCACAGAATAGCACACTGATAGTTTCCACGAGTGTCCTTCTCTGTCCCTAAACTCAAGGATTTCAAATATGGTTCAGCAAGATTGGTTTAGAACAGAATAGCACACTGACAGTTTCCCTCACTGTACCTCTCTGTCCCTAAACTCAAGGATTTCAAATATGGTTCAGCAAGATTGGTTTAGAACACAATAGCACACTGACAGTTTCCCTCACTGTACCTCTCTGTCCCTAAACTCAAGGATTTCAAATATGGTTCAGCAAGATTGGTTTAGAACACAATAGCACACTGACAGTTTTCCTCACTGTACCTCTCTGTCCCTAAACTCAAGGATTTCAAATATGGTTCAGCAAGATTGGTTTAGAACAGAATAGCACACTGACACTTTCCCTCACTGTACCTCTCTGTCCCTAAACTCAAGGATTTCAAATATGGTTCAGCAAGATTGGTTTAGAACACAATAGCACACTGACACTTTCCCTCACTGTACCTCTCTGTCCCTAAACTCAAGGATTTCAAATATGGTTCAGCAAGATTGGTTTAGAACACAATAGCACACTGACACTTTCCCTCACTGTACCTCTCTGTCCCTAAACTCAAGGATTTCAAATATGGTTCAGCAAGATTGGTTTAGAACACAATAGCACACTGACAGTTTCCCTCACTGTACCTCTCTGTCCCTAAACTCAAGGATTTCAAATATGGTTCAGCAAGATTGGTTTAGAACACAATAGCACACTGACAGTTTCCCTCACTGTACCTCTCTGTCCCTAAACTCAAGGATTTCAAATATGGTTCAGCAAGATTGGTTTAGAACACAATAGCACACTGACAGTTTTCCTCACTGTACCTCTCTGTCCCTAAACTCAAGGATTTCAAATATGGTTCAGCAAGATTGGTTTAGAACACAATAGCACACTGACAGTTTCCCTCACTGTACCTCTCTGTCCCTAAACTCAAGGATTTCAAATATGGTTCAGCAAGATTGGTTTAGAACACAATAGCACACTGACAGTTTCCCTCACTGTACCTCTCTGTCCCTAAACTCAAGGATTTCAAATATGGTTCAGCAAGATTGGTTTAGAACACAATAGCACACTGACACTTTCCCTCACTGTACCTCTCTGTCCCTAAACTCAAGGATTTCAAATATGGTTCAGCAAGATTGGTTTAGAACACAATAGCACACTGACAGTTTCCCTCACTGTACCTCTCTGTCCCTAAACTCAAGGATTTCAAATATGGTTCAGCAAGATTGGTTTAGAACACAATAGCACACTGACAGTTTCCCTCACTGTACCTCTCTGTCCCTAAACTCAAGGATTTCAAATATGGTTCAGCAAGATTGGTTTAGAACACAATAGCACACTGACAGTTTCCCTCACTGTACCTCTCTGTCCGTAAACTCAAGGATTTCAAATATGGTTCAGCAAGATTGGTTTAGAACACAATAGCACACTGACAGTTTCCCTCACTGTACCTCTCTGTCCCTAAACTCAAGGATTTCAAATATGGTTCAGAAAGATTGGTTTAGAACACAATAGCACACTGACAGTTTCCCTCACTGTACCTCTCTGTCCCTAAACTCAAGGATTTCAAATATGGTTCAGCAAGATTGGTTTAGAACACAATAGCACACTGACAGTTTCCCTCACTGTACCTCTCTGTCCCTAAACTCAAGGATTTCAAATATGGTTCAGCAAGATTGGTTTAGAACACAATAGCACACTGACAGTTTTCCTCACTGTACCTCTCTGTCCCTAAACTCAAGGATTTCAAATATGGTTCAGCAAGATTGGTTTAGAACACAATAGCACACTGACAGTTTCCCTCACTGTACCTCTCTGTCCCTAAACTCAAGGATTTCAAATATGGTTCAGCAAGATTGGTTTAGAACAGAATAGCACACTGACACTTTCCCTCACTGTACCTCTCTGTCCCTAAACTCAAGGATTTCAAATATGGTTTAGCAAGATTGGTTTAGAACACAATAGCACACTGACAGTTTCCCTCACTGTACCTCTCTGTCCCTAAACTCAAGGATTTCAAATATGGTTCAGGAGGTTGGTTTAGAACACAATAGCACACTGACAGTTTCCCTCACTGTACCTCTCTGTCCCTAAACTCAAGGATTTCAAATATGGTTCAGCAAGATTGGTTTAGAACAGAATAGCACACTGACACTTTCCCTCACTGTACCTCTCTGTCCCTAAACTCAAGGATTTCAAATATGGTTCAGCAAGATTGGTTTAGAACAGAATAGCACACTGACACTTTCCCTCACTGTACCTCTCTGTCCCTAAACTCAAGGATTTCAAATATGGTTCAGCAAGATTGGTTTAGAACAGAATAGCACACTGACACTTTCCCTCACTGTACCTCTCTGTCCCTACAAACAAGGTTTAGCACAGAATAACACACTGACACTCTCCCTACCTATCCTTATTTGTCCCTAAACACAAGGAATCCAGGATTAGTAAAGGAAAAAAAATGACACTGTCCCTGCCTATGCTTCTCTTTCCCTGCTCCGGAACACACTACACAAGGCCGCCGCGCTGGCGGCCTTATATAGTGTGGGGCGTGTACTAAACCCCCTCAGCAATAATTGGCCACAGGCATCCTGCCTGTGGCCAATCATTGCTCTCCTCGCTGCCGGCGCTGTGATTGGCCAAGCATGCGGGGTCACAGTGCATGCTTGGCCAATCACAGCGCCTGGATGACACTGCGATGGCGTAGTGCATTGTGGGCCGTTCGCGTCCCTCGAATTTGGCGCGAACGGCCCAAATCGTTCGTTCTTCGTCGAACGATCGAACAGCCGATGTTCGAGTCGAACGTATGTTCGACTCGAACACAAAGCTCATCCCTAATCATGATAAATGAATGTCTATCGGTGATTTTGCTAGACAAACAAGCAAGGTTTGAAATGATCTGGAAACCCTGGATCAAATATTTGTCTGACCCCTTGTGAGTAGCAGGGGTTCAGATAATTCTATAATATAGACTGCACTTCTTTTCTTTTCTTTTTTCTTTTCCTCCTTTTCACTATCTTCTTCCTCCTCTTTTCTTTCACTAATTTCCCCCCCGTGCTCTCCTGGTACACGTCAGGGAGAGCAACGATCTGAAATGTGACACTTTGGGGGTGATTTACTAAAGACCTGCGCCTGTGGTGCAGTGGAAAAATTGGAGCAATTGCACAAAAAACAGGACTCAAAACATTTATCAAAAATTATGGTGCACTTATATGCACCAAACCAGATTTACATAGGAATCGCTGTTGCGCACTTGCGCAATCTTTCGCGCCTACCATTAGCAAGCGCAGCCAATGTAATCTTCAACATTTTTGTCTGAATACTGTAGATAACTTTACTAGTTTACCATCTTCTGTTACCAGGCTAAAAAGTATGTATATAATATTGTTTAAATGCACAAATTCTGTCCAGAACATGTAGATCTGTCTTACAACTAATCAAGCCTTTTTACACCCTTCTTTCAGCTTACTCAACTGCACATGTGCATTGACAAACAACACCATTTTATGCTCACCTGACAGGGCGCACATGCTTTAGCTTGTTAAATATGTGTGTTGCACACGGGCGCATCTGCGTTCTCCAGACTGCACAATTGCTTATACAATGAGCTTGTGCTCATTGTAATGCTGATCATGTTAATGAGCTTTTCCTTATCACATGGAGAATATTGCTTCCACTTTTATTCTTTTCATTCACTTCTTTTTGAAACAACTCAATAATCATTCTAGAGATCTTCCTCCTATCAACAACTGTGCAGATGTGTACTGGAATTGTAATTGTGCATTTTATGGTGATAGTCTATAATCATTGGTGGAGCCAAAACTTCCATGAAAACATCTTCTCAACACATCTGTGTATTGTGCATTCTGGACAATTCTTTCCCCATACACTGTGCAATCTGATTGCACAGTGTATGGGGAAATGAATTACGCAGAGAAATGAGTGGATGTAAATGTCATCCAATCAGATTGGACAGTGTATGGGGAAAGAATTGTCCAGAATGCACAATACACAGACATGTGTTGAGAAGATGTTTTCATGGAAGTTTTGGCTCCACCAAAGATTATACACTATCACCATAAAATGCACAATTACAAGTCCAGTAAACATCTGCACAGTTGTTGATAGGAGGAAGATCTCTAGAATGAATATTGAGTTGTTTCAAAAAGAAATGAATGAAAGGAATAAAAGTGGAAGCAATAGTCTCCATGTGATAAGGAAAAGCTCATTAACATGATCAGCATTACAATGAGCAAGTGCCCGATGTCTGTTTCATATTTAAGAATGTGTATGCGCCCGTACGCGCAATGATTCCGCGGATCCGGCGCAAGTCGACAGCATGCGCCATGTCGCAATAATTATTCCTGCCCGCGCAAATGCGCCAACATTTTCTTAAATCAGCCCCTATGTATGCATTATTTGACGGAAGGTTGGAATATAGGGTATGAAAATTTCTCTAGACCGTTTTGTTTTCTTAAAGTACGGGTCAGTAGGGTCTGACCTTTGGGTGGGGCCCTCATGTCACTTCCCCTCCCTTCTCCCATTTAGGGGGGAGGGGGCGACAGGGGGGCCCTGAGTCATTTATGGTTGTTTATAGGGGGCGGCAATAGTCCCTCTTGGAAGTTTTATTTGTCGTGTTCATCATTGACTTGTTTTATGTTTCTGACTCCCTGACATGGGGTTACCCGCGATTGTGGAAGTCTAGGTCGCACAATGTTAGCATTTTCCCCCAAAACAAGTTTATTTTGTGTATTATGTTCCTCATTCTACCCTTTCAATTGTATGATAATCTTCAATAAAAATCATTGGAGAAGAAAAAATAACGGTCCCAACACTGAACCTTGGGGTACACCACTGATAGCTTTAGACCATTCAGAGTATAAATCATTAGCCACTACTCTCCAACCTGAGTTTGGTCTTTTAGACAGTTTTCTATCCATATACCAACTGATTTTAGAGACTTCACACATTAGCCGTGTGTGGGGAACTGTGTGAAATGCTTTTTGCAAAATCTAAACATACTACGTCCACAGCCATTCCTTTATCCAAGGTTTTGCTCACCTCCTCATAAAAAGAAATCAGATTTGTCTGACAACTTCTGTCTTTCATTAATCCATGCTGTCTGTTACTTAGAATATGTTTTACCAGCAAGAACTCTTCTATGTGGTCTTTTAATAAACTCGTCAGTATCTTCCCAACTATAGAAGTTAAACGAACAGGTTTATAGTTACTTGGTAAAGACTTTGATCCCTTTTTAAATATTAGACATGTGCATTTGTTTTCATCCGAATGCATTTTCATCCAAATTTCGGGTATTTTCGTTATCGTTTTAACAAACGAAAACGAATGCGCAGAATCCGAAATCCGAAAGATCTGACATAAAAAAATTATTTATTTTCGTTGCGACCACAGTTCGATATATATAGGAGATTCAACATGATGCTGACAATAGCAATCTGTGTCTATCGAACCTGTGGTCAAATGTGCCTAACCTTAACTCTATTAGTCCAAGATTATTCTACATAGAGAGGAAAGATTCGACATAGAGAGAAAAGATTCGACATTATAGAGACAGTATTGGGGTAGACCATTCGATATGAAGGACGAAGTTTCGATGAAGCAGCGAAAAACACAAACGTTGAATCTGTCATTAAAGGCTTATGGCAGGGGTCTTCAAACTACGGCCCTCCAGGTGTTCCGGAACTACAATTCCCATCATGCCTAGTCATGTCTGTGAATGTCAGAGTTTTGCAATGCCTCATGGGATTTATAGTTCCGCAACAGCTGGAGGGCCGTAGTTTGAGGATCCCTGGCTTATGGTGTCTGTCGAAAGTTCTAAGAAGATTCGACAAGCAGCTAAACTGTATGACGCCGCAATCGTACTTTTCCAGTCAAATGCTCTGCCCATAGGCTATAGAAGAATTTGAATGTTGGTTGACTAGTAATAATAGTTTATAAATATAATTATTACTAGTGTCATACAACATTAGAATTCTTCTATAGCTTGTAGGTGGAACATTCGTCCGGAACTGTACGATTGCGGCGTCGTACAGTTTAGCTGCTCCGTCTAATCTTCTTAGAACATTCTACAGACACCATAAGCCTTCAATGACAGATTTGACCTTAATTAATTCAGATTTTCGGACTAATGCATTTTTTAACGTAACAAAATAAATAAAAACAAATTTCGGGAGTAACTAAATAAATTTATTTTTCGGACGAAAATGAAATTCCGAAACAAAATATTTCAGTGTGCACATTAAATATAGGCACCACATTGTGCTTACACCAATCCAGTGGTACTATTCCAGTCATTAAAGAGTCCCTAAAAATTTAAAACAATGGCTTTCATATGACAGAGCTCAACTCTTTTAGGATCCGTGGGTATATGTCATTCATTCCTGGTGCTTTATTCACCTTTATTCTGTCTACCGTAAATATTTCTGGACCATATAAATTTTGAGCCATAGTGAATCATTTGGGGCTGTGTCAATATCATCCCCATTATGGACATGAGCTCTCCCATGCTCCTTTGTATACACAGAGCTGTAGAAGGTATTTGATAAATATGCTTTTCTTTTTTTCAGTCACCCACTCCAGATTATTTTGTAAAGGGCCTACATGCACAGACCTGAACTTTTTACTATTAATATATTTAAATCATTTTCTTTATTTTTGTCTCTATCTTTTGCAATCTGTCGTTCATTTTGAATTTTTGCATCCTTTATTTCCTTTTTTACATATTCTGTTATATTCTTTGTAGCATTTAATTGATGGTAGTGTTCTTTAATTTTTATATTTTTTAAAAGCTCCTTTCTTAATATTTATAGCTTTTTTACCTTTAGATGTGAGCCATATAGGTTTTATTTTTCGCTTTTTCAAATTATTGCCCATGGGAATATACTTTGCATTGTGTTCACATACAGTCGCTTTGAAGAATTCCCATTTCTGTTTTGTGTTCATCAATGCCAATATCCCCCCCCCCCCAGTCTAAGTCTTGGAGAGCAGCCCTCATCCTTGGAAATTTTGCTCTCTTAAAGTACGTATGTGTCTGTTGCTTACAGCTAACAGTAAATAAAATAATTTTATGGTCACTGCTACCCAGATGTTCTTTTATATAAACATTAGTAATAAGCTTTGCATGGTTTGAGATTACCAGGTCCAACAGAGCATTGTTCCTAGGGCCTCGAGGGCCTCTATGAACTGTACCATAAAATTGTCTTGTAATAGGTTTATACATTTTTGTCCTTTAACTGTTCCAGCAGTGCTACTTCTCCAGTCAATATCAGGACAGTTAAAATCCCCCATTATTATCACAGTCCCTGCCCTTGCAGCCCTTTCTATCTGTGCAAGGAGCTGAATCTCCAACCCCTCATTAAAGCGGAGGTTCGCCAAAAAAATTAAAATAAATGAAAAGCCAGCAGTTACACATACTGCAGCTGTTGGCTTTTAATAATAGGACACTTACCTGTCCTGGAGTCCAGTGATGTCGGCACCGCTACTGATGTTTCCATTAGCTTTCGGGTTCTACTGCCGCCATTGCGGGTAATGGAATCCGGCAGTGTAGCCTTACAGCTTTACGCCGGGAACCCACCTGCGCATGCGCGAGGCCTTGCTCCTCTCTCCTACTGGGCCGGCGACAGGGTGAGGAGGGAGCCCTACGGTGACTTCATGGGCCGCAGCGTGTACTCCCGGAAGTGGGAACAGGATACCTGCCCCCCCCAAAAGGTGCCAATTGTGGCACCAGAGGGGGAGAGGAGACAAATGAGTGGAAGTTCAAGTTTTGGGTGGAACTCCGCTTTAACACTGGGTGGCCTATAACTAACTCTAATGATTAACTTTGAACTACGAATGTCTATATGCAGTTCCACCCATAATGCTTCTACTTCATCACACTCTCCTTCAACTTGGTCCTCTTTTACACTCGCTTTGAGATCGCTTCTCACACATAGACAGACACCGTCACCTTTCCTTTTTACCCTGTCTCTCCAAAAGAGTGTATAGCCAGGAATATTAATAGCCCAGTTATGTGAAAAATGAAGCCAAGATTCAGAAATACGGATTAAATCATAGTTCTCTTCATGCACCAAAGTTTCCAACTCACCTATTTTGCTTGACAGACTTCTGGCATTGGTGAACAAACACTTTAATGCATTATTACATTTTGCTCTTGTGTTTTTTACTACTAAAAGTCTTTTTTAGTAGTAAAAAATAGCACTATAATTTCCAATGGTTTGGTTGAGGTATTTCAGAAAAATACTGCATAGACACTGACTATATGGAGCTGATAATCACAGGAAATAAAAATTTTAGGCAAAATAAGGGATTATTTGTGCAGCTAGGTGAATGATTGAGACATTAGCAAACCTATTTTTTTTAATAATCATACCCCTTAGTTTCTAATATGGCTTCACATATATCTAAATGGAAGATATTGAGATAGAGAAAACTAATGCAGAGGGTCCCTAATTTTTAACAAGAAAACTCTGATATTTGTAAACCTCTCTGTGAGACTTGACAGGTAAAGGACTGCTCATGCTTGTTGAATGATGTTTGATGTCATTCAGTGTCGAAGACTGAGGGCATCTAGTAGTGAGGACATCCAGATTGAAGGTGAGTACTGCAGCTAAAAAAAGCTTTTAGCTTTGTGCTGAGAACACAGACATCAGTACAAACCTGGCAGGTGTTCTCATCCCTCTCGACTGTCCAAAACAAAAGAGTTTTGCCTTTAGTTATACTTTAAGGGTCAATTTTCTTGCAAAGTCAAATTCAAAGTATTAAAGCAAGAGGCTTGACAAACAGGCAGCTAATATTTTTCAGAAAAGCAATGGAAGCCTCCATGTTCATCTCATGGCAGGTTTCCTTTTAAGTCACTGATAATAATTGACTTGGGAATCAGCCAAATCCAGGTTGGACTTGAACTCTGCAAATTGCCAACTCTAGATGTTTTCAATTTTAAAATATATGTAAAGATACAATATATAAATATATAGCACATTCTTTTTTTTTTTTTTTTTAAGACGATATTTATTTTATTTATTTGATAATATAATGCTATTCCACTGAATGATTTGAAAAAATAAAAATAAATAGGCAATATGACAGCTAGGCTTGTGCAAAGACATGCAGAATAATTTAGTATATGTTAGTCTACAGTAATTTAGGATATGTCAATCTGACTATTCTTTAACCAAGAAACTAAAAAACTATTTGACATCTACCCTGCAATGTGTACTAGAATTGCCACTTCTAGATTTTTATGTTTTAGACACTAATGGGGAAATAGAAAAACATGAAGCACTTCCAGACATCCTATAGGTCCTCAATTTGTCTACTTGCAGACCTGATTTCTTTTTTAGATTCCACTGTTATTGATTCCAGTTACACCCCCCTAAGTTTGGCTGTAACACTAAAGATAGTGAAGACAATGGGAGCTTCCTTTCAGCTGCTGAAGGTCAGGGAGATTGTTGAAAGGTCACCATGAGTTCATAATAATACAGTAGAAGTAAAAGGGGTGTAGTAAGGCTAACACTATGTTAGTTGGCTGAGAGTCTTTTTAAACCATGATCCATCTTCATCTCTGTAATTAGTGTAATGTGAACCTGTAGAAAAGTGTTATGCTATGAAACACATTGGCAAATGGAGGCAAATTTGAAGCCTAGCTATTTAAGTAGCGCATCTATTGTTCCTCGCTGTGTAATTCGTGATCTAAAAGGCTAAAAAAAACAGCATGGCTATTTAACAACCTGGGCTAAAATTAAGGAGATCTTTAAACCGTGATAGTTAGTGAATAGAGGCAGTAGTGTTCACCCTCATATGAACCAAAGTTTATGAAAAAGCTTAATGTGCTGCCTCTTGTTTAACCTTTAGAAGGATGGAAGTGAGGAGAAAAAAAAAGTCAGCGCTAAACAGAATTAATGAGCCTTCACATATTATCCTGGTCCCATTGTTGCAACAAAGGTGGGGGAACACTGAGTAGAAATGGGACAGGGGGTGAAAAGGAAACACCATTAATATCAGGTTGTAAATTCTACAAAACATTAACTTCATTACATGGCAATTACTATCTGTAATTGGCATAACGAAAGAGTCTACTTTCTCATCACTTACTATCTGTGTTGTACTCAGCACTTTTCCTCCTTTGCAAAGGTCATCCATTGAATAGAGACCACACGTTAATGTGAGTAAGGAATACAGCAGGTTTCTCTGCTACATAAAAGGAAGTAATAATTAATTGGGGAACAGCATCTATTAATGCCTTTGTGACAACACATTTAACAACACACAGAAAGATGACAGCACTGGGGCTATTAACCAAAAGACTTTTAATGCACTTTGACCTCTTTCTTGGGACTTTAGAAGTCAACAAAGATGCACTTGTAAGCACTATAAAATAACATTGTTTAAGAGGGATAGTGTCATGGATTTTTCTGTGGAAAATCACTTGATCACTGTTGTTTGTAATGTGTTTTATTATGAATGTATGCAATTATTAAACATCATTGGTATTTGTTCATGCATGAATCAACATACTTGTTTAATGTTCTTAATATGTGTCTCAGTAACTATACACAAATATTTTGTAAACAACAGCAGCATATTTTATCTAATGATTAAAGCAGTATGTATGCATTTATAAATAAAATAACAACAGATACTACTGTCTTTAAGAATCTCTCACATTCATATGTCAATTTGCATCTGTAATACTTTTAGTTACAAATATTAGCCACTTCAATACCAGGCACTTACACACCTTCCTGCCCAAGCCAATTTTCAGCTTTCAGCGCTGTCGCAATTTGAATGACAATTGCGCGGCCATGCTACACTGTACCCAAACATTTTTTTTATCATTTTGTTCCCACAAATAGAGATTTCTTTTGGTGGTATTTGATCACCTCTGCGATTTTAATTTTTTGCGCAACGAATAAAAAAAGGCCGAAAATTTTGAAAAAAAATGTTTTTATTTGTTTCTGTTAATTTTTTTTTAAATAAATAAGTTTTCTTCTTCAATGATGGGCACTGATATGGCTGCACTGATGGGCACTGATAAGACGGCACAAATGGGCACCGATGAGGTGGCAACAATGAGGTGGCACTGATGAGGTGGCACTGATAAGCACTGATGATGGGCACTGATATGCAGCACTGATGATGGGCACTGATAGGCGGCACTGATGGGCACTGATAGGTGGCACTGGTATGTGGCACTGATGGGCACTCATAGGCGGCACTGATGGGCACTGATGGGCACTCATAGGTGGCACTGATGGGTACTTATGGGTGGCACTGATGGGTAAATATGGGTGGCACTGATGGGTGGCACAGATGGGCACTGATAGGTGGGCACTGATGGGTGGCACTGAGGGACACTGATGAGTGGCACTGGTTATTACTGGTAGTGGTATTTCTGGGCATCACATTTTTTATGCTATTATGGTGCAAGTCAGTGCCCATTTGTGGGCACCGATTGGCACATGTTGGGCATGTTTTAAAACATGTGGATGGCCATGGGGGATGTACCTAGCCATCCACATGTTGCCCGCTTCCCTGGTGGCCCTGGGCGGCATCCTGGTGGTCCAGTGTGGGCATCTGGGAGGGACTGCACTGATGTACAATCAACGCGAATCCCCCCTGTCAGGAGAGCCACCGATCAGCTCTCCTCTACTCGCGTCTGTCAGACGCGAGTGAGGAAGAGCCGATCAACGGCTCTTCCTGTTTACATCGTGATCAGCCGTGATTGAACGCGGCTGATCACGTGATAAAGAGCCTCCGCCGGAGGCTCTTTACCAATATCGGTGTTGCGGTGTGTCAGACTGACACACCGCTCCACTGATCGCCGCGATGCACGCCCCCCGGGCGGGAAGTGGTTAAACGGCTTCTCAATTTAGGTAGTGCACATAATCACATTTTTTGCCATCATTAAAGATATATGATATTTTGTTATAAAATGAGTCTTTACAGCACCCACAATTAGTTTACACCAAACTGTGCACACCACTCATAAGGGCGCCTCCACTTTCACTTACTGACAAAAGTAAGTGACAGCACTATCAGACAGTCCTTTAAAATGACTTTGTACAGATTCAAAGACTTAACAAAAGTATTCTGATCTAATTGTCACCTGCACCTTTAAGTTGTGCAATTCATTTGAGAAAGCCCCAATGGAAGTGTTGTCACCTTATCTTTATTTACATGAGATTTTGTTTATTCCTCAGGTAATACTGTAATCTAAATACTGTGTAATCCATCATACAGACTTTACGGAACCCAGTTTGTCTATTGTATATGGGTTTATTTACTAAAGACAAATATGCTGTTCACATTGCTGCATTTTACCTTAATTTAGTAAATGGGGTAAAAAGTCACTGTGCAAAGAAAACACAATCACATGCAATAAAATAGAAATACATTTTTTTTTTATTTTTGCTTGCATGATTGGATGATGGAAGTCAGCAGAGTTTGTCCCCCTTCACTAAAATAAGAGAAAACTTGACTGCAAAGTGAAAATTCCCTTGAAAAGTGTAACGCCTGTAAGCCTTTTGTAAATAAACCCCACTGTATTGAAACAAGTAGGTATATAAATTTCTTTAACTAATCTCTAACTTTTTTGATCTCTGTACTGGTTTCATGTCATTGCCAAAGTAAGTATTGAATGTGTGGGGTGCCATTAAGAATGAATGAAACCCCCACACATCTGCTAAACAGCAGCACATTTTTGCTGCAGCTGCGTTAACGCGTGTGATATACATGCAGTCTTGCACCCTTTATAGATGTGAACCTAGCCTACAGCAACTTAAAACAAATTTTCATGCCACATATATACTTATCTTTATGTAATTCATTTTATAATAATTATCTCATTGCCTTATAATTTTGCGAGCATTCCTAAAATAATCATCATGTATTGATTTGAATAACAAATCTATATTATTCTAATTTGAAGCAATACATTTCCACTTAATTGAAAAGACATACAGTGGGGGTTACTTAAGCTTGAGCATGATTGGATGATAAAATAAAAAATAAATAAAAAAAAGACCAGGGAATAGGCAAACAGGCTTCTAGGAAACATAAAAAAGTATTTATTATTTATTGAAGCCATGAAACCTCTGCACACCACCTGCAGTGAGACTACAACTCCCATCATGCCCCTCTCTTGCCTGTGTCTGTAATGCCTCATAGGTCCTGTAGTACCAGATAGTTCCACAACATCTGGAGTGCCAAGGTTGTCTACACCTGGCCTAGAACCCAGTAGCCCTTTCCACATTTCCATTCTGACAGTAGCCTCCTGACAGAACCTACTAGTAAATTAACATGGAATTATTACATATATAAACATATCACTAATCAAGGACATGCCTCTTCTTTCCTACTACCTAGGGGCACTTCTTTGACATGTAGCCTTCCATCTCATTAAGGGAGTGACATCAAATTTGCCCCTGAGAGCAATGCTTGATCTTCACAGCCCCTTAGTCAATAATTTAATTGGCAAGTCCTTCATCATGTTCTTCTCCTAGCTCAAGCTCATTCATCTTATTGCAGTCCCTGCATATCCACCACTGTTCAAAGTTCTTCTTGGTTTTCTATACCAGGAATCAGACTCAGGTCACCAGGAATTCAAAGGTCAGAATAGCTCATACTCATTTCTAGTGGCAGGAAGAAATGAGTGCCATTTGTATTCCCTTAAGCTGAGTTCTGGCACCAGTGTTTCGTTGAATCACTAGAGCTGCAATTATGAATATTTTCCACACACTAAATGACGTATCCTAAAATATTTGGGACATGCATGATAGACTGGTTACAAATAGGGCTAAGCAAAGCAAAATGTTTTAAGTTTCCTAAAATTTCATGAGATGTTGTCAAAATGCATTGGAGTCAATGGAAAAGCTGAAGTTAATTAATATGTGCAAACAATAGTGATCAACAAAAAACCGCCCTAATGATCACCACCACTGCGCTGTCTGAGGAAGTGATTAACCAAAAATAATAATACTAAAGAAATTTACCTAAATAACAGCCACCCTAAATGATTAAATATGTAAATAATATAGTGGTCACAACAAAATGGTGAAGTGAAAACTAAAAGTGGCGCATATATATAAATGTGATATTATAACACAGTCCTATAAATTGATATATGAAAAAAATCAAGTGATTAAATCCTGAGAAAAAACATATATATGATTAAAACAAAAATAGAAAAGAATCCCGTGTGTAAAGGTGATTTAAGTGATCCAAAAAGTTCATAAATATAACAAAGAGTGTCCAAAAGAAATCTTCTCTTCCACCGCACCAAAAGTGTTCAAGTGAAACCTCCCCCTTCAGATGCAACACTCACCACAACAATATGCCTCACACTCTCGTGTTCGGCGTGTAAACAAAACTGCACCTCTCAGGCAGGTGAATCAATTCAGCTCAGTGATCTTCAAATCAGCTCCATATAAATATAGAAACAGAAAGTGCACAATAGTGTAATATTGCAAAATTCAGTTTATTAAAATTCTCACTCCCTCAAACATTACACTCACATGGAAGCCAATAAAAACAAGCCAATTGCACATCAAACGAAGATCCAACAACGAAAACTCAAATTGCTTCAGCCAGTGAACAATGGTCGCGGCGGACCCGAGATCAGCAGGGAAAACAGTAAGTATACACTCGCTACTTGCCCTCCCTGTTCGGACTCGCCCCTTCCAGATGCGGCTTGATAAGATACACGTCACACGGCACACTTCACACTCGTTTGTAGATTCAATAATTCGCCGTGTAGCCACGCCCCGACATGTTTTGTCACATGGGACTTATTCATGGGATTGGCTACACAGCGATAAGCACCCTCCCTTTATACGATCTCCTCTAATTGGTCGAATCCCACCAATCTTTACTACGCAGGCGCACTACGATCGAAAAACTCGCCAGCAGGAACGAAAGTCTCATGGGCGGAACTCACCCTTTCCATCAGCGGAACGACCTCATTTATTATGTGCATATACCGCATAAAGTGCGGGCGGAAGTAACCTTGCTAGGAAGAAACTCTAAGGGCGGAAATTACGCATTCAGCTAGTGAGCTGATCTGGTGTCCCCGCAACCATAATCCACTGGCTCTCATTAGTCCAAGACACAACAGTGTCACCTACATCGTAAATAAACTAGATAAAGGATCCTGCAGGAGTCATGTTTAATAAAATTATCATTCTAAATCAAACACGATATTATTTCTAAAAAACTTTTTCCCATTAGCCATTAGTGGGGAGAACCAAAAGGCTTTTGCGAGTTCGTATTTCCGAACATTTAACGAATATAAAAAATGGTTTTAAACACCATAGTGTGTCAATACACTTTAAGGAGAAACATAACCAGGATCCCACTGTGGCCCAATTTTGTGGCATAGATTGTGTATATCCAACATGGAGGGGCTCCAATAGGGTTAGAGACCTTTCACAACTAGGGATGAGCTTCGTGTTCGAGTCGAACATACGTTCGACTCGAACATTGGCTGTTCGATCGTTCGACGAAGATCGAACGATTTGGGCCGTTCGCGCCAAATTCGAGTGACGCGAACGGCCCACAATGCACTACGCCATCGCAGTGTCATCCAGGCGCTGTGATTGGCCAAGCATGCACTGTGACCCCGCATGCTTGGCCAATCACAGCGCCGGCAGCGAGGAGAGCAATGATTGGCCACAGGCAGGATGCCTGTGGCCAATTATTGCTGAGGGTGTTTAGTACACGCCCCACACTATAAAAGGCCGCCAGCACGGCGGCCTAGTGTAGTGTGTTCCGGAGCAGGGATAGAGTAGCATAGGCAGGGACAGTGACTGTTATTTCTTTCTTGCTTAACCTGGATTCCTTTAGTTTAGGGAAAGAGAAGGATAGGTAGGGAGAGTGTCAGTGTGTTTTGTGCTTCTGCTATAGTGTGCTTAAAAAAAAACATTTATTCTAGGGACAGAAAACTCTAGGTAGGGACAGTGTCAGTTTCTTTCACTCTGCAAGTCCTTGTTTCCAGGGACCTGGAAGGACAGTGAGTGAATTGTCCTTTTGCTATATTGTGATTAAAAAAAACATTTATTCTAGGGACAGAAAACTCTAGGTAGGGACAGTGTCAGTTTCTTTCACTCTGCAAGTCCTTGTTTCCAGGGACCTGGAAGGACAGTGAGTGAATTGTCCTTTTGCTATATTGTGATTAAAAAAAACATTTATTCTAGGGACAGAAAACTCTAGGTAGGGACAGTGTCAGTTTCTTTCACTCTGCAAGTCCTTGTTTCCAGGGACCTGGAAGGACAGTGAGTGAATTGTCCTTTTGCTATATTGTGATTAAAAAAAACATTTATTCTAGGGACAGAAAACTCTAGGTAGGGACAGTGTCAGTTTCTTTCACTCTGCAAGTCCTTGTTTCCAGGGACCTGGAAGGACAGTGAGTGAATTGTCCTTTTGCTATATTGTGATTAAAAAAAACATTTTTTTCTAGGGACAGAAAACTGTAGGTAGGGAGAGTATTTTTTTTCTTTCACTCTGCAAGTCCTTGTTTCCAGGGACCTGTAAGGACAGTGAGTTAATTGTCCTTGTGCTATATTGTGCTGAAAAAAACATTTATTCCAGGGACAGAAAACTCTAGGTAGGGACAGTGTCAGTTTCTTTCACTCTGCAAGTCCTTGTTTCCAGGGACCTGGAAGGACAGTGAGTGAATTGTCCTTTTGCTATATTGTGATTAAAAAAAACATTTTTTTCTAGGGACAGAAAACTGTAGGTAGGGAGAGTGTTTTTTTTCTTTCACTCTGCAAGTCCTTGTTTCCAGGGACCTGTAAGGACAGTGAGTTAATTTTCCTTGTGCTATATTGTGATTAAAAAAAACATTTATTCTAGGGACAGAAAACTCTAGGTAGGGACAGTGTCAGTTTCTTTCACTCTGCAAGTCCTTGTTTCCAGGGACCTGGAAGGACAGTGAGTGAATTGTCCTTTTGCTATATTGTGATTAAAAAAAACATTTATTCTAGGGACAGAAAACTCTAGGTAGGGACAGTGTCAGTTTCTTTCACTCTGCAAGTCCTTGTTTCCAGGGACCTGGAAGGACAGTGAGTGAATTGTCCTTTTGCTATATTGTGATTAAAAAAAACATTTATTCTAGGGACAGAAAACTCTAGGTAGGGACAGTGTCAGTTTCTTTCACTCTGCAAGTCCTTGTTTCCAGGGACCTGGAAGGACAGTGAGTGAATTGTCCTTTTGCTATATTGTGATTTAAAAAAACATTTATTCTAGGGACAGAAAACTCTAGGTAGGGACAGTGTCAGTTTCTTTCACTCTGCAAGTCCTTGTTTCCAGGGACCTGGAAGGACAGTGAGTGAATTGTCCTTTTGCTATATTGTGATTAAAAAAAACATTTATTCTAGGGACAGAAAACTCTAGGTAGGGACAGTGTCAGTTTCTTTCACTCTGCAAGTCCTTGTTTCCAGGGACCTGGAAGGACAGTGAGTGAATTGTCCTTTTGCTATATTGTGATTAAAAAAAACATTTATTCTAGGGACAGAAAACTCTAGGTAGGGACAGTGTCAGTTTCTTTCACTCTGCAAGTCCTTGTTTCCAGGGACCTGGAAGGACAGTGAGTGAATTGTCCTTTTGCTATATTGTGATTAAAAAAAACATTTTTTTCTAGGGACAGAAAACTGTAGGTAGGGAGAGTATTTTTTTTCTTTCACTCTGCAAGTCCTTGTTTCCAGGGACCTGTAAGGACAGTGAGTTAATTGTCCTTGTGCTATATTGTGCTGAAAAAAACATTTATTCCAGGGACAGAAAACTCTAGGTAGGGACAGTGTCAGTTTCTTTCACTCTGCAAGTCCTTGTTTCCAGGGACCTGGAAGGACAGTGAGTGAATTGTCCTTTTGCTATATTGTGATTAAAAAAAACATTTTTTTCTAGGGACAGAAAACTGTAGGTAGGGAGAGTATTTTTTTTCTTTCACTCTGCAAGTCCTTGTTTCCAGGGACCTGTAAGGACAGTGAGTTAATTGTCCTTGTGCTATATTGTGCTGAAAAAAACATTTATTCCAGGGACAGAAAACTCTAGGTAGGGACAGTGTCAGTTTCTTTCACTCTGCAAGTCCTTGTTTCCAGGGACCTGGAAGGACAGTGAGTGAATTGTCCTTTTGCTATATTGTGATTAAAAAAAACATTTTTTTCTAGGGACAGAAAACTGTAGGTAGGGAGAGTGTTTTTTTTCTTTCACTCTGCAAGTCCTTGTTTCCAGGGACCTGTAAGGACAGTGAGTTAATTTTCCTTGTGCTATATTGTGATTAAAAAAAACATTTATTCTAGGGACAGAAAACTCTAGGTAGGGACAGTGTCAGTTTCTTTCACTCTGCAAGTCCTTGTTTCCAGGGACCTGGAAGGACAGTGAGTGAATTGTCCTTTTGCTATATTGTGATTAAAAAAAACATTTATTCTAGGGACAGAAAACTCTAGGTAGGGACAGTGTCAGTTTCTTTCACTCTGCAAGTCCTTGTTTCCAGGGACCTGGAAGGACAGTGAGTGAATTGTCCTTTTGCTATATTGTGATTAAAAAAAACATTTATTCTAGGGACAGAAAACTCTAGGTAGGGACAGTGTCAGTTTCTTTCACTCTGCAAGTCCTTGTTTCCAGGGACCTGGAAGGACAGTGAGTGAATTGTCCTTTTGCTATATTGTGATTAAAAAAAACATTTTTTTCTAGGGACAGAAAACTGTAGGTAGGGAGAGTATTTTTTTTCTTTCACTCTGCAAGTCCTTGTTTCCAGGGACCTGTAAGGACAGTGAGTTAATTGTCCTTGTGCTATATTGTGCTGAAAAAAACATTTATTCCAGGGACAGAAAACTCTAGGTAGGGACAGTGTCAGTTTCTTTCACTCTGCAAGTCCTTGTTTCCAGGGACCTGGAAGGACAGTGAGTGAATTGTCCTTTTGCTATATTGTGATTAAAAAAAACATTTTTTTCTAGGGACAGAAAACTGTAGGTAGGGAGAGTGTTTTTTTTCTTTCACTCTGCAAGTCCTTGTTTCCAGGGACCTGTAAGGACAGTGAGTTAATTTTCCTTGTGCTATATTGTGATTAAAAAAAACATTTTTTCTAGGGACAGAAAACTGTAGGTAGGGAGAGTGTTTTTTTTCTTTCACTCTGCAAGTCCTTGTTTCCAGGGACAGAGAAGGACACCTGAAGGTAGCCCTTATTGCTTTTTTCCCATCTCCCTGCAGGCCATCTATTAGAATGTCTGGAAGGCAAACAAGGAGAGGCAGACAGTCAGGAGGCAATAAAAGAGGGCAAGCAGGCTCTGTGTCTGGGGGCAACAGTGCTGGTCGTGGACGCGGTGCATTGTCATCAGCACATGGCCATGGGACACGCTTGTCCTTCTTTTCGGCAGCTGGACATGTTGAGCCACATCATGCCGAAGACTTGGTAGAGTGGATGACCAAGCCCTCCTCCTCCTCCTCATCCTCTCTCACCCAGGCTCAGGGTACTGGAAAAGCAGCTGCCAAAGCGTCGTCTTCCCTGGTATCAATGTCAGACAAATCATCAGTCACTCCTTCCCTAGACCCACCATGTCCTCCTCCTGAGGAGTCCCCCGAACTGTTTCAGCACAGTGTTGGGTACATGCTCCAGGAGGATGCCCAGCGTTTCGAAGGGTCTGATGATGAAACCCAGCTAGAGGAAGGCAGTAGCGTGAGAGCAGACAGAGGGGATGCTCAAGAAGGACACCAATCTGGCAGTCATGTTCCAGCAGCTGCAGCATACTGCCAGATTGGCTCCAGTGATGAGGAGGGAGGGGATGATGAGGTCAATGACTCCACGTGGGTGCCTAATAGGAGAGAGGAGGAGGAGGAGGATGAGGAGGAGGCACATCTCCAACGAGGCAGGATGCCCTTTGGTGGCCAGCGTAAGGGCAGTACACCGACGGAATCACACCGCAGAGCTCCGCCTGTGCAGGGCGCTGCCTCTGCCCGTCATTCAAAAAGTTCTTTGGTGTGGGCCTTTTTTGAGGCTAGTGCATCAGATCGCACAGCTGCTGTTTGCAACATATGTCTCAAGCGTATATCGCGTGGCCAAAACATCAGCCGCTTGGGTACCACATGCCTGACCAGACATATGTTGACCTGCCATGCAGCTCGTTGGCAAGCCTACCTCAAAGACCCACACCAAAGAACAAAGCGGACCTCTCCTTGCACCGCATCAGCTGGGATCTCCAACCCCACTATAACTTCAGTCCTCTCTGAAACATGCACTGAGAGGAATGAAGGTGTAGAATTAGGTGTGTCACAGCCAAGTACTTGCGCCCACTCTGCTAGCAGTACACCGACGTCCGATTCTAGCAGGCAAATTTCCCTGCCCCAGCTGCTGGACCGTCGAAAGAAGTTCACTCCCAGCCATCCACATGCCCAGCGGTTGAATGCTAGCTTGGCTAAATTGCTAGCGCTTCAACTGCTGCCTTTTCAGTTGGTAGACTCGGCCCCCTTCCGTGAGTTTGTGCAATGTGCGGTTCCTCAGTGGCAGGTTCCCAAACGCCACTTTTTCTCACGGAAGGCTATTCCGGCTCTCTACCGGCATGTGGAAGGCAATGTCTTGGCCTCGCTGGACAGGGCGGTCAGCGGTAAGGTGCATATTACCGCTGACTCATGGTCCAGCAGGCATGGACAGGGACGTTACCTTTCTTTCACGGCCCATTGGGTCACTCTTTTGGCAGCTGGGAAGGATTCAGGACAAGGTGCAGTAGTGTTGGAGGTTGTCCCACCGCCACGCCTCCAAAATGCTACTACTGGTTGTGACACACCTCTCTCCTCCACCCCCTCCTCTTCTTCTTCCTCCATGGCCTCTTCCTGTGGTTTGTCCTATGAACCAGCGGTGCTCCGTAGCCGTTCACGGGGCTACGCAAGTACGCAGGCAAAAAGATGCCATGCCGTGCTTGCGCTGGTGTGTTTGGGGGACAGAAGCCACACTGGGGCAGAGGTCCTGTCTGCTCTGCAGGGCCAGGCCGAGAGGTGGTTGACGCCACGCCAGCTTAAGCCAGGAATGGTGGTTTGCGACAATGGCACCAACCTCCTCTCCGCCCTCCGACAGGGACAACTGACCCATGTGCCCTGTGTGGCTCACGTCCTTAACCTGGTGGTGCAGCGGTTCTTGGGCAGGTACCCGGGCTTACAGGATGTCCTGAGGCAGGCCAGGAAAGTCTGTGTGCATTTCCGCAGATCTTATAATGCCAGTGCTCGCCTGGCTGAGCTGCAAAAGGAGTTGAACCTGCCCAAGAACCGCCTTATATGTGACATGCCCACCAGGTGGAACTCAACGTTGGCCATGCTGCAGCGGCTGCACACGCAGCAGAGGGCCATCAATGAGTACCTGTGCGACTACGGCACCAGGACAGGGTCAGGGGAGCTTGGTTTTTTTTCTCCACGCCAGTGGGGCATGATCAGGGATGCATGCACTGTCCTGGCACCATTTGAGGAGGCCACGAGGATGGTGAGCAGTGACAGTGCATGCATCAGTGACACTGTACCTCTTGTCCACCTGTTGGAGCACACGCTGCGTGGAATAATGGACAGGGCACTTGAGGCAGAACAGAGGCAGGAAGAGGAGGACTTCCTTGCCTCTCAAGGCCCCCTTTACCCAGACAGTGTTCCTTCTGTCCCACCCATCGCACAGGAAGAGGAGGAGGAGGAGGAGGAGGAGGAGGATTGTGTCAGCATGGAGGTGGAGGCTGGCACTCAGCATCATCAGCAGCAGTCTTTTAGGGATGATTTACAGTCCCAAGAAACCAGTGGACTTGTACGTGGCTGGGAGGAGGTGGCTGCGGATCATGTCGTCCTTAGTGACCCAGAGGACTCCGGAGCGAATGCCTCAGCAAACCTACGCTGCATGGCCTCCCTGATCCTGCAAAGTCTGCGGAAGGATCCTCGTATTCTTCGGATCAAGGAGAGGGACCATTACTGGCTGGCCACTCTCCTTGATCCACGGTACAAGGGTAAGGTTGCGGACCTTATGTTACCGTCGCAGAGGGAGCAGAGGATGAGACAACTCCGGGAGGCCTTGCAGAAAGGTCTGTGCAACGCGTTCCCAGAGACTGGGAGGTTGCAAACTCCTGGTCCTGGACAACGAGTTGCTGAGGCTTCGGCCAGTCAAAGAAGGAGCGGTGGGGAAGGTGGCCGTCTGACCGATGCGTTCAGACAATTCTTTAGTCCGCAGCCCCAAAGTATGATTGGTTCCAGCAACCATCGCCAGCGTCTGATAAACATGGTGCAGGAATATCTAGGGGCAAGGTCAGACTTGGACACCTTCCCCACCGAAAATCCTCTGGCTTACTGGGTCTTGAGGATGGATCACTGGCCAGAGCTTGCACAGTATGCAATTGAGCTACTGGCCTGTCCTGCATCCAGCGTTCTTTCGGAACGCACATTCAGTGCTGCTGGAGGATTTGTCACGGATCACAGGGTGCGCCTGTCCACCGACTCGGTTGATCGACTGACTTTCATCAAGATGAACCAGTCTTGGATCACCACCAGCTACCACACACCTGATGCTGATATAACAGACTAATTGATTTTAAAATGTCACATCCCTTCAAGACTGATGCTGATGCTGAGTGCCTGTGCTGTTATGTTGACTGGCTATCCTCCTCCTCCGAGTCCTCAATGATACGATTGATGATGATAGCTTGGAAGATCATTTTTGTTTATGGGTGCCGCCACCAGTGCCTAACGCCCAATTTTTCAGCCCCTGTTTAACAGGGGCGTGTAATTACAATTTTTGAAGCAATACTTTGCAACAGGGCTCATTGCTGTGCTCCAAGTACAGTATCTGTGAGGAGTTGCAGTGTTGTGCCACCAGTGCCTAAGGCCCAATTTTTCAGCCCCTGTTTAACAGGGGCGTGTCATTACAATTTTTGAAGCAATACTTTGCAACAGGGCTCATTGCTGTGCTCCAAGTACAGTATCTGTGAGGGGTTGCAGTGTTGTGCCACCAGTGCCTAAGGCCCAATTTTTCAGCCCCTGTTCAACAGGGGCATGTAATTACAATTCTTGATCTAATAATTCACAGCAGGGCCCATTGCTGCACCCACCAAGAGTAACTGTCAGGGCTTACAGTGTTGTGGCACCAGCACCACCATCAAAGGCCCAATTTTTACTACCACTGTTCAACAATTATATGTAATTAAAATTCCTGATATAATAGTTGACAGCAGGGCGTTCCAGCACCAACCAAGAGTAACTGTGAGTGCTTACAGTGTTGTGCCAACACCAACAACTAAGGGGCCTATTTCTGCAGAGTATATACGGCAGGTCCCTACTTTCAAACATCCAACTTACAAACGACTCCTACTTGCAAACGCAAGAAGACAACAGGAAGTGAGAGGAAATCTACCACTAGGAAGGAAAATTCTCTCCTGTAAGAATAAATATGGGAGAAAGGTGTCTCCTCTGTACTGATGCTTTATCAGCAATCCTTGTTTCAAGAAAAACACCACATTTCAAAAACAGTTGTCATTGGGACGGAAAGTGAGGTGAAATGTTCTGAACAGGGGCACAGACAGCAAAACAAATGTTACAGGGGTGATAACCCTTACCTATGTTTTCCAAAAAGTTTAAAAATAGATTTTTGGGCTGGAGCTACACTTCAACAATGTACCTGTTCAAAATTACAAACAGATTCTACATAAGAACAAACCTACAGTCCCTGTCTTGTATGCACCGCCTGTATACGGCTGTTCAGAGTATATAGGGCCTTTTTTATTTTATGTGCGGGGTTCCCCTTAATATCCATACAAGACCCAAAGGGGCTGGTAATGGGCTGGGGTAGGGGGGGGGGGGGGTCATGGGGTAGCTATGCCATTTTTCTTAAAGAATTTCATCCATATTACCGGGACCAGACATTACATTAAAGCCGCAAGCAGTTTTAAATGGCTTTTTTTTCCTTTAGAAGTGTCATTTTGTGCAGGGACAGTTCTAAACACGGGAAACACGTGGCACTTCACAGGCATACTTTAGACACCCCCCAGGTACGATATTTAAAGGAATATTTGACTTTTTTTTTTTCACTTTATGCATCATTAAAATGACTGCTCCCGAAAAACGACCGTTTTTAAAACTTCTTTTTGCATTGATACATGTCCCCTGGTGCAGAACCCGGGTTCCCAAACCCTTTTTAGGACAATAACATGCATAATAGTTGTTATAATTAGCACTTTAGAATTCGAACGTTCGCATCCATTGTATTTAATAGGGTTCTAATGTTCGTTCGAACTTCCGGTCCGTTCGCGGGTTCTGGTGCGAACCGAACCCGGGGGTGTTCGGCTCATCACTATTCACAACGTGAAACCCAGTGGATTTTTCTTCTTAAATGTCTTTTTCCAAGAGGTTTAAATGTGGAGGTGGATTTAAATTGTTTTATAAATAATTTTTAATAAGTTGTTGTAGGCTATTTAACACATTTAAATCCGAGGGAAGGATGTGTTAATTTTGTATTGAAGGTCCTATAGGGGCTGGCCTGGGGATTGACTGGAGTGCATTTTCACGATCCACCAATAGGTGGAGTAGGCCAAATTCAGTCATACCTTGACCAACGCAGTATACTTAATATGCATTTGTATTCTATATAATTTTTATAATTTTTATATTTATTTATATACACATAATTTTAAAAGGGTTTTAGATGTGCAACATGATTCCCTATTAATGTGTTGACATATATATCTAACAGTGTGGATATAAGGGGTGGTCATTCTTGCACGGGTGTATTATTATATGCGGTAATTTCTTGCCATACATATATATATATATTTCATTTGTGCCATTCATTCAGTAAAGTGGAATTTGATTTTTTCCCCCTAAATTAGGTTTACTATTTAGAGGATTTATACTTCAAATAAGCTAAAACATTGAGCTTTGTTTAATTATATAGAGGATTTTTTTTTTTTTTTTTTATATTTTTATAAATATTGGCTAATGGGAAAAAGTTTTTTAGAAATAATATCGTGTTTGATTTAGAATGATAATTTTATTAAACATGACTCATGTAGGATCCTTTATCTTAGTTTATTTACGATGTAGGTGACACTGTTGTGTCTTGGACTAATGAGAGCCAGTGAATTATGGTTGCGGGGACACCAGATCAGCTCACTAGCTGAATGCGTAATTTCCGCCCTTAGAGTTTCTTCCTAGCAAGGTTACTTCCGCCCGCACTTTATGCGGTATATGCACATAATAAATGAGGTTGTTCCGCTGATGGAAAGGGTGAGTTCCGCCCATGAGACTTTCGTTCCTGCTGGCGAGTTTTTCGATCGTAGTGCGCCTACGTAGTAAAGATTGGTGGGATTCGACCAATTAGAGGAGATCGTATAAAGGGAGGGTGCTTATCGCTGTGTAGCCAATCCCATGAATAAGTCCCATGTGACGAAACATGTCGGGGCGTGGCTACACGGCAAATTATTGAATCTACAAACGAGTGTGACGTGTATCTTATCAAGCCGCATCTGGAAGGGGCGAGTCCGAACAGGGAGGGCAAGTAGTGAGTGTATACTTACTGTTTTCCCTGCTGATCTCAGGTCCGCTGCGACCATTGTTCATTGGCTGAAGCAATTTGAGTTTTCGTTGTTGGATCTTCGTTTGATGTGCAATTGGCTTGTTTTTATTGGCTTCCATGTGAGTGTAATGTTTGAGGGAGTGAGAATTTTAATAAACTGAATTTTGCAATATTACACTATTGTGCACTTTCTGTTTCTATATTTATATGGAGCTGATTTGAAGATCACTGAGCTGAATTGATTCACCTGCCTGAGAGTTGCAGTTTTGTTTACACGCCGAACACGAGAGTGTGAGGCATATTGTTGTGGTGAGTGTTGCATCTGAAGGGGGAGGTTTCACTTGAACACTTTTGGTGTGGTGGAAGAGAAGAAGATTTCTTTTGGACACTCTTTGTTATATTTATGAACTTTTTGGATCACTTAAATCACCTTTACACACGGGATTCTTTTCTATTTTTGTTTTAATCATATATATGTTTTTTCTCAGGATTTAATCACTTGATTTTTTTCATATATCAATTTATAGGACTGTGTTATAATATCACATTTATATATATGCGCCACTTTTAGTTTTCACTTCACCATTTTGTTGTGACCACTATATTATTTACTTAATTAATATGTGTTTTAAAGAAAAAAAATTTACGTAAATGCCTCTTGAGAGTTGCAAAAGCTTATTTAAACTATCCCGTGCCAAGTGCCAAAAAAAAACAAAAAAAACCCACAAGTTTTCTTTTTTTTAACAGAAAGAAAAAAAAAATACATGGAACACAGTAACATTAAAATTATGAATGTAACAGTACACAAAACGATCAAATACTTACAAAACACAAAAAAAAAAAAAAAAAACCACACAAAGAAGACTAAATACAATAAAATATAAAAAAATAAAATAACTGCACAAAAGAAAAAAAAGAAAACTTTAAGATTTGAAAACAAAAATGTGTTTTCCTTTCAAGCAATTTATGCTAAGCATCTTAATGAATGAAACTGAGTCATTCCATTATTTCAAAATTTTACCAATGAAAAAAAAAATCTAAAATCACTCACACTCATCCCGAATGCCTCGGACATTCCTCTGACCATCTCAGGTACTATTCCCATTCACTAACTTCTTGTCCCCTCTCTTCCTAATTTAGTTTTTAATTTGTTCACTTTTTTTTTACATGTGCTTCAATACTGGATGAAGGGTCATAACTATTATTAAGGTAAGTACAACAAGTTTGTGAGCAAGGTGCAGCATAGTGTGATAGTCAGTAAACACACAGTCCAAAATAGGCAAGAGCATCATATTGTAGAAAAGTTCAACACAGTACAACTAGGCCTGGCGGGTAGGCACAACCATCCGGAACCACTTACAAACTGTAACAACAGTCTGTAGACTTGAAAGATGCTTTCAGTGGAATGCAGCCTGGCCGATACACACCAAAAGGGGAGGTAGAAATAGTCTCTGCACTGTCCCTCCTCCTCCGGAACCTTTCCCTCTCTCTAAGCACTGTCCCTGTCAGACAGGGAACCTGTCCCTACACTAGCCACTCTCATAAAGAGCACCAAACATGGGAGCCTAAGTCTTAAATAGACCCTTAAATAGACTCTGCCTGACCTAAGATGACTGCCAAGTTACATGGGGTGGCAGAAAAAAGGGAACACAGATGAATGTGATTATGGTTGCCGCAGTCTTCAAAACGTACACATTTGCGTACCCTATAAATGTGTATATAGATTGTGCTGCCAAAAATGTGAATCAAGATTACTAAACAGTTTACAACATATAAAAGTGCTAAAATAAATAAATGAATAAATGAACAGCACCAAAAAATACAACTGATGTTCAAGTCATCGGGACCCACATAAGTGCATCCAGAGACCACCACTCTTATTTCAGGCTGTTGAGGCATATACAATGATAATACATTCTAATGTCTCCCATTCGATTTCCATGGCATAACTTAGGGGTTCCTCTTGAAGAGCTCTTATGAATGTCCACACCAACACTTGATTTCTTTTTTTTCAAGAGTTTTATTATAAACAGGTCCAACAGAGGGGTAGAGGGATAGGGGAGGTTCAGGTACCTTGCCTTGCGGATCACGGGCACAATCCTAGATCCAGAGGACAAATCAGTTCCACGCTGGATTCCGCAACCACCGGATAGGCCCACTCTCACCCACCCAACAACCAGTGCGAAGCTCGCTCAAAGTCTCTGCCACAGACTTGATGAGTGTCGTCTAGTAGTTCCACAATCTTCCGCCACAAGATTGTGTAACCACACTGACACTTTGCAAAAGTTCCTTCAAAAAGTACACAGCTCACGGTGCCAGAATCTTTCAGCCAGCCGGCAGCACCGTGGGGCAAACTGGCCAGGATGCGTCCTTCAATCAAGTCCCCAATTGTTCAGTTTCTTCCCGCAGGCAAGACCGCGTAGGACCATCCCTGGATTAGTAGGCCCCAGACACTCCTGGGCCTACTTCTCAGTTGCAATGCCTCGGGCCAGCAGGCCCCGAGGCCAAAAATTGGCTTGTACATCCCTGAGGCCAGGAGGGCCCTCAGGTCAGGATCCGGCAACTAATGCCGATAGATCGGTCTCTGTCTCTTAACTACCCCCTCCCAGAATGCACAGCAGGTTAACCATGCTCCCTGAGCCACTTCTGGGAAAGGAATACCCAACTCATCCAGCCTGCTGCATTTCCAACCTTGACTACTGTCAAGTGGAAAATGTGCAACCCAGCTAGACTGAAACAGAGCCAACAATTTACCATAATTCTTTCTGAGCTGAACTACAGCTCAGAAAACTAAATTTAACACATAGCGCCTACCCAACAGGGGAAGTGCGCTACACATGTTTATGGGGGAGGAGACATACCCAGGCTAACCCCTCTAGCTGAAATACTAAACTCTGTACCATAGGGTCATATTATCCCACATCTGACTGCTTGGACTTAGATCTAGTGTCCCATAAAGTCAGATGTAGATACCACATTGCATGTGCTCAACATCTCTCTATTTAACCACATCCTGCCCGCCATATAGCAGAATGACGTGCGCAAAGTGACGTACGTCATATGACATACAGCAGGATAAGCTGCGATCGCGCAGTCTGTGTGTCAGTCTGACACACCGCATCACTGATCTCAGTAAAGAGCCTCTGACATAGGCTCTTTACCATGTGATCAGCTGTGTTCAATCACAGCTAATCACATCGTAAACAGTAAGAGCCGTGTATCGGCTTTTCCTCCACTCGTGCTGATAGACGTGAGTAGAGGAGAGCCGATCTGCTGCTCTTCTGACAGTTGGGTCTGCGCTGATTGATTATCAGTGCAACCCTCTGAGGATGCCCAACCAGGACCACCAGGTTTGCCAATCGGTGCCCATTAGAGGTGCCAATCAGTTCCCATTAGAGGTGTCAATCAGTGCCCATTAGTAAGGCCTGCCAGTGCCTCCTCATCAGTTCTGCCTATCAGAGCCATCTATCAGTGCCCATCAGTGCCGCATATCAGTGCCACATATCAGTGCCCATCAGTGCCGCATATCAGTGCCACCTATAAGTGCCCATCAGTGCCACCTATAAGTGCCCATCAGTGTGGCATTTCTGTGCCCATCAGTGTGGCCTTTCTGTGCCCATCAGTGCCACCTATCGATGTCCATCAATGCTGCATATCAGTGCCACCTATCAGTGCCTATCAGGGCCACCTATCGGTGACCATCAGTGCTTCATTATCAGTGCCACCTCTTCAGTGCCCCTCAGAGCAGCCTCGCCAGTGCCCATTAGTGAAGGAGAAAGCTAAATAGAAAGAAAGATTCAATACAGATTCAAAAAATAGTATTAGATAGGCAATGATTAGATGTTCCAATGCCATTTACATAAAACAATGAAATACTGTGATTATAATGCCGTGTACACACGACCGTTTTTAATGTCATTGAAAAAAACTGCATTTTTCTCGACGTGATTCTTCTCAAGCCTGCCTTGCCTATACACTATCATGGAAAAAAATGCTCGAGTAAAGCGCGGTGACGTACAACACGTACAACGGCACTATAAAGGGAAAGTTCCATTCGGATGGCGCCACCCTTCATGTTAGTAAAGTTTGTTGAGTGACGATTCGCGCTTTTCAGCCTCGTGATTTTCAGTCCGTTACAGCGTGACGAATGTGCTATCTCCATTACGAATGCTAGTTTTACCAGAACGAGCGCTCCCGTCTCATACTTGATTCTGAGCATGCGCATTTTTTTTCACGTCGTTAAAGCCCACACGCGGCTGTTTTTCATGACGAGAAAAACGACGATGTAAAAAACTATGTGAAAAATTAGAGCATGTTCCAATTTTTTCATGGCCTTTTTTCACGTCGTGAAAAATGCTCTGAAGCCCACACACGATCATTTTTAATTGACCATTTTAAAAATTTTTATTTTTCTAATCATTAAAAACGGTCGTGTGTACACAGCATAATGGTATAATCAGCCCCCCCCCCCCCTCCATAGACATAGTACCATTGTTATGCTATGGAAATCAAATGGGACACATTCTAATTTATTATCATTGTATATTCCTCAACATCCTGCAATATGAGTGGTGGACTCTGCATGCACTCATAGGGGTCCCGATGACTTGGGAGTCTACTTACATGGATCTGGACTTTCCTTTTTCCATATAGTGAAGACTGGTGCGACAAATTATGTAAGTTTTCTTTTTGTATCATGATGGTTAGACTATTAAGTATAAATTGTAATACTGTATGTGGATGGTAAAATAGCATTTATACTCCAGAGTGGTATATTATCCCTGAGGAAGATAATTGTTATACATTTTTCAAAATGCGTTGGAGTTCCTAAGCTGAGTGGGCCAACCAGTAATCCAATAACTGCAAGCTAAATTATCAGCTGTGGGTGATACCATTTGGATCACAACTTCTTGATTTTGTAACCCAATTTTGTACAATATTTTATACTATGTAACGTGTGATGTAATATATGCGTTTCAAACCTTTTAAATAGACAAAATAAATATTATATCTTATTTTTTGGTTAGAAGATGCCTTCAAAGTCCTATAAAGAGCAATTGTGTTTTTTCAGATCTAATTAATAAGGATAGGGGCAACCAAACCCAGAGTCACACAAAATATTTACTGCGCTTATGGTTAAGATGGCCACCAGCAGCCCAAGAGAGATTGTAAATCTTAAACTTATTGTAATAGCCTTTGAGGCATTGTGTCAAGAATTTCTTGACTCTGTTGCCTGTGGAGTTAAAAAATAATTTTCATTCCTTTTGAGGACTTTTCAAATTGGTTAAGCAAAAAAAAATCTAATTCATGTTTAACCACTTCCCGCCCGCCTATAGCAGATTGACGACCGAGAAGAGGTTCTGTTATCCTGACTGGGCGTCATATGACATCCAGCAGGATAACATGCCGGCGCTCGCCCGCGGGGTCACGCAACGCGGCGATCACAAGTGCAGCATGTCAGCCTGAAACGCCGCATCTCTGATCGTGGTAAGAAGCCTCTGATAGATTCTTCTTACCACGTGATCTACTAGGACGAATCACAGCTGATCATCTCGTGAACCATGAAGTGACGGTAAACGGCATTACTTGGTTTGCGCTAATAGGGAGAGACAATTGGCGACTCTCCCTGTCAGAGGGCGGGGGTCTGTGCTGATAATCAGCACAATGATTATCAGCACAGCCCCATCAGATGTGCCACCACAGCTGCCAAAAAGGTGTCCATCAGCTGCCAGTCAGTGCCCCATTAGAAACAGCTGTAGGTGCCCATCACAGTGCCCATCAGTGCCCTTATCAGTGCCACTTAGGCACTAATTGGCACTGTGATAGGCACTAATTGGCACTGTGGTGGGCACTATCACAGTGCCAATAGGTGCCCTACAGTAAGACCTGTCAGAACCTCATCATCAGTGCTGCCCATTAGTGCCACCTGTCAGTGTCACTTGTCAGTGACAATCAGTACCCCCTATCATTGCCAATCAGTGCCACCTGTCATTGCCTATCACAGCCACCTGTCAGTGCCCATCACAGCCGCCAGTCAGTGCCACCTATCAGTGCCGCCTATCAGTGCCCATAAGTGCTGCATATCAGTGCCGCCTATTGGTGCCCATCAGTGCTGCATATCAGTGCTGCCTATCAGTGCCCATCAATTCTACATATCAGTTCCTCCTCATCAGTGCCCATCAGTGCCACCTTATCAGTGCTGCCTCATCAATACCCATCAGTGAAGGAGAATACAAAATTTTATAACCAAAACGAAGAAATATTATTTTTTTTAGTTTGTTTAGCAAAAAATAAAAACCCAAGTGGTGATCAAATACCACCAAAAGAAAGCTCTATTTGTGGGAAGAAAATTATAAAAATGTTGTTTGTGTACAGTGTTGCATGACCGCGCAATTGTCAAAGTGCGACAACACTGAAAGCTGAAAATTGTCCTGGGCAGGAAGGGGCGAAAGTGTCTTGTAGGGATGAGCTTCAAGTTCAAGTGGAACTCATGTTCGACTCGAACATTGCCTGTTTGCCCGTTCGCCGAACAGCGAACAATTTGGGGTGTTTGCGGCAAATTCGAAAAGTTTATGGGAGAAACCTAAAGTGCTAATTATAAAGGCTTATATGCAAGTTATTGTCCTAAAAAGTGTTTGGGGACCCGGGTCCTGCCCCAGGGGACATGTATCAATGCAAAAAAACGGCTGTTTTTTTGGGAGCAGTGATTTTAATAATGCTTAAAGTGAAACAATAAAAGTGAAATATTCCGGGGGCATGGCCGGATCCCGAGTGAGATGGCTGCTTGTTAGCAGAGCTCTGATCCGTGATGGCTTTCCAGGGCACTTATAGCCAGGTGATCAGGACCTCACAGCAACACAGACCACCAACATCTACCGGAGACACCCGCCAGCATGTCCAAGCGGAGACAGGAGCGCTCGGCTCCCCGCAAACTGACAGAATTCTACCCGCCGTCTTTCCAAGATGGCGCCGGCGGGACTGTACCTCACACACAAGGCGGCTAAAGGGGGTCAACCCTGCGGACACAATCCGCTCAGCACTCGGATGGCTCACCTATATACATGGATGGCTCTTCGGTTACCTCCACTCCATCTACCAGCCCAGCCAAATCGAAGCTGCGGCTCTCACAGGCTGCGGACCCACCACAGGAAGTAGGCCTCTCATCACAGCACCCTTTGGTGAGCACAGTACCTCATAGCTCTATTGCGGCATTTCCCACATCCAACCAGCCTGTGCTGGATACCACACTAAAAGACATGCTAATGACAGTACAGAGCTCCATACACTCTGAAATCCTACACATGGTGCAACGTTTCACCTCTGACATATCTCATATGGGAGAAAGAGTGTCTAATGTGGAAACAAAAATGGGGGAAGTCACAGCTTCTGTTAATGATTTAATAGATGCCCATGGGGAAGAAGCGGATGAAATAGCATGGCTTAAAACTAAAATGGCCGACCTGGAAGACCGTTCCAGGAGGAACAACATAAAAATCAGAGGCATACCAGAGTCAATTCAGCAAGCCGCTTTAAAAGATTACTTCTTAAACCTGTTGGCGACTTTCCTACCTGATTCACCACAAAGCGAGCTCATAATTGATGGCATTCATCGCTTGCCAAAACCGCCTCATCTGCCTGAAACCATCCCGAGGGATACTATTGTCCGCATCCACTTCTTCCACATAAAGGAAAGATTTATGAGAGCTGCCAGGAACACTGCAGAATATCCGCAGCAATATACCAAATTCTCCTTTTACGATGATCTCTCAAAGTTCACAATGCAGCAGCGCAAAAATCCAGCAACAATCACAAAACCTCTGAGGAACCATCAGATACCATACAAGTGGGGCCAACCGGTGAAGCTCATCATCACGAAAGATAACAATTCCTACACCATCAGATCTCTGGAAGAAGGCCTTACACTCCTCCGGCAACCCGAAGAACTCTCAAAACATAAGTTACTCTTCTTCAATTCGCCCTATTCACACTACTACTGCCAATCTAGCTCTCAAACTACGTGACTCCCACCCAGAATCACCATGCCTTTCCAAATCACATCCTTGAACACCAAGGGCCTGAACCATCCAGGAAAAAGGCACTCTCTGTGGTCAGACACCCGCACGCTCAAATGCGATGTGCTATGTGTACAGGAGACACACTTTAGCCAAACACAAACGTCCTCATTCTCACACAAAAATTTTCCACACCTATACATGGCGAATGCACCTACCAAAACCAAAGGAGTACTGATAGCTGTCAAAGACACAGTAGCTTTTAAACTTCTGAAGCTTCATACAGATACGCAAGGAAGATTTATCATACTAGTTTGTGAAATCAATAACACTGTCTCTACATTGGTAAACCTCTATGTCCCAAATACGGGCCAAATTTCATTCCTTAACAAAACATGGAAAAAAGTGACAAAATTAAAACAAGGCAAAGTCCTTCTCTGCGGTGATTTTAACCTAGTTATGGATGCTACTACAGATGTGAAGGGACCGCCAACGGAAAAACCCAGAACATCGACGCTGCTACCCTTCCTGCACTCCAATGAGCTCTATGACATCTGGAGATGTCAACACTCCTCTGAGAGAGATTTTACTTTCTTTTCAAAGCCGCATCGCACCTACTCCAGAATAGATTTGTTTCTAGGAGATAAACAGCTACTACAAGATGCCATTACGTCAGTAATACACACCACAACATGGTCAGACCATGCACCCATCTCAATTACTCTGGGGGAAAGGCAAGAAAATATGACCTTTAATAATTGGCGCAAAGACCCATACCTGATGTCACTTCCTGACAACTACAACCAGATTCATAACCAACTGAAAGACTTTTTTCACCTGAACGAACGTTCAGTCAGTAACCCATTTACAGTATGGGCTTCTCACAAAGCCTTTATCAGAGGGGTCCTAATCAAGATTAGCTCGCGGGCAAAACGCCAAAGGACACAGCAGCTTACAAACCTCTTGGATAACATAAAAGACCTGGAACTCACCAACGAGAAAGACCGAAACCCATCCACTAGTAGCAAACTCTGGCAAGCCAGAAGCGAACTTAGATCCCTTCTCAATGCCAACCATGCTAAACTATTACTCAAAATGCGAGCTAACTTTTATGCCCACAGCAATAGGGCCGGCAAATTAATGGCAGCACTGATCAAAAAAAGAAAAACTAAGCAGAAAATTCCATACATTTTACACCCCACTCAAGGCAACAAAATGTTTCACCCACGGGACATTGCAAACGCCTTTAAAGAGTATTATGGCAAATTGTACAACTTAAAGGATGACCCCTCGGTGAAACAACCAACAGACTCACACATTGAAAACTTTCTGTCCCCCGTACATTTACCTACACTATCTAACGAACAATTGTCAGCCCTTAATGCTCCATTCACTAACACAGAAATCACCCAGGCAATCTCATCTCTTCCAAACGGCAAAGCCCCAGGTCCAGATGGGTTCTCTGCCGAATATTACAAATCATTTTCCAAAACTCTGACTCCTTACCTATGTCACATATTCAATGCTGCTGTGTCCTCAGGCGAATTTCCCTCTGAAATGTTATCAGCTAATATACTTACGTTGCCTAAGCCAGGGAAGGAGCCGGTGTCACCTCAAAACTTTCGCCCAATTTCGCTACTAAACACCGATCTCAAGCTATATGCGAAATTGGTGGCAAAGAGAATAACACCACTTATGCCAAACATTATCCACCCAGATCAGGTAGGCTTCACTTTGGGCAGACAGGCACCAGATGCAACTCGAAAAATTATAAATCTTATACACCATTCTGCTTCTACTAAAACCCCTGCAATCTTTGTAGCGCTAGATGCCGAAAATACTTTTGACCGGATTCATTGGGGCTACTTAAAAAAAACGCTCACTAAATTCGGATTCCAAGGCAACATATTAAAAGCCATACTAGCCCTGTACTCGTCTCCCTCAGCCCGAATATTCACAGACGGTACCCTCTCTGAATCCTTTAAAATCACCAATGGTATTAGGCAAGGGTGTCCTCTCGCCCCTATAATATTCACACTCATGATGGAACCTCTGGCCCAAACAATCCGTAATAACTGTGGGGGGGTTCGCTCGGCAGCGGGTGTGTGTGATCCCCTGGATGGGCTCCCCACACAAAAACAGGCCCAGCAGACGGAGGTTGTGGTTTTCAAGATCAAAAAGGTGCGGTTTATTTCTCTATTTACAGTGACAAAAAAACACAGCAAAGCAAAAAGAAACATAAACAAAATAAACCCTGGTCAGCTTGACCTCTGACTAAACATGCAGGTTTCCTAACTAACAACTGGGATCAGCCTGGTGCTGTCTTAGTCCCTAAGTCCCTGGTTTAGTAAATGTCCAAACAAATAGCCACACAGGCTTTGTCTCACCGCACAGGGGTTCACTCTCCCTAGACAGTCCACACAGGTCTGGTTCCAGGCATGAGCAAACACCTAATGAATCTGGGAGTTTTTATGGAGGCCTTAAACGAGCTGACAAGCTTCAGCTGGTCTCATCAACTCCCTGCCTGCACGACGCCCAGCCCTCTCCCTAGAGGTATGAATCATCCATGAGCCCACTAGCCTCAGCTGGGCTTCATCAACTCTCTCCCTAGTTGTATAAGTCGGCATAAAGCCTGAATCTGGGAGAAATATATCTACCCCCCTGGATGCAACCAGGTGACTTTACCTTCCTGCTGTCACATACCCCCCCTCTTGTTTTAACCTTGGGGTTGGAACACCAGCAATCAGGCATTCATGTACTCGAGACAAAGCATCCACATTCCCCATTTGAACGCCAGGGCGATGCTTTACTGTGAAGTTGAATTCCTGTAGGGCCAGGAACCACCTATTCACTCTTCTATTTGTCTCCTTGTTTTGAGCCATCCACTTTAACGGAGCGTGATCCGTAACCATGTCAAAGTGCCTACCTAGCAGATAGTACCTCAGATAGTATAGTGGTGGGCACTATCACAGTGCCAATAGGTGCCCTACAGTAAGACCTGTCAGAACCTCATCATCAGTGCTGCCCATTAGTGCCACCTGTCAGTGTCACTTGTCAGTGACAATCAGTACCCCCTATCATTGCCAATCAGTGCCACCTGTCATTGCCTATCACAGCCACCTGTCAGTGCCCATCACAGCCGCCAGTCAGTGCCACCTATCAGTGCCGCCTATCAGTGCCCATAAGTGCTGCATATCAGTGCCGCCTATTGGTGCCCATCAGTGCTGCATATCAGTGCTGCCTATCAGTGCCCATCAATTCTACATATCAGTTCCTCCTCATCAGTGCCCATCAGTGCCACCTTATCAGTGCTGCCTCATCAATACCCATCAGTGAAGGAGAATACAAAATTTTATAACCAAAACGAAGAAATATTATTTTTTTTAGTTTGTTTAGCAAAAAATAAAAACCCAAGTGGTGATCAAATACCACCAAAAGAAAGCTCTATTTGTGGGAAGAAAATTATAAAAATGTTGTTTGTGTACAGTGTTGCATGACCGCGCAATTGTCAAAGTGCGACAACACTGAAAGCTGAAAATTGTCCTGGGCAGGAAGGGGCGAAAGTGTCTTGTAGGGATGAGCTTCAAGTTCAAGTGGAACTCATGTTCGACTCGAACATTGCCTGTTTGCCCGTTCGCCGAACAGCGAACAATTTGGGGTGTTTGCGGCAAATTCGAAAAGTTTATGGGAGAAACCTAAAGTGCTAATTATAAAGGCTTATATGCAAGTTATTGTCCTAAAAAGTGTTTGGGGACCCGGGTCCTGCCCCAGGGGACATGTATCAATGCAAAAAAACGGCTGTTTTTTTGGGAGCAGTGATTTTAATAATGCTTAAAGTGAAACAATAAAAGTGAAATATTCCGGGGGCATGGCCGGATCCCGAGTGAGATGGCTGCTTGTTAGCAGAGCTCTGATCCGTGATGGCTTTCCAGGGCACTTATAGCCAGGTGATCAGGACCTCACAGCAACACAGACCACCAACATCTACCGGAGACACCCGCCAGCATGTCCAAGCGGAGACAGGAGCGCTCGGCTCCCCGCAAACTGACAGAATTCTACCCGCCGTCTTTCCAAGATGGCGCCGGCGGGACTGTACCTCACACACAAGGCGGCCAAAGGGGGTCAACCCTGCGGACACAATCCGCTCAGCACTCGGATGGCTCACCTATATACATGGATGGCTCTTCCGTTACCTCCACTCCATCTACCAGCCCAGCCAAATCGAAGCTGCGGCTCTCACAGGCTGCGGACCCACCACAGGAAGTAGGCCTCTCATCACAGCACCCTTTGGTGAGCACAGTACCTCATAGCTCTATTGCGGCATTTCCCACATCCAACCAGCCTGTGCTGGATACCACACTAAAAGACATGCTAATGACAGTACAGAGCTCCATACACTCTGAAATCCTACACATGGTGCAACGTTTCACCTCTGACATATCTCATATGGGAGAAAGAGTGTCTAATGTGGAAACAAAAATGGGGGAAGTCACAGCTTCTGTTAATGATTTAATAGATGCCCATGGGGAAGAAGCGGATGAAATAGCATGGCTTAAAACTAAAATGGCCGACCTGGAAGACCGTTCCAGGAGGAACAACATAAAAATCAGAGGCATACCAGAGTCAATTCAGCAAGCCGCTTTAAAAGATTACTTCTTAAACCTGTTGGCGACTTTCCTACCTGATTCACCACAAAGCGAGCTCATAATTGATGGCATTCATCGCTTGCCAAAACCGCCTCATCTGCCTGAAACCATCCCGAGGGATACTATTGTCCGCATCCACTTCTTCCACATAAAGGAAAGATTTATGAGAGCTGCCAGGAACACTGCAGAATATCCGCAGCAATATACCAAATTCTCCTTTTACGATGATCTCTCAAAGTTCACAATGCAGCAGCGCAAAAATCCAGCAACAATCACAAAACCTCTGAGGAACCATCAGATACCATACAAGTGGGGCCAACCGGTGAAGCTCATCATCACGAAAGATAACAATTCCTACACCATCAGATCTCTGGAAGAAGGCCTTACACTCCTCCGGCAACCCGAAGAACTCTCAAAACATAAGTTACTCTTCTTCAATTCGCCCTATTCACACTACTACTGCCAATCTAGCTCTCAAACTACGTGACTCCCACCCAGAATCACCATGCCTTTCCAAATCACATCCTTGAACACCAAGGGCCTGAACCATCCAGGAAAAAGGCACTCTCTGTGGTCAGACACCCGCACGCTCAAATGCGATGTGCTATGTGTACAGGAGACACACTTTAGCCAAACACAAACGTCCTCATTCTCACACAAAAATTTTCCACACCTATACATGGCGAATGCACCTACCAAAACCAAAGGAGTACTGATAGCTGTCAAAGACACAGTAGCTTTTAAACTTCTGAAGCTTCATACAGATACGCAAGGAAGATTTATCATACTAGTTTGTGAAATCAATAACACTGTCTCTACATTGGTAAACCTCTATGTCCCAAATACGGGCCAAATTTCATTCCTTAACAAAACATGGAAAAAAGTGACAAAATTAAAACAAGGCAAAGTCCTTCTCTGCGGTGATTTTAACCTAGTTATGGATGCTACTACAGATGTGAAGGGACCGCCAACGGAAAAACCCAGAACATCGACGCTGCTACCCTTCCTGCACTCCAATGAGCTCTATGACATCTGGAGATGTCAACACTCCTCTGAGAGAGATTTTACTTTCTTTTCAAAGCCGCATCGCACCTACTCCAGAATAGATTGGTTTCTAGGAGATAAACAGCTACTACAAGATGCCATTACGTCAGTAATACACACCACAACATGGTCAGACCATGCACCCATCTCAATAACTCTGGGGGAAAGGCAAGAAAATATGACCTTTAATAATTGGCGCAAAGACCCATACCTGATGTCACTTCCTGACAACTACAACCAGATTCATAACCAACTGAAAGACTTTTTTCACCTGAACGAACGTTCAGTCAGTAACCCATTTACAGTATGGGCTTCTCACAAAGCCTTTATCAGAGGGGTCCTAATCAAGATTAGCTCGCGGGCAAAACGCCAAAGGACACAGCAGCTTACAAACCTCTTGGATAACATAAAAGACCTGGAACTCACCAACAAGAAAGACCGAAACCCATCCACTAGTAGCAAACTCTGGCAAGCCAGAAGCGAACTTAGATCCCTTCTCAATGCCAACCATGCTAAACTATTACTCAAAATGCGAGCTAACTTTTATGCCCACAGCAATAGGGCCGGCAAATTAATGGCAGCACTGATCAAAAAAAGAAAAACTAAGCAGAAAATTCCATACATTTTACACCCCACTCAAGGCAACAAAATGTTTCACCCACGGGACATTGCAAACGCCTTTAAAGAGTATTATGGCAAATTGTACAACTTAAAGGATGACCCCTCGGTGAAACAACCAACAGACTCACACATTGAAAACTTTCTGTCCCCCGTACATTTACCTACACTATCTAACGAACAATTGTCAGCCCTTAATGCTCCATTCACTAACACAGAAATCACCCAGGCAATCTCATCTCTTCCAAACGGCAAAGCCCCAGGTCCAGATGGGTTCTCTGCCGAATATTACAAATCATTTTCCAAAACTCTGACTCCTTACCTATGTCACATATTCAATGCTGCTGTGTCCTCAGGCGAATTTCCCTCTGAAATGTTATCAGCTAATATACTTACGTTGCCTAAGCCAGGGAAGGAGCCGGTGTCACCTCAAAACTTTCGCCCAATTTCGCTACTAAACACCGATCTCAAGCTATATGCGAAATTGGTGGCAAAGAGAATAACACCACTTATGCCAAACATTATCCACCCAGATCAGGTAGGCTTCACTTTGGGCAGACAGGCACCAGACGCAACTCGAAAAATTATAAATCTTATACACCATTCTGCTTCTACTAAAACCCCTGCAATCTTTGTAGCGCTAGATGCCGAAAATACTTTTGACCGGATTCATTGGGGCTACTTAAAAAAAACGCTCACTAAATTCGGATTCCAAGGCAACATATTAAAAGCCATACTAGCCCTGTACTCGTCTCCCTCAGCCCGAATATTCACAGACGGTACCCTCTCTGAATCCTTTAAAATCACCAATGGTATTAGGCAAGGGTGTCCTCTCGCCCCTATAATATTCACACTCATGATGGAACCTCTGGCCCAAACAATCCGTAATAACTGTGGGGGGGTTCGCTCGGCAGCGGGTGTGTGTGATCCCCTGGATGGGCTCCCCACACAAAAACAGGCCCAGCAGACGGAGGTTGTGGTTTTCAAGATCAAAAAGGTGCGGTTTATTTCTCTATTTACAGTGACAAAAAAACACAGCAAAGCAAAAAGAAACATAAACAAAATAAACCCTGGTCAGCTTGACCTCTGACTAAACATGCAGGTTTCCTAACTAACAACTGGGATCAGCCTGGTGCTGTCCTAGTCCCTAAGTCCCTGGTTTAGTAAATGTCCAAACAAATAGCCACACAGGCTTTGTCTCACCGCACAGGGGTTCACTCTCCCTAGACAGTCCACACAGGTCTGGTTCCAGGCATGAGCAAACACCTAATGAATCTGGGAGTTTTTATAGAGGCCTTAAACGAGCTGACAAGCTTCAGCTGGTCTCATCAACTCCCTGCCTGCACGACGCCCAGCCCTCTCCCTAGAGGTATGAATCATCCATGAGCCCACTAGCCTCAGCTGGGCTTCATCAACTCTCTCCCTAGTTGTATAAGTCGGCATAAAGCCTGAATCTGGGAGAAATATATCTACCCCCCTGGATGCAACCAGGTGACTTTACCTTCCTGCTGTCACATACCCCCCCCTCTTGTTTTAACCTTGGGGTTGGAACACCAGCAATCAGGCATTCATGTACTCGAGACAAAGCATCCACATTCCCCATTTGAACGCCAGGGCGATGCTTTACTGTGAAGTTGAATTCCTGTAGGGCCAGGAACCACCTATTCACTCTTCTATTTGTCTCCTTGTTTTGAGCCATCCACTTTAACGGAGCGTGATCCGTAACCATGTCAAAGTGCCTACCTAGCAGATAGTACCGAAGGGAATCTAGAGCCCACTTCACCGCTAAACACTCCTTTTCAACCGTGGCGTAATTTACCTCATGGGACTTCAACTTCCTGCTGAGGTAAATGACTGGGTGCTCTTCCCCGTTCCAGACCTGGGACAATACTGCTCCTAACCCCACATCTGAAGCATCACTTTGTACAACAAAGTCTTTAGAGAAGTCAGGTGAGTACAACACTGGCTGGCTACATAAGGCTTGTTTCAAGAATTGGAATGCTGCCTCAGCCTCGGGGGTCCATTTAATCATGACCGACCCTTTCCCTTTCGTCAGGTTGGTTAGGGGCACAGCCTTAGAAGCAAAGTGGGGAATGAAGCGCCGATAATAACCCGCGATTCCCAGAAAGGCCCGTACCTGCTTCTTGCTGTTGGGACGTGGCCAACTCTGGATGGCCTCGACTTTGTTGAGTTGGGGTTTTATTACTCCCCTGCCAATGGTGTACCCAAGATATTTGGCCTCCTCCTGCCCAATGGTACACTTCTTGGGGTTAGCCGTAAACCCCGCTTCCCGGATAGAGTCTAGGACTGCTTGCACTTTTGGCAGATGTGAGGCCCAATCTGTGCTATGGACAATTACGTCATCCAGGTAAGCCGCAGCATACTTCCGATGGGGCCTCAGTATCTGGTCCATTTTCCGCTGGAATGTGGCCGGCGCATTCTGTAACCCGAACGGCATTCTCTTATATTGGAACGCCCCGTCTGGGGTTACAAATGCGGTTTTCTCTTTGGCCGACTTGGCCAGGGGAATTTGCCAATACCCTTTTGTGAGGTCAAGAGTCGTCATGTATCGGGCTGTTCCCAGCCGGTCGATCAACTCATCTATACGTGGCATGGGGTAGGTGTCAAATTTTGTAACTTTGTTCAACTGACGAAAATCGTTACAAAATCGCCAGCTCCCATCCGGTTTAGGCACCAACACAATGGGACTAGACCAATCACTTTGGGACTCCTCTATCACCCCTAAGTTCAGCATTTTCTGTACTTCCTCCCGTATTGCCTCCCGTCGGGCCTCTGGGATCCGATAGGGTTTTAACTTCACCCTTTCACCGGGCGGGGTAATAATATCATGCTCTACCCCAGATGTTTGTCCCGGCAGCTCAGAGAACACCTCCTTGTTGCGAAGCACCAACTCCTTCACCTCCTGTTGTTGGGGTTGTGACAAGGTGGCTGCTATTCCAACCTCCGGAATCACGCAACCAGTTTGAGCTGGTGACCAAGTTTCTGCGACTAGGGACTCTCTATCCCTCCAGGCTTTCAACAGATTAACGTGATAGATCTGTTCGGGCTTTCGCCTTCCTGGTTGTCTGACCTTGTAATTCACTTCGCTCACTTTTTCCATTATCTCGTAGGGGCCTTGCCATTTGGCAAGGAATTTACTTTCAACCGTAGGGACAAGTACCAATATCCTATCCCCCGGGGAAAAGGTACGGGTCTTGGCTCCACGGTTGTACACTCTCTGCTGTGCCAACTGCGCTTGGGCCAAATGTTCCTTCACGATGGGCATTACCTGTGCAATTCGATCTTGCATCAGGGCGACATGCTCAATCACACTCCTGTGGGGAGAACTCTCACTTTCCCAAGTTTCCTTGGCAATATCCAACAGTCCTCTTGGGTGTCTCCCATACAGTAACTCAAAGGGGGAGAATCCCGTAGAGGATTGGGGCACCTCCCTAATAGCAAACATCAAATAAGGAAGTAGACAGTCCCAATCCTTTCCATCTCTATCCACCACTTTCTTCAACATTTGTTTTAGGGTTTTGTTGAATCTTTCAACCAGCCCATCGGTTTGGGGGTGATACACAGACGTACGCAATTGCGTCACTTTGAACAATTTACACAGCTCTTTCATAACCCGGGACATAAAGGGTGTACCTTGGTCCGTAAGCAGTTCTTTACAAATACCCACCCGGCTAAAAACAAGAGATAGCTCTTTGGCTATGGTTTTGGCCGAGGTATTTCGGAGAGGGATCGCTTCTGGATAACGGGTGGCATAGTCCATTATAACTAATATGTACTGGTGCCCCCTAGCGGACTTGATTATAGGACCTACCAAATCCATTGCGACCCTCTCAAACGGGACCTCAATGATGGGTAGAGGGACCAGCGGGCTACGGAAATGTGGCATCGGGGCCGACCTCTGACACACAGGGCAGGAGGAACAATAATTTTCTATGTCCTTCATCACCCCAGGCCAATAGAATCTCTGTAATACCATCTCTCGGGTTTTCTCTGTCCCCAGATGACCTCCAAGAATGTGCCCATGGGCCAACTCCAACACCAACTTCCTGTAAGGTTTGGGCGCCACAAGCTGCTCAACGGTTTCTTCTGCCCTTTTTGCCACCCGATACAGTAGGTCCTTCTCTACGCTGAAGTATGGGTAAGTGCAGGTATTATCTGGGTTCACTAACTCGCCATCTATTTCCACTACGTTTTCCCGTGCCTTTATTAGGGCGGGGTCTTTTAACTGTTCTGTGGCAAAATTTTCCCTGTGAACCTCAAGATCAGAAAACTCCACAGACGGTAGGTTTTCGTCTGAGGAGGTGGGCTCCTCTCCAGTTTCTTGAGTCTCGCCTGCCAATACTGACAAGGGAAATTCTGGAGAGTCCTCACCACTCTCAGAGGAGTTCTGGCTATCACCTTCCTGGTACATAGGGGCACCAGTGGGGGGCTCAGGATCATCCCACAGTTCCCAGAACTTCGGAAAATCCCTTCCCACAATGGCATCATGCGGTAATTGAGATACTAACCCCACTGGATGAGAGAGGGTACCTTTGGGGGTCTTGAAACACACTGTAGTCACTGGATACTCTCGGGTGTCCCCATGCACACAAATAACAGCTACCTTGCGATTCCCAGAGACCTCTGTTTTAACTAATTCAGCCTTTATCAGGGTCACAAGGCTACCTGAATCCAGTAATACCACAACATTTCTACCATTAATACACATTTTGCATAAATGTTTCTCAGTTCCCCGAATGGCAGTGCATGCGACTGTCGCACACAGCGACTGACGTCTGTCCGTCAGAAAGTCACATTGCATGGGTTCCTCCACAACCGGGCAATTTGCTGCAATATGTCCCGCTTGCCGGCAGCGGTAGCAAACAATCCATTTGGCTGCCTCTTGAGCCCCTGACTTCCCAGGCTGTTCTCGCCAAACTTTGGGTAGAGCTCCCACCCTCTCACTCTCTCCACCCTCACCCCTTGGAATCCTCTTATCCGCCCCTGGGGATGGTCTGGTCTTAGGGTGGAAAGTCCGAGAGTCTCTGGAAGAGGCCGTCAGGTTCTCTGTAGCCAAGTATTTCTCTACACGATCCACAAGACCACCGGCCGTCTCTGGGTCTCCATGGTTTACCCACTTTTGGATGGCAGTAGGAAGAGCTCTCAAAAACCGATCCATTACAACACGTTCCACAATCTCTGGTGCGGACAAAGTCTCTGGCTGTAGCCACTTCCTGCTCAGGTGAATGAGATCATACATTTGAGACCTGGGGGGTTTTCCAAGCTGGAAAGTCCAGTTATGCACACGCTGAGCCCGGACAGCCAGGGTGACACCCAGCCTTGCCAATATTTCAGCTTTTAGCATCACATAGTCTTTTGCTTGGTCAGGCTCTAGGTCATAGTAAGCCTTCTGCGATTCACCAGTTAACAGAGGAGCCACCAGTCCAGCCCACTGCTCCTCAGGCCACTTTTCTCTTTCAGCAGTCCTTTCAAATGTGGTCAAAAATACCTCTGGATCATCCTCTCCAGTCATTTTTGTCAATAAACGACTCACCCCAAAGGACGCGGTATTAGTGGGACGGCTTTCCTCACTGGTCTGCGGACGTTGCTGCATTACTGCTTCCATTTGTTGTAGTCTCTGCTCTTGCTTCTGTAACAGGTCTATGAAGCGGGCCTCAGATTGCTGCTGGACTTGTTGCTGAGCTTCCAGACTCTGTTGGTGAGCTTGCTGCTGGGCTGCAAGGCTCTGTTGATGAGCTTGCTGCTGGGCTGCGAAGCTCTGTTGTTGAGCTGCAAGGCTCTTTTGCAAACCTGCATTTGTCTGCTGTTGATTGGCATTTGCTAGAGCCAGCTGTTTCAGTATCTCCTCCATGCTGGCTTAAAAAAAAACTGCCACTGGTTCTCCACCAACTGTGGGGGGGTTCGCTCGGCAGCGGGTGTGTGTGATCCCCTGGATGGGCTCCCCACACAAAAACAGGCCCAGCAGACGGAGGTTGTGGTTTTCAAGATCAAAAAGGTGCGGTTTATTTCTCTATTTACAGTGACAAAAAAACACAGCAAAGCAAAAAGAAACATAAACAAAATAAACCCTGGTCAGCTTGACCTCTGACTAAACATGCAGGTTTCCTAACTAACAACTGGGATCAGCCTGGTGCTGTCCTAGTCCCTAAGTCCCTGGTTTAGTAAATGTCCAAACAAATAGCCACACAGGCTTTGTCTCACCGCACAGGGGTTCACTCTCCCTAGACAGTCCACACAGGTCTGGTTCCAGGCATGAGCAAACACCTAATGAATCTGGGAGTTTTTATAGAGGCCTTAAACGAGCTGACAAGCTTCAGCTGGTCTCATCAACTCCCTGCCTGCACGACGCCCAGCCCTCTCCCTAGAGGTATGAATCATCCATGAGCCCACTAGCCTCAGCTGGGCTTCATCAACTCTCTCCCTAGTTGTATAAGTCGGCATAAAGCCTGAATCTGGGAGAAATATATCTACCCCCCTGGATGCAACCAGGTGACTTTACCTTCCTGCTGTCACATAACTTATCAATTCAAGGCAAACAAGTAGCAGACCAAAATCATAAAATCACCCTATTTGCGGATGATATCATCCTTACTCTCTCGGAACCGGCTTCTTCCCTCCCAGCGGTATGCGATATTCTTGACAAATTTAGCGCATGCTCCTTTTACAAAGTTAACAAGTCAAAATCCAATATTTTACAAACAGGTGTAGCAAACCCCATAAAAAAAGAACTACAATCCAACATTCCATTTCAATGGGTACCCTCCTCCATGTCATATTTAGGCATCTCTCTAACCATACCAACGAACAATCTGTTCTCACACAACTTCACTCCATTCCTAAACACTTGTAAACAAGATCTGCAAAAGATCAGCAAACAGCACCTATCTTTGGCAGGTAAAGTAGCAGCATTCAAAATGTTCACCCTTTCAAAACTATTATACCTATATAGAGCAATACCGATAGTCATCCCTGACACGTTCTTCAAATCCCTACAAAGCACGCTGCAATCTTACATCTGGTCAAATAAAAAAAACACGTTGTCCTCATTCTGTTACTATCAGACTTAAAAAAGTAGGTGGCATGGGACTTCCCGATGTAAAAGATTACTACGTAGCGGTACTAATAGACCAAACGCGCCTTGGTTTACCCCTACATTGGGTAAGCAATGGAGACACATAGAACAATCCTTTATAACCAAAGGAGATCTGGGAACACTACTCCTAGCAGAATGGGTAACCCAAACAGATTACCCCATTAGTCATCCAACAATTACAGCAACCGTCAGGGCGTGGAAATATTTTGTCTCCAATATACAAGGAAAAACATCTGACACAAGGGTCCCGATTAAATTGGAAATGTTCCAATTTATCATCCCAGATCTCTCTTTAAGTTCCTGGGCAGACCTTAGAAAGGAACCATTGTCCGCGGTAATGCAGGGCAAAAAACTCCTTCCTTATCATTCATTACAAGCACGGTACAATCTATCGCAGAAAAGCCATTTCACATATAGACAATTAGCTTCCTATACAATAGGGATGAGCTTCGTGTTCGAGTCGAACATACGTTCGACTCGAACATCGGCTGTTCGATCGTTCGACGAAGATCGAACGATTTGGGCCGTTCGCGCCAAATTCGAGTGACGCGAACGGCCCACAATGCACTACGCCATCGCAGTGTCATCCAGGCGCTGTGATTGGCCAAGCATGCACTGTGACCCCGCATGCTTGGCCAATCACAGTGCCGGCAGCGAGGAGAGCAATGATTGGCAACAGGCAGGATGCCTGTGGCCAATTATTGCTGAGGGTGTTTAGTACACGCCCCACACTATAAAAGGCCGCCAGCACGGCGGCCTAGTGTAGTGTGTTCCAGAGCAGGGATAGAGCAGCATAGGCAGGGACAGTGACTTTTATTTCTTTCTTGCTTAACCTGGATTCCTTTAGTTTAGGGAAAGAGAAGGATAGGTAGGGAGAGTGTCAGTGTGTTTTGTGCTTGTGCTATATTGTGCTTAAAAAAAACATTTTTTCTAGGGACAGAAAACTGTAGGTAGGGAGAGTGTCAGTTTCTTTCACTGTCAAAGTCCTTGTTTCCAGGGACCTGGAAGGACAGTGAGTGAATTCTCCTTGTGCTAAATTGTGCTTAAAAAAAACATTTTTTCTAGGGACAGAAAACTGTAGGTAGGGAGAGTGTCAGTTTCTTTCACTGTGAAAGTCCTTGTTTCCAGGGACCTGGAAGGACAGTGAGTGAATTCTCCTTGTGCTAAATTGTGCTTAAAAAAAAACATTTTTTCTAGGGACAGAAAACTGTAGGTAGGGAGAGTGTCAGTTTCTTTCACTGTCAAAGTCCTTGTTTCCAGGGACCTGGAAGGACAGTGAGTGAATTCTCCTTGTGCTAAATTCTGCTTAAAAAAAACATTTTTTCTAGGGACAGAAAACTGTAGGTAGGGAGAGTGTCAGTTTCTTTCACTGTGAAAGTCCTTGTTTCCAGGGACCTGGAAGGACAGTGAGTGAATTCTCCTTGTGCTAAATTGTGCTTAAAAAAAACATTTTTTCTAGGGACAGAAAACTGTAGGTAGGGAGAGTGTCAGTTTCTTTCACTGTGAAAGTCCTTGTTTCCAGGGACCTGGAAGGACAGTGAGTGAATTCTCCTTGTGCTAAATTGTGCTTAAAAAAAACATTTTTTCTAGGGACAGAAAACTGTAGGTAGGGAGAGTGTCAGTTTCTTTCACTGTGAAAGTCCTTGTTTCCAGGGACCTGGAAGGACAGTGAGTGAATTCTCCTTGTGCTAAATTGTGCTTAAAAAAAACATTTTTTCTAGGGACAGAAAACTGTAGGTAGGGAGAGTGTCAGTTTCTTTCACTGTCAAAGTCCTTGTTTCCAGGGACCTGGAAGGACAGTGAGTGAATTCTCCTTGTGCTAAATTGTGCTTAAAAAAAACATTTTTTCTAGGGACAGAAAACTGTAGGTAGGGAGAGTGTCAGTTTCTTTCACTGTCAAAGTCCTTGTTTCCAGGGACCTGGAAGGACAGTGAGTGAATTCTCCTTGTGCTAAATTGTGCTTAAAAAAAACATTTTTTCTAGGGACAGAAAACTGTAGGTAGGGAGAGTGTCAGTTTCTTTCACTGTGAAAGTCCTTGTTTCCAGGGACCTGGAAGGACAGTGAGTGAATTCTCCTTGTGCTAAATTGTGCTTAAAAAAAACATTTTTTCTAGGGACAGAAAACTGTAGGTAGGGAGAGTGTCAGTTTCTTTCACTGTCAAAGTCCTGGTTTCCAGGGACCTGGAAGGACAGTGAGTGAATTCTCCTTGTGCTAAATTGTGCTTAAAAAAAACATTTTTTCTAGGGACAGAAAACTGTAGGTAGGGAGAGTGTCAGTTTCTTTCACTGTGAAAGTCCTTGTTTCCAGGGACCTGGAAGGACAGTGAGTGAATTCTCCTTGTGCTAAATTGTGCTTAAAAAAAACATTTTTTCTAGGGACAGAAAACTGTAGGTAGGGAGAGTGTCAGTTTCTTTCACTGTCAAAGTCCTTGTTTCTAGGGACCTGGAAGGACAGTGAGTGAATTCTCCTTGTGCTAAATTGTGCTTAAAAAAAACATTTTTTCTAGGGACAGAAAACTGTAGGTAGGGAGAGTGTCAGTTTCTTTCACTGTCAAAGTCCTTGTTTCCAGGGACCTGGAAGGACAGTGAGTGAATTCTCCTTGTGCTAAATTGTGCTTAAAAAAAACATTTTTTCTAGGGACAGAAAACTGTAGGTAGGGAGAGTGTCAGTTTCTTTCACTGTCAAAGTCCTTGTTTCCAGGGACCTGGAAGGACAGTGAGTGAATTCTCCTTGTGCTAAATTGTGCTTAAAAAAAACATTTTTTCTAGGGACAGAAAACTGTAGGTAGGGAGAGTGTCAGTTTCTTTCACTGTCAAAGTCCTTGTTTCCAGGGACCTGGAAGGACAGTGAGTGAATTCTCCTTGTGCTAAATTGTGCTTAAAAAAAACATTTTTTCTAGGGACAGAAAACTGTAGGTAGGGAGAGTGTCAGTTTCTTTCACTGTGAAAGTCCTTGTTTCCAGGGACCTGGAAGGACAGTGAGTGAATTCTCCTTGTGCTAAATTGTGCTTAAAAAAAACATTTTTTCTAGGGACAGAAAACTGTAGGTAGGGAGAGTGTCAGTTTCTTTCACTGTCAAAGTCCTTGTTTCCAGGGACCTGGAAGGACAGTGAGTGAATTCTCCTTGTGCTAAATTGTGCTTAAAAAAAACATTTTTTCTAGGGACAGAAAACTGTAGGTAGGGAGAGTGTCAGTTTCTTTCACTGTCAAAGTCCTTGTTTCCAGGGACCTGGAAGGACAGTGAGTGAATTCTCCTTGTGCTAAATTGTGCTTAAAAAAAACATTTTTTCTAGGGACAGAAAACTGTAGGTAGGGAGAGTGTCAGTTTCTTTCACTGTGAAAGTCCTTGTTTCCAGGGACCTGGAAGGACAGTGAGTGAATTCTCCTTGTGCTAAATTGTGCTTAAAAAAAACATTTTTTCTAGGGACAGAAAACTGTAGGTAGGGAGAGTGTCAGTTTCTTTCACTGTGAAAGTCCTTGTTTCCAGGGACCTGGAAGGACAGTGAGTGAATTCTCCTTGTGCTAAATTGTGCTTAAAAAAAACATTTTTTCTAGGGACAGAAAACTGTAGGTAGGGAGAGTGTCAGTTTCTTTCACTGTGAAAGTCCTTGTTTCCAGGGACCTGGAAGGACAGTGAGTGAATTCTCCTTGTGCTAAATTGTGCTTAAAAAAAACATTTTTTCTAGGGACAGAAAACTGTAGGTAGGGAGAGTGTCAGTTTCTTTCACTGTCAAAGTCCTTGTTTCCAGGGACCTGGAAGGACAGTGAGTGAATTCTCCTTGTGCTAAATTGTGCTTAAAAAATTTTTTTTTCTAGGGACAGAAAACTGTAGGTAGGGAGAGTGTCAGTTTCTTTCACTGTGAAAGTCCTTGTTTCCAGGGACCTGGAAGGACAGTGAGTGAATTCTCCTTGTGCTAAATTGTGCTTAAAAAAAACATTTTTTCTAGGGACAGAAAACTGTAGGTAGGGAGAGTGTCAGTTTATTTCACTGTGAAAGTCCTTGTTTCCAGGGACCTGGAAGGACAGTGAGTGAATTCTCCTTGTGCTAAATTGTGCTTAAAAAAAACATTTTTTCTAGGGACAGAAAACTGTAGGTAGGGAGAGTGTCAGTTTCTTTCACTGTGAAAGTCCTTGTTTCCAGGGACCTGGAAGGACAGTGAGTGAATTCTCCTTGTGCTAAATTGTGCTTAAAAAAAACATTTTTTCTAGGGACAGAAAACTGTAGGTAGGGAGAGTGTCAGTTTCTTTCACTGTCAAAGTCCTTGTTTCCAGGGACCTGGAAGGACAGTGAGTGAATTCTCCTTGTGCTAAATTGTGCTTAAAAAAATTTTTTTTCTAGGGACAGAAAACTGTAGGTAGGGAGAGTTTCAGTTTCTTTCACTGTCAAAGTCCTTGTTTCCAGGGACCTGGAAGGACAGTGAGTGAATTCTCCTTGTGCTAAATTGTGCTTAAAAAAAACATTTTTTCTAGGGACAGAAAACTGTAGGTAGGGAGAGTGTCAGTTTCTTTCACTGTGCAAGTCCTTGTTTCAAGGGACAGAGAAGGACACCTGAAGGTAGCCCTTATTGCTTTTTTCCCATCTCCCTGCAGGCCATCTATTAGAATGTCTGGAAGGCAAACAAGGAGAGGCAGACAGTCAGGAGGCAATAAAAGAGGGCAAGCAGGCTCTGTGTCTGGGGGCAACAGTGCTGGTCGTGGACGCGGTGCATTGTCATCAGCACATGGCCATGGGACACGCTTGTCCTTCTTTTCGGCAGCTGGACATGTTGAGCCACATCATGCCGAAGACTTGGTAGAGTGGATGACCAAGCCCTCCTCCTCCTCCTCATCCTCTCTCACCCAGGCTCAGGGTACTGGAAAAGCAGCTGCCAAAGCGTCCTCTTCCCTGGTATCAATGTCAGACTCATCATCAGTCACTCCTTCCCTAGACCCACCATGTCCTCCTCCTGAGGAGTCCCCCGAACTGTTTCAGCACAGTGTTGGGTACATGCTCCAGGAGGATGCCCAGCGTTTCGAAGGGTCTGATGATGAAACCCAGATAGAGGAAGGCAGTAGCGTGAGAGCAGACAGAGGGGATGCTCAAGAAGGACACCAATCTGGCAGTCATGTTCCAGCAGCTGCAGCATACTGCCAGATTGGCTCCAGTGATGAGGAGGGAGGTGATGATGAGGTCACTGACTCCACGTGGGTGCCTAATAGGAGAGAGGAGGAGGAGGAGGATGAGGAGGAGGCACATCTCCAACGAGGCAGGATGCCCTTTGGTGGCCAGCGTAAGGGCAGTACACCGACGGAATCACACCGCAGAGCTCCGCCTGTGCAGGGCACTGCCTCTGCCCGTCATTCAAAAAGTTCTTTGGTGTGGGCCTTTTTTGAGGCTAGTGCATCAGATCGCACAGCTGCTGTTTGCAACATATGTCTCAAGCGTATATCGCGTGGCCAAAACATCAGCCGCTTGGGTACCACATGCCTGACCAGACATATGTTGACTTGCCATGCAGCTCGTTGGCAAGCCTACCTCAAAGACCCACACCAAAGAACAAAGCGGACCTCTCCTTGCACCGCATCAGCTGGGATCTCCAACCCCACTATAACTTCAGTCCTCTCTGAAACATGCACTGAGAGGAATGAAGGTGTAGAATTAGGTGTGTCACAGCCAAGTACTTGCGGCCACTCTGCTAGCAGTACACCGACGTCCGATTCTAGCAGGCAAATTTCCCTGCCCCAGCTGCTGGACCGTCGAAAGAAGTTCACTCCCAGCCATCCACATGCCCAGCGGTTGAATGCTAGCTTGGCTAAATTGCTAGCGCTTCAACTGCTGCCTTTTCAGTTGGTAGACTCGGCCCCCTTCCGTGAGTTTGTGCAATGTGCGGTTCCTCAGTGGCAGGTTCCCAAACGCCACTTTTTCTCACGGAAGGCTATTCCGGCTCTCTACCGGCATGTGGAAGGCAATGTCTTGGCCTCGCTGGACAGGGCGGTCAGCGGTAAGGTGCATATTACCGCTGACTCATGGTCCAGCAGGCATGGACAGGGACGTTACCTTTCTTTCACGGCCCATTGGGTCACTCTTTTGGCAGCTGGGAAGGATGCAGGACAAGGTGCAGTAGTGTTGGAGGTTGTCCCACCGCCACGCCTCCAAAATGCTACTACTGGTTGTGACACACCTCTCTCCTCCACCCCCTCCTCTTCTTCTTCCTCCATGGCCTCTTCCTGTGGTTTGTCCTATGAACCAGCGGTGCTCCGTAGCCATTCACGGGGCTACGCAAGTACGCAGGCAAAAAGATGCCATGCCGTGCTTGCGCTGGTGTGTTTGGGGGACAGAAGCCACACTGGGGCAGAGGTCCTGTCTGCTCTGCAGGGCCAGGCCGAGAGGTGGTTGACGCCACGCCAGCTTAAGCCAGGAATGGTGGTTTGCGACAATGGCACCAACCTCCTCTCCGCCCTCCGACAGGGACAACTGACCCATGTGCCCTGTGTGGCTCACGTCCTTAACTTGGTGGTGCAGCGGTTCTTGGGCAGGTACCCGGGCTTACAGGATGTCCTGAGGCAGGCCAGGAAAGTCTGTGTGCATTTCCGCAGATCTTATAATGCCAGTGCTCGCCTGGCTGAGCTGCAAAAGGAGTTGAACCTGCCCAAGAACCGCCTTATATGTGACATGCCCACCAGGTGGAACTCAACGTTGGCCATGCTGCAGCGGCTGCACACGCAGCAGAGGGCCATCAATGAGTACCTGTGCGACTACGGCACCAGGACAGGGTCAGGGGAGCTTGGTTTTTTTTCTCCACGCCAGTGGGGCATGATCAGGGATGCATGCACTGTCCTGGCACCATTTGAGGAGGCCACGAGGATGGTGAGCAGTGACAGTGCATGCATCAGTGACACTGTACCTCTTGTTCACCTGTTGGAGCACACGCTGCGTGGAATAATGGACAGGGCACTTGAGGCAGAACAGAGGCAGGAAGAGGAGGACTTCCTTGCCTCTCAAGGCCCCCTTTACCCAGACAGTGTTCCTTCTGTCCCACCCATCGCACAGGAAGAGGAGGAGGAGGAGGAGGAGGAGGAGGATTGTGTCAGCATGGAGGTGGAGGCTGGCACTCAGCATCATCAGCAGCAGTCTTTTAGGGATGATTTACAGTCCCAAGAAACCAGTGGACTTGTACGTGGCTGGGAGGAGGTGGCTGCGGATCATGTCGTCCTTAGTGACCCAGAGGACTCCGGAGCGAATGCCTCAGCAAACCTACGCTGCATGGCCTCCCTGATCCTGCAAAGTCTGCGGAAGGATCCTCGTATTCTTCGGATCAAGGAGAGGGACCATTACTGGCTGGCCACTCTCCTTGATCCACGGTACAAGGGTAAGGTTGCGGACCTTATGTTACCGTCGCAGAGGGAGCAGAGGATGAGACAACTCCGGGAGGCCTTGCAGAAAGGTCTGTGCAACGCGTTCCCAGAGACTGGGAGGTTACAAACTCCTGGTCCTGGACAACGAGTTGCTGAGGCTTCGGCCAGTCAAAGAAGGAGCGGTGGGGAAGGTGGCCGTCTGACCGATGCCTTCAGACAATTCTTTAGTCCGCAGCCCCAAAGTATGATCGGTTCCAGCAACCATCGCCAGCGTCTGATAAACATGGTGCAGGAATATCTAGGGGCAAGGTCAGACTTGGACACCTTCCCCACCGAAAATCCTCTGGCTTACTGGGTCTTGAGGATGGATCACTGGCCAGAGCTTGCACAGTATGCAATTGAGCTACTGGCCTGTCCTGCATCCAGCGTTCTTTCGGAACGCACATTCAGTGCTGCTGGAGGATTTGTCACGGATCACAGGGTGCGCCTGTCCACCGACTCGGTTGATCGACTGACTTTCATCAAGATGAACCAGTCTTGGATCACCACCAGCTACCACACACCTGATGCTGATATAACAGACTAATTGATTTTAACATGTCACATCCCTTCAAGACTGATGCTGATGCTGAGTGCCTGTGCTGTTATGTTGACTGGCTATCCTCCTCCTCCGAGTCCTCAATGATACGATTGATGATGATAGCTTGGAAGATCATTTTTGTTTATGGGTGCCGCCACCAGTGGCTAAGGCCCAATTTTTCAGCCCCTGTTTTACAGGGGCGTGTAATTACAATTTTTTTAGCAATAATTTGCCATAGGGCTCATTGCTGTGCTCCAAGTACAGTATCTGTGAGGGGTTGGAGTGTTGTGGCACCAGTGCCTAAGGCCCAATTTTTCAGCCCCTGTTTAACAGGGGCGTGTCATTACAATTTTTGAAGCAATACTTTGCAACAGGGCTCATTGCTGTGCTCCAAGTACAGTATCTGTGAGGGGTTGTAGTGTTGTGCCACCAGTGCCTAAGGCCCAATTTTTCAGCCCCTGTTCAACAGGGGCATGCAATTACAATTCTTGATCTAATAATTCACAGCAGGGTCCATTGCTGCACCCACCAAGAGTAACTCTGAGGGCTTACAGTCTTGTGGCAACGCCACCACCACCACCACCACGAAAGGCCCAATTTTTCAGCCCCTGTTCAAAAGGGGCATGTAATTACAATTCTTGATCTAATAATTCACAGCAGGGCCCATTGCTGCACCCACCAAGAGTAACTGTCAGGGCTTACAGTGTTGTGGCACCAGCACCACCATCAAAGCCCCAATTTTTACTACCACTGTTCAACAATTATATGTAATTAAAATTCCTGATATAATAGTTGACAGCAGGGCGTTCCAGCACCAACCAAGAGTAACTGAGTGCTTACAGTGTTGTGCCAACACCAACAACTAAGGGGCCTATTTCTGCAGAGTATATACGGCAGGTCCCTACTTTCAAACATCCAACTTACAAACGACTCCTACTTGCAAACGAAAGAAGACAACAGGAAGTGAGAGGAAATCTACCCCTAGAAAGGAAAATTCTCTCCTGTAAGAATAAATATGGGAGAAAGGGGTCTCATCTGTACTGATGCTTTATCAGCAATCCTTGTTTCAAGAAAAACACCACATTTCAAAAACAGTTGTCATTGGGACGGAAAGTGAGGTGAAATGTTCTGAACAGGGGCACAGACAGCAAAACAAATGTTACAGGGGTGATAACCCTTACCTATGTTTCCCAAAAAGTTTAAAAATAGATTTTTGGGCTGGAGCTACACTTCAACAATGTACCTGTTCAAAATTACAAACACATTCTACATAAGAACAAACCTACAGTCCCTGTCTTGTATGCACCGCCTGTATACGGCTGTTCAGAGTATATAGGGCCTTTTTTATTTTATGTGCGGGGTTCCCCTTAATATCCATACAAGACCCAAAGGGGCTGGTAATGGGCTGGGGTAGGGGGGGGGGTGTTGATGGGGTAGCTATGCCATTTTTCCTAAAGATTTTCATCCATATTACCGGGACCAGACATTGCATTAAAGCCGCAAGCAGTTTTAAATGACTTTTTTCCCTTTAGAAATGTTATTTTGTGCAGGGACAGTTCTAAACACGGGAAACACGTGGCACTTCACAGGCATACTTTAGACACCCCCCAGGTACGATATTTAAAGGAATATTTGACTTTTTTTTTTCACTTTATGCATCATTAAAATGACTGCTCCCGAAAAACGACCGTTTTTAAAACTTCTTTTTGCATTGATACATGTCCCCTGGTGCAGAACCCGGGTTCCCAAACCCTTTTTAGGACAATAACATGCATAATAGTTGTTATAATTAGCACTTTAGAATTCGAACGTTCGCATCCATTGTATTTAATAGGGTTCTAATGTTCGTTCGAACTTTCGGTCCGTTCGCGGGTTCTGGTGCGAACCGAACCCGGGGGTGTTCGGCTCATCACTACTATACAACACAGAAAGCAGCCCCAGACCTAAGATTACCTAAAAAAGTATGGCAATTTTTATCCTCCACATCGCTAGCATTAAAAGGAATATCTTTGTTTTATACACTCATCCAATACAAGGGCACGTTCGCTAAAGATTCAGCCCTCAAATGTTGGGAAAGAGATTTAAACACCACCTTTTCTGACCAACAATGGTGCCAAGCCATCCATTATAATCAAACAGCTTCTAGAAGTATCAACTATTGGGAACTTTCTCAAAAGATTCATCTACGTTGGTACCTGACCCCGGTCCAAATGTACAAATTTGCAAATATAGATGATAACACGTGTTGGCGAGGCTGCTCACACAAGGGCTCATTGATGCATATACTTTGGGAGTGCCCTCATATCTTCCCCTTCTGGAAGAAAGTATTTGAGTTCATCTCAGACCTCACTGGCGTTATATTAAAACCCTATCTTCCACTAGCAATCCTTAGCTTAGAGATCACCAATATACCAACTAAGTTCAGACACATAACAATGCACATTCTTTTCGCTGCTAGAATACTGATAACAAGAAAATGGAGACAATCCATAGTCCCTAATATCTCTGATGTCAAAACCCACCTCAAACTGATTAAAGAGTACGAACAATACTCCGCCTTACAATCGGGCTCCACTGGGAAATTTAGGAACTCTTGGGAGCCATGGTTCCAAATTCAGCACACTGTCAGTTAGAAATACTCTATTGAAATACGAAAGTATTGTCTGTCATACATATCTTCGGTGTCTACATTATTATTATCTGTCAAAATAATACACATTCATGTATCTTTGCAATTGTAAAGTGTTGTTAAACTTTATGAAAAACCAATAAATTAGAACTGTCCCTGCACAAAATGTAATTTCTGAAGGAAAAAAAGTCATTTAAAACTCACTCACGGCTATTAATGAATTGTCGGCTCCCAGCAATACATAGAAAAGTCATTGATAAAAAATTTTTTTTTAAAAAGCGTGGGGGTCCCCCCAAATTCAATTACCAGGCCCTTCAGGTCTGGTATATATATTAAGGGGAACCCCGCCGCAAATTTAAAAAAAAATGCGTGCGGTTCCCCCCAAATATCCATACCAGGCCCTTCAGGTCTGGCATGGATTTTAAGGGGAACTCCACCCCAAATTTTTTTAAAAATGGCGTGGATTCCCCCAAAAATCCATACCAGACCCTTATCCGAGCACGCAAACTGGCAGGCCGCAGGAAAAGAGGGGGGGATGAGAAAGCGCCCCCCCCTCCTGAACCGTACCAGGCCACATGCCCTCAACATGGGGAGGATGTCCCCATGTTGATGGGGACAAGGGCCTCATCCCCACAACCCTTGCCCGGTGGTTGTGGGGTCTGCAGGCAGGGGGCTTATCGGAATCTGGAAGACCCCTTTAACAAAAGGGGACCCCCAGATCCCGCCCCCCCATGTGAATTGGTAAGGGGTACATTGTACCCCTACCATTTCACGAAGAAAGTGTAAAAAAATGTAAAAAAAAAAAACACACAAACACCTTGGAAAAGTCATTTATAAAAAAAAAACAAAAAAACATTCCAGCGATGAAATCCAGTGTCCCACGGCGATCCGATGTCCAGCGATGTCCTGAAGGCCTGGTAATTGAATTTGGGGAGACCCCCAGGCTTTTTTTTTTTTTTTTTATCAATGACTTTTCTCTGTATTGCCAGGAGCCGACAATTCATTAATAGCCGCAAGTGAGTTTTAAATTACTTTTTTTCCTTCAGAAATGACACTTTGTGCAGGGACAGTTCTAAGCATGGGAAACAAGCGCGACTTTACATGCATATCATACACACCCCCCAGGTACGGAATTTAAAGGAAAATTACACTTTTATTTTTTCATTTTAAGCATTAATAAAATCACTGTTCCTGAAAAAACGGCAGTTTTTAAAACTTTTTTTTGCATTGATACATGTCCCCTGGGGCAGGACCCGGGTCCCCAAACACTTTTTAGGACAATAAATTGCATATTAGCCTTTATAATTAGCACTTTAGATTTCGAACGTTCGAGTCCATTGTATTTAATAGGGTTCTAAAGTTCACGCAAACATTCTGTCTGTTCGCAGGTTCTGGTGCGAACCGAACAGGGGGGTGTTCCGCTCATTCCTGGTGCCTTGTATTGAATTGGTTAGGATGTGTTAATGAGGAGGCCAGAGCTGGCTGAGCATGACTTTTATTCCGAGTTTCAAAAAAAAAAAAAAGGTCAATTATGGCCATTCCAAAGAACAAATAGATCTGAAACTGAAGGAGATTTACATTAGAAAATGTCAGATAAGTGTTTCGTAAGATATTCAGCATTTTGTGGCATTTGCATTACATATGGACTGTTCCACTAGTGGAAAGTAGGACTCAGTTGCAAGACATCTGTAAAAGTAAAAACTACGGGGACATGGTCCGACCAAGAGATATTATTTATTCTTAAATTCACAACTACTTGTCTACTAAAAATAAATAAATTCTACGCTATGAGTTGTACAATGCAGAATAATGATATACTCTAATTGGTATGGTGGCAGTGCCAAACATAAGGAAAGTCCTCCTAGTGCAGTAGTGAATGGAGGAGGGTCGACATCATTCCTTTTGCAGGTGTCGGGGAGTCTAGTCAATATTAAAATTTATGAAAATTATGAGGATGTTTGTAATGTCTGAAATGTTTTTAAAATGTTTGTTGAGAAAGTGAAGTTGCTGTTAGTTTGGTGTATAAACTTTCACCACTGTATTTGGTATCCAGCTGGCAAATGAAAAAAAAATAGTGACCCACGGGATCTAAAATTATAGATTGAAATGTGAAGGACACAAGTAAGTTTGATTGCCACCATAACACCTTTCTTAGAAGGCATGTTGCCCATAAAAGTAAGTGTACATATTCACCAACACACCAAGGATCTACAATCACTGTCCAAAGGTTTTTATTGGAGATCACATTACAGAGACAAGTGCAATGTTTCTGAGTCACGCAGGACCCCTTCGGCATGTGATGATGAAGGGGTCCTGCATGACTCTGAAACATTGCACTTGTCTCTGTGATGTGATCTCTTTGCAATAAAAACCTTTGGATGGTGATTGTAGATGCTTGGTGTGTTGGCGAATACGTACACTTGCTTGATGTTTCTAGGATCTTGCTGGTAATCGTTACAGCACCCACTATTTACGAGCCTTGTTTTCCAGAAAGTGTGAGATAGGAATATATATATATATTTTTTTTTTTCACAATCAAATTTTATTGAAAGTTAACATAGTTACATAGTTAGTCAGGTTGAAAAAAGACACAAGTCCATCCAGTTCAACCATAAAAAATAAAATAAAATAAATAATAATATCATACATCCCATATACCCAATTCTATACCCACAGTTGATCCAGAGGAAGACGAAAAACCCCAGAAGAGCATGATCCAATTTGCTCCAGCAGGGGAAAAAATTCCTTCCTGATCCCCCGAGAGGCAATCGGATTTCATCCCAGATGAACTTTACCTATAAATGTTAGTACCCAGTTATATTATGTACATTTAAGCTCCTCCATGCCTCTTATCAGTTTGGTTGCCCTTCTTTGCACTTTCTCCAGTTCCCCAATATCCTTTTTGAGAACTGGTGCCCAAAACGGAACTGCATATTCCAGATGAGGTCTTACTAATGAACAGGGGCAAAATGATATCTCTCTCTCTGGAGTGCATACCTCTCTTTGCTCGCTTTGGAAACCGCAGCTTGGCATTGCATGCCATTATTGAGCTTATGATCTACCAAAACCCCCAGATCCTTCTCCACTATGGATCCCCCCAGTTGTACTCCCCCTAGTATGTATGATGCATGCATATTCATAGCCCCCAAGTGCATAACTTTACATTTATCAACATTAAACCTCATCTGCCACATAGTCCCCCAATTAGACAGAGCATTGAGGTTGGCTTGTAAATTGGAGACATCCTGTAAGGACGTTATTCCACTGCATAGATTAGTGTGACCTGCAAAGACAGAAATGTTACTTTTGATCCCAGACCCAATATCATTTATAAATATATTAAAAAGTAAGGGTCCCAGCACTGAACCTTGGGGTACACCACTGATAACCTTAGACCATTCAGCATAAGAATCATTAACCACTACTCTCTGAATTCTGTCTTTTAGCCAGTTTTCTATCCATTTACAAACTGATATTTCCAAGCCTGTTGACTTTACCATACACATTAGCCGTGTGTGGGGAACTGTATTGAACGCTTTTGCAAAATCCAAGTATGCCACGTTCACCCCCACCCATCTATCCAAGGTTTTACTTACCTCTTCATAAAAAGAAATCAGGTTTGTCTGCCAACTTCTGTCTTTCATGAATCCATGCTGTCTGTTGCTTAAAATATTTTTTTCCAGCAAGAACTGGTCTATGTCGTCTTTTATTAATCTCTCCAGTATCTTCCCAACTATAGAAGTTAAATTAACAGGTCTATAGTTACTTGGTAAAGACTTTGTTCCCTTTTTAAATATAGGCACCACATTGGCCCTGCGCCAATCCAGTGGTACTATTCCTGTCTTTAATGAGTCCCTAAAAATTAGATACAATGGCTTTGAAATTACAGAGCTCAATTATTTTAGGATCCGTGGGTGGATGCCATCTGGTCCAGGTGCTTTATCCACCTTTATTCTGTCTAAATATTTCTGGACCATATCACTTTTGAGCCATTGTGAATTTGGGGCTGTGTCACTACCACCCCCATTATGGACATGAGCTCCCCCATGCTCCGTTGTATACACAGAGCTGAAGAAAGTATTTAATAAATTAGCCTTCTCTTTGTCCCCAGTCACCCACTCTAGATTATTTTGTAAAGGGCCTACAGGCTCAGACTTGACCTTTTTTTTCTATTAATAGTATACAGTTGACTTTGAACATTATGAAAGTGAACATATTAAAGAAATGTCAGTTGACAAATATATATTGTACAATTTACAGCTAAGAGTAGGAATATAGACAAGAATGTTGCCCATAAAGATGTTGGGGAAATATCCTTCCTAAATGTAAATAATATAACTGGGCACTGACATTTATAGGTAAAGATGATCCAGGGAAAATCCGATTGCCTCTCGGGGGATCAGGAAGGTATTTTTCCCCTGCTGTAACAAATTGGAGCATGCTTTGCTTGTTTTTTTTTTAGCCTTCCTCTGGATCAACTGTGGGTGAAGGATTGTTTATATATGATTGTATTTTTTATATTATTTTTTAGTTGAACAGGATGGACTTTTTTCAACCTGGGGTTTGGAGGAATCGGTATTGAAGCGTATTGGCAGGTGGGAGTCAGACAGGTTCAGGATTTACGTCTGTCCCCATTTAATTCAGCACAGCTTTGTTTGTGCGGTTTAGTTGTTCAATATTCTCTGTCTGACTGTGCATTGGGTACCAGTTATCTTTCGATTTGTTCCTCTGTCCTGTTTTTTCTTTCAGATGACGCTACGTGCCTCATGTGGATTTTAGGCCACTTGTTTGTATTTTGGGAGGCTAAGCGGGCTGATGTGAGGCCTAATGGACATCAGTTGGGCATTTCTCCCGGCCCTGTTTTGGTCAGGTGGATAGGAGTTCTGGGATTACTTTGGAGCAGGATTGTTCCAGAGGTACATAATTTCACTTGTCTTGATAGGGTGCCTGATGTATTGGTCATTCATGCAGGTGGTAATGACCTGGGGGTTAGGTTGATGCAACACCTTATGCGGGAAATAAAGTTTGATTTTCTTAAATTACGCACATTATTTTCCTGCCATTGTCTTGGTCTGGTCAGAGATTGTCGGCTGCGCTTCATGGTGCTTTGCTTGGTTAGTTGACAAACTGAATAAGACGCGCATCCAGGTTCATAAAGAGGTTGAGCGTTTTGTGGTGCAGAATGGCGGTTTTGTTGTCAGGCATCAAGAGTTGGAGGTGGATACTTGGCGGTATTTGCATAGTGATGGAGTTCACCTGAACGCTGTTGTCATGGATTTGTGGTTCTTGGGCCTCTAGGATGGAGTTCAGAGAGCTCTGTGATTTGGGAGGAGCTCTCAGGTGTAAGGCTTTACACCTGTGAGCGGTGGCGATTGGGGTCTTCGGAGGCGTTCAAATTTCTCAGTTATAATTCACTGTAGGGGACACATCTAAGGTTCTCTGTGGTATCCCAGTTGATGGTGTGTTAACTGGAAAGTTGTAAATAGTGAGTATCTGCGAAAGGTGGTTTATCCATGAGCCAGTGTTGCGCGGCTTGAAGAGTTTTTACTAGTCACGCAGATACAAACCCGATTGGTTTGTGGTGCCTCCCAAAATCGGCAACTTTTAAATGATGGTTACTTGATGATGAGTCTTATTGTTTCTGTTTTAAAGGAATGGTAAATTGTTTGGTTATTGTTACTAATTGGCCACTGCAGCCAAATTTGCTCCATATTTGTGTCATTCTCATTATTGGGTACATAGTTACATAGTAAGCGAGGTTGAAAAAGTCCATCAAGTCCAACCTATGTGTGATTTTATGTCAGTATTACATTGTATATCCGTGTATATTGTGGTCGTTCAGGTGCTTATCTAATATTTTTTTGAAATTATCGATGCTCCCCACTGAAACCACTGCCTGTGGAAGGGAATTACAAATCCTAACCGCTCTTACAGTAAAGAACCCTAATTAAGGCTAAACAGCTTTTCTTCTAATTCTAATGAATGACTGCGTGTCTAATTAAATTCTCTTACATGGAAAAATGTTATCCCTATTGTGGGGTCACCAGTACAGTATTTGTACATTGAAATCATATCCCCTCTCAAGCGTCTCTTCTCCCGAGAGAACAGGTTCAGTGCTCGTAACCTTTCCTCATAACTAATGTCCTCCAGATCGTATTAGTTTTGTTGCCCTTCTCTGGACTTTATCTAGTTTCAGCACATCCTTCCTGAGGACTGGTGCCCAGAACTGGACATACTCCAGGTGCGGCTGGACCAGAGTCTTGTAGAATAGGAGAATTATCATTTTATTTCTGGAGTTTATCCCCTTTTTAATGCATGCCAATATTCTGTTTGCTTTGCTTGCAGCAGTTTGGCATTGCATGCCATTGCTGAGCCTATCATCTACTAGGATCCCCAGGTCTTTTTCCATCCTAGATTCCCCCAGAGGTTCTCCCCCCAGTGAGTAGATTGCATTCATATTTTTGCCAACCCAATGCATTATTTTTTCATTTTTCTACATTAAACCTAATTTTCAATGTAGTTGCCCACCTCATTAATTTCAGATCTTCTTGCAATGTTTTCACATCCTGCAGAGAAATTTTGACCTGCTTAGTTTAGTATTGTCCGCAAATACAGAGATTGAACTGTTTACCCCATCCTCCAGGTCGTTTATGAATAAATTAAATAGGATTGGTCCCAGAACAGAACCCTGGGGGACCCCACTTTCCACCCCTGCCCATTCTAAGTACTCCCCATTTATCACTACCCTCTGAACTCGTCCCTGTAGCCACTTTTCAATCCATGTACTCACCCTATGGTCCATGCCAACTGACCTTACTTTGTACAGTAAAAGTTTATGGGGAACTGTATCAAATACTTTAGCAAAATCCAGATACACGGTCTACGTGCCTTCCTTTATCTAGATGGCAGCTCACCTCCTCATAGAAGGTTTGGCAAGAACGATTCCTCATGAATCCATGCTGATTACTGCTAATATCTTGTATATAGTCCCTTATCCCCTCCAAGAGCGTGCATACAATTGATGTTAGGCTAACTGGTCTATAATTCCCAGGGATGTATCTTGGCTCTTTTTTAAATATTGGTGCTACATTTTCTCTTCTCCAATCAGCTGGTACCATTCCAGTCAGTAGACTGTTCGTAAAAATTAGGAACAATGGTCTGGCAATTACTTGACTGAGTTCCTTAGGGACCCTCGGGTGCAAGCCATTTGGTCCCGGTGACTTAATAATGTTAAGTTTTTCAAGTCTATTTCTAATTCTGTCCTCTGTTAGCCATGATGGTGCTTCCTGTGACGTGTCATGAGGATAAACATTGCAGTATTGGTTACTGAAGAATAAATTAAATACCTTTGACATCTCCCCATCCTTAGTAACCAGATTCCCTTCACCATTCTTTATGGGACCAATATTATCTGACCTCCCTTTCTTACTATTTATGTACTTAAAGTGTTTCTTGGGATTTTTCTTACTCTTCTCCTCTATGTGCCTTTTGTGTTCTATCTTAGCCACCCTGATTGCACCCTTACATTTCTTGCTGCATTCTTTGTAAACTTTTGAAGGCCTTCTGTTTTGCTTTTATATGCATTTTTACATTGGATTTAAGCCACCCAGGACTTTTATTAGCCCTTTTAAATGTATTTCCCATCGGGATGCACTGGCTAATGCTCTTATTTAACCACTTCCATACCGAGCCTATTCTGGCACTCCTACATGTAAAACTCATAATTTTTTTAGCTAGAAAATTACTCAGAACCCCAAAACATTTAGCAGACAGCCTAGGGAATAAAATGGCGGTTTTGCAACTTTTTATCTCGTACGGTATTTGCGCAACAATTTTTCAAAAATAACAAAACAGTAAAGTTAGCCCAATTTTTTTGTATAATGTGAAAGATGATGTTACACTGAGTAAATAGATACACACCATGTTTAAAATTGCGTAAACTCATGTAATGGCGCCAAACTTTGGTACTTAAAAATCTTCATAGGCGACGCTTTAATTTTTTTACAGGTTACCAGTTTAGAGTTAAAGAGGAGGTCTAGGGTTAGAATTGTTGCTCGCACTCTAACACACGTGGCGATACTTCACATGTGTGGTTTGAACGGCGTTTACATATGTGGGCGGGACTTACGTGTGCGTTCGCTTCTGAACATAAGCTACTGGGGACAGGGGCATTTACATTTTTTCCTATTATTTATTTTTTACTTATTTATTTTTACACTTTCTTTTACATTTTTTTTTTATCACTTTTATTCCTATTACAAGGAATGTAAACATCCCTTGTAATAGGAATGGTTCGTGACAGGTCCTCTTTATGGAGAGATGCGGGGTCAGTAAGACCCCACATCTCTCCTCCATGCTGGAAAGCATGAGATCGAAAAAAAAAAATTCTCACAATCTCATGCTTACCAGTCGCGATCACGGCTTAGTTTACAACCGCAGCCTGGACATGATGTCATGACGTCACGCCCGGGCCACCGACGGTAATAGAGACTGAAATCATGACTGGAAATCTCTATGGTCATCATCCGGTGTCACTGGAGAGCCCGCAGAAGCACCGGATGGTGGCGTGAGGGAGGATGTCCCTGTCAGGGAATCTAATAGACCAGACTGTGTGACTACACAAAGGAGACCAAAAACGCATGTAAGTGAAAAAAAGGTGTTTATTTAAAAGGCGACAAACAAGTGAAAACAACCAGTGCACAACTAACAACAAATAGTATATACAAATAAAGGGGAGATACCAGAATCGTAAACAAGCCAGGCCGAAGGTCATACACAAAAGGGGATATCAGCAGATGGGAAAGGACAGAGAAACAACAGGACAGGGAGAGGATGGATGGACAGGCTGCAGGGCAGGGATCCGAGGTAATCAGTTAACAGGAGAGACAGGTCCAGGAAGGGCTAGGGATAGGGATCAGATTGGATCAGGTCAGATCAGATGCAGGCTCAAAGTCAGGATATCATGCTCAAGGTCAGGGAGGGAGATACCAAGGCGAGCATGTGAGGGCTCGCCGGGTATTTATAGGACTGCAGTGATTGTCCTCATGTAACAGTTGAGTGGAGGAAGTGCTGCCTGCCCCACACTGCCGGAATGCAGGTGAGATCCTCCACCATAGATACTGGCTGCAAGAGGACACCTGCTGGTGGACACTAGTACTGCAATCCATAGGACCAACAGAGCCACCAGCGGGTGTACCCTTTCCTGACAGTCCCCTCTCATCGCCTGTAAGAATGATCAAGTGGTGGAACTGCCGCTATGATCATTCTTATGGTGCACAGATTAGCCGGCTGAAAACGAGGATATCTGAATGATGCCTGTAGCTGCATGCATCATTCAGATATTCCCACTGAAATTCAAGGACGTCATATGACGGTCTTGGGTTGGAAGTGATTAATATGCTCTTAAAGGAGAAGTCCAGCCTGAGCTTTTTAGGCTGGGCTTCTCCTCTAGGTCAAAGGAGTGCAATTCGTTTTGCACTCCTGTGACCCATTTTCAGTGGAGAGCGGCCTGAAGTCCGCTCTCCGCTGATTGAAAAAAGAAAGCAGTGGGACTTTATACGAAGCAATAATACTGAGTAATACTAAATAGAATGAATCAATCAATGTACACATTGTTTATTAAATACAATTGGCATATATACACTGTAAAATAGATAATAAAAGAAAACATTAAATTGTAATCATTGGTCTCAGTAGCAATAGATTGCACAATTAGTAACAATACATAATTGTTACAACATAATACACATAGTAATAGACCAAGGTATATATACCAATGAGTAATAGTGATAACGTATAGATATAAAAACAATGGTAGAAGAATTCATTGGAATATAATAAAATAAAATAAAAAATAAAATAAAAAAACAACAACGGATAGAAATAGTATTGGTAGGACCGACACTGTGACGTTGCATCATAGGAAAGCTCGACGCGTTTCGTGGTAGCATGACCACTCATCAGGAGCAAGATGCAGGGTATGGGAATATCTAGAATAGAAAATTATTAATGCAATGACTAACATGGTAAGGTAGTCAGAATAGGGTATGTAGTAAGTAAAGTGAAGAGGGGAAACTAAAACAGATTCCAAACACTCTCACCTGGTATTTTTAAAATAAAATGGTAGGTGGTAACGATATTCAAGGCGTGCATTGGATCAGGCGTCCCCCCGGGAGCTGAGGAGATATAAACCCTGGGCACGGCGGTAGGTGCAAAGCAGCTAATAGGAAAGTGCATGTGAAGGCTCCAGTTAGAAGCTAGGGTCTGCATAGTGAAAAATTAATATTGTTTGTATTGTAGATAATCCAGAATATCTGTAACAATAGTAAAAGTAAAATAGCAATCAGCTAATATGCAGCTAATAAACTGGAGAAGGTAGCCAGACACCAGGTGAGCGAAAAGAAAGTGAAAGAGTGCACAAAAGTGCACAGGCATAAACATAAAGTGTACAAAACAAAGGTGTGCTATCAGCTATGTGCATAGGGCAATGGAGAAAGAAAACCGAATGGTGACCAAAAAATTGATAGGATAATGCACGAGGTGCCTAGGAGGTATGAAGGGGGGAAGTGGAGGGAAAGTAAAGAGGTATGAGGAGAGTGAACAAAAGAGGATGACCGCAGTGCAACACATAGCTGATAGCACACCTTTGTTTTGTACACTTTATGTTTATGCCTGTGCACTTTTGTGCACTCTTTCACTTTCTTTTCGCTCACCTGGTGTCTGGCTACCTTCTCCAGTTTATTAGCTGCATATTAGCTGATTGCTATTTTACTTTTACTATTGTTACAGATATTCTGGATTATCTACAATACAAACAATATTAATTTTTCACTATGCAGACCCTAGCTTCTAACTGGAGCCTTCACATGCACTTTCCTATTGGCTGCTTTGCACCTACCGCCGTGCCCAGGGTTTATATCTCCTCAGCTCCCGGGGGGACGCCTGATCCAATGCACGCCTTGAATATCGTTACCACCTACCTTTTTATTTTTAAAAATACCAGGTGAGAGTGTTTGGAATCTGTTTTAGTTTCCCCTCTTCACTTTACTTACTACATACCCTATTCTGACTACCTTACCATGTTAGTCATTGCATTAATAATTTTCTATTCTAGATATTCCCATACCCTGCATCTTGCTCCTGATGAGTGGTCATGCTACCACGAAACGCGTCGAGCTTTCCTATGATGCAACGTCACAGTGTCGGTCCTACCAATACTATTTCTATCCGTTGTTGTTTTTTATTTTATTTTTTATTTTATTTTATTATATTCCAATGAATTCTTCTACCATTGTTTTTATATCTATACGTTATCACTATTACTCATTGGTATATATACCTTGGTCTATTACTATGTGTATTATGTTGTAACAAGTATGTATTGTTACTAATTGTGCAATCTATTGCTACTGAGACCAATGATTACAATTTAATGTTTTCTTTTATTATCTATTTTACAGTGTATATATGCCAATTGTATTTAATAAACAATGTGTACATTGATTGATTCATTCTATTTAGTATTACTCAGTATTATTGCTTCGTATAAAGTCCCACTGCTTTCTTTTTTCAATATGTCCAGGGATGGAGGTTAATCATAGGTATTGCCTCATATAAAGTCCCAACCCCTTATTCTCGCTCTCCGCTGATGTCACTGCCATCAGTCGGGGCAGCGTGTCATCACGACTTCCAAGTCAGGATCCTCCAGCTGCTCTGATTGATGGCAGTCTCAGCGAGCCGCTGAGACGCTGAGACAGCCTCTCCCCGCCCCTCCACTGCTCGGTGCTCCAATGAGCGCTGAGAAGTAGAGCAGAAGCCATGCTGACTGACAGTCAGCATGGCTCTGCTCGGGGAGGAGTGAGAACCGAGCCATCGGCGGTGTTTGGTGGCTCGGTCCTCAGTGCACAGACGCCGGGGGACAGCCGCAGATTCAGCCTGATGCTTCATCCACCGAGGTAAGTATAAATAGCAAAAAAAAAAAAACATACTTCTCTTTTAACCACTTCAGCCGCAGACCATTTTGCTGCCAAATGACCGGGCCACTTTTTGTGATTCGACACTGCGTCGCTTTAACGGACAATTGCGACGTGGCTCCCCAAAAAAATAAAGTCCTTTTTTCCCACAAATATAGCTTTCTTTTGGTGGTATTTGATCACCTCTGCAGCTTTTATTTTTTGCGCTATAGACAAAAATAGAGCGACAATTTTGAAAAAAAATGTAATATTTTTTACTTTTTGCTATAATAAATATCCCCAAAAAATATATAAAAAAATAATAATTTTCCTCAGTTTAGGCCGATACGTATTCTTCTACATATTTTTGGCAAAAAAAAACATCGCAATAAGCGTTTATTGATTGGTTTGCGCAAAAGTTATAGCATCTACAAAATAGGGGATAGTTTTATGGCATTTTTATTAATATTTTTTTTACTAGTAATGGTGGCGATCAGCGATTTTTATCGTGACTGCGAAATTATGGCAGACACATCAGACACTTTTGGAGCTATTTTGGGACCATTCACATTTATATAGCAATCAGTGCTATGAAAATGCATTGATTACTGTGTAAATGTGACTGGCAGTGAAAGGGTTAACCACTAGGGGGCTAGGAAGGGGTTAAGTGTGTCCTAGGGAGGGATTCTAACTGTTAGGGGGCGTGGCTACGAGTGACACATCACTGATCGCTGCTCCCGATGAGAGGGAGCATATGATCAGTGACAGTGTCACTAGGCAGAACGGGGGGATGCTTGTTTACACTTGCCTCTCCCCATTCTGCAGCTCTGTGACCCAATCACGGTACTCCGGCGGACATCGAGTGGCAAATTCAAATTGACGTAAATATACATTGATTTTCCTGTCCGTGCCATTCTGCCAACGTATATAGTCCCGAGTCAGTCGGCAAGCGGTTAAAGAATACCCATTTCTTCTCCGTGTTTTTCGTTCCCAAAATTTATCCCAATTTGTATCTTCTAGCAAGGCTCCTAGTTTAGGGAAGCTGACTCTTTTGAAATTCAGTGTCTTTGTATTCCCCTTAGGTTTCCTACTAGTGTGATTTATACTGAAACAAATTGACCTCTGATCACTGTTTCCTAAATTGCCCTGTATTTCTACATTCGTGATCAAGTCTGTACTGTTTGTAATTAGAAGATAAATTAATGCTTTGTCTCTAGTTGGTGCCTTTACCATCTGACCCATGAAATTGTCCTGCAAGACATTTTGGTACTGGTGAGCCTTAGATAAATGCGTGTATCCCTCTGCCCAGTCTATGTCTGGATTAGGGATGAGCTCGGTGTTCGAGTCGAACATACGTTCGATTCGAACATCGGCTGTTCGACCGTTCGGCGAACATCGAACGATTTGGGCCGTTCGCGCCAAATTCGAGTGACGCGAACGGCCCACAATACACTGCGCCATCGCAGTGCAATCCCGGTGCTGTGATTGGCCAAGCATGCACTGTGACCCCGCATGCTTGGCCAATCACAGCGCCGGCAGCTAGGAGAGCCATAATTGGCCACAGGCAGGTTGCCTGTGGCCAATTATAGCTCAGGGGGTTTAGCACACGCCCCACACTATAAAAGGCCGCCAGCGCGGCAGCCTTGTGTAGTGTGTTCCGGTGCAGGGAAAGAGAAGGTTAGGAAGGGACAGTGTTGATATTCTTTGTGCTATTCTTGTGTGCAGGGAGAGAGAAGGATAGGCAGGGAGAGTGTCAGTGTCATATTCTTTGCTAACCCTTGTGTGCAGGGAGAGAGAAGGATAGGCAGGGGACAGTGTCAGTGTCATATTCTTTGCTAAACCTTGTGTGCAGGGAGAGAGAAGGATAGGCAGGGAGAGTGTCAGTGTCATATTCTTTGATAAACCTTGTGTGCAGGGAGAGAGAAGGATAGGCAGGGGACAGTGTCAGTGTCATATTATTTGCTAAACCTTGTGTGCAGGGAGAGAGAAGGATAGGCAGGGAGAGTGTCAGTGTCATATTCTTTGATAAACCTTGTGTGCAGGGAGAGAGAAGGATAGGCAGGGGACAGTGTCAGTGTCATATTCTTTACTAAACCTTGTGTGCAGGGAGAGAGAAGGATAGGCAGGGAGAGTGTCAGTGTCATATTCTTTGATAAACCTTGTGTGCAGGGAGAGAGAAGGATAGGCAGGGGACAGTGTCAGTGTCATATTCTTTACTAAACCTTGTGTGCAGGGAGAGAGAAGGATAGGCAGGGAGAGTGTCAGTGTCATATTCTTTGATAAACCTTGTGTGCAGGGAGAGAGAAGGATAGGCAGGGGACAGTGTCAGTGTCATTGTTGCTAAGCCTCCTGCACAGTATACACCTGAAGATAGCCCTTATTGCTGTGTTTTCCTGGTGTGTTACACTAACAGGCATTTGCAGCACTTACAGCGGGCGGAGTGTGCCTCCTGCACATTATACACCTGAAGTTAGCCCGTATTGCTGTGTTTTCCTGGTGTGTTACACCAACAGGCATTTGCAGCACTTACAGCGTGCGGAGTGTGCCTCCTGCACATTATACACCTGAATTTAGCCCGTATTGCTGTGTTTTCCTGGTGTGTTACACCAACAGGCATTTGCAGCACTTACAGCAGGCGTAGTGTGATGCCTGCAAAATATACTCCTGAAGCTAGGCCTTATTGCTGTGTTTTCCTAGTGTGTTACACCAACAGGCATTTGCAGCACTTACAGCGGGCGGAGTGTGCCTCCTGCACATTATACACCTGAAGTTAGCCCGTATTGCTGTGTTTTCCTGGTGTGTTACACCAACAGGCATTTGCAGCACTTACAGCGGGCGGAGTGTGCCTCCTGCACATTATACACCTGAAGTTAGCCCGTATTGCTGTGTTTTCCTGGTGTGTTACACCAACAGGCATTTGCAGCACTTACAGCGGGCGGAGTGTGCCTCCTGCACATTATACACCTGAAGCTAGCCCGTATTGCTGTGTTTTCCTGGTGTGTTACATCAACAGGCATTTGCAGCACTTACAGCAGGCGTAGTGTGATTCCTGCAAAATATACTCCTGAAGCTAGGCCTTATTGCTGTGTTTTCCTAGTGTGTTACACCAACAGGCATTTGCAGCACTTACAGCAGGCGTAGTGTGATTCCTGCAAAATATACTCCTGAAGCTAGGCCTTATTGCTGTGTTTTCCTAGAGTGTTACACCAACAGGCATTTGCAGCACTTACAGCAGGCGTAGTGTGATGCCTGCAAAATATACTCCTGAAGCTAGGCCTTATTGCTGTGTTTTCCTAGTGTGTTACACCAACAGGCATTTGCAGCACTTACAGCGGGCGGAGTGTGCCTCCTGCACATTATACACCTGAAGCTAGCCCGTATTGCTGTGTTTTCCTGGTGTGTTACATCAACAGGCATTTGCAGCACTTACAGCAGGCGTAGTGTGATTCCTGCAAAATATTCTCCTGAAGCTAGGCCTTATTGCTGTGTTTTCCTAGTGTGTTACACCAACAGGCATTTGTAGCACTTACAGCGGGCGGAGTGTGCCTCCTGCACATTATACACCTGAAGTTAGCCCATATTGCTGTGTTTTCCTGGTGTGTGTTACACCAACAGGCATTTGCAGCACTTACAGCAGGCGTAGTGTGATTCCTTCAAAATATACTCCTGAAGCTAGGCCTTATTGCTGTGTTTTCCTAGTGTGTTACACCAACAGGCATTTGCAGCACTTACAGCAGGCGTAGTGTGATTCCTGCAAAATATACTCCTGAAGCTAGGCCTTATTGCTGTGTTTTCCTAGTGTGTTACACCAACAGGCATTTGCAGCACTTACAGCGGGCGGAGTGTGCCTCCTGCACATTATACACCTGAAGTTAGCCCGTATTGCTGTGTTTTCCTGGTGTGTTACACCAACAGGCATTTGCAGCACTTACAGCGGGCAGAGTGTGCCTCCTGCACATTATACACCTGAAGCTAGCCCGTATTGCTGTGTTTTCCTGGTGTGTTACACCAACAGGCATTTGCAGCACTTACAGCAGGCGTAGTGTGATTCCTGCAAAATATACTCCTGAAGCTAGGCCTTATTGCTGTGTTTTCCTAGTGTGTTACACCAACAGGCATTTGCAGCACTTACAGCGGGCGGAGTGTGCCTCCTGCACATTATACACCTGAAGTTAGCCCGTATTGCTGTGTTTTCCTGGTGTGTTACACCAACAGGCATTTGCAGCACTTACAGCAGGCGTAGTGTGATTCCTGCAAAATATACTCCTGAAGCTAGGCCTTATTGCTGGTTTTCCCATCTCCCTGCAGGCCATTAGAATGTCTGGAATGCAATCAAGGAGAGGCAGACAGTCAGGAGCCAATAAAAGTAGGCAAGCAGGCTCTGTGTCTAGAGACAACAGTGCTGGTCGTGGACGCGGTGCATCGCCATCAGCACGTGGCCATGGGACACGCTTGTCCTTCTTTTCGGCAGCTGGACGTGTTGAGCCGCATCATGCCGAAGACTTGGTAGAGTGGATGACCAAGCCCTCCTCATCCTCTCTCACCCAGGCTCAGGGTACTGGCAAAGCAGCTGCCAAAGCGTCCTCTTCCCTGGTATCAATGTCATCATCAGTCACTCCTTCCCTAGACCAACCATGTCCTCCTGAGGAGTCCCCCGAACTGTTTGAGCACAGTGTTGGGTACATGCTCCAGGAGGATGCCCAGCGTTTCGAAGGGTCTGATGATGATACCCAGCTAGAGGAAGGCAGTAGCGTGAGAGCAGAGAGAGGGGATGCTCAAGAAGGACACCAATCTGGCAGTCATGTTCCAGCAGCTGCAGCATACTGCCAGATTGGTTCCAGTGATGAGGAGGAAGGGGATGATGAGGTCACTGACTCCACGTGGGTGCCTAATAGGAGAGAGGAGGAGGAGGATGATGAGGAGGAGGCACATCTCCAATGAGGCAGGATGCCCTCGGGGGGCCAGCGTAAGGGCAGCACACCGACGGAATCACACCGCAGAGCTCCGCCTGTGCAGGGCGCTGCCTCTGCCCGTTATTCAAAAAGTTATTTGGTGTGGGCCTTTTTTGAGTCAAGTGCATCAGATCGCACAGCTGCTGTTTGCAACATATGTCTCAAGCTTATATCGCGTGGCCAAAACATCACCCGCTTGGGCACCACATGCTTGACCAGACATATGTTGACCTGCCATGCAGCTCGTTGGCAAGCCTACCTTAAAGACCCACACCAAAGAACAAAGCGGACCTCTCCTTGCACCGCATCAGCTGGGATCTCCAACCCCACTATACCTTCAGTCCTCTCTGAAACCTGTACTGAGAGGAATGAAGGTGTAGAATTAGGTGTGTCACAGCCAAGTACTTGGGGGCACTCTGCTAGCAGTACACCGACCTCCGATTCTAGCAGGCAAATTTCCCTGCCCCAGCTGCTGGACCGTCGAAAGAAGTTCACTCCCAGCCATCCACATGCCCAGCGGTTGAATGCTAGCTTGGCTAAATTGTTAGCGCTTCAACTTCTGCCTTTTCAGTTGGTAGACTCGGCCCCCTTCCGTGAGTTTGTGCAATGTGCGGTTCCTCAGTGGCAGGTTCCCAAACGCCACTTTTTCTCACGGAAGGCGATTCCGGCTCTCTACCGGCATGTGGAAGGCAATGTCTTGCCCTCGCTGGACAGGGCGGCCAGCGGTAAGGTGCATATTACCGCTGACTCATGGTCCAGCAGGCATGGACAGGGACGTTACCTTTCTTTCACAGCCCATTGGGTCACTCTTTTGGCAGCTGGGAAGGAAACAGGACAAGGTGCAGTAGTGTTGGAGGTTGTTCCGCCGCCACGCCTCCAAAATGCTACTACTGGTTGTGACACACCTCCCTCCTCCACCCCCTCCTCTTCTTCTTCCTCCATGGCCTGTTCCTGGGCTTTGTCCTCGGAACCAGCGGTGCTCCGTAGGCGTTCAAGGGGCTACGCAAGTACGCAGGCAAAAAGATGCCATGCCGTGCTTGCGCTGGTGTGTTTGGGGGACAGGAGCCACACTGGGGCAGAGGTTCTGTCTGCTCTGCAGGGGCAGGCCAAGAGGTGATTGACGCCACGCCAGCTTAAGCCAGGTATGGTGGTTTGCGACAATGGCACCAACCTCCTCTCCGCCCTCCAACAGGGACAACTGACCCATGTGCCCTGTGTGGCTCACGTCCTTAACCTGGTGGTGCAGCGGTTCTTGGGCAGGTACCCGGGCTTACAGGATGTCCTGAGGCAGGCCAGGAAAGTCTGTGTGCATTTCCACAGATCTTATAATCCCAGTGCTCGCCTGGCTGAGCTGCAAAAGGAGTTGAACCTGCCCAAGAACCGCCTTATATGTGACATGCCCACCAGGTGGAACTCAACGTTGGCCATGCTGCAGCGGCTGCACATGCAGCAGAGGGCCATCAATGAGTACCTGTGCGACTACGGCACCAGGACAGGGTCAGGGGAGCTCGGTTTTTTTTCACCACACCAGTGGGGCATGATCAGGGATGCATGCACTGTCCTGGCACCATTTGAGGAGGCCACGAGGATGGTGAGCAGTGACAGTGCATGCATCAGTGACACTGTACCTCTTGTCCACCTTTTGGAACATACGCTGCATGGAATAATGGACAGGGCTCTTGAGGCAGAACAGAGGCAGGAAGAGGAGGACTTCCTTGCCTCTCAAGGCCCCCTTTACACAAACAGTGTTCCTTCTGTCCCACCCATCGAACAGGAAGAGGAGGAGGATTGTGTCAGCATGGAGGTGGAGCTTGGCACTCAGCATCATCAGCAGCAGTCTTTTAGGGATGATTTACAGTCCCAAGAAACCCGTGGACTTGTAAGTGGCTGGGAGGAGGTGGCTGCGGATCATGTCGTCCTTAGTGACCCAGAGGACTCCGGACCGACTGCCTCAGCTAACCTACGCTGCATGGCCTCCTTGATCCTGCAAAGTCTGTGGAAGGATCCTCGTATTCTTCGGATCAAGGAGAGGGACCATTACTGGCTGGCCACTCTCCTTGATCCACGGTACAAGGGTAAGGTTGCGGACCTTATCTTACCGTCGCAGAGGGAGCAGAGGATGAGACAACTCCGGGAGGCCTTGCAGAAAGGTCTGTGCAACGCGTTCCCAGAGACTGGGAGGTTACAAACTCCTGGTCCTGGACAACGAGTTGCTGAGACTTTGGTCAGTCAAAGAAGGAGCGGTGGGGAAGGTGGCCGTCTGACCGATGCGTTCAGACAATTCTTTAGTCCGCAGCCCCAAGGTATGATCGGTTCCAGCAACCATCGCCAGCGTCTGATATACATGGTGCAGGAATACCTAGGGGCAAAGTCAGACTTGGACACCTTCCCCACCGAAAATCCTCTGGCTTACTGGGTCTTGAGGATGGATCACTGGCCAGAGCTTGCACAGTATGCAATTGAGCTACTGGCCTGTCCTGCATCCAGCGTTCTTTCAGAACGCACATTCAGTGCTGCTGGAGGATTTGTCACGGATCACAGGGTGCGCCTGTCCACCGACTCGGTTGATCGACTGACCTTCATAAAGATGAACCAGTCTTGGATCACCACCAGCTACCAAACACCTGAAGCTGATATAACAGACTAATTTATTTTCCAATGTCACATCCCTTCAAGACTGATGCTGACGCTGAGAGACTGTCCTGTTATGTTGACTGACTATCCTCCTCCTCCTCAATGATCCGATTGATGATGATAGCTTGGAAGAACATTTTTGTTTCTGGGTGCCGCCACCAGTGGCTAAGGCCCAATTTTTCAGCCCCTGTTTAACAGGGGCATGTAATTACAATTTTTTATGCATTGCTTTGCAGCAGGGCTCATTCCTGCACTCCAACTAGAGTATCTGGGAGAGGTTGCAGTGTCCTGGCACCAGCACCAGTGGCTAAGGCCCAATTTTTCAGCCCCTGTTTAACAGGGGCATGTAATTACAATTTTTGATGCAATACTTTGCAACAGGGCTCATTGCTGTGCTCCAAGTACAGTATCTGTGAGGGGTTGCAGTGTTGTGGCACCAGTGCCTAAGGCCCAATTTTTCTGCCCCTGTTTAACAGGGGCATGTAATTACAATTCTTGATCTAATAATTCACAGCAGGGCCCATTCCTGCGCCCACCAAGAGTAACTGTGAGGCCTTACAGTGTTGTGTCAACACCACCACCACCACCAAAGGCCCAATTTTTCAGCCCCAGTTCAACAGGGGCATGCAATTACAATTCTTGATCTAATAATTCACAGCAGGGCCCATTCATGCGCCCACCAAGAGTAACTGTGAGGGCTCACAGTGTTGTGGCAACACCAACATGTAAGGGGCAAATTTCAGCAGAGTATATACGGCAGGCCCCTACTTTCAAACATCCAACTTACAAACGACTCCTCCTTGCAAACGGAAGGATACAACAGGAAGTGAGAGGAAATCTACCCCTAGGAAGGCAAATTCTCTCCTGTAAGAGTTAATATGGGAAAAAAAGAAGTGTCTCCTCTCCACTGATGCTTTATCACCAATTCTTGTTTCAATAAAAAACCCAAATTTTCAAAAAACATTTGTCATTAGGACGGAAAGTGAGGTGAATTGTTATGAACAGGTGCACACTGCACAGACAGCAAAACAAATGTTACAGGGGTGATAACCCTTCCCTATGTTTTCCAAAAAGCTTAAAAATAGATTTTTTGGCTGGAGCTACACTTAAACAATGTACCTGTTCAAAATTACAAACAGATTCTACATAAGAACAAACCTACAGTCCCTGTCTTGTATGCACCGCCTGTATACGGCTGTTCAGAGTATATAGGGCCTTTTTTTAATTTGTGTGCGGGGTTCCCCTTAATATCCATACAAGACCCAAAGGGGCTGGTAATGGGCTGGGGTAGGGGGGGGGTGTGATGGGGTAGCTATGCCATTTTTCTTAAAGATTTTCATCCATATTACCGGGACCAGACATTACATTAAAGCCGCAAGCAGTTTTAAATGGCTTTTTTTCCCTTTAGAAATGTAATTTTGTGCAGGGACAATTCTAAACACGGGAAACACGTGGCACTTCACAGGCATAATGGAAAGGGGGGGTGGTGTTGCGCTGTTTCTGGTATGAATATGTATTGGTGAAAATATAAGGTGCACAGTGGCTAACTCAAACCAATGAATAGATTAAAAACAATACACAATCTAAAAATGATGGTTATGAATTACGGTAATGAATAAATACTAGAACCATAAAAACAATCAAATAAATAAATGAAAAGTGCAAAAAATTGATATAAACTACAATAAATATGAAAGTGAACACTGCTGTGCAAATATGCTAAAAGAGTGCATAAACGAAATAGCCTGCAAATTGCAGCAGTGCAATGAACTGTGCACAAGTGAAACTGCTAATAAAAAAGTGCTAAAGTGCAAAAAAGTGCTAAAGTGAAAATGCAAAGATAGCAAAAAATGTCCAATAAACAATGGAACAAAAAATGAAGATGTTGAACTCCAAAAGTTCATAAGTGAAAAAATGGCAAGTGATGCCAGTGAAAAATTAATTTATGATTTCTTCAAGGTGACATTCCTGGAACTTCACGTATACAGGTGATGCTATGGTGAGGAAATGTGTGAATCTCGACTTCCGGTGTCACACACTAAGGTAATAGATGGCATAAAATTATATGAAAATGAACTTATCTCCTATACGAGCGGCGAGCTCGTTTGCCACCGTCTGTCGGGACGGAGAGGCAATCAGACAGACGGAGGCAAACGAGCTCGCCGCTCGTATAGGAGATAAGTTCATTTTCATGTCATTTTATGTGAGTTCATGTGAGTTTATACAAGCAATCCACTGTTATATTATTAAACATACCAATTGGTTTTAAAAAAACTAACTTCACAATCGAGACCCTATTTCTTCCTTTTAACCCCGCCATCACTGGGAGGTGAGAGCAATCCCCTGGATACAATATAGGTGTACCCTATACCTGAGGAACCACAGCGTTTGGCACAAAGGTTTTTCTATTGACGCCAGGACCATAACAGAAGGATCATTAACCCTAATTAAACACATGCGGTTACCTCATTACCGCTAGGTAAGAGGCCATCTATTACCTTAGTGTGTGACACCGGAAGTCGAGATTCACACATCTCCTCACCATAGCATCACCTGTGTACGCAAAGTTCCAGGAATGTCACCTTGAAGAAATCATAAATTATTTTTTCACTGGCTTCACTTGCTATTCTTTCACTTATGAACTTTTGGAGTTCAACATCTTCATTTTTTGTTCCATTGTTTATTGGACATTTTTTGCTATCTTTGCATTTTTACTTTAGCACTTTTTTGCACTTTAGCACTTTTTTGCACTTTGCAATTAGCAGTTTCACTTGTGCACAGTTCATTGCACTGCTGCAATTTGCAGGCTATTTCGATTATGCACTCTTTTAGCATATTTGCACAGCAGTGTTCACTTTCATATTTATTGTAGTTTATATCAATTTTTTGCACTTTTAATTTATTTATTTGATTGTTTTTATGGTTCTAGTATTTATTCATTACCGTAATTCATAACCATCATTTTTAGATTGTGTATTGTTTTTAATCTATTCATTGGTTTGAGTTAGCCACTGTGCACCTTATATTTTCACCAATACATATTCATACCAGAAACAGCGCAACACCACCCCCCCTTTACATTCATCACCTTATCGGGTTAGGTTTAACCCTTTCGGTGTTTGCGACAGTTTCAATTACTCCTTTCATTCTCCCCGTTTGGTAGCGCAGGAATAATTACCTTTAAACATTTCACTTCACAGGCATACTTTAGACACCCCCCAGGTACGATATTTAAAGTAATATTTGACTTTTTTTTTTCACTTTATGCATCATTAAAATGACTGCTCCTGAAAAACGGACGTTTTTAAAACTTCTTTTTGCATTGATACATGTCCCCTGGTGCAGAACCCGGGTTCCCAAACCCTTTTTAGGACAATAACATGCATAATAGTCGTTATAATTAGCACTTTAGATTTTGAACGTTCACATCCATTGTATTTAATAGGGTTCTAACGTTGGTGTGAACTTTCGGTCCCTTCGCGGGTTCTGGTGCGAACCGAACCCGGGGGGTGTTCGGCTCATCACTAGTCTGGATAATTAAAATCCCAGATTATGATTACACTTCCCATCTTTTCACTTTTCACCCAGTCTATGTCTGGATAATGGTATAATGTGATGGGTAAATAAGGGATAGTTTGTAATAAGTGGTGAACATCTGGGTTACCTTAGTCATGAGTTGCAGAGTATGTTTTGACAGGCCTTTATTGGTGAAGTTGAATAAAGTGAATCCAGTTTGACCTGTATGTGTGTACAGTACTTGCCGCCGATATTGTTTTTCCAGCGCGATGGGACCACGCTGGAAATCACCACTGCGAGGCTGTGCTTCTCGCGCTTGCCGCCCCCACGAGATGCCGCGCATCCATAGGAATCCATTTGGGGCGGCGAGCGGGAGGAGTGACAGAGCTCGTCGCTGGCTCCCGCGACGGGGCTCGCAGGTGTCAATCTCGCCGCTAACAGCGGCGAGATTGACACAATATCGGCGGCACCTACTGTATGTCACTACCATTTTCAATATCCCTGTACATTGTGTTCACTAAGAAACACACCTAAAAGTTTTTTGAATGTATTAAAACTCCCCGTTGACGCCACCAACTGTGGAAAGAAGTTCCACATTCTTACTTTTTTACCATTAACCACTTGAGCCCCGTAAGAATTGACCCCCTTCCTGACCAGAGCACTTTTTGTGATACGGCACTGCGTCGATTTAACTGACAATTGCACGGTCGTGCGATGTTGCACCTAAACAAAATTGACGTGCTTTTTTCCCACAAATAGAGCTTTCTTTTGGTGGTATTTGATCACCTCTGTGGTTTTTATTTTTTGCGCTATAAACAAAAAAAAAGCGACAATTTTGAAAAAAAGCTATATTATTTAATTTTTGCTATAATAAATATCCCCAAAAAAATTTTTTTTTTATTTTTTTTTTACTAGTAATGGCAGTAATCTGTGATTTTTATCGGGACTGCAACATTATGGCGGACAGATCGGACACTGTTGACACTATTTTGGGACCACTATCATTTATACAGCGATCAGTGCTATAAAAATCCACTGATTACTGTGTAAATGACACTCGCAGAGAAGGGGTTAAACACTAGGGGGCGATCAAGGGGTTAAGTGTGTCCTAGGGAGTGATTCTAACTGTGGGGGGATGGGCTACCACTGACACGACAGCCATCACTGCTCCCGATGAAAGTAGACCCCTGTCATGTCACTAGGCAGAGCAGGGAAATGCCTTGTTTACATCTTCCGGTTCTGCCTGTCCGTGTCACAATCGCAGGCCGCCAGCGAACATAGAGTTTGCGGGGCCCGCAGGCACGTTCATGGAGTATGCGGCGAGCTACACCAAAAATGAAAGGGGACATACCTGGACATACGTATATCGGCACGCAGCAGTCGGCAAGTGGTTAAAGCGGTTGTATACCTGCTCCTACTTTTTTTCATACCTGAAAGGCAAAAGGCATAATGAGCTAGTATACTAGCATACTAGCTCATTATGAAATCAAATATTCTCACATAGTGATCGTCGACCTGGTCCTGGGGTCTGGCTCTCTACCCTGGCTTCTGCCCGGCCAATCCCTGCTTCAGTCCCGGGGGAGACCACTAGCACTGGGCCAGCTTTCAACCCCACATGCGGAGCTGAATCTCATTTCTGGGCTACTTTGTAAGTAGTATGGGATTTATATATATATATATATATATATATATATATATATATATATATATTCAGTTTATCCTTCCATTGTCAGGATAAATGCACAGCTAGCTAGTTAACCCTACCTCTATTTTCTTACTTTATAGTCTAATAATTGCATCCAACTCCTGATGAGTGGCACAAGGCGCGTAGAGTGCCCATCCAGGTATGCCAAGCCATGCTTGCTTTAGTAACTCTAACCCATCATGTTCATCATTTGTATTCAATATGTGAATTACGTATATATTATTTTTTATATTTATATTTTTATCTGTATTTGTTAATTTTCTGCTATGAAATGTAATGCGTGTCACAAACCATGTTTAGTGAAAACCATTGTATCAATAAATAACTTATTATTATATCAACGTATGTTGAACCTTTTTTATGATTGTATCTCTACATCATAAATGCTTTATTATACTATTGAATTATGTTCATTAACATCACTATCATGTACTACCCCCAGGGATTGTGACACCCTATTCATTTCCATTCCATATGTATTATTATATACACCCACATGCCTCAATTAAAGTCCCAAACCCCCCCCCCCACCTTTTTTACAATGATCACCACTAGGGGTTTTTTTTTTTTGCTAAACAAATAAAAAAAGACCAAAAATTTCGAAAAAAAAAAACGTTTTCTTTGTTTTTGTTATAAAATTTTGTAAATAAGTAATTTTTCTCCTTCACTGATGGGCGCTGGTGAGGCTGCACTGACGGCCACTGATAAGGTGGCACTGATGAGGTGGCACTCATGAGGTGGCACCGATGGGCACTGATGAGGGGCACTAAAATACAGCACTGATGGGCACTGATAGGTGGCACTAATATGCAGCACTGATGGGCACTGATAGGCGGCATTGATGGACACTCAAAGGTATCACTCATGGGCACTGATAGGCGTCACTGATAGGTGTCACTGATGAGTGGCACTGATGTCTCTGATAGGCAGCACTGATGAGGAGGCCCTGGCAGGCGTTAATGCTGGGCACTGATTGGCATCTAGAATGGGCACTGACTGGCACCTTTAAAGTTAATACCTGGTGGTCCTGGGTGGCATCCCTTGTGGCCATGGGTGGGCATCCCTGGTCAGCATCCCTGGTGGCCATGGGTGGAATCCCTGGTGGTCCTGGGTGGGCATCCTCGGGGGGCTGCGCTGATAATCAATCAGCGCAGACCCCCCTTGTCAGGAGAGCTGACGCGTGTGGAGGAGAAGCCGATAAACGGCTCTTCCTGTTTACACTGTGATCAGCTGTGATCAGAATGTGGTAAAGAGTCTCTGTCAGAGGCTCTTTACCCAGATCAGAGATGCTGTGTGTCAGACTGACACACCACATAAACAATCGCTGCACTGCGTGCCCCCGCGGGTGCAGCGATCGCGGGTTATCCTGATCACGTCATATGACGTCCAGTCAGGATAACAGAACTCACTTTGCACACGTCATATTGCTATATGGCGGGTGGGAAGTGGTTAATATTATTATTACAGGTACTTATATAGCACTATCGGTAATATACCTTTAAAGTGAATAAAGTGAATATACCTCTAAGTGAATTATCAATTAAAATAACAGTGAAAAACAATCCATAAATAAAGTGAAAAAAGCTGAGGAATAACTGAAATCCCGCAGCATAAAAAATCTTTAAAAAGTGTTCAAACAGAAAAGTGCCACAAACTGAAAGTGATCAATCCTGAAATGAATGTGAAAGGAAAGAGTATTCTTCATCCACCAGAATGGAGAGACACCAGAAGAATAGTAATATATTCTCCTTACCGCATCAGTATGATCACTCATGCAGTGATCTCTTCAAGCGCAGGGATTTAGGGTCTCCCTCTAGACCAAAGAAAATAAATGTATCTCCGAAGTAGTATCTGTTCAACTCCCAAAGAAAAAAGGAACCATAGCGTAATACTGCAAGCAAACATTTATTATCCACACAGTATTGCACTTACAGTTAAGATGAACTTTTCAAGCGTGTCTTATTGTAGGGGACGCAGCGTCTCCTCGAGGCTTCTCCTGCTGATCTTGCTCCGTATCTCAGTAAGTTAGAGCGTGATGACGTAGGACTGCAAGCCACACCACAGGTTTACGCTATGGTTCCTTTTTTCTTTGGGAGTTGAACAGATACTACTTCGGAGATACATTTATTTTCTTTGGTCTAGAGGGAGACCCTAAATCCCTGCGCTTGAAGAGATCACTGCATGAGTGATCATACTGATGCGGTAAGGAGAACATATTACTATTCTTCTGGTGTCTCTCCATTCTGGTGGATGAAGAATACTCTTTCCTTTCACATTCATTTCAGGATTGATCACTTTCAGTTTGTGGCACTTTTCTGTTTGAACACTTTTTAAAGATTTTTTATGCTGCGGAATTTCAGTTATTCCTCAGCTTTTTTCACTTTATTTATGGATTGTTTTTCACTGTTATTTTAATTGATAATTCACTTAGAGGTATATTCACTTTATTCACTTTAAAGGTATATTACCGATGGTTTTCGAATATATTATATATTTTGCATAAAATGTAAATTTCTTTTGTATACACTTCATATTTTTCACTAGTATTTTTTGGATACTTTTTCATTATTGAATTAGCGCTGTACTTTTTTTCTATATATTTTATGTAAATTTGGTATCCATTTTTTCAGTACCGGCAGCTTTTTACACTATCACTGTGTAATTTTCATCAACCAATTCACGTTTCTATCTAGCGCAGTGTTCCCCTTTTTCTTTGGGCCTTTTTAAATACTTATATAGCACTGTCGATTTATGCAGCGCTTTACATAAATACAGTATATTGTACATTCACAGCAGTCCCTGCCCTCAAGGACCTTACAATCTAAGGTCCCTAACTCACATTCATACATCCACATACTAGAGCCAATTTAAACAGGAGCAAATTAACCTACCAGCCAGAGGAAACCCACACAGGCACAGGGAGAACATGCAAACTCCAGGCAGGTTGTGGTTTGGAACCACTTATGCCCCGTACACACGACCGGGTTTCCCGACGGGAAAACTGCGAGGAGAGCTTTTGGCCGGGTATCCCAGCCGTGTGTATGCTCCCTCGCAGTTTTTCCGATGGGAAAACTGCCAAAATCGGCCTGCTAAAAGAGAGAACCAGCTCTCTTTTTTCCCAGCAGGTTTCCCAACGGACTTTTTACCGTCAGAAAACACGGCCGTGTGTAGCAGAAAACGGCCATTTTTGTCAGTTTTCCTGTGGGGAAAAACTCAGATGGAGCAAACACAGGGTTGGGATTCCCGAGGAAAAGCTCTCATCTGAGTTTTCCCGACGGGAAAACCGATCGTCTGTAGGGGGAAAAGTAGAGAGCAGGCCCTTGGTTTTCCCCTCGAGATTTCCAGCGTATCTTTTCCTGTCGGGAATCCCGGTCGCGTGTACAGGGCATTAGTCACTGTGCTGCCCAGTCTATGATCTACTAGGACCCCCAGATTGTTCCATCCTCAATTCCTACAGAGATTCCCAAACTAATGAGAAATTTGCATGTATATTTTTACCTCTCAAGTGCATCCCTTTACATTTTTCAATATTAAACCTCACCTGCCATATAGATGCCTACCTCTCTATTTTAACTAGGTCTTCTTGTGAAGTTGTTATATCTTGTTGTGAAGTTATTGCCCTGCCAGGGGCGTACCTAGAGCATTTGGCACCCGGGGCGGATCCTATAGCTGGCACCCCCCCCCCCAGGCGGTGCACGTTGGTGTGCTGACGTCGGCGTCAAGTGATGTCTCCTGAAGCGCCTCCGTGCACTGCGGCCCGGAACCCTGAAAAATCCTCCACCCTCTGCTCCCCCGGGGTGGCCAGGCCCCTCCTCCTCCTCTGCAAAAACATTGCTGACTGACCTGAGGATTGTCATCGGGTGGCTGGTGCCAGACAGGAATACATCTAACTGGCATCGGCACACTTACTATGTGCTACTGCCAGTGGTGTCACTAGGGTTAGTGTCACCTACGGTGAAGTAAATCATGGTGTCACCCTCCCCCTCAATACCTCTGAACCCCTTTACATTACACAGCAACCATACCTCTGAACCCCTTTACATTACACATCACCCATACCTCTGAACCCCTTTACATTACACAGCCCCATACCTCTGGACCCCTTTACATTACACAGCCCCCATACCTCTGAGCCCCTTTACATTACACAGCTCCCATACCTCTGGACCCCTTTACATTACACAGCCCCCATACCTCTGGACCCCTTTAAATTACACAGCCCCCATACCCCTGAGCCCTTTTACATTACACAGCTCCCATATCTCTGCACCCCTTTAGATTACACAGCTCCCATACTTCTGAGCCCCTTTACATTACACAGCTCCCATATCTCTGGACCCCTTTACATTACACAGCCCTTATACCTCGTGACCCCTTTACATTACACATCCCCATACCTCTGGACTCCTTTACATTACACGTCCCCCATACCTCTGGACCCCTTTACATTACACAGCCCCCATACCTCTGAGCCCCTTTACATTACACAGCTCCCATACCTCTGGACCCCTTTACATTACATAGCCCCCCCACACTTCTGGATTCCTGTTCCATGTGCGTTTCTCGCATTGCATTCAAACTGCACTTCAGTTGTGATCTGCAGTTGGTGTCAATGTTAACTTAATGACACCATAAATGCAGGTCCCAAATGTAATGTGTTTACCTGCATTGGATCGTACGGTACAGTAGTACCATGCAATTCAGTTCCTGTGCGTCTTATAACTCTTGGTGTGGTCCAGCACAATTTCAGCCCATTCGAATGAATGACCTGAAACTGTACTGCACCTGGAAAACATATGAATCGCACAGGAACGCAGTGTGATCCTATGTGATTCATTATGTGAACCGGTTATGAGTCCTGGAGCCAAGTGATGGAAAAAGTTGACTTGCCTGGCAGGGGTGCAATGGTGTTGTCACCTGGGGCGATTGTCCTGCATGTCTAGCGGGGTGCCCTGATTGTCCCATGTGTAGCAGCCAGCATCATTTTGAATCAGGGGTGGGGGAAAGGGTACTGCATGTGCTAGGGGGCACTTTGGGAGGAGGGAGGACATGGGTGAGTGGGGGCAGATTTTCCTAAAGCGCCCCCTAGCACATGCAGTACCCTCTCCCCCCACACAAATCACTGCAAGTATTAATTTATACTGGCTTCCCCCGCGCAAGTGTCATCTATAGTGTTTGTGTGTAATAGAAACAGACCTTTAGATGAGTGGCACATGCATAGCACAGCAGCGTCTCAACTCCTCCCCGGCTTCTCCTCCTGTCTGTGTACACAGACGACATCAGTGCCAGTGATAGAGGCAGCCAGCGGGAAGCAATGTCGGCTGCCATGAAGAGCTGGGCTGAGATCGTGTGGGACAGCAAAAACCCCGCACAAGCTGTGGGGTGTGTGCGCCCACATCAGCGTGCCCCTCCCAGGCAAGTCATTGCTACATGCAAATGGCGGCCAATCACGGAGGTATGCTGACTAGGGATGGGCTATCTGTTCGAGTTGAGCATGAGTTAGACTCGAATATTGGTTGTTCGCCCTTTCCCCGAATAGCGAACAATTTGGGGTGTTCGCGGCAAATTCGAAAGACGCGGAACACCCTTTAAAAGTCAATGGGAGAAATCAAAAATGCTAATTTTAAAGGTTAATATGCAAGTTTTTGTCATAAAAAGTGTTTGGGGACCCGGGTCCTGCCCCAGGGAACATGTATCAATGCAAAAAAAAGAATTAAAAGCCGACGTTTTTTTGGGAGCAGTGATTTTAATAATGCTTAAAGTGAAACAATAAAAGTTAAATATTCCTTTAAATCTCATACCTGGGGGGTGTCTATAGTATGCCTGTAAAGTAGCGCATGTTTCCCGTGTTTAGAACTGTCCCTGCACAAAATGTCATTTCTAAAGGAAAAAAAGTAATTTAAAACTACTCGCGGCTATTAATGAATTGTCGGGTCCCGGCAATACAGATAAAAGTCATGGAAAAAAATGGGAACCAAAATTAAAAATAAATAAATGCGTGGGGGTTCCCCCCAAATTCCATTACCAGGCCCTTCAGGTCTGGTATTGATATTAAGGGGAACCCTGCGCCAATTTAAAAAAGAAATGGCGTGGAGTCCCCCTCAAAATCCATACCTTACCCTTATCCGAGCACGCAACCTGGCAGGCCGCAGGAAAAGAGGGGGGATGAGAGAGCGCCCCCCCCTCCTGAACTGTACCAGGCCACATGCCCTCAACATGGGGAGGATGTCCCTATGTTGATGGGGACAAGGTGCCTGATCCCCACAACCCTTGCCCTGTGGTTGTGGGGGTCTGCGAGCGGGGGGCTTATCGGAATATGAAAGCCCTCTTTAACAAAGGGGACTCCCAGATGCCGCCCCCCCATGTGAATTGGTAACGGGGTACATTGTACCCTACCATTTCACTCAAAAAAGTGTCAAAAAAGGTAAAAAAATAAAAACACACACACACGCAGCTTGGGACAAGTCCTTTAATAAAAAATAAAACAAATAATTCCAGCGCTGTAAATCCTTCTATGACCTGCCGCCACGAACGATGCAGCCTCCTCCGAGACTCCCGACCGAATGATGCGCGACCCATCTGCCAGTTCTTATATAACTGAGGGCGGGGCCACCTGTGATGTGGACGGGTGACCCCGCCCCCCTGTGACTCAACAGGGTTTCCGGTGGTTTCCCGTGGTGTCACGGGTGAACCCGCCCCCGTCTGATGCACCAGGGATTCCTGTGACGTGTCAGACGGGGGCAGGGTCACTTGTGACACCACGGGAAACTGCCGGAAACCCCCGTTGCGTCACAGGGGAGGCGGGGTCACCCAGCAACGTCATGGCTGGCCCTGCCCTCGGTTATATAACAACTGTCAGATGGGTAGCGGGTCATTCGGCCGGGAGCCTCGGAGGAGGCTGTATCATTCGTAGCAGCGGGTCCGGGTCCTAGAAGGATTTACAGTGCTGGATTTTTCTTTTTTTTTAATTAAAGGACTTGTCCCAAGCTGTGTGTGTTTTTTTTACCTTTTTTGGCACTTTTTTGGGTGAAATGGTAGGGGTACAATGTACCCATTACCAATTCACATAGGGGGAGCCAGAATCTGGGGGCTTCCAGATTCCGATAAGCCCCCCGCCCACAGACCCCCAGAACCACCGGGCAAGAGTTGTGGGGATGAGGCCCTTGTCCTTGTCGCTCATCCGCCCCCCCTCTTTTTCTGTGGCCTGCAAGGTTGCATGCTCGGATAAGGGTCTGGTATGGATTTTTGGGGGGAACCCCACGCCATTTTTTTTATGTTAGTGCGGGGTTCCCCTTAAAATCCATACCAGACAGGCGCATGCGTGGCAGCTCCCAAGTTGGCCACGGCGTCTAGAGCTCCGCTCCACCATGGCCCAACGCTGACCACCGGAGCTTACTGAGCGCTCCCCCGGCCCTCTCACCGGGATAATAGATTAGGGGAAACCCCCCGGAACACGCGGATGTCCTCCCCACTCGCCAGGAGGGACCTCTCGAGCCAGATGTCGGCAGCTCCCGGCCCCCTCAGCTACGCTAAGATGGCGGCGGCTCCACGAGGCCCGCTCACCTCAGACTTGTCAGAAGACTCCATTGCTGACCAGGACCTGGTCCCACCGCAATCCCCAGGTACCGAATATCCCCTGCTGGTCCCGGCCATCTCTCCCTCTTCCACGGAGTCCTTACTGGGCAGGATGGGCTCTGGCTGTCCCACTACCCCCATGATGGATCCTCACACAGTCATGCTTCTCTCAGTCAGTGAAGCACAGGAGAAGGCCCCAATCCCCACTGACTTTCCTTCCATGATGACTGCTCTCACATGTTATCTAAAAGCCTGGCATTGAATTCTGCACAGATTACATCCTCTATTCATACGGATTTGCAGCAAATAGGGATGAGGATGGACACCATTGAGAAGAAAGCTGATCAAGCTGTGGCACGGATTAATCAGAATTCCACCAGGCTGCAAGAGGTACAGGATCAATTGGAAACTGCTTTTGCAAAGATCGACGACCTGGAGAATAGATCGAGACATTATAACTTTAGGATACGGGGACTCCCGGAATCAGAGAAAGAGGTACAAACTGCTGTGAAATCTTTTATAAAGAGCCTTATCCCTGACATTGCTGAACACCGCCTTGAGCTGAATAGAGCTCACAGGGCCCTTCAAGCGACTCGCTCTGATGGTCTGCCCAGAGACATCATTGTGAAACCGCACTACTATTCAGTCAAAGAGGAGGTGATGAGAAAGTCTAGGAACTCTGATAATCTCACTTTGCATGGCCACAAAATTCAAATATTCGCCGACCTTTCTCCATACACGGTGCAGAAGATGCGTGCGCTCAAATGGCTACTTCAGGTTCTTGTGGACAAAGAAATCTCATACAGATGGTCCTTTCCTCTCCGCCTGAACTTTTTTTATACTGTTTGTTCACTGTATTATCTGTTGATGAACTGTTGAACCGGCCGCAATTACTTTTTTCCTCCTGGGTGGTTAATATTGGTTTTAGGTATAGCCGGCATAGTTACAACCCGGGTTACATGGAAGTTCGCTTTTACACTGAATGAGGTTCCCCTCTGGGATAGTAGATAATGTTCTCAGGCTGGTTCCTGGGCAGGTACTGCTTGCCCACCGGCTCTCCAACCCGAGGGGGGAGGGGACGGGGGGCGGGCAGAGCCTGAACGGGACTCACAGTGAAGTTATATAATGAAGTTTACTTTTATGGTTTCCTTTTGCTCTCATCGCTAGGGGGCGCTCTGTAGTTTGGGGATCATAGGTTTCTCTGGGACGTTCAGTTATCATGGTTACGAGGTGGTGGGGCTGTGGTGGACCCAGTGCACCTCCATCCGATCAGAAACACATTTGGTGCATCTTGATCCATACCCGGTTTCCCTGTCGTAAGGGCATTCTGGTCCTCTTAGGTTTTGGGGTAAGGGATGGCTACCCCACTCCACCCCAGGGGTGGGAGGGGTCGGGGGACCCCCGCTATTGTTCTCTTTTTCATCTGTTTTCTTCTTCTTCTTACTAACGCACTTCGGGCGTTCACAGGTTCCATGGCTGTCTCCGGCCTTCCATCCCAGGTTCCGGGTCGTGGCTTCTCCGATGCTCAGGGCATTGCAGGGAGTACCACTCTCACGGTCAGGGTAAGTTGCGGAGCAAACATATAGATTCATCCCCTTTGATCCATGCCTGACACACCTCAACCCCCACCATTAGTGATGAGCCGATCACCCCCGGGTTCGGTTCGCACCAGAACCCGCGAACGGACCGAAAGTTCGCACGAACGTTAGAACCCTATTAAATACAATGGATGCAAATGTTCGAAATCTAAAGTGCTAATTATAATGACTAATATGCATGTTATTGTCCTAAAAAGGGTTTGGGAACCCGGGTTCTGCACCAGGGGACATGTATCAATGCAAAAAGAAGTTTTAAAAACTGCCGTTTTTCGGGAGCAGTCATTTTAATGATGCATAAAGTGAAAAAAAAAAGTCAAATATTCCTTTAAATATCGTACCTGGGGGGTGTCTAAAGTATGCCTGTGAAGTGCCACGTGTTTCCCGTGTTTAGAACTGTCCCTGCACAAAATGACATTTCTAAAGGAAAAAAACTGCTTGCGGCTTTAATGTAATGTCTGGTCCCGGTAATATGGATGAAAATCTTTGAGAAAAATGGCATAGCTACCCCATCACCCCCCCCCCTATCCCAGCCCATTACCAGCCCCTTTGGGTCTTGTATGGATATTAAGGGGAACCCCGCACCCAAAAAAAAAGGCCCTATATACTCTGAACAGCAGTATACAGGCGGTGCAAACAAGACAGGGACTGTAGGTTTGTTCTTAAGTAGAATCTGTTTTTTTAAATTTGAACAGGTACATTGTTTAAGTGTAGCTACAGCCAAAAAATCTATTTTTAAGCTTTTTGGAGAACATAGGGAAGGGTTATCACCCCTGTAACATTTGTTTTGCTGTCTGTGCAGTGTGCACCTGTTCAGAACAGTTCACCTCACTTTCCGTCCCAATGACAACTGTTTTTGAAAAGTGGGGTTTTTATTGAAACAAGGATTGGTGATAAAGCATCAGTAGAGGGGAGACACCTTTTTCCCATATTAACTCTTACAGAAGAGAATTTCACTTCCTAGGGGTAGATTTCCTCTCACTTGTTGTCTCCTTCCGTTTGCAAGTAGGAGTCGTTTGTAAGTTGGATGTTTGAAAGTAGGGGCCTGCCGTATATACCCTGAAATTTGCCCCTTACATGTTGGTGTTGCCACAACACTGTGAGCCCTCACAGTTACTCTTGTTGGGCGCTGGAACGCCCTGCTGTGAACTTTTATATCAGGAATTATATTTACATGCCATTGTTGAACAGTGGTAGGAAAAATTGGGCCTTTGGTGGTGGTGCTGGTGCCACAACACTGTAAGCCCTCACAGTTACTCTTGGTGGGTGCAGGAATGGGCCCTGCTGTGAATTATTAGATCAAGAATTGTAATTGCATGCCCCTGTTGAAAAATTGGGCCTTTGGTGGTGGTGGTGTTGCCATAACACTTTAAGCCCTCACAGTTACTCTTGGTGAGCGCAGGAATGGGTCCTGCTGTGAATTATTGGATCAATAATTGTAATTACATGCCCCTGCAGATTAAATAATAATAATACTACGCCAACTCTAAATACTAAATGAAGCAGCCAAACATAAAATCAGACAGGATATATAGAACGTATAATATCATATGGGTATGATCAATATTCCAGTTTAATTGCTGGTTTTTGTTGTGCACCTATACCCCATACCAATTATTTCACTGTTAGTATTCACTTACATTTTTATCACATTCATTTGTGTACACCTATTGTATACAAACGTTTTGTTTGACACCATATTTTTATGTGCACCATTGTGCTATACATGAAGTAGGGTTTTTTACTACTTCTCTCACAGCGCCACATTATATATTTTTTATATGCCCCTGCAAATGCCTGTTAGTGTAACACAAAAGAAAAAAAAAATACGAGCAATAAGGGCTAGCTTCAGGTGTATAATGTGCAGGAAGCACACTACGCCTGCTTTAAGTGCTGCAGATGCCTGTTAGGGCTCTTTCACACGGAGGGTCCGTTCAGGTCCACCTGTCAGTTTTTTAGGCGGACCTGAATGGATGCTACATGTCCTCCTATGGAGCCACTGATGTCAGCGCTGACATGTCCGCTGACATCCGACCGGCTCCGATCCGCAAAAGTGTGACGGAGGAAAACCCTATTTTTCCTTCCGTCTGCGGATCAGATGACAACGGACTCTACGGTCCGTCATCATCCGATCCCCCCATAGGGGAGAGCGGCGCTCTGACAGGGCGGTCCCTGCACAGTGTGCGGGAACCGCCCAGTCATCCGCCGGCTCAGCGGGGATCAACGGAGCGATCCCCGCTGAGCAAGCAGAGCTTCACGGGGCAGATCATTACTGATCCGTCCTGTGTGAAAGAGCCCTTAGTGTAACACAAAAGAAAAAAAACTACGAACAATAAGGGCTAGCTTCAGGTTTATATTTTGCAGGAATCAAACTACGCCTGCTTTAAGTGCTGCAGATGCCTGCCTGTGTTACACAACAGGAAATCACAGCAATAAGGGCTAGCTTCGGTTGTATACTGTGCAGGAGGCTTAGCAAAAATATCACTGACACTGTCCCTACCTATCGTTCTCTCTCCCTGCACACAAGGTTTAGCAAAATATCACTGACACTGTCCCTACCTATCCTTCTCTCTCCCTACACACAATATCACTGACACTGTCCCTACCTATCCTTCTCTCTCCCTACACACAATATCACTGACACTGTCCCTACCTATCCTTCTCTCTCCCTACACACAATTTCTCTAACACTGTCCCTGCCTATGTACGTCTTTCCCTGCACGCCAACACAATACACAAGGCCGCCGCGCTGGCGGCCTTTTATAGTGTGGGGCGTGTACTAAACCCCCCTGAGCTATAATTGGCCACAGGCATCCTGCCTGTGGCCAATTATGGCTCTCCTCGCTGCCGGCGCTGTGATTGGCCAAGCATGCGGGGTCACAGTGCATGCTTGGCCAATCACAGCGCCGGGATTTTGGGTCGTTCGCGTCACTCGAATTTGGCACGAACGACCCAAAACTTTCTATCTTCGTCGAACGATCGAACAGCCGATGTTCGAGTCGAACGTATGTTCAACTCGAACACCGAGCTCATCCCTACCCACCATCCCTCAAAATTATTTCTCATAACACTCAGGGCCTCAACTCCCCAGTCAATTGCAGAAAACTCCTCCAACGCTATCACTCCATGCATGCTGATGTTCTCTTACTGCAGGAAACCCACCTTCAAGCCCACGTTCATTCATCAGCATTACCCCCAATTTTCTTAGCTTCAGCAGATAACAAAACAAAAGGGGTAGCTGTCTGTTTTGCTAGGCACATCAACTTTTCACAGCTTGAGACTATACTTGATCCACTGAGTCGCTATATTCTGGTTTTGGGCCATATTGACGGGGAGCTATGCACTTTTGATTCCTACTACACCCCTAACAAAGGGCAAAAATCCTTTTTTGAATCCTTGTTACACAAGCTACAGAATCATCTTAAGGGTACGGTTTTCCTTGGCGGAGACTCAAACACTGCCTTTGATTTCTCCCTCGATAAAACAGCGAACGGCACATCAAAGCCCAAGCGCCCGTCTAAATAGAGTGTTAAAATAGCTAAACTGCTTAATTCTGCAGGTTTTATAGACATTTGGAGGGAGACCAACCCACACACGAAAGACTACACACACTTTTCAGCACCCCACAACTCCTATGCAAGGATTGATCAGATTTTCACTCGCGCCACTATAATCCCTCTAATCAGAAGCTCCAAGATTGTAGAATCTCCCCTTTCAGACCACGCCATGGTCACTTTGATAACGCAGAGACCCACTGGGTCTGATGGTCCCCCTCGCTGGCGCTTACGGGAGTCCCTCTTAAGCGATCCAATTCAATGCTCCTTACTGGAGGAGGCCATTAAGGAATACTTTCTTATTAACGCAACGAGCGAGGTATCCCCTTCTACTTTTTGGGCTGCACATAAGTTGGTTATTAGAGGGAAATTAATTCAATTATCATCTAAACTAAAGGCGGAACACAAAGCAGACACACTAAAGCTTACAGAAGACTTTCGCAAGTTGGCGAAAGCTCACAAGAGTCATCCCACTCCCGAATCTCTCGCAAACCTAGATAAGGCCCGGGCTCTCCTGAACATGTCCCTGACCACAGCCGCTGAACAACACCTTCGGTGGACTGGGGCCAAATTCTATGCCCAAACTGATAGGATTGGCTCATGGCTGGCTCTAAAGTCCCAAACAAAGTCCCAAACAGCGCTCTCTTGCCTTCCCTAAAATTAGGATGGATAATGGGGAACTGACGCAGAACCCATCCAAGATAATGGACGCTTTCATGCGGTTCTATGCTGACCTTTATAAACCGAATATCAATCCTCCAAGGCACTACGAGACAAATTTTTAGATGACCTCCCTTTGCCTACACTAACTAAGGATCATAGTGAGCTTTTGTAAAGCCCATTCTCCCAAGAAGAGGTTTTAGATACCATTAAAACTGTTAAACTGGGTTCCTCCCCGAGGCCAGATGGCTTTTCCACTGGTTACTATAAGAAATTTGGTCCCTGCCTAGCCCCTCATTTGACACAATTTTTCAACTCTCTCAGGGATGGAACCCCTTTGGGTCAGGATTTGAACTCGGCATATATCTCGGTAATGCTGAAACCAGATAAGGACACTAGCAAGGTGGGTAACTTTCGCCCTATCTCACTTATTAATAATGACATTAAAATAATGACCAAAATACTGGCAAACAGAATTTTGAGTTTCATCTCCTCATATGTCCACAAGGATCAGGTGGGCTTCATCCCTGGGAGACAGGGCCCGGACCAGATTAGACATACCATTGATGTTATCTCTCTGCTTAAATTGCACTGGAGAGATTAATAAAAGACCACATAGATGAGTTCTTGCTGGAAAAAAATATTTTAAGCAACAGACAGCATGGATTCATGAAAGACAGAAGTTGTCAGACAAACCTGATTTCTTTTTATGAAGAGGTAAGTAAAACCTTGGACAGAGGGGTGGCTGTGGACGTGGTATACTTGGATTTTGCAAAAGCATTCGATACAGTTCCCCTCACACGGCTCATGTGCAATGTAAAGTCTACAGGATTGGAAATATCAGAAATACCTCTGTTGAAGTCGGAAATGACGAAACGCGTCAGGGTGTGACCCACACAATGTTATACCGAAAGTGACATGTACGCTCCACCGCTGTGAGACTCGGAACCAGGAAGTGATCTAGGTCGCTCCTTGCGGTTAGCGTTACGGATGTCGGACAGCTGACACGGTGAAGTGCACCCGGTTTTCTTTTATGCTGCATTAACTGTGATTTTTTGTACGTATAATTTTTGAAGGGGATATTTTGATGTAAGGGTTCATTGTTTCATAATAAAATGGTATTACACTATGTGCGCTTCTCTCTGTTTCATGATCTTTATTGGAGCACTAATCGTCCTGTGTTCTCCTGGAATAGTGGTGTCTACAAGTTTGTGTTCAGAGGAATACTCTTCTTAGAGGCTGGTTTTGAGCTTAGCTCTGGTGAGTTTAACCCCCTAAGGGGAGTCTATGTCACGTGGTGGAATTGAAGTGATTGGTGGAAGGTGCACACTACTTTGATCTCTATGCTCATCCATGGACAATACTCTGAATCACTGTATTTAACATCAGTCTTCTAAAAGACTGTCTGTGTGGAGTTGGCCACTTTTACTCAACAAATTAGCACTGTTTCATAGTATCTGATTGATACAGTATTTATACTGTGGATGTTCTTATATACTATTATTTTGATAATAAGTAACTGTGTGTGTGTTTTGGGAGGTTGTTCACCCTATTATTTAAGAGGGCGTAGGTGGGGTCCTGCGAGTCCGACACCGCTGTCACCTTACGCAACATGTGAAAGAATTTGTTCCAGTAGCTTCTGATTCGAGGACATGTCCAAAGATTGAAGCGTCATGCCTACATGACCACATCCTCTACAGCATAGTGGAGAGACGTCAGGGTAGATCTTAGCTAGTCTAGTGGGGACATAGTACCATCTCATGAATACTTTAATACTGGCTTCAATTAAAGAGATGTTCATAATAACTTTAAAGGATCTACGGAATGCTTGAAACCACAGTTCAGGGTTTAGCTGGATTTCCAGGTCGGACTCCCAAGCTCGTGCGTACAAGGGAGTATTCATCTTGTCTGCCAGGGAAGATTATATGATGGAGATACCTCCTCTCTGATCCATAATGCCAGAACACCATTGTTCGTATAGAGTAGATTTAGGGGTTTCTGACTTGTCAGTACATAGTGTGCGTAGAAAGTGTATAATTTGAGAGTCTAAATTTCTGAGAGTTAGGCGTGTCTAGTAGAGTTGAGCGGACACCTGGATGTTCGGGTTCGACGGGTTCGGCCGAACTTCGGAAAAATGTTCGGGTTCGGGACCGAACTTTAACTTGAACCCGGACCTGAACCCGAACCCCATTGAAGTCAATGGGGACCCGGACTTCTAAGGACTAAAAAGGCTCTAAAAAGGTAATGGAAAGGGCTAGAGGGCTGCAAATGGCAGCAAAATGTTGTTAAGAGCATGGCAAGTGCTCTGCAAACAAATGTGGATAGGGAAATAACTTAAAATAACATAAAAAATAAAAATAAAAAATAATAATCTTGACCTAGGAGGACGAGGTCCATATGGCGTAGGAGGTTGAAGTGGCGGTGGATGTGGCTGTGTAGGTGGAAGCGGCGGTGGAGGAGGACGAGGTAGCCAACACTGATTCAAAAATACAACAATGGCTGTGTAATGCCGGTGATGTGTCGAATTCTGTCCCCCGTCAAATAGTGTCCACCCTGTACTGCGCTTGCTCAGTATGTAGGACAATGGGATTTCTAAAATCTCCCAAGACGAACGGCGCCTGCGTGGTGAGTTCAGGTGAAGGCCACACCATCCGTGGTTCAAGACGAGCCAAGTGAGGTCGTGCCTGAAGCGTGGCGATCGAACCGAGCCCGTGAGGGGCCCTGTTACTATGTGCTACCGTATGTCCACTTGGATGGTGGGGCTTGAACCTGCACTCACAGCGCAGGCGCCGTTCATCTTCGGAGATTTTGTGAATCTCCTTGTCCTCTGTACTGCGCAAGCGCTGCGCCTTCGCAGTATGGGCCGGACACAATCCGATGGCCGGACAGTTTTTGTCACAACACCGGTATACATGTCTATTCTGCACAAGGTACGGACAAGTCCTGTGGGATCCATGCCTGGTTCATTTTAATGAACGTGAGCTTGTCCACATTGGCTCTGGACAGGCGGCTGCGCTTGTCTGTGATAACGCCCCCTGCCGTGCTAAATACACGTTCAGATAATACACTGGTTGCAGGGCAGGCCAGCACCTCCAAGGCATAAAGGGCAAGCTCAGGCCATGTGCCCAATTTGGAGACCCAGAAGTTAAAGGGGGCAGACCCGTCATCCAGTACGTGTAGGCCTGTGGACACATACTGCTCAACCATGTTGGTGAAATGCTGCCTCCTGCTAAGACGTTCCATCTCAGCTGGTGGTGCTGGTTGTTGTGGCGTGCTGACAAAGCTTTTCCACATTTCAGCCATGCTAACCCTGCCTTCTGAGGTGCTGCCGGTGCCCTGGCTGCGTTGGCGACCTCTTCCTCCTCCTCTGCCTTCGCCTTGTGCTTCCAACGTACGCCCGCTGTCAGGTGGGAATGCCACCAGCAGCGCGTCTACCAGCGTGCGCTTGTACTCGCGCATCTTACGATCCCGCTCCAGTGAGGGAATTAAGGACGGTACGTTGTCCTTGTAACGGGGATCCAGCAGGGTGGCCACCCAGTAATCAGCACCAGTTAAAATGTGGGCAACTCGGCGGTCATTGCGGAAACACTGCAGCATGTAATCGCTCATGTGTGCCAGGCTGCCCAGAGGCAAAGAAAAGCTGTCCTCTGTGGGAGGTGTATCGTCTGTGTCCTCTGTATCCCCCCAGCCACGCACCAGTGATGGCCACGAGCTGGTCTGGGTGCCACCCTGCTGTGAAAATGCCTCCTCCTCCTCCTCCTCCTCCTCCTCCATCTCCTCCTCCACCTCGTCATCCTCCAGAACTGTTCCCTTTCTGCCGGACAATTGTGTACCTGGCGTTTGTTGGTGCAGGAACCCACCCTCGTAGCCACTTGTGAAAGACTGCCCTGAAAGCCTTTGAAATGATCCCGCTTCCTCCTCCTCCTCCTCATCCTCCTGCGCCACATCCTCTTCCATCATCGCCCGAAGCGTTTTTTCAAGGAGGCATAGAACTGGGATAGTAACGCTAAGAACGGCGTCATTGGCACTGGACATGTTGGTGGAGTACTCGAAACAGCGCAACAAGGCACACAGGTCTCGCATGGAGGCCCAGTTATTGGTGGTGAAGTGGTGCTGTTCCGCAGAGCGACTCACGCGTGATTGCTGCAGCTGAAACTCCACTATCGCCTGCTGCTGCTCGCACAGTCTGGCCAGCATGTGCAAGGTGGAGTTCCACCTTGTGGGCACGTCACATATGAGGCGGTGAGCGGGAAGGCCGAAGTTACGCTGCAGCACTGACAGGCGAGCAGCAGCAGGGTGAGAATGCCGAAAGTGCGCACACACAGCCCGCACTTTCTGCAGCAGCTCTGGCATATTGGGGTAATTTTTAAGGAACCTCTGGACCACCAAGTTCAGCACATGCGCCAGGCAAGGGATGTGCGTCAAACCGGCTAGGCTCAGAGCTGCTACGAGATTTCGTCCATTATCGCACACCACCAGGCCGGGCTTGAGGCTCACTGACAGCAACCACTCATTGGTCTGTTGTTCCATGTCCCTCCACAACTCCTGCGCGTGGTGTGGGGTTTTTCCCCCAAACAGGAAAGTTTTAAAACTGCCTGCTGTCGTTTACCCCTGGCTGTGCTGAAGTTGGTGGTGAAGGTGTTACGCTGACCGGATGAGGAGGCGGTAGAGGATGAGGAAGCGGAGTAGGAGGAGTTAGCAACAGGAGGCAAACTGAAGCGCCCTGCAATCCTCGGTGGTGGAAGGACATGCGCCAAACTGCTATCTGCCTCAGGCCCAGCCGCCACTGCATTTACCCAGTGTGCTGTTAGGGAGATATAACGTCCCTGACCGTGCTTACTGGTCCACGCATCCGTAGTTAGGTGGACCTTGCCACAGATGGCGTTGCGCAGTGCACACCTGATTTTGTCCCCCACTTGGTTGTGCAGGGAAGGGATGGCTCGCCTGGAAAAATAGTGGCGGCTGGGAACGACGTACTGTGGGACAGCCAATGCCATCAGGCTTTTAAAACTCTGCGTCTCCACCAGACGGAATGACAGCATTTCAAAGGCCAGGAGATTTGAAATGCTGGCATTCAGGGCCAGGGATCACGGGTGGCTAGAGGGGTACTTCCTCTTCCGCTCCAATGTTTGGGAGATAGAGAGCTGAACGCTTCCATGGGACATTGTGGAGATGGTTGGTGACCCAGGTGGTAGTGTTGCTGGCAGATGCTCTGTTTGCGGGGTGGCAGTTGCCACTGTCACTACAGAGGTGGATGAAGAGGCCGAGACTGCAGCAGAAGAGGAAGCAGGAGGAGCCAGAGACCTTTCTTGGTTTTTGAGGTGTCTACTCCACTGCAGCTCGTGCTTTGCACTTAGATGCCTGGTCATGCAGGTTGTGCTCAGGTTGAGAATGTTTATGCCTCGCTTCAGGCTCTGATTGCACAGCGTGCAAACCACTCGTGTCTTGTCATCAGCACATTGTGTGAAGAACTGCCACGCTGGGGAACTCCTTGGACCTGGCTTTGGTGTGCTCAGTCCCTTGCTGCGTTGGGCAGTAGCAGACATACTGTCTAGCTGACAGACGCTCCGCTTTTGCACCCTGCTCCCTCTTCTGCTGTGCTGGTGGCTCTGTGCGACCACTGCCTCTTCCTCCAAACTACACTGGTCACCTGCATAACGTTGATTCCATGTGGGGTCGAGGACCTCATCGTCCTCCACATCATCTTCCACCCAGTCTTCACCCCTGCCCTCCTTGTCTGTCTGCACAATTGCGAAAGCAGCAGCAGTTGGCACCTGTGTTTCGTCATCATCCGAGACGTACTGCGATGGTCCTCCCATGTACTCATCATGAAACATAAGTGGTTGGGCATCGGTGCACTCAATCTCTTCCACTTCTGGGGCAGGGCTAGGTGGATGGCCCTGGGAAACCCTGCTAACAGAGTCATCGAAAAGCAGAAGAGACTGCTGCATGATTTGGGGCTCAGACTGCTTGGCTGATTTGCAAGGGGGTGAGGTGAAAGACTGATGGACATGGGTTTCAGGTGCCAACTCTGTTCTTTCATCAGAAGAGTGGGTGGGAGACAATGTGAAGGAACCGGAGGCACTGTCAGCAACCCAATCTACTATCGCCTGTACTTGTCCTGGCCTAAACATTCGTACAGCCTCATTAGGCGCGACAAAATACCGCCGCAGGCTCGGTCGCCTACTCGCACCTGAGGAAGGTGTTTCACTTGTGCGTGTATCTGGCACAGATCCACCACGTCCTCTCCCTGCAACAGGAGGTCCACCAGCAGCACCACGACCGGGGCCACCACGTCCCTTTGACCTTCTCCTCATATTTTCAAAATTTAGGATCTTGCCCTAAATGGGTGTTTTTGGAAGCGCAGAACACACCCACAGTACGTAACCGCTGAATCGCACAGCTACATTACTGCAGAAAATGCTATTCAAAAAAAATTTAGTTTTTTTAGTATAGCACAGTAGGAGAAAACTATATAGAAATTGTTTATTTCACACACCTCAAAATATGTATAACACACTGCAAACTTTTTTTTGTGCCACTAAACGGCGTTTTTTGGAAGAGCAGAACACACCCACAGTATGTAACCGCTGAATCGCACAGCTACAGAACTGCAGAAAATGCTATTCAAAAAAAATGTTGTTTTTTTAGTATAGCACAGTAGGAGAAACTATATAGAAATTGTTTATTTCACACACCTCAAAATATGTATAACACACTGCAAACTTTTTTTTGTGCCACTAAACGGTGTTTTTTGGAAGAGCAGAACACACCCACAGTACGTAACCGCTGAATCGCACAGCTACAGAACTGCAGAAAATGCTATTCAAAAAAAATGTTGTTTTTTTTAGTATAGCAACGTAGGAGAAAACTATAAAGAAATTGTTTATTTCAAACACCTCAAAATATGTATAACACACTGCAAACTTTTTTTGTGCCACTAAACGGCGTTTTTTGGAAGAGCAGAACACACCCACAGTACGTAACCGCTGAATCGCACAGCTACAGAACTGCAGAAAATGCTATTCAAAAAAAATTTTGTTTTTTTAGTATAGCACAGTAGGAGAAAACTATATAGAAATTGTTTATTTCACACACCTCAAAATATGTATAACACACTGCAAACTTTTTTTTGTGCCACTAAACGGCGTTTTTTGGAAGAGCAGAACACACCCACAGTACGTAACCGCTGAATCGCACAGCTACAGAACTGCAGAAAATGCTATTCAAAAAAAATTTTGTTTTTTTAGTATAGCACAGTAGGAGAAAACTATATAGAAATTGTTTATTTCACACACCTCAAAATATGTATAACACACTGCAAACTTTTTTTTGTGCCACTAAACGGCGTTTTTTGGAAGAGCAGAACACACCCACAGTACGTAACCGCTGAATCGCACAGCTACAGAACTGCAGAAAATGCTATTCAAAAAAATTTTTGTTTTTTTAGTATAGCACAGTAGGAGAAAACTATATAGAAATTGTTTATTTCACACACCTCAAAATATGTATAACACACTGCAAACTTTTTTTTGTGCCCCTAAACGGCGTTTTTTGCAAGCGTACATTAAAGTGCAAATTTTTTTTTTTTTTTTTTTGTCCTAAACGGGTCTTTTTTTGCACGAGCAAAATAAAATGTTTTTTTTTTTTTTTTTTTTTTCCTATGGGTCTTTTGGAAAAGAGAACAATAAAGTGCTTTTTTTTCCCCTAAAAGTTAGATTTTCTCTGACACTGGGCTCATGGCAGTGTAAAAAGACTGCACTGCAACACAAACAGGTAAACCTATGCAGATCGCTGATTTTAATCTCTGAATCTGGACTCCAATATAATATTCTCTCTCCCTGAAAGCACCAACACAGGAACCTGGCCCTACACTACACTATCTCTCTATCTTTTCCCTCAGATTGTAGAATCAGGACTAACGCATCTATCTTTCTATCTCTCCCTAAAAGCAGCAGCAGCAGACTAGATCCTCTCCCTATCTATTCTGAAGCAGAGTGTCATGTGTGCTGTGTGCCTCTAGCTTATATAGAAGCTGGGTCACATGTTGCACTGACCAATCACAGCCATGCCATTAGTAGGCATGGCTATAATGGCCTCTAAGGGCACACCAGCTAATCAAAAGGTGATTGGCTGGCCCCTGAAGCATTTCTAAATGCGTTATTAGATTGCCGAACCCGAACCCGGACTTTTGGGCAAAGTCCGGGTTCGGGTTCGGGAAAAAGCTAAAGTTCGGTACGGACCCGAACTTTACAGTTCGGGTTCGCTCAACACTAGTGTCTAGTCTACTCAGTCAGTACCCTAAGGATACAGGTCCGCATGAGGTGAAAAAGTGTCCTAATCTAGAGAGACAATTTTTCATCCACCGGCAGAATGCTAGGATATTCATACTGGGGGGAAAGTCGGGGTTGTGAAATAAATGGGAGAGGGGCTTCAGTTTTGAGATCAGAGGAGCTTGTTTGTGCAGTTTGTCACAGAGTGTTAAGGAGTGGGAGAGAGTGGGCGCCATGATAACAGGTCTCTGTTTAGCGGGTCGCCAAAGGACGAAATCAAGTGTGTGGTGTGGTGTGGCACAGCGTGTCTTGCTAGGGAGACCCAATCTGGTTTGCGACCCCTGGAGTAGATGATCAAGAATTGGGCCAGTTGCACTGCCTGGTAGTACAGCCACAAATTAGGGAGACCTAGCCCTCCCTAATTTTTAAGACGGAATAGGATCTCTTTAGCAAAGTGATGTCCCCTGTCCCCCCAGACAAATCTGACAGATTTAGATTGGAGCTTAGTAAAAAGTAACTTTTTGATAGGTATAGGGAGGGAATGAAATGGATACAGTAGGCCAGGAAGTAGTGTCATTTCAATTGCATTGATCCTGCCCAGCCAGGATAGACCACATTTCGACCAAGTTTTTATATCTACTTCTAGTTTGCGGAACATGGGAGGGCAGTTGGCCGCATATAGATTCCTTATTTAGGAATTACACTAACAGCATAGGTAATCATATCCATTGCCCAAGCAAATGGTAAGTGTTGTTTGAGCTGGTCCACTAGTTTCAGTTGGACAGATATGTTTAACGCTATGGATTTGGATACATTGACTTTAAGGCCTGAAATGGAGAAAAAGTCCTGAAGCAGCCAAAAAACATTTGGAGGCAAATATCAGTGGTGAGGTGAGAAATAAAAGCATGTCATCGGTGAAGAGGGCGCATTTGTGCTCTTCTGGCCCACACCTAACCCCTTTAATGTCGGGATTCGATCTGATGGTTATTGCTAATGATTTAATCATGATCGCAAAGATCAAGGGGGAAAGAGGGCAGCCCTGTTTAGTCCCTTTTTTGATATTAAAGAATCTGAATAGTCTTAAGCGTATTTTTGCATTTGTATTAAAGTAGAGGGTGTGGATAATCTTAAAAAGGTTTTAGCTGAAGCCCCATCTTTCTAGAATATCAAAGAGGTATAGTCAGAAAACAGAATCAAAGGCTTTCTAAAGGTCTATTAATAATAGATAGCCCTCCTGTGGTGGTCCCCTGTCCCAATGAGAGTGAAGCAGTGAGATCAAATCTATTACCCTTCGGATCTGGCCTTGTCTCCCCGGGATGAAGTCTGACAGATCTTTGTGTATATATCCAGCAATGAAGCTTGAAAGTCACATTACCAATTCTTTCGTCATGATCTTGAGGTCGTTATTTATAAGGGAAATAGGATGGTAATTACCCACATCACTTGTATCTTTCCCTGGTTTAGGTATGACCGTGATGAAGGTTCCATCATGGAGAGTGTTAAAAAAAACATGCCATAAAGTGTGCTAGGTGGGTACCCAATTTCTTATAATAACCGTAGTGGAAACTTACCCCACTCTCTCTCTTTATCGGTTATATGGCTGTTGTCTAGGGGTACCTGGGAGAGAGGGATAAGACACACCACGGCCCATGTCCTCCGTAACTAAGAGGTGAAGGCCAGAAGATTGGGCTTTTGTGCAGGTGTCCTAGAGTCAAGTCCAGTCCTTCGTCCCTGACTCCTTTGCTTTAGTAACCCAAGTTCCACACAGTGAATATGTACAACTCTGTTTTATTGCTTGGCAAGAAGAATAAAACTATCTCTTTTCTTTGGAAAATGAGGGACAGATTGAGGCACAATCCTTTCCCTTCTTGCTGCTGCCCACTGTGCTTTCACCAGTGGTGAATAGTCACTGCCACTGACTAGATAATATAGAACGTGAATTACCTTCGCTCACTTTGCCCCTGTCAGGGGAAGAAATCCACCCAAGGGAGAAGTGGAGGCCTCTGTCACCAGCGATGCTGCGCCGGACTCTCCGGAGAATTTACTGCGCACCAGTCCTCACGAACTCAGACACGGGCACCCAAGGAGTTAGGGCCCCCTCAGATTCCTCCACCCTCGCGGAACTCAGTCGAAGGTACTGAGCTCCAGGCATCCGCCATAGTACCTCACCCCAGGCTAAAGGTGCCTGAGATGGACTCCATCTCCGCTCCACCTAGGCCAAGGGCGCCTAGGCCTGGAACACCGGAACGCCAGCACCCAAGCTGAAGGTGCCTGGGTGCGGCCACGTCCTCCGACTCTGAAACCCCAGGTCAGGGCGTCCGTCCCTTTTATGACCTCTCCCTTTGCGCCACAGCGGGTTCCCCGCCCCGCTGTACCAGCTCCAGAGGAGGACAAAAAGGCACAGTCTTGCGGTGCGAGCCCAACCCCGGTCTATAGCAACAACGCCACCTTTAGGCCGGCGAGAACTTCACACCACCAGAGTCCTCCAAGACTCACAAAGGGAACCTTGAATTTCCTAACAATCAAAGCACCTGGGTTACACTACCACCCAGATGCTCCCCCTAAATTCAAGCACCCGCTACATAACATATCGAGAATCCGTCGGGCCCGAGGATTTTATGACTTCAACTAATATCTCTTCCAATAAGAAGGGTTTGTTTAAGTGTTCTTGATGACTGTTTTGTTTTGGGAAGGTAAAGTCTTGGAGGAATGATTCTAGCGTCTGCGAGTGCACGTAGGTCCGTTGGTCTGCGAGTGCACGTAGGTCTGTGAGTACCTGTGTATTGTCTTGTTGAGTACCTGTGCATTGTCTTGTTGAGTAGTAGTGTCAGGAAGCTAGTTGTTAGGTAATTTGGACAGGGTATAATCCCCAAACCTCTTAAATTAATAGGTACGATGCTCGGCGAGTGTGGAGAGGCGACTCTGTGTACATCTTGCGGCATGTATGCGTTCCTTGATCATTTGATAGAGGGCGAATACTGCTGTGCAAAGTTTAAGCACATTGTTTCCCTGGAAGCCCAGGTTCTGAAACTGGGGAAGCAACTGTCAGCACTGAGAAGACCCTCCACACTAAAGGAGAACCGGGAATGTACCCGGCAGGTGATGGCAGGGGCCAGCACAGAGGTGGGTGGAGACAAAGAGGTGCAGGCACTAGAAAATAGTAGATGGGTGACAGTCAGGAAGGGTAGAGGGGGAAGTGCCAGGGAGGCCGATCCAGGGATGGAGCATCCCAATAAGTACACTCCATTGAGTGACATTGGTGAAACCAGTCAGGGACCAGTGCTGCTGGAGCTGAGGGACTCTCCTAGCTGCCGGTAAAAGAACTCCTCCAGTGAGAGTGCGGGGGAAGGGAAAGGAAAGACAGATTCTGGTGGTAGGGGGACTCAATTCTTAGAAGGACAGAGAGGGCAATCAGTAACAAAGACCTGAAGCACCGAACTGTATGTTGTCTACCGGGCGCTCGGGTTCGGCACATCACGGATCTGGTGGACAGATTACTGGGAGGGGCTGGGGAAGACCCAGCTGTCATGGTGCACGTTGGCACCAATGACAAAGTTAGAGGCAGATGGAGTGTCCTAAAGAACGATTTTAGGGACTTGGGAGCTAAATTGAGGAAAAGGACCTCCAAGGTGGTATTCTCAGGAATACTACCGATACATCGATCCACACCAGAAAGGCAGAGGGAGATTAGGGAAGTAACCAAGTGGTTGAGAAGCTGGTGTAGTAAGGAGGGGTTTGGGATCCTGGAGGACTGGGCCAACTTCTCAGTCGATAACCAGTACTATAGAAGAGGCGGACTGCACCTAAATGAGGAGGGTGCAGATCAGCTGGGAATGAAGATGGCCAAAAAGTTAGAGGGGTTTTTAAACTAGGTGATGGGGGGGTCCAGAGGTAGAGATGGTCAGCGCAGAACATATTCCAGAGGGTCGTATTGGGGGCATTAGTGGTAGGGTAACCAAAGCACATAAACCCAAGTCCTAGTTGCAATCTCGGGACACCAAATAATAGGATAGTATGCGACCAGTCTAAACTACGTGGCACATTCACCAATGCCAGGAGCCTGGTGGACAAGATGGGAGAACTAGAGATACTGTTGTACGAGGAGGATTTGGATTTTGTGGGAATTTCAGAGACCTCGTTTAACAGCTCTCATGATTGGCTGGCAACCATTCAAGGGTATACCCTTTATCGCAAGGATAGAAATGGTAAAAAAGGGGGAGGGGTATGCCTATATATCAAGAATAATGTACCAGTGAATGTGAGAGATGACATCACTAAAGGAGCTAATGAGGAGATGAAATTGTTATGGGTAGAGCTCAAAAGGGATGAATCTAAGGGGAAAATAATACTGGGAGTATGCTATAGGCCCCCTAACCTGAGGGAGGAGGGGGGAGACAGATCTCCTATCACAATTTGGATTAGCAGCAAAGAAGGGAAGTGTTATCATAATGGGGGATTTTAATTATCCAGACATAGACTGGGTAGAGGGAACCACGCATTCATCTAAGGCTCGCCAGTTCCTAAATATCTTGCAGGACAATTTTATGGGTCAGATGTAGACGCACCAACTAGAAATAAAGCGTTACTGGATCTACTAATTACCAACAATACAGACCTGATCACGGATGTGGAAATAGGGGGCAATTTAGGTAACATCGATCACAGGTCAATTGGCTTCAGTATAAATCACACAAATAGGAAACATAAGGGGAATACAAAGACACTGAATTTCAAAAGAGACAACTTCCCTAAACTATGAACCTTGCCAGAAGGCATAAATTGTCATAAAATCTTAGGAACAAAGAACATGGAGGCGAGATGGGTTTGCTTTAAGAGCATATGAAATAAGGGCATTAGCCAATGCATCCCATTGGGTAATAAATTTAAAAGAGTGAGCAAAAGTCCTGGATGGATGGCTTAACTCCAATGTAAAAATGCATATAAAAGCAAAAGAGAAGGCCTTCAAAAAATACAAGGTTGAGGGATCATCATCAGAATTCAGACTTTATAAAGAATGCAATAAGAAATGTAAGGGTGCAATTAGGGCGGCTAAGATAGAACATGAAAAACACATAGCGGAGGAGAGCAAAAAAAATCCCAAGAAATTCTTTAAGTATGTAAACAGTAAAACTGCAGTGTCTATCCTCATGACACATCACAGGAAGCACCTCCATGGTTAACAGAGGACAGAATTAAAATTAGACTTGGGAAACTTAACATTAATAAATCACCGGGACCAGATGGCTTGCACCCAAGGGTACTTAGGGAACTCAGTCAAGTAATTGCCAGACCATTGTTCCTAATTTTTACTGACAGTCTACTGACTGGAATGGTACCAGCTGATTGGATAAAAGGCAATGTAGCACCAATATTTAAAAAGGGCCCAAAATACATCCCTGGGAATTACAGACCAGTTAGTCTAACATCAATAGTATGTAAGCTCTAGGAGGGGATGATAAAGGGACTATATACAAGAATATTTTAGTAATGCGAACAGTATCATTAGCAGTAATCATCATGGATTCATGAAGAATCGTTCTTGCCAAACCAATCTATTAACAGTGTATGAGGAGGTGAGTTGCCATCTAGATAAAGGAAGGCCCGTAGACATGGTGTATCTGGATTTTACAAAAGCATTTGACACAGTTCCCCATAAACCTTTACTGTACAAAATAAGGTCCGTTGGCATGGACCATAGGGTGAGTACATGGATTGAAAACTGGCTACAAGGGCAAGTTCTGAGGGTGGTGATAAATGGGGAGTATTTGGAATGGTCAGTGGTGGGTAGTGGGGTCCCCCAGGGTTCTGTGCTGGGACCAATACTGTTTAATTTGTTCATAAACGACCTGGAGGATGGGGTAAGCAGTGCAATCTTTGTAATTGCGGACGATATTAAGCTAAGCAGGGCAAGAACTTCTCCGCAGGATGTGGAAACCTTGCAAAAAGATCTGAACAAATTAATGGGGTGGACGACTACATGGAAAATGAGGTTCAATGTAGAAATTTTTTAAATAATGCATTTGGGTGGCAAAAATACGAATGGAATTTATACACTGGGGGGAGAACCTCTGGGAGAATCTAGGAGGGAAAAGGACCTGGGGGTCCTAGTAGATGCAATGCCAAGCTGCTGCTAACAAAGCAAACAGAATATTGGCATTCATTAAAAAGATGATTAACTCCAGAGATAAAACAATAATTCTTCCGCTCTGCAAGACTTTGGTCCGGCCACACCTAGAGTATGCTGTCCAGTTCTGGGCACCAGTCATCAGGAAGGATGTACTGAAAATGGAGAGAGTACAAAGAAGGGCAACGAAGCTAATAAAGGGTCTGGAGGATGTTAGTTATGAGGAAAGGTTGCGAGCACTGAACTTATTCTCTCTGGAGAAGAGACGCTTGAGAGGGGATATGATTTAAATTTACAAATACCATACTTGTGACCCCACAATAGGGATAAAACTTTTTTGCGGAAGGGAGTTTAACAAGACACGTGGCTGTTCTGTCCATCAGATGTCTATATTCTGATTATCTGCATTTGTGTGATTAAAATTACATTTAAAGTTGTAATTTACATAGACAATTATATGCAGAGCGCAGGCGCCATCTAGCGTCCTTTTTTGGTACTGCTTCAGTTTGTTATTATTTCATGCATTGTATGTGCAACCCAGGAAGTAGTTAGTAAGCAAGGTATTCTGGGTAGAATCTTCACAGGTAGTAAAACGGATTCACTATGCTTTGAGAAGACACTGCAAGAGGCAGGACATGTCTTGTTCAATCTATCACCATCACCCCTTAGAGAACTTAAAAAGTATTTTACTTATTGAGGTTTATTTTTGTTATTTGTAGTTTCACCTGGCTTGTTCTAATAAAGTTGAGATAAAAGAAATATGGTATCTGAAGTTTATGGGGCAAGAAGGTTTAAACTATATGTCCTTAAGACAGAACAGTGACATTTTTAAACTGACCTCTGAAAGGAAGATAAGCTGACTTCGGAAGTCTATACAGCCCGGAGCTACGCAGTACCCATACAGTCAGAAGCCTTAAAGAAATAGGCCTGCGGCAGGCGAAGTAAGCAGCCACGCTACACAGAGACACGCTCTGTCAAGCAGCACCGACACTAGAACGGTCTCTATACAGCAAGACAGCTTCTTCCCCGCAGCCATGTTTCACAGTGAAACATCTTCTTACAAAACACGATCACAAGCAAGCTCATCTATGTCATCTGCCGCAAATGCAGCAGCTATCGGCCGTTCAAAAGCTGAAGCAGCAAGACCCAGGGCCGCATTCGTAGACCAAGAGCTGTAGATAAAAAAAAGAAAAGGCCCACCTTGAAGCAGAGAGGGTGAGACAGAAACAAGAAAGAGAGAAGGAAAGAATACGCCTGGAACAAGAGAGAGAGAGAAGGAAAGAGTACACATGGAACAAGAGAGAGACAGAGAAGGAAAGAGTACGCCTGGAGCAAGAGAAGGAACAACAAAGAATACACCTGGAAGACGAGCTAGCCCATCAGGAAGCATCTCTGAAATTGCAGCAAGCTATCTAAAAGCTAACATGGAGAAGCTGGCAGTGGACCGAGATGCTGCCGCCACCATTGCAGAAGCAGAAGCTTTAGAGGCAGCTGTCTACGATGAGCCAAGAGTAGGTAGAAGCATACCGGGTCTAGAGGAAGACCACCAAGATTCCTCACAACGCACTTCAGATTATGTCTACCAGCACTGTCACCCAAGCAGCATGCTACAACAAGAAATTAAACATGACGTCAGTGAGTCACATCAAATAAAGCAGCAACAAGCCGACCTTGGACCCCAGTGCTACAAGCAAGAAAAATCTGACAGAGATCCAGACTATCCAGTCCCAACCAAACCTTCTACTCCACAAGGTACTCAGCCTATATACAAAACATCAAACACCTGTCTTCACTCCAAAGGTGTATGCAACGAGCCGGTACAAACTGCCAACCTTATGCAAGTTCGAACCCAGCGAGCCTAAAGAAAAGATTTCTACCAGGTATGCCTATACACCGCACCACAATACACCAGCAGCCTACCCCAATGCCAATCAGGCTACTGTAGACTTTGCCAAGTTCCTGGCCAAACGTGAGTTAGTTACCCAAGGACTTGTCAAATTTAGTGATCGCCCTCAACACTACAGGGCATGGCGATCCTCTTTCCAGAGTGTCAATCAAGGTCTAGATCTATCCTGCAGGCAACAGATAGAACTCCTTGTAAAGTGGCTTGGCAATGATTGTGCTGAACATGCCAAAAGGATCAGAGACATTAATATAAACCACCCTGATATAGGCCTTGCAAACATCTGGAACAGACTGGATAGATGTTATGGCTCACCAGAGGCTATAGATCTCCGATTTATATAGGCCTCTCATGACGTCACAGTCACATGCTCCGGGTGGCCACATGCTCCCATGACGTCACAGTCACATGCTCCGGGGCCACCCGGAGCTTGTGACTGTGACGTCATGAGAGGCCTATATAAATCGGAGCGCACCGCACAGCCAGCATTACAGCGGGAGGAAGCGACGTGTCAACATCGAAGAGGAGAAGAGGGAAGAAGGCGACGGAGAAGACCGGGCCCCGCTAGCAAAAGAGCTGGAAGAAGATAGCGGAGGCCCGGCAGAAGGAAGAAAGAACCGGAGAGCGAGAGAAGAAGAGGGAAGAAGGCGACGGAGAAGACCGGGCCCCGCTAGCAAAAGAGCTGGAGGAAGATAGCGGAGGCCCGGCAGAAGGAAGAAAGAACCGGAGAGCGAGAGAAGAAGAGGGAAGAAGGCGACGGAGAAGACCGGGCCCCGCTAGCAAAAGAGCTGGAAGAAGATAGCGGAGGCCCGGCAGAAGGAAGAAAGAACCGGAGAGGAGAAGAGGGAAGAAGGCGACGGAGAAGACTGGGCCCCGCTAGCAAAAGAGCTGGAAGAAGATAGCGGAGGCCCGGCAGAAGGAAGAAAGAACCGGAGAGTGCGAAGATGACACCGGAGACCCCCGAAGTCGGAAGAGACCCCAGGAGTCGGAAGAACACCCCCGAAGACGGAAGAGACCCCCAGAGTCGGAAGAGACCCCCGGAGCTGTGCAATAAAATTACTTTAAAAACCTGTGTGTGTTTTTTTATTGACATTTTTTTCCACCAGGTGAATGGGTCGGGGTAAGATGTACCCCATACTCATTCACATAGGGTGGGGGGCCGGGATCTGGGGGCCCCCTTATTAAAGGGGGGCTCCCAGATTCCGATAAGCCCCCGCCCGCAGACCCCGACAACCAACGGCCAGGGTTGTCTGGAAGAGGCCCTGTCCTCATCAACATGGGGGCAGGGTGCATTTGGGTTTGGGGGCCACAGGTCACCCCCCCGCCCCAAAGCACCAAACCCCCCATGTTGAGGGCATGCGGCCTAGTACGGTTCAGGAGGGGGGGGGCGCTCTCTCGTCCCCCCTATTTTCCTGCGGCCTGCCAGGTTGCATGCTTGGATAAGGGTCTGGTTTGGATTTTGGGGGGAACCCCACGCCGTTTTTTTGGCTTAGGGGGTTCCCCTTAAAATCCATACCAGACCCAAGGGCCTGGTATGCTCTTGGAGGGGGAACCCATGCCGGTTTTTTATTTAAAATTTGGCGTGGAGTTCCCCCTCAAGATTCATACCAAACAGAGTGCCTGGTATTGGCGGGGATCCAAGTCGGATCCCCGTTCATTGAAAGTCGGACATATGTCGGCTTCGTGTCGCAGGGCAAAGTCGGATCCAAAGTAGGACGGCTGTCGTGTCGTACAAGTGTGAACCCAGCCCTACTGAGATTGTGGACTTTGTAGACAGACAAGCAGGAATGAAAGATGACCCCAGCTTCATTTTTCAGTGTCTTATACCACTTCTTCTGAGCCTTAGCAACTCAGAGCTCCAGTAGCAGTGCACAAAACTGGCATTTCTTCCCACAGATTTGCAGAGTCTCAGCCAGAGGATCAAGACAGCGACCCTACTAAGTTCTGCCCTCTGCATAAGATTCCACATCCTCTTCTGAAATGCAGAGCCTTCAGAACAAAGACCATCCAGGATGGCAAGGCTTTCCTCAAAGAGAACAACATCTGTTACAAGTGCTGCTCTTTGACCACATACTTCGCCAAGGACTGTAAGGTCAGTGTCAAATGTACAGAGTGTGACAGCACAGAGCACAACACAGCTTTACACCCAAGGCCTACGCCAAGAACCTTCCCACGTGTCCATGGTGACAAGGAGCAAGGCAGGGAGACCAAAGACTCTAGTACAAATGCCACAGCAATCCCTTCACAGTGCACTGAAGTCTGCAAAGGAAGTACAGATGGCAGATCCTGCTCTAAAATATGTCTAGTGAAAGTTTATCCAAAAGGACGCAGAGACAAAGCAGTCAAGCTCTATGTTATCTTGGATGATCGGAGTAATAAATCACTAGCTAGATCTGTGTTTTTTTACATTCTAAACCTTAAAAGGCCCTAGCAGCCCTTACTCCCTTAGGACCTGTGCAGGTACAGTGGAAACGGCGGGGAGAAGAGCTGACGGCCTACAAATTGAATCTATGGATGGTAAGACATGCCTACCCTTACCGACCATAATAGAGTGCAACCAGATGCCAGACAACAGATCAGAGATTCCCACACCAGATGCAGCAGCTCACCAGACTCACTTGAATCACATAGCACATCTCATACCAGAACTAGATGATCAGGCTCAGATAATCTTACTCCTCGGGAGGGATATCTTGCAAGTCCACAAAGTAAGAAAACTGATCAACGGTCCTCATAATGCACCATATGCCCAAAAACTGGATCTTGGGTGGGTCATTATAGGTGATGTTTGCCTGGGAGGTACACACAAACCGGCATCTGTTAATAACCTGCTCACTAGTACCCTCAAGAATGGTCGTCCTTCTCTTCTCCAACCCTGTCAATGTACATCCTCATAAAGGAGCTACCACACAACAACCCTGTACCTCTTCCTTTCCTAAGTCCTCTCTGTGACAGCAATACCTATGACGATGACCAAAGCGACTTAGGACGCACAGTGTTCAGGAGAACAAAGGAGGACAACCAGGTAGCAATGTCCATTGAGGATAGGCTCTTCCTAGAAGTTATGGAAAGGAGTATGGAGAAATACGTGACTAATAGCTGGGTTGCACCTCTTCCCTTTAGACCACAAAGACAACGTTTGCCTAACAGAGAACTAGCATATAAACGCCTCACTTCCCTAAGACACAATCTTCAAAGGAAACCAGAGATGAGAGAACATTTATTTTCCTTTATGGACAAAATATTCAAGAATGGTCATGCTGAGATTGCCCAAAACCTCAAAGACTGAGAGGAATGTTGGTACTTACCCATATTTGGGGTCTATCACCCTAAGAAGCCAGGGCAGATTAGAGTGGTGTTTTATTCCAGCGCCAAGCATGAGGGTGTCGCTCTAAATGATGTCCTTCTCTCTTGCCCTGACCTTAACAACAGACTATTAGGAGTACTTCTCTGCTTTTGCAAGTATTCAGTTGCATTCATGGCAGACATACAGCAAATGTTCTATTGCTTTCTTGCTAAAGAAGAACACCAAAACTTTCTGAGGTTTCTCTGGTTCAGGGACAGCAAACCCTCTGGAGACATCACAGAATACCGCATGAGGGTGCACATATTTGGCAACAGTCCTTCCACTGCAGTTGCTATATATGGCCTCAGACACTCTGCTAGAGTGGGAGAGTGAGAGTATGGGTCAGATGTCAGACAATTTGTGGACAAGGATTTCTATGTAGACGATTGCTTTAAATCACTACCCACAAATGAAGCCGCAATCAGTCTCCTCAAAAGAACTCAGGCAATGCTTGCTTGTTCCAACTTAAGGCTCCACAAGATTGCTTCCAACAGTAGAGAAGTTTTAGAAGCCTTTCCTGTCCAGGATCATTCCAATGAGTTAAAGGACTTAGATCTAGGCACAGACTCACTTCCCATGTAAGGCAGATTTTGTTTGCTTTGGGACTTAAGATCTGACACCTTTACTTTCCAAGTGAACACAGAAGAAAAACCTTTTACCCGTAGGTGTCCTTTCTACCATAAACGACCTGTACGATCCTTTAGGCTTTGCAGCACCTGTCACCATCCATGGTAAGGCACTACTTAGAGACTTAACCTGTGAGTCACTAAATTGGGACCACCCTCTCCCCACTGACAGGAAGAACTTATGGCTAGAGTGGAAGGACTCACCAACAGCTCTATCCAACCTTAAAATTCCACGCCCATATGCTCCTCTGTCATCTGCAGACGTTCAGATGCAAAGACTTTGTATGTTTGTGGATGCTTCTGTTAAAGCAATTGCTGCTGTAGCTTACCTGAAAACCATAGTCACAAAAGGACAATGCCACATAGGGTTTGTAATGGGGAAAGCAAAACTTGCACCACTTCCCGAACACACCATACCCAGGCTGGAACTTTGTGCTGCAGTATTGGTTACAGAGCTAGCTGAACTAATTGCAACAGAGACAAACCTAGAAATTCAAAAAGCTGAGTCAATGGACACTTCAGGTTTCATTAATGCTCTTAGACGTTTCATTGCAGTCAGAGGCCCAGCGAAACTCATTCGCTCTGACAGAAGGTCTAACTTTGTATGAGTAGTAAAGGAACTTCAAATTCCTTCTAACCTGGACATTCTCAGAGTAGAAAGATACTTGAGTAAGCAAGACTGCACGTGGATCTTCAACCCACCTCACTCTTCTCACATGGGAGGTGTTTGGTAGAGGGTGATAGGCATAGCCCTCAGAATTCTTGACTCTATCTTCCTACAAGTAGGAATTGCAAGACTTACTCACAAATGTTTAGTGACATTTATGGCAGAGGTTACAGCTATCATTAACGCCAGACCTTTGACTTCAATTTCAAGTGATTCTGAAGATCCAGTGGTTCTCACACCTGCCATGTTGCTCACGCAAAAGACTGGTCTTGTAGGTACTCCAGCTGGAGAGTTTTGTAAGAAGGACTTTTACAAACGCCAATGGAGACAAGTACAAACCCTTGCCAATACCTTCTGGAGTCGGTGGAAGGAACAATACACATCTACTCTACAACTAAGGAGGAAGTGGCACACTGAAAAGCCTAATCTTAAACCTGGTGATGTTGTGCTCATGAAAGATTGCCAGACACTAAGGAATATGTGGCCTTTAGGTCTGGTCACCAAAGTACTCCCAGACAAAAGAGGTCACCCTGGGACTTTGAATGAGATGAGAGAGGTTTAGCCAATGTTCACAGCAAACAATGAGACAAAATCAATAAATTTGTTTCAAAGTGTTATGTAACGAAGCGGCAACAACAATGATTGTGAGTTACCTGGCATAATAGCCAATGTACACAGCACAGATGAAAGTAAATGTATAGAGATTTATTACAAATGTTGTTATACATCAATGAGCAACAGTAAAACTTGAAAGTTGCTGGGCCAGTGGATACACATATACAATAAGGAAATAAAATGTACATACATATAAGCAGGGAAATATGTAGACATAATGCAGACATCGATAATACCCAGCATCTACATGCATAAAACAAGCATCAATAAAGCCCTACTAGTTTTGCGAGACCCTGCTCGCTTCTTCAGGGGCGGATGCATGAATGTTGTATCTGCAATGTAAGTAATAAAATCAATAGATGTATGTTGTTAATAAATGGGGCAGGCGGAATGATTGGCAAGAGAGGTCTGAAGAGGGACCTCATACTTACCGATGGGCTGAAATGAATTGCCAAACACTGGATATCAAGATGGCAGCCACGTAATGCATCCAGCTCGGGAGCTGAGGAGACGGAGCAAACAAAAGCCACAACAGAGGAACATCTGGAGGATCAGCATGGTCTGGATAGGGGTATTTCTAACTGCAGTCTCCACTAAACCCTTGAAATCATGTCTAGAAAATATCTGCAAGGATGCACATGTATCAAAAGGCATCACGGTTGCAAAATGAGCTTAATGTGTAAGGTTATATTAGATAAGATTTAATCTATATATAAATGTGTAAATAAATGAATTAAGCTTACTACAGTATGTTGGTATGAACGACTATCTGAGATATGGGATATGGTATATACATGAATAAAAACCAACATGATTACAAAGTTGGTATGGGCAGGGAGACTACGGGACAATGTAGAAATTATATAAATATTGCATGTGTAAAAGAACAATGTAACAGACCCAATGGGTGTCAAGAAAGTATAAAAGTTGTACCTCAGTTTGTTCTTAAGAATGTGACCACTCTATCCCACCATCAAGTTGTGAATCAAAGTCCCAGCCGCGCTGAACGTCCAAATATGCCCACAAGGGCCCAAAAGCTCCACTCCCAGCGTCATGTACGGGCGGCGACGCATAGGCGTCAGTGAGACGTCCACTGCCAGAGGCAGTGCGCAACTGCAGCAACCACCGAGCCATCCAGGATGACCCACACAGCCCACACTTCAGTGACATCAGGGAGACATCCGTGTGTGGGTGTGGAACACATGGCGCCGATGTGCAGGTGGCCACCCCTGTCTGCAGAAAGGGGAGGACAGCAAGAGATCAGGATCTTGCCAATCATTCCGCCTGCCCCTATTTATTAACAACATACATCTATTGATTATTACTTACATTGCAGATAGAACATTCATGCATCCGCCCCTGAAGAAGCAAGCAGGGTCTCGCGAAACTAGTAGGGCTTTATTGATGCTTGTTTTATGCCTGTACATGCTGGGTATTATCGATGTCTGCATTATGTCTACATATTTCCCTGTTTATATGTATGTACATTTTATTTACTTATTGTATATGTGTATCCACTGGCCCAGCAACTTTCAAGTTTTACTGTTGCTCATTGATGTATAACAACATTTGTAATAAATCTCTATACATTTACTTTCATCTGTGCTGTGTACATTGGCTATTATGCCGGGTAACTCACAATCATTGTTGTTGCAGCTTTGTTACATAACACGTTGAAACAAATTAATTGATTTTGTCTCATTGTTTGCTGTGAACATTGGCTAAACCTCTCTCACCTCATTCAAAGTCCCAGGGCGACCTCTTTTGTCTTTTTGTGTACTATTAGGGATGGAGGTGTCAGAGGGGTCACACCAGACCTTTATTTTCTTTTTCTTATTTTCTTTTACCAAAGTACTCCCAAGCAAGGACAATCGTGTCCGTAAGGTTGAGGTCAAGACCTTTCAACAGAATGAGGCCAAAGTGTTCTTAAGACCAGTGACTGAACTTGTTCTGTTGCTTTCTACGAAGGACTCTGTTAGTGACGTCACTTGACGTCAGGCGGGGAGTGTTCTGTCCATCAGAAGTCTATATTCTGATTATCTGCATTTGTGTGATTAAAATTACATTTAAAGTTGTAATTTACAATTATATGCAGAGCGCAGGCGCCATCTAGCGTCCTTTTTTGGTACTGCTTCAGTTTGTTATTATTTAATGCATTGTATGTGTAACCCAGGAAGCAGTTAGTAAACAAGGTATTCTGGGTAGAATCTTCACAGGAAGTAAAACAGATTCACCATGCTTTGAGAAGACACTGCAGGAGGCAGGACATGTCTTGTTCAATCTATCACCATCACCCCTTAGAGAACTTAAAAAGTAAGTTTTTACTATCTCATCTTGTATTGTGTATCGTTGTTTCTGCAATTTATGCTGTATTGTATGAGATATTGTACTTATTGAGGTTTATTTTTTATTATTTGTAGTTTTACCTAGCTTGTTCTAATAAAGTTGAGATCAAAGAAATATGGTTTCTGAAGTTTATGGGGCAAGAAGGTTTAAACTATATGTCCTTGAGACAGAACAGTGGCCATTCATTAAAATTAGAGGGAAAGATGTTTAACCTTAAACTACGTAAAGGGTTCTTTACTGTAAGAGCGGCAAGGATGTGGAATTCCCAGGCAGTGTTCTCAGCGGGGGGGGAATCAATGGTTTCAAGAAACTATTAGATAAGCACCTGAACGACCACAACATACAAGGATATACAAGGTAATACTGACATATAATCAACACATAGGTTAGACTTGATGGACTTGTGTCTTTTTTCAACCTCACCTACTATGTAACTATGTAACTAAGAGTGTTAGGGGCTGATTGTTATATAATCCTGAGTAGAAGGCACGGAAGGTTTCCATCATTCTTATGGGATACTGGGTTAGGTTGCCTGTCATGGTGCCAACTTTGGGGAAGGCTAGTGTGCATGGTTTGGGGCTAAGTTTTGCTACCAATTTAGAGCCTATCTTGTCTTTTTGTAAGTAGAAACATCCCCCGGTCAATTTTAAGTGTTTTTCCGCTGAAGTGGTTAGGGATAGGCCAAGTTGAACCCAGGCTGCATCAAGAGGAATTAGGTTGTCAGGGGTCATTAGTGTCATTACGGAGTGGAGTGGTCCGATAGGGAAGTGTCACAGATTTTAGAGGTAATCGCTAATGGAATAGCAGCGGATTGCAGGAAGATGTGGTCTATCCTGGAATGAGTGCAGTGTGGAACAGAATAATGTGTGTAATCTTTAGTGTGGGGGTTAATTTCCTTCCAAGTATCTACCAAACCGTTTGAATACATGAGCTGCGCCACTTTCAGGCTTCGTCTGGGTGGGCATTTGGCTTTTGGTGTCCTTAGGTTTGACTTGTCTAAGTAGAAATCGAATGGTGTGTCAGAGTTACCCCCTAAAATAACTGCCTAGAAAGTATGGCTTCAAGGTTTGTAAGACAGATTCAAAGAATGTTCCTTGGCCTTTTTTAGGTGCATAATAAGTATTAATGTGCAAGTCCTTCCATCTATTGTGCCAAATACCAATAAGTAGCGACCCTCCGGATCACTAAGAACTTAGTGAGTGAGAAGTTAATCCATTTAGAAAAACAGACTGCCACTGCTCTCATCTTGTTCTCAGCATTCGCCAAGTAGAATTGCAGGAAACTCTTGTGGAGTTGAGGGGCTGTATGTGGTTGGGAAATGAGTCTCTTGTAGTAGTAAAACATCTGCCTAATGTGTGATGCAGATGCAGTATTTTACGATGTTTTACTGGGGAAGTAAGCCCCTGAATATTGTGGGAGACGATCTGATGTTTCAGATCTTGATGTGGTGTATTAGGCATGGATCAGGTGGGAGAAATACTCGAAATAGAGAGCGATCTTACCATCTGGAGGCAGCTTCCTTGATGCAGACTTCATAGGTTCCATAGTGTCCCAATCCTGTGTACACTGAGATAGGAACTCCAGAGAGGCCCTGAGAATGGTGGAGGTTGGGAAGCAGAGCAGGGGAGGGGAGGGGAGGAAGAAAGAATAAGAGGTGCAGGAAAAAGAATAAGAAGATGCATTAGTTAACAAATTACTCAATACAACCCAAATCCCAAAAGAGCTGGAGAGGGGACCGCCCCTGCCCAGCCCTATACCCAGAAGTAAACCAGGTCATCCTAGTCATGATGAGTTAATCTGACTGCGATAGGAGAACAATAACGAAAAAGCCTATCGACGTCAGTTGGTGGCGCACTGCAACCACTCCAGTCGTCCTAACCGTAAAGTTTAACTATAACAATAAAAAATACATAAAGTCTAAGCCCTGTTTTGTTGTCATAGAGAATGGCCAGCCCTGCACAGCCATCTCTCCCACTCCCCCACTTGACAACACGCGACATCATGAAAAATGGCAGCCAGGGGTCGGCCGCTAGCACTATTAAAGGAGAGAACCACAATCAGTGATGCCTCCTTGCCGGGAGTGTACCCCAAAAGAAAGTTGCGATGGCCCATTGGGTTCTTCCACATACTAAAGTCAGAAGAAGATGTTGAAAGGTGGATATATATCCAAGTCTGCAGGTTGTTGAATACCTGAAGGCACAATCTAATATAACAGGCTAACATAACAAAATAGCATAATAAAATGGAAAGATGGAGAGTCCCTTGGTGTTCCGACATCCCAGTACGGTCCCCACTTAGGAACTTTGGGGTTAACGAGAAAGTTATTCAGTAGAAATGAAATGTCAGTTTCAGGGAGGGAGGGTATCTCCAAAGCACAGGTCCAAAGAGAACTGGGTGGAAGAGAAACTCTTGAAAGTTGTCTGTCAGCATCATAAAGGATGTGAATCCATTGATCTCTTAGGTTGTTGCTTCTGCCATACAGGAGTTAGGGGGCTTGGTTGTGATGGTCATTTAGAAACCCTCTATTGGACGATGGTTGGGGAATTTTTGGGGTGATCAGCCCTAAGTGTAGGAGTAGGCATTTGCCTCCTGAAAAGGAGGAGAGGTTGTAGGGCTTGTTGCGATATGAAAAGTTCAGGCGAAGCGGGAAGGCCCATCTGTAAGTGAAGGCTGCTCTCCAGGACTTAGACTGGGGAGGAATTATTGGCATCAATAGACACAGAACAGAAATGGGAATTCTTCAAAAAGACTGTTTGTGAACTCACTGCAAAGTATATTCCCATGGGTAATAAGTTTAAAAGGCTAAAAATAAAACCTATGTGGCTCACGGCCAGAGTTAAAAAAGCTATAAACAATAAAAAAAGAGCTTTTAAAAAATATAAAAATAAAGGAACACTAGGGTCGTTTAAATGTTACAAAGAATATAACAAACATAGAATGTGCATGGAGAAATCCACCGAATTCATCCCGACCCTCTATCCGAACTTAATATATCCTGCATCACCTTGGCCCCTTTGATCCCACAAATAGGGAGCCATTTCTCCCCCATACCTGATATATAGTGGTAATAGACACTGCTTTCTGTGACGGTTTAATGTGATTATATACAAGCTACCCTGTTAAAATGCTGTATTAAGAGACCTGTAACTGATTCTTTATATCTTTTCAATAAAATAAAATTTCTTGGAAAAAAAAAAAAAAAAAAAAAAGAATATAACAAAATATGTAAAAAGGAAATCAAGGATGCAAAATCTCAAAACGAACGACAGATTGCAAAAGATAGGACAAACCCCCAAAAATTATTCAAATATATTAATAGAAAAAGGTCAAGTCTGAGCATGTAGGCCCGTTACAAAATAATCTAGAGTGGATGACTGGGGACAAAGAAGGCTAATTTATTAAATACTTTCTTCAGCTCTGTGTATACAACGGAGCATGGGGGAGCTCATGTCCATAATGGGGGTGGTATTGAAACAGCCACGAATGATCCAAAATGGCTTAAAAGTGATATGGTTCAGAAATATTTAGACAGAATAAAGGTGGATAAAGCACCTGGACCAGATGGCATACACCCACGGATCCTAAAAGAATTGAGCTCTGTAATTTCAAAGCCATTGTATCTAATTTTTAGGGACTCATTAATGACGGGAATAGTACCACTGGATTGGCGCAAGTCCAATGTGGTGCCTATATTTAAAAAGGGAACAAAGTCTTTACCAAGTAACTATAGACCTGTTAGTTTAACTTCTATAGTTGGGAAGATACTGGAGAGCTTAATAAAAGACCACATAGGCGAGTTCTTGCTGGAAAAAAAATATTTAAAGCAACAGACAGCATGGATTCATGAAAGACAGAAGTTGTCAGACAAACCTAAGTCAATTGTCCATTCTAAAACACCAACTTTTTCAAGCAAACAGCATGTATATAATATGCCCACTGTTTTCTTTATAGATATCCACGATATCTGTCCTGGCCAGTGTATAGCCAAGCGTCCACAACCCAACTATTCCCTGTGTGGCCCTTTTTTGGAGCATTTTTATCAACTGTCACACTTCATGCATTTTCTTCTTTTGGGTCTGACACAATTCTTTGGAGACACACATGACAACTTCTATTGAGTCGGTGGGTGGCTATTTGTAGTTCTGTCCTCAACGATGCTCCCTTCCCCTGCCCCCGTACATGTCGATATGTTTTGATATGTATGTATATATGGTTCTATTATGTGTATTTCTGTTTTTGTATCTCATCTAGAACATGCTATGGTCAGTCAATCTGGAATAACTCTGATGAAGGGACCCCCAATAAGTCCCGAAAAAGCATCGGCTGGAACACTGACTGCATGAAAATATCTCAATATTGTATATTGGTAATTTTATGATGTTACATTGTTGGTGTTGTCTACACCTTTTATATTCTATTCTTTTTTCATTAAATGATACTAATTTATCAAACAAAATTGTCTCATCTAATCTTGTTGCCTACAAAGTCCCTATACTCTCATTTTGGGGAGATTTTCTTTTCTGTTATGTCAGACAAACCTAATTTCTTTTTATGAAGAGGTAAGTAAAACCTTGGACAGAGGGTTGGCAGTGGACGTGGTATACTTGGATTTTGCAAAAGCACTCAATACAGCTCCCCACACACGGCTAATGTGTAAGGTAAAGTCTACAGGCTTGGAAATATCAGTTTGTAAATGGATAGAAAACTGTCTAAAAGACAGAGTTCAGAGAGTAGTGGTTAATGATTCTTACTCTGAATGGTTTAAGGATATCAGTGGTGTACCCCAAGGTTCAGTGCTGGGACCCTTACTTTTTAATATCTTTATAAATGATATTGGGTCTAGGATCAAAAGTACAATTTCTGTCTTTGCAGCTGACACTAAGCTATGCAGTGGAATAATGTCCTTACAGGATGTCTCCAATTTACAAGCCAACCTCAATGCACTGTCTAATTGGGCGACTATGTGGCAGATGAGGTTTAATGTTGATAAATGTAAAGTTATGCACTTGGGGGCTAAGAATATGCATGCATCATACATACTAGGGGGAGTACAACTGGGGGGATCCATAGTGAAGAAGGATCTGGGGGTTTTGGTAGATCATAAGCTCAATAATAGCATGCAATGCCAAGCTGTGGTTTCCAAAGCGAGCAAAGTCCTTTCTTGTATTGAGAGGTATGGACTCCAGAGAGAGAGATATAATTTTGCCCCTGTTCAAATCATTAGTTAGACCTTATCTGTAATATGCAGTTCGGTTTTGGGCACCAGTTCTCAAAAAGGATATTCACTTTACGGTCAACACAGAGGACATGGGGGCACTCTTTACATCTAGAGGAAAATATATTTCATCTCCAAATATGGAAAGGATTCTTCACAGTAAGAGCTGTGAAAGTGTGGAATAGACTCCTTCCAGAGGTGGTTCTGGCCAGCTCAGTAGATTGCTTTAAGAAAGGCCTGGATATTTTCGTAAATGTACATAATATATCTGGGTATTAAAATGTATAGGTAAAGTTGATCCAGGGAAAATCTGATTGCCTCTGGGGGGGGGATCAGGAAGGATTTTTTTCCGCTGCTGTAGCAAATTGCATAATGCTCTGCTGTTTTTTTTTACCTTCCTCTGGATCAATTGTGGGTGTAGAATTGGGTATATGGGATTGTATGATATTTTTTATTTTATTTATTTTCATGGTTGAACTAGATGGACTTGTGTCTTTTTTCAACTTTACTAACTATATATCTTTGGGCAGCACAGTGGTGTAGTGGTTAGCACTTTCACCTAGCAGCAAAAGGGTCGCTAGTTCAAATCCCAACCACGACACCATCTGCCTGGAGTTTGCATGTTCTCCCTGTGTCTGCATGGGTTTCCTCCGGGTACTCCGGTTTGCTCCCACACGCCAAAGACATGCTGGTAGGTTAATTGGATCTTGTCCAAATTGGCCCAGTATATATGCGTGTTCGACTGTGTGTCCAAAGTGTGTTGAGATCCTACGGGGTAAAAGACCACACCAGCCAGGCAGACACTGGCTGCAAAAAGCACCTAGAGGTGATTAAGTTCGTATGTGTAGCACTATACAAGTCATTCATTCTTTGTGTGCCAGAACCTGAAGTAACAGTTTTAAAGATTGTGCTTTTGAACAGTGTATTGCGACAGGTCTGCAAAGATTTGGATTTTATGGCCCATGATTTCCAGCTTATCAGAGGTGCGGGACAACGTCATCACTTTCTCTTTGACTGTATAGACGTGGGGTTTCACTATAATGTCCCTAGGGAGCCCGTCTAATCGTGGCGTTTGTAGAGCTCTGTGTGCTCTATCAAGCTCCAAACAATGGGCTGAGATGTCAGGAATCAGGCTTTTAATAAACTCTCGGACTGCCAGGTGGACCTCTTTAACAGATTCTGGATGACCCCTGATTCTGAAGTTGTAGCGTCCTGATCCGTTTTCGAGGTCACCAATTTTGGAAAATGCTGATTCTAATTGGTCCTTAAGATCCTGTATTCTGGCAGAGTTCTGATTAATTCTGGAGACCACTTGGTCTGCTTTCTTTTCAATCACCTCAATCTGCATCCCTATTTGTTGCAAGTTAACATGGATAGATGCAGTGATCTGGACTGCTGTTTGGGACAATCCCCTAGCTAACATTTTGGAGAATGCTGTCATTATGGAGGGGAAGTCAGTGGGGGTGAGAGGGATATTATGGGCCTCCTGTTCCCAGGGATCCAGGCTGGTCAGCAAGTCATGCATTGGTGTTAGGACAGGGCCACCCATTGATCTCCCTATCAAGGATTTCGTGGATGAAGGGGAAGGAGCCACTTTCTGTGGGTTAATCACTGTGACCGTTTTGTGGTTGAAGGCAGAGGAGGAGGCTTGGTCTTGGTCAGCAATGGATTCCTCTGATACACAGGCTGTGCCACGTGTGGTCGCAGCCACCATTTATGATAGGCCGGGCCACGGTGCTGCAGAGTCTAGCTGATGGGACAGAACTCTATGAGCAGTGCCCACGGACATCAGGCGACTCCTGGGTTCACCCCCGGTCAGCTGGTGTTGATACCGACCCAGAACAATGGCTCAAACTGCTGTGGTGCAGGCTACAGGTCTGGAGCGGTATGGAGCTCCCCTGCTATGCAGCCATCTTGGACGCTGCCACGCATACACCTCCATGAATACTTTTTCAAGGCACTGTATGTAGCTATAGAGTTGGGGCAGATTTTTGGTATCATTACAGAAGTCACTATGTGGTCTCACCTCATGGTGGATGCCATGCTGCTCCTCTTTACGAAATCTGGACTCATCTGAGCTGTCAGTTCAAGGAGTAGAGCATGGGTGGGCAACTGAGCCCTCCAGCTGTTGCAGAAATACAAATCCCATCATGCCACTGCCTCTTGGAGTCATGCTTTTAACTGTCAGCTTTGCAATGCCTCATGGGACATGTATTTCCAAAATAACTGGAGTGCCATAGTTGCCCATCCCTGTTGTAGAGTGTATGTGTGTGTGTGTGTGTGTGAAGTGGGTGAGAAATTTGAAAATGTTCTGTCCTGGTGCCATTTTGCCTGAGTAGGCTGTGTGAAGAAGGCTGTCAGGTTTTGGGGCTGTCTTTTTTGTGGGTCATCATACCAGAGGAATCTGTTTCAGGCCCCACTTGCCTGAAACAGAACAATTGCGTGGTCAGCCTATTGCCTGCCAGTGTACTGAGCTCCAAACTTAGGTGGTCATTAAGCTCACGCACTAGCCATGCCCCCTATGTTAAGATTTTTCTTATAATGAATGGCTTAGCGGGTTTATTTAACCACTTCCCGCCCGGTCAATAGGAGATTGACGTCCGGGAAGTGGTTCAGTTATCCTGACTGGGCGTCATATGACGTCCTGCAGGATAACAGCCGCCGCGCGCCCGGGGGGGCGCGCATCGCGGCGATCGGTGGTGCGGTGTGTCAGTCTGACACACCGCAACACCGATCTCGGTAAAGAGCCTCCGGCAGAGGCTCTTTACCACGTGATCAGCCGTGTCCAATCACAGCTGATCATGATGTAAACAGGAAGAGCCATTGATCGGCTTTTCCTCACTCGCATCTGACAGACGCGAGAAGAGGAGAGCCGATCGGCGGCTCTTCTGACAGGGAGGGTTCGCGCTGATTGTTTATCAGCGCAGCCCCCCCTCGGATACCCACACTGGACCACCAGGGAAGCACTTAACATGTGGATGGCCAGGTAAGTCCCCCATGGCCATCCACATGTTCAAATATATGCATAACATATGCCAATCAGTGCCCACAAATGGGCACTGACTGGCACCATCATGGCACGACCAAAATTTGTGATTCCCAGCAATGCCACCCACCAGTGTCATCAGTGCCACCCACCAGTGCCCATCAGTGCCACCCACCAGTGCCCATCAGTGCCACCCACCAGTGCCGCCTATAAGTGCCCATCCGTGCCGCCTATCAGTGCCGCCTATCAGTGCCGCCTATCAGTGCCCATCAGTGCCGCCTTATCAGTGCCGCCTTATCAGTGCTGCCTTATCAGTGCCTGTCATTGAAGAAGAAAAGGTACTTATTTACAAAAAAAATTACAGAAACAAAGACAATTTTTTTTTTTTTTTAATCGCTCTTTTTATTTGTTGCACAAAAAAAAAAAAAAAAATCGCAGTGTTAATCAAATACCAAACGAAAGCTCTATTTGTGGGAACAAAATGATAAAAGATTTGTTTGGGTACAGTGTAGCATGACCACGCAATTCAAATTGCGACAGCGCTGAAAGTTGAAAATTGGCTTGGGCAGGAAGGTGTATAAGTGCCTGGTATTGAAGTGGTTAAAGTGTAGCTAAGCCCAAGAACAACAATTTAATATATTGCAGCTTACCAGTCCTTATATGTGCCGGCTGCATTAATTTTCTTTTGTTTGCTTTGTTTATCTTTACTTTGATCCAGTGATATTGCCAGAATTTTTTTTTGTCCTAATGTGGCAAAACTCAGTATCCATGGAGGAGTCCCCAAAGATTGCTTACTTCTTATTTTGGCTACAGAACACCTCCCATCTCCTCATAATAGTATAGAATCTCAGTGCAGCAGAGGTTATATGCTCACTGGCAGGGCTGAGCCGAACACCCCCCTGTTTGGTTCGCACCAGAACCTGCGAACAGACAGAATGTTCGTGTGAACTTTAGAACTCTATTAAATACAATGGACTCGAACATTCGAAATCTAAAGTGCTAATTATAAAGGCTAATATGCAATTTATTGTCCTAAAAAGTGTTTGGGGACCCGGGTCCTGCCCCAGGGGACATGTATCAATGCAAAAAAAAGTTTAAAAAAATAGACGTTTTTACGGGAGCGGTGATTTTAATAATGCTTAAAATGAAAAAATAAAAGTGACATTTTCCTTAAAATTTCGTACCTGGGGGGTGTGTATGATATGCATGTAAAGTGGCGCATGTTTCCCGTGCTTAGCACTGTCCCTGCACAAAGTGTCATTTTTGAAGGAAAAAAAGTCATTTAAAACTCACTCGCGGCTATTAATGAATTGTCGGCTTTTATCAATACATAGAAAAGTCATTGATAAAAAAAAAAAAGTGTGGGGGTTCCCCCAAATTCAATTACCAGGCCCTTCAGGTCTAAAATGGATATTAAGGGGAACCCCGCCGCAAATGAAACAAAAAATTGTGTGCGGTTCCCCCTAAATATCCATACCGGGCCTTCAGATCTGGCATGGATTTTAAGGGGAACTCCACCCCAAATTTTAAAAAAATGGCGTGGAGTCCCCCCAAAAATCCATACCAGACCCTTATCCGAGCACGCAACCTGGCCGGCCGCAGGGGAAGAGGGGGGGACGAGAGTGCGCCCCCCCCCTCCCTCCTGAACCGTACCAGGCCACATGCCCTCAACATGGGGAGGATGTCCCCATGTTGATGGGGACAAGGGCCTCATCCCCACAACCCTTGCCCAGTGGTTGGAAGTTCCCCATCAGGTCCGCTCAGGCACAACCAATGACGGACAGCGCTGGACATCGGGATCGCCGCGGGACACTGGATTTCATCGCTGGAATGTTTTTTTTTTTTTTTTAAATAAAGGACTTTTCCAAGGTGTTTGTGTGTTTTTATTTACATTTTTTGACACATTCTTCGTGAAATGGTAGGGGTGCAATGTACCCCTTACCAATTCACATGGGGGGGCCGGGATCCGATAAGCCCCCTGCCCGCAGACCCCACAACCCCCGGGCAAGGGTTGTGGGGATGAGGCCCTTGTCCCCATCAACATGGGGACATCCTCCCCATGTTGAGGGCATGTGGCCTGGTACGGTTCGGGAGGGAGGGGGGGTGCTCTAGCCCCCCCCTCTTCCTCTGCGGCCGGCCAGGTTGCGTGCTCAGATAAGGGTCTGGTATGGATTTTTGGGGGGACTCCACGCCATTTTTTTTTAAATTTGGGGTGGAGTTCCCCTTAAAATCCATACCAGATCTGAAGGGCCTGGTATGGATATTTAGGGGGAACCGCACGCCATTTTTTTTTAAATTTGCGGCGGGGTTCCCCTTAATATCCATTCCAGACCTGAAGGGCCTTTTTTTTATCAATGACTTTTCTATGTATTGATAAAAGCCGACAATTCATTAATAGCCGCGAGTGACTTTTAAATGACTTTTTTTCCTTCAAAAATGACATTTTGTGCAGGGACAGTTCTAAGCAAGGGAAGCATGCGCGACTTTACATGCATATCATACACACCCCCCAGGTACAAAATTTAAAGGAATATTTCACTTTTATTGTTTCACTTTAAGCATTATTAAAATCACTGCTCCTAAAAAAACTTTTTTTTGCATTGATACATGTCCCCTGGGGCAGGACCCAGGTCCCCAAACACTTTTTATGACAATAACTTGCATATAAGCCTTTATAATTAGCACTTTAGATTTCTCCCATAGACTTTTTGAATTTGCCGCGAACACCCCAAATTGTTCGTTGTTTGGTGTACGGGCGAACAGGCAATGTTCGAGTCGAACATGAGTTTGACTCGAACTCGAAGCTCATCCCTACTCACTGGATTAGCAAGTTTTGTTTTAGGAATTAAAAGAAGCTTATTTATAAAACCAGTGCAAGGAAAACGGAAAATTGTATCATACTTACCAGTAATTTTCCTTTCCTGGTGCCTATCCATGGCAGCATACCTGTGATAGAGCTCCGCCTCGACTCCTCCTTCAGGACTAGTGAATAGCATAAATTAAAGGCATAGCCCCTCCCCCAACATTCTCTGTAATATAGAATACCGAGGGTGGGAGCGTATGCTGCCATGGATAGGCACCAGGAAAGGAAAATTACTGGTAAGTATGATACAATTTTCCGTTTTCCTGGTGCCTCCATGGCAGCATACCTGTGATAACTAACTAGCTGACATGGGTGGGATAATTGCTTAACAATAAATGTTTAATTATAAGAGGACATAGCAGCCTGAACTGCCCTCCTTCCAAACTCAACAGTCGTGAGCGCTCCTGGATCAATATGGTAGTGTCTGAGGAACGTATGGTGAGAAGACCAGGTAGCGGCCCCGCACACTGTCTCCAACGAAACATTAGCCCTTGCTGCCCAGGAAGCTGAGACTGCCCTTGTAGAATGAGCATTCACTCGGGATGGAGGCTCCATATTCTTCACCCTGTAGGCCTTCTGGATTAACTTTACAACCCAAGATGCCAGAGTTCTGATGGAAGCTTCTTTGCCCCTGTATTTACCGAACGGTATGATGAAAAGTCTCTCAGAATTTCTGAAGGGGCCGGTGGCTTCTAGGTAGGCCCTGAGCACTCTGGATACATCCAGTTCGTGACAAGACTCTGAATCCATGTCTGTAAACACTGGTAGTGCCCAGGGTTCCAACAGGTGGCTTGGAGTAGCAACCTTTGGTGTGAACCCCCGAAGGGGACGAAGTTCCACTCTGTCTGTGAAGAAGGAGATGTGGTCGTCACCTATCCCTAAAGAGTGAAGTTCCGAGATTGTTCTGCCAGATGTAATGGCTAGCAGGAAAGACGCCTTTAGTGTCAGGTTCCATATTGTTACTTGTTCCACTGGAGCAAAGGGATGGTCAGATAGAACTTCCAGGACTAGGGACAGATCCCACTTAGGAAATGATCGTCTGACAGGAGGGCGAATCTTCAATATACCTCTGAGGAAAGTGACTACTGAAGGATCCTCCGCCCATCTCTTATTTGTTGCAGCAGAGATTACTGCTACCTGCACTTTGAGAGAGCTCAGACCAAGTCCCAGATCAAGTCCTGTCTGAAGGAATCCTAGAACATGAAATGTAGAAGGAAGGATTGGATGAAATCCATTTTCGGAAACAAATGACAAGAACTTGTCCCATATTCTTGAATAAATGGCATTAGTTGCTGGCTTCCTAGCTTTTAGAAGGGTTGATATGACTCCTGGAGAACACCCTAGGGACTCGAACCTTCGCCTCTCAACCTCCAGATTCGAAGATTCAACTTCTGAGGGTTTGGATGAACTAGACTGCTCTGCGACAGAAGTTGAGGGAAAGGAGGGATCTTGATTGGAGAGCCCACACTGAGGCACAATACGGAAGTACTGCCACCACCTGGACTGGCTCCCTGAGGAGCCTCAGGAGGAATTTGAATATTAATGGCCTGGGAGGAAAGGCATATGCCGTGGTGAACCTCCAGGGACATGACAGGGCATCCACTGCCTCGACTTGTGGATGCGGCAGCCGAGAGAAGAACCTGTCCAGCTTGGCGTTCTTCGGGGAGGTGAACAGATCTACCTGAGGGGGATCCCATATGTTGGCAATCTGAAGGAAGACATGGGGGTGGAGAGCCCACTCATTGTCCAGGAAGTTTCTGGATAAAGTGTCTGCTTCCGTGTTCAACCTGCCTGGCAGATACATCGCTCTGAGGTCCAGGAGGTTCTGCTCCGCCCAGAGCATGATCGGCTCTACCTCCTTGAGGAGTGACCTGCTGCGAGTGCCTCCCTGCTTCTGCAGATAAGCGACAGCTGCTCTGTTGTCTAGGCGTAGGAGTATTCTTTGGCCTCTGATGTGGGGTGCCAAAGAGGTCAGTGCCAAGAAGGCTGCCCTCATCTCCAAGATGTTGGATACCACTCCCTGGGTGGTGCATGCCCATCTCCCCTGTATTCTGGTTTGCCCGCAATGGGCTCCCCAGCCCTGTCTGCTTGCATCGGACGTAATTGTGATCCAAGGAAGGGAGCCCAGGTGATGAGGCTTGGAGAGGTTTTCCGGAACTGTCCACCAGTGAAGGCTCCTGCGTATTTTTCCCATCAGCAGGATCATCTGAGATAGTCGTTGTTTCTTCCACTGTGCCAAGAAACCAGTCTGGAAATACCTCAAGTGCCAATGTGCCCAAGGAACCATGGGTATACAGGAAGACATTGTGCCAATGAAGCTCAGGCATTGTGAAGCCGTCAGATACGGGCTCTGGATGACTTTGATCATTCTCTGGATGACAATCCTTGCCTTCGGCGGTGGTAATGACACTGTCCCCTCCTGAGTGTCGAACATTGTGCATAGATTATCTGCTGTGTTGGCATTAGTTGACTCTTGTCGGAATTCACCAGCCACCCTAGCTCTTTTAGGGACTGTAGAAGAATGTCCCGGTGACATACCAACTGATCCGGATTGCTTGCTAGGAGTAGGATGTCGTCCAAGTAGTGGTATATCCTCAAGCCCCTCTCCCGCAGGGGAACTAAAGCAGATATTAGTATCTTGGTGAACACCCTGGGAGAGGTGCACAGACCGAAAGGCAGGGCTTGAAACTGTAGGTGGATCCGTCCCACTGCAAATCTCAGGTATTTTTGAAATGCAGGTAGAATTGGAACATGTAGGTACGCATCCTGAAGATCGACCAAAATCATCCAATCTGATGGCTGGACTGCCTGAATAATTGTCTGCAGGGACTCCATTGTGAAGCTTTCGGGGCGGATATACCGGTTGAGCCTCTTTAGGTCTATCACAGGCCTCCACCCCCCTGTCCTCTTTGGGACCAGAAATAGGGTGGAGTATAAGCCTGCGAAGCGCTCTGCCAAGGGAGCCGGAACAGCCGCCCCCTGAAGCTGGAGTGACGTTAGGAAGTTTTTCAGAGCTTGAGCCTTCAGTGGAGAGGATGGAATCTCTGTTCCTTTGAAAGAGTTCCGAGGTGGAGGGTGAGAAAAATTCCAAAAGTGCCCCCATTGAATTGTTGACAGAACCCAGGGGTTGTGGCAGCAGGTGGCCCAGACTGGGGTAAAAAAACTTTAGCCTGGCTCCCACCGGGAGTGCCTGGGTTCCTCTGGCGTCAAAAAGACTGCTTCTGCTCCTGTGGAGCCGGAAGGGCTTTCATCTTCCTGTTCAAAAAGGATCCCCGAGTACCTTTCCAAGGTCTTTTGTTGTCTCTGGGCTGTCTCGACTGCCTAAAATCCCTTGGGTTTGACTGGCGGAACCTAGAGGAACCACCTCTGAATCTTCGCCTACTTCTGTCCTGTGGAAGCATACCAGACTTCCCTCCTGACAGCCTGGAGATAGCTTTATCCATTTTGTCTCCGAATAGTGCTTTCCCATCAAACGGGATTTTGCACCCATTTTGTTTGGAGGATAAGTCAGCCATCCAGGGTTTCAGCCACAAGGCCCTCTTCGCCATCACTGAATGCAACATGGATCTTGCAGAGCACCTGATCGTGTCAATGGCCGCTACGCAGACAAAGTCTGCCGACAATCTAAGCTCTTCTAAGGCCTTAATTATATCCTCCATGGGGACATCCTGATGCAAAGCCATCTCAATATTATCTGTCCAAGATCTTATGGCATTTGATACTGACGTGAGGGAAATAGCTGGCTTACATGCTGCTTCCGCGTCTAAGTAGCTCCTCTTCAGCTCCAGGTCGATTCGCCTGTCTAGAGGGTCTTTGAAGGAAGTGGAATCCTCCATTGGTAGAGTAAGTTTTTTTGCGAGTCGCACCACGGACGCGTCTACCACTGGCATGGAGTTCGGTGACTGCGTTCCCGACTCTAGTAAGGGGTATATAGTTTATTGAACCGACCCCAAAATTATTATTTTTTTTATCAGTCTTTGACCATTCCTTCTGAATGACTTGACTAATCTTGCCCATCAATGGGAAAATAACCTGCTTCCTTTTGAGGAATGGGAAGTAGCTTGTAGACTCTTGGGGAGGCTATTCTGCATCTTTCCAGGCGATTGCAGTTTTGACTGCCTGGATGAATGGCTTTACCAAGGAGAGACTGAAGCCAGAAGGTTCTGACTCTTCTCAAGAGTCCCCTGAAGAGTCTTCAGGTGGTGAATCTCTAGCTGGTCGGCCTAACGGCGGCAGAGGTGTACTGACTGCTGACGGACCAGGGAGATTAGGTTCTATATCCTGAACCTGGGATATCTGCTGAAGTGGTTGAGCGGGGACCGAAGCCAAAAGCTCAGAGAAGGAGTCCTTCATTGTTCGCTTGAGCAGATCTACAGCGTGCTGATTTTCTAGCTCGCGGTTGGACGCATAGTCCGTAAAACAGTCCTTACAGACCACTCTGTCTGGTAGCGGTGTAGCCCCACATATCCAGCATCTCTTCTTCCTATAGGTCCTAGGAGAGGGGGGTCGATCACGTCCTCTGGATCTTGACCTCTCTGATCTACGACGTGAAGAATGGGACCTACGCCCTGATGAGCGGGACCCCTTGGAGTGGGTGGGGCTACGGTGTAAGGAACTCACGCTAGACCAGTGAGCGCACTTTTTTTTTAATACTCACGTATAGTTGGTCACATACCTAATAGAAGTGTGAGGATCTTTGCTGCGAGATGAATGACTCATTGTGGAGTTGGGCACAAGGATCAGCTCCAGAAATATAGTAAGAAAGGGAAAAGAATCAGGAGTTTTTGGCGTCACTTTTTTTTTTTTTTTTAAATAAACATTTTTATATCGTCATCTGTTTTTATTTTTTATTTTATTTTTTAAACATAAACATTTTTATATTGTTATCTTTTTTTTTATTTATTTTTACATAAACATTTCTGATCGGCAACATTTTTTTTTTGAGAAAATAAAAAGTACCTACCACAAAGCAGCATCAGAGAGACCTAGCAGGGCACAGCTGAGGAGACTGACAGCCATCCCTGAATCTGAACCTAATTAGGCTCAAGGTGCGTGGGCTAATCCCATAAACCACCATTTGGAATTGATTGAAAAAAAAAAGGGCAAATCTAGCCTTCTTTCCAGAATCCAAGATTTCCGCCACTGAACCAAGCGTCTGTGCATGCGCAATCGCAGAAGATCCAGCGTCGCCCAGTACAGAGAGCCGAGAAACTACGGCTCTGTATCACTCCCGAATCGCGCATGCGCAGACGGCGGCGAGGACGCTGCGCCGTGACACTCTCCTACCTGGCGGGACGTACAGAGCACCTGTAGCCCCCCCAAACCCGGAAAAAAGCACCACAATGTTGTTGCACAGAGAGACACCTGCCCTATCCAGTTGCACAGTTTTAAAGGAACAAAAAAGTAAGATAACAATCATTTGAAGGAGCCTAACAAGCAAAGGAAAGGGGAGGGGGAGGGGAAGAGAGGAAAAGAAAGGGGAAAAACACAAATGCCTGGAATAAAAAATGGAAACCACCAGCCTGGGAAGATGGAGCTGATCCTTTTGCGACTTCCACTGCATTCATCATGGATGTGATAGCAGACTGCGTTCCTGTGAGGAAACTCTGCGAAATGACCCCAACAGATCCACAGAGGGGTTCCCAGTCTTATCAGCGCTGTGAGCGGCCCAAGAACAGGGACTGCGCACGGGAAAGGCTAAACCCGGCGGACGCTGCCGACTGCAGAGGTATGGACATACTGCTACTCTTCACCAGCACAAGAAGGTATGAGGAAAAAAAGGAGAATGTTGGGGGAGGGGCTATGCCTTTAATTTATGCTATTCACTAGTCCTGAAGGAGGAGTCGAGGCGGAGCTCTATCACAGGTATGCTGCCATGGAGGCACCAGGAAAAAGCCATACCACCCATAGAATATAAAAAGGCCCATGCCTTTTTTTTCTGCAGGCAAAACCTCCACAGAGAATACTCAATTTTTTTTTTTTTTTTTTGTATTTCCTCTTCCTCAGCTGCAGCACGCCTAAACCAAACAGTTTGCTTTATACCCATAGTGGAGCTTGCACATCTTTAGCTGTCTGGATGGGCCATTTTTTTCTTTCCACGATTTTCAAAGTTTTCCAATGTAATCCCTAAAATGTTATAATAAATATTTGTGTACTTTTTTATGCAAATTAGGGATGAGCCGAACACCCCCCGGTTCGGTTCGCACCAGAACATGCGAACAGGCAAAAAAATTGTTCGAACATGCGAACACCGTTAAAGTCTATGGGACACGAACATGAAAAATCAAAAGTGCTCATTTTAAAGGTTAATATGCAAGTTATTGTCATAAAAAAGTGTTTGGGGACCCGGGTCCTGCCCCAGGGGACATGTATCAATGCAAAAAAAAGTTTTAAAAACTGCAGTTTTTTCAGAAGCAGTGATTTTAATAATGCTTAAAGTGAAACAATAAAAGTGAAATATTCCTTTAAATTTCGTACCTGGCGGGTGTCTAAAGTATGCCTGTAAAGTAGCGCATGTTGCCCGTGTTTAGAATTTTCCCTGCACAAAATGTAATTTCTGAAGGAAAAAAAAAGTCATTTAAAACTACTCGTGGCCATTCATGAATTGTCAGTCCGTGCGGTGTTTTCAATGACTTTTATCTGTATTGCCGGGACCGACAATTCATTAATAGCTGCGAGTAGTTTTAAATTACTTTTTTTCCTTCAAAAACGACATTTTGCGCAGGGAACCAAAATCAAACCAAAAAAAATGCGTGGGGTTCCCTCAAAAATTCCATTACCAGGCCCTTCAGGTCTGGTATGGATATTAAGGGGAATCCCACGTAATTAAAAAAATTCATTCATTCATGTGTCGGATATAAACCTTGAATTGTATTGTTTTTGCCCAGAACAAGACTACTTTGTTTACTTTACAGTATTTGCTTTTATGATATCCATATTAATGTATTATCATATTCAATATTAGTTGCTTTAGGCCTGTGTTACAGTAGATGCCATTGAATATTTTATTGTTAGGGTTGTATGATCGAAATACCCCTGTACACATTAATGGTTATCCTATAAATAAGGAAACTACTATTGGCATCTATGCAACATCACAGGATTTATTCCAAAGACGGACAGCAAATATACATCAAAATGTTTTTAGTTACAGAATTTGAAGATCTTCAGATGTCACTGCCAACCTGGGTTCAGTGTAACTGGTGTGCTGGAGCTTGAACTAAAAAAAAAACAAACACTTTTGGACATAAAATACATAAGACAAACACCTTGAACCAACGTACATACCAAAAGGATAGTAAGTGTATGTTAGGGGGTTTTATTAATTTTCTTTATTCTCCATTTTGATATTATGCCCCATTTATGTCCACATTAACACAAAGGCAAAATATGTTATCAGGGGGAAGGTATTTGTTATCAGGGGGAAGGGAGATGTGAGATATATGCTTTTTCCTTTTTTTTTCCCCTGAAGGCCCAGTTTGTTTGTATTTGTTTCATATTTCAGTCACTTTTGATCTTGGTCAGTGGATTGACTTTTGCACTACTTAACATTGATGCATACTTTGTACTGCTATAAAAATGTAATATGGGTACCACAAGTCATATTTATGAACAAACTAGTTTTTGCAAGCTAACTTTTTACGCGCTGTTCTTTTCATGAATCTGGGCTTATATTGTATATGCTGCCTGGAAGTTGTGTTTACCACAATTTTTCTCAGTTTGATCAGATGCTTCGGAGGCAAGAGGAGAGATCTCTTCAAAAAGAGGACCTGTCATGGCCCAAGCTATCACAAGGGATGTTGTTCATCCCTTGTGATAGCAATAAAGTTGATCCAAAAAAGGGACAGTGTACATTTATTTTAACAGAGATAGGATTAAGAGCTACTTAGCAGAGATAAAATTCCCCAAATTATCTTCTAGTTGCTTCCTTGGAGAAACCTATTACTCAGGTTGAATTGAATAATATTATCAGGATTCAGGAATCTAAAGGAAAAAGCCCTGAACCAGATTGATTTATTAGCACATACTATGGTAAATTTCTGTTGTTTTTACTTCCGCATATGCGTGATTACTTTAATTAATTGACCAAACATAATGACATCTTACCAGAGGCCCTTATGGCTTATATAACAGTAATCCCTAAATAGGGTAAGGACCCTACATCATGCATGAGTTACCATCCAATATCCCTCTTAAATTTAGATATTAAAATACTAGCAAAGGTATTGGCTTCTAGGCTGCAGCCTTATTTACCATCCCTGATTGCCCCCGACCAGACTGAGTTCATCAGGTGCAGGGAAGCCAGGGACAATTCAATAAAATCCCTGCATCTGGTTCACTGGGTTTCTGTACAAAAACATGTATACCCAGTCTAGTCCTGTCTACAGATGCCAAAAAAGCATTTGAGGGGTATTTTTAGAGGAGATGCTGGTCGCCATGGGCCTGGGGCCAAAAATGTTGGGCTGGGTCATGGCTCTGTGTGGGAAACCCTCAGCCAGGGCCAGGGTTAATGTCATCCTTTCCCCCCTCTTTTTAGATAAAGAACGAGACTTGGCAGGTGTGCTCACTGTCACCCTTGCTGTTTGCATTGATCATAGAGGCACTGTTATGCAAAATAAGAGAGAACCCCAATATTCATGGGTTCAAAGTAGGCCCTCTAGAGCAGTGTTTCTCAACTCCAGTCCTCAAGGCGCACCAACAGGTCATGTTTTCAGGATTTCCCTCAGATGAAACAGCTGTGGTAATTACTAAGGCAGTGAAACTGATTACATCCCCTGTGCAAAATAATGGAAAGCCTGAAAACATGACCTGTTGGGGCGCCTTGAGGACTGGAGTTGAGAAACCCTGCTCTAGAGCATACATTTTCTGCATACGCGGACAATATTTTATTTTATATCTCTGACCCATTAATACCGTTACCTAATTTAATGGCAAACCTAAAGGAATTTTGGGTTATGTCAAACTTCAAAATAAATTATAATAAATCCAAAAACTTGCCGTTATACATACCCTTAATTTTAGAGGACTCCCTTAAACAGTCTTCTTCTTTCACATGAAATAAACAAGTTATTAAGTATCTAGGAATCAATTTGATGGCAGATTTATTAAAGTTATATGAAGAAAATTATATCCCGCTCCTCCAAAGAATTAAGGGCGATCCGGCAGATTGGGATAGAGCTACCTTCCCCTGGTTAGGAAGAGTTAACATTTTAAAGATGGGTGTGCTCCCAAAAGTCCTATTTACCAGCAGATACCCATTTGACTCCCAAATTTATTTTTTGTTAATGCTCGGCGGACTTGTACAGATTTTGTATGGCGAAAGGCTAAATCAAGACTTGCATAGCATATTCTTACGAGGTCTAAACTGGATGTGGGACTGGGTCTACTGCGATTTAGCTCAAGCTCCATGGTTCCTGTACCCATACAGGGGATTCTCAAACACTGTTTTTCTCACTACCCACACTTTAAATCTCTGAGAATCAGTCAAACAAGGAGCCCTCTCTCCATTAACCTCTCCATCATAACCTTTCGGCAGTTTTTGTTGGTTTCCCCCAAATTAGTAATTGTCCTTTTTTAAATCTTGGGCGACTGATGAAGACACTAGCTGTCCTAAGTTTATGCAGAATGGGAGCTTGCGCCTGTTGAAGGACATTAGAGAGGAATATGGTGAGTTTTCAATGGATACCTGGAGATACCAGCAACTACAGCGTTTTTTCACCGTTCACTTACGGGGTATCAGAACGGTGGAACCTCTCACCAATTTTTAATCTCTGTGGCATAAACAGTTTACGGGTGGAGGTTTGCTATCTACCTCTCAAATTGTTGAATAAATGTAATGTTACCACAAGCCTTCGATTTTTATGGGAGTGGGAAACAGAGCTAGATTGTCATTTTACAGACTTAATTGTCATTTTACAGACAGAAATGGAATATGCCAAGTTTGGCACACGCATTCTCGATAAGTACTAAAATACAAACTATAAATTTCTGTCTAGGTGGTACAGGGTCCTGAAGATGTTGACCATTGCATACCCCTCAGTCTCAGATAGATGAACCTCTGGGGGAATCTAGGATGGAAGAGGGCCTGGGGGACCTAGTAGATCATAGGCCCAAAAATGGCATGCAGGGATAAAGTGATAATTCCCCCACTCTACAAGACTTTGGTCCGGCCTCACCTGGAGTATGCTGTCCAGTTCTGGGCACCAGTCCTCAGGAAGGATGTACTGGAAATGGAGCGAGTACAAAGAAGGACAACAAAGCTAATAAAGGGTCTGGGGGATATTAGTTATGAAGAAAGGTTGCGAGCACTGAACTTATTCTCTCTGGAGAAGAGAAGCTTGAGAGGGGATATTATTTCAATTTACAAATACCATACTGATGACCCCACAATAGGGATAAAACTTTTTTGCAGAAGGGAGTTCAATAAGACACGTGGACATTCATTAAGATTAGAAGAAAAGAGTTTAAACTTAAACGGCGTAAAGGGTTCTTTACTGTAAGAGTGGCAAGGATGTGGAGTTTTATCGTTTTGTATTTCTCCAGTATATGTAAGGGGTTAAGAAAAGAGGAAACTTCATAGTGCAGTAAAAATGGTTCATTTATTCCAAATTTTGCACAAAAACAGCAAATAAATCGATACAAACACAGCTGCAAGCTTTCAAACTGCCAGCTGATGCATGGCGACGTCACAGAAAGTCTCTCCAACCAGTTTCCTCTTTTCTAAACCCCTTACATATACTGGGTAAATACAAGATAAAATGATTGGAGGCTTTGGAATCTTTTAAATCATCCTGTCTATGGCGGAGGAGAGTGGCTAATGGTTGGAGTGGACCGTGTGGAATACTACAGATGAACACTGTGTATATCAGGCGTGTTTGACCCTTATAATCTGGGGTCCATCTTGTCCAGTAAGAGGCCACCTGGCTTTATATTTCTCCACTGGGAAAATAATAACATCCATTTGCTGAGATTGCAGATATCAAGGCCCTGCATCAGAAGTTTATATGAACACTTTTTTATTAGTTGATTCACGGCTTTCTTTTTGGGACTTTCATCTAAACACAGGATAATCACATGTTTATTTGATTGCTTTTATTTATTAGATTTTTTATTTGAGTGTTGGATTCATATCACTAGGCATATATCAATAACACTTTATGTTGTTCAGGCTTGCACAATTCCCTCCTATATATACCTATAGTAATAGATTAGAAGAGTTTTCTGTTAAATGGGAACCATGGATCAATTAAAACACAATCGGATAGGCGTTTATGGTCTCCTATTCCATGAAAGGGAGGCGATCGCCTTTCTTTTTTTTCATGTATTTTGAACTTTGCCTTTTGTGTATTTGGGAATCTCTACCTTGCAGTATTAGAGATGTAGGGACCACCCACCCCTTTTTTTTATTTAAAAAAAAAATTAAATTTTTTTTTGGAATAGTCGAATGTCTGTATTTTTTTACTTTTCTTTCCATCAATCGTATACATGTCTTAATACAAATAAAGATTATAAAAACAAATTGAATGAAATAAATAAAAAAATTAAAGCGCGTAGCATGCACACGTAGGTCCTGCACACATATGTAAAGAGTGATCACACCAAGCGTGCAAAGTTTTGCCACAAATGTCAGAGCAAGAGAAATCTCTAGCACCAGACCTCCCATGTAACTCTAAACTGGTAACCTGTAAAAGCTTTTAAAGTGTCACCTATGGAGATTGTTAGGTACTGTAGTTTGGTGCCTTTCCATGGGTGTACGCAATTTTAAATCATGACATGTTAGGTGTCTGTTTTCTAATGCAAATTACACACGATTGAATTTCCGATGGTATAAAATCCGATGGAATTTTCCGTCAGAATTCCGATGAAGCTGACTTCCATCAGTCTTGCATACACACCATAAGAAAAAATTCCGACCGTCCAAAACGCGATGGCGTAAAACACTCCGACGAGCCGAGAAAAATTAAGTTCAATGCTTCCGAGCATGCGTCGACTTGATTCTGAGCATGCGTGGGTTTTTTCTCAGTTGGAGTTCCACACAGACGATCGGAATTTCCTATCGTTTTTTTTTCCCCATCGGAAAAATGTAAAACATGTTCTATTTTTTTTACACCGATGGAAAAAATCCAATGGGACCCACACACTATCGTTTTTTCCGATGAAAAAAGTCCATCTGACTTTTTTCATCAGAAAAAAGGCTTGTGTGTACAGGGCATTAGTGTAACATCATCTTTTATGTTTTACTAAAAAATTGAGTATTATATTCTGTTTATGTTCACTAAAACTCATTAAAGTGTATTTTTTCTGAAAATGTTTGTTTTATAAACCACTGTGCACATAAAAAAAATAAAAAATTCTGTGACATATTCAAAGTAATGTATATAGCTGTCACTGTTAATTAAATAATGAAGCCTTTTTAAATTTGTTGTATATTACCTAATACCTAAAAACTATAATATCAATGAGTGTCTGGCTCCTAAGAATTGTCAGATATTAACAAATATGCATTATGTACCGTATATGGGTAACGGACTAAAACATAAGAAGTTATACTGTCTTGCAATTAATGCATATCATTAAGGTATATAGAACACCTTCCTTAACTTGCTCATCAGACAAGAATGATTGGAACACTCAAACAAAATAAAACAACTAACAATAAAGATAGTAATTTAGTGGATGGAAATAGCTTGTCATTCATCATCTTTATATGCATAGGAAAACAATAATTTATGTTCTTGGCTCACTTTCAATACCCTGCCTTCTACTCACATCCGTAAATCAATTGAAAGCATATGTTACAATTAACATTATAAATAAAGTAGTTTAACTGCAGTAAAGGGGAGTAGCTGAATCATACGGTTGCATAGCTTTTTAGATAGCTACAGGCCTGAAAGGTTTCAGTTATTCATCTTAAAATACATAGTTAATGGTTAAGCAATGAAAGAGTGTTAACACTGGAGAGTCCCACGCATTGAGCACAATAGGCATGGTTAATATGTGTGTCATCAGTGGGCTATTGGAACAATAAAGTCTTTTATGTTTTTCACCTTAGGACAGATTTTTTTTAATGATATGATTTATGGAGGGCAAGCACCAACAATTCAAGAACTGAACCTATTTGTTTCTAATAGCTATTTTTCAGTGTAGAGAATTGTAGAAGTAATGTCACATGGAGCAATTTAAGAAAAAGATTTATGTGCAAATAAATATGCCAAACATGAGATCCTTGTTTTTGTCAGGGTCTATATTATGCTTCCATTCATTTGGATTCTTGTCTTTGGACTAACTCTACACAGTTCTTAATTGCGCATTTAAGATAATGCAGTCACCACATTACTCTGCTTTTACGTTAACCATACTTTGATGAAACTTAAGCCTTAGCAGCACTGACACAGCTACCTTTTTTCACAAGATAAGTGCCACACTAGAATGTGTAATCAAAAATACACATGAATTTAAGATTGAGGAAGTACACAATTAAATTAGAGGTTAACATTTTTTGAGCATTTGGAAAATAATGTCTATCTTTGTATCCATAAAAAGAATTTGCAAAAAGTTGAAGCTGGTATTTTATATCTTGTTATTATTGCGTGATTACTACAGTATACATACTGTATATTTTCTTAATTGATAAAACGATTGAAAGCCATTGCATTCACATCCAGATTTTTCCTTCTTCATGTCACTTGAATTGTTAGTTATTTCCAAGTGGACAGAATATGGAAAATTAATAGCATTTCCTATTTTTTATTTTTATTTTATTTATTTTTGTAACTGTTTATCTCTCTAAGTCATTCAGTATTTACTTATATCTCTGCCTTTTTCAAATATTTTTAGTTATACAGCATTTTAGTTCACTTTGCAAAATGGCAGAAAATTAGCAACAAAAAATGACAAAAAACAAACAAATCTGTTGGCATTAATGTTAATGGCAGATTCTGCAAGCTGCTCTTTAAATTGCATCTAAAGTTGGCCATACACTTTCATTCGGGCTGCCGGTTGAATGAAAAGAACAGATTCCTCCATCCATGTTATACAATGCAGAAAGAAGAATTTCTCAGTTTGGCTATTGTATTATGACAGCAGGCCCTGCTGGTTGTCAAAATACTCAGACAATGGCTGCATCTGATTGGATGCAACTGTTTTTCCTTCACCATTTTTCTGTCCAGCTACTTTGATTTTTCTAAATTGAGGGATGTTGGGTGGTAGGCAGCATACTAGGCCACCAACTAAAATAAATTCATATGGTGTATGGCCAGCTTTAGTGTAAGATATGCAAGTTAAAAAGGGCACATTTTTTGATGTCAACCAATAACTAAATCTTGCATCTTTAAAAAAATCCAAACTTTCAGTTGATCCAAGGGAAGGCAAGGAACTCGATAAACAGTGTTTACATTTGCTCAAATAGGAGAAAAGCATCCTAATTCTCAAAGGCAATAGCATAACTTCCTGGGTCAACATTCTACAACATTATTCATAATAAATATTTTTTGTTTTAATTTAAAGCGTAACTCCACTTTTGTTGAGAAAAAAAACATTCCCCTCTACACACTTCCTCAATTTTCAAAGACTTGAGACTTGTGGGATCTGTCAGAGAGGTCTCCTCTCCGTGACACGATGTGGATCTGTGTGTTTCCACACACAGATCCACGGTCCTGCTCGGTTACTGGGCAATCGTGGGTGCTCGGCGGCCATCGCAGCCGCCGGGCACGCGCATCAGGTCCCCAGTGATGCGGCGCACGCACCCCCTAGTGGATTTTAAAGGCGCAACGTCATATGACGTCCGTCCAGAATAACAGTGTCTTCCTTCCAGGTAGCCATATTGCAATATATTCTCAGAAAATTACATTGAATGCATATTGAGAAGAAAAGGTAATTTTTAATAACATCTAATTACAGTATGATTAGTGTCGCAATTATATGCGCTATATTATTTTTCCACTATTTGCTATTTTTCTTTCCCCACGAAAGTGGAGTTACCCTTTAATATATAGAAAAAACAATAACTTTTTTATAAACAATATACTAAGTTGGCTAGAATGAGTTAAATGCATACAATTACATTGTGTTTCATTACAAAAAGCCTCTTTATATTGTTTATCCAGATGTTAAAGTGAATTTAAACCCAAAAACAAAATTTTTATATATTGCAACTTCCCAGTTCTTAGATGTAGTGACTACTTTACTTTCACCTAGTTATCCTTCCAGTAACACACTTCCTGTCCTAGGATGATCATGCTTACTCTAGTGTATCTATGATCAAACCATGCAGGAATGGACTAAGCCATTGGACAGTCCCTGCAGATATGTGCAGTATAAGCAGTCTGGCATAGGAAGCCTTCATTATTATCTTCCCCTGCAGCTGAGACAAATTACAGGATCAACTGAAGTGCACTGCACAGAAAGTTAATGTGGTTGTAAACCGTGGCTGTTGTAAAAAAAACACCTGCAAGGCAATGCATAATGTGCTAGTATGCAACGCATACTAGCACATTATGAAATACTCATGTTGGAACAAAGCCCTCCAGCTCTGTACTGCCCTCGGTCTTCGCGTGCACGGAGTCGCAATTACATCACTCCCGCACATGCCCTCTGTTCCAGCACGCTAAAGGTCCGGAAAGGTATGCCGTACCTTCAGAGTGCATGCGCCGGTGATGTAATGGTCTGCATCCAGGATGATCTCCTAAATGGTGGATGTTTAGGAGATATTCATTTAACCTGCAGGTAAGCCTTATTATAGGTTTACCTGTAGGTATAAATGACCAGGTGCGGTTTACTACAAGTTTACGGAAGAAAGAGATCTCTGCCAGCACTCCATATGCAGGTATGTGTTTCATGGAGCATAGAAAATATCCTGAGAGATGTTCTTTATCCACTTGTCCCCCGTCAATTGACGGGGGGCGGAGGACACTCTCGTTCTGAGAGGACGTCATATGACGTCCTCCCTTTAAAACGAGCTAGGGGGCACGCGCATTCCCAAGGCCCCGATGCGCGTGCCCGGCGGCCGCGATTGCCACCGGGCACCCGCGATTGCCCGGGAAACGAGCAGGAAAGTAGATCTCTGTGTGTAAACACAGAGATCCACGTCCTGTGAGGGAGAGGGGACCGATGGTGTGTCCCTTGTACATAGGGACAACCATCGGTCACCTCCCCCAGTCAGTCACCTCCCCCCACAGTTAGAACACATTGAGGGAACATATTTAACCCCTTCCCGCCCCCTAGTGGTTAACCCCTTCCCTGCCAATCACATTTATACAGTAATCAATGCATTTTTATAGCGGGGATCGCTGTATAAATGTGCATGGTCCCAAAAATGTGTCAAAAGTGTCCGATGTGTCCGCCGCAATATCACAGTCACAATAAAAATCGCAGATCGCCGCCATTACTAATAAAAAAAAGAAAAAAATAAAAATGCTATAAATCTATCCCCTATTTTGTAGACGCTATAACTTTTGCGCAAACCAGTCAATACGCGCTTATTGCGATTTTTTTTTTTTACCAAAAATATGTAGAAGAATACGTATCGGCCTAAACTGAGGAAAATGTTACTTGAAAAAAAAATGGGTATTTATTATAGCAAAAAGTAAAAAATAGTGTTTTTTTTCCAAACTGGATGCTCTTCTTTTGTTTATAGCGCAAAAAATAAAAACCGCAGAGGTGATCAAATACCACCAAAAGAAAGCTCTATTTGTGGGGAAAAAAGGACGTAAATTTCGTTTGGGAGCCACGTTGCACGACCGTGCAATTGTCATTCAAAGTGTGACACCGCTGAAAGCTGAAAAATGGCTTGGGCAGGAAGGGGGTTTCGTGCACAGTAGGGAGGTGGTTATATAAAGAAGACATCTCTTTTCAAGACTTACATGCTCCTATTTTAATGTGAATTCTCAAAAAGAGCTTTAAATCGGTGCATGCACTCAAATAGTTAAAATCTCATGTTTTTTGCATATATAATTTCAAACTTTAGTTTAGCTTTTGAGAATTATAAGTAGGATTGGAAAATTTCTGAAAACCTTACAAACATTTACGGATGTTTCTGAGTGCCATTGTTAGGATTCCGATAACTTTAGATTTTTTAAACAATGCAAACAGCTACTTAATGGCTTGGCTGTCTGCAAGACTGTGGGATGCCTGAGTCCCACTCATGGCTAAGTACCTGAGTTGGTTGTAGCTAGGCACCTGAGTTGGCTGTAGCCAGGGATGGCTGTAATACTTCCTGTGTGGCTCTGACAGGCCACATGATTTACTGAAATGAGCCCACAATAATTAAATGAAGAACAACTCTCTATGTGAGGTTTACTCTAAGGCTCCATGTACACAGAAGCTGATAAACTGCAGTTTATTGGCGTTTTGGCGTTTTTTTTAAAAAGCTTATTAACTGCCCTCTATGTTAGCCTATGTGTTCATGTACACATAAAGTTTTTTAGCTTTAATGAGCAGTGGAGTTAATGTGCTTTTTTCTGAACGCAAGAAATTTGCGTTCAAAGTGCCGTTTTTCGGCAGAAAAAAAAAACGCAAAAAACGCAGAAAAATGCTCATAAACGCTCAAACGCTCAAAAAACGCTGGCCGCGAGCGTTTTTTTTGCGTTCTTTGGTCCATTGAAAAAAAAAAAAAAAAAGCTAAAAGACGCTACACTGAAAAACGCGAATAAAAGCTAGTAAAAAAACGCTGATAAAAGCTAGCTTTTTCTGCTGCTTTAAAAATGACCGTTTTTGAGCTTCTGTGTACATGAAGCCTAAAACAGTAGGGCCCATTCATCCCAGGCATGTCTGATGTAGTACCTTTGTGTATATGCACTCAATTTAAATAAATGTGCTGCCTAATGCACCACAATGAACAAAAAATTGGACCTGCTGCATTTCTGCTAGCACGACACAAAATACAGTGTTTGGTAAAGATGCACTGAGGTCCTATCCACAATGAATGACACCACAGTAATTAACCACTTGCCGACCACCGATCTGGGAATTTACGTCATTACTTTGATGTTAAATATTTGGCTGCATCTAGATGCCATAACCCCGGTATTTTCTTTTCCCTCGGGTGGCCAGATTTCACATAAAACTGGTCCCAGTGGCGGATTCACCACAAGATCTCTTTTAGAAGTGGTGGCAAAGGTGCACTCCCCCTCCCACCGCTTCCTGGTGGTTTCCGCGCTAATGTTTCCAGTTGGTGAGCTTGGGAGCCATCCAGTGTTGGTAGTGTTTTCCCATAGAGATGAGTGGTGGCAAGATATCCACCACTCATCTCTATGCTTTTGGAGGACTGGAGTAGTGTCATGGCCTCACTTCCAGTTCTCAGGCCATGTAAACATGTTATTTTTTCTTAAAGCAAAAGATTAAAGAATTTTTTTTTTTTTTTTTATCTTTTGCTTTTAAGAGTAGAGGAGAGATTTAGAGTATTTTAGACCCCAGATCTCTCAATAAAGAGGACCTGGCATGCTGTATTGTTATCACAAGGGATGTTTACATTCCTTGTGATAGCAATAAAAGTGATAAAAAATAAATAAAAATAATAAAATGTTTTTTTAAATTACCCCCTTCACTGTGTGCTTGCAGTAGTGAATGCATACATAGGTCACACCCACATACTGTGAACAGAGTTTGCTCCATACATGTTAGGTATTGCCATGAACGCCTGAGCAAGAACAATTCTAGCACTAGACCTCTAACTCTAAACTGGTAACCTGTAGAAAATGTTTAAAGCGTTGCCTATGGAGATTAAGTAGCATAGTTTGGCACCATTCCAAGAGCGTGCACAATTTTAAAGCATGACATGTTCGGCATATATTTACTCAGCGTAACATCATCTTTCATTCTATACAAAAATATTGGGGTATATATTATGTTTTTTTTTTTATTCATTAAAGTGTATTTTTTCCCAAAAAATTGCGTTTGAAAAAACGCTGCGCAAAAAAAGTGTGACATAAAAAATTGCAAGGACCGCCATTTTATTCTCTAGGGTTTCTGCTAAAAAATATATGTATGTTTCATATATAATGTTTGGGGGTTCTAAGTAATTTTCTAGTAAACAACAAATGTCAGAAAAGGCTGGGTCCTTAAAGCGGTTGTATACCCTTTTTGTAAATTTTTACCTACAGGTAAGCCTATAATAAGGCTTACCTGTAGGTAAAAAGAATATCTCCTAAACCTGTATGGTTTAGGAGATATTCACTTTGCATGCAGCCGCTGACGCCAGCGGAGCATGTGCTGAGAAAGTCCAGCTGAAGGTCCGACGGACACTGCCGGACCTTGCCAGAAAGAAGTCTCCCGGGCGCATGAGCGGGAGTGACGTCATCCCTGCTCCAGTCGCTCACAGCGACGTAGCCACAAACCCGTAAGACTCGCCAAGGGGAAAATGTCAGCTCCCTCGGCGGTGACTGGGATCAGATGCCAATGCCTCATTCTAAAGGTGAGTATTTCATAATGAGCTAGTATGGGGTGCATACTAGCTGATCATGCTATTGCCTTACAGGGTTTTTTTTTTGTGCGGGTATACAATCTCTTTAAGTGGATCCATTATCACAAAGTAGTTATGTGAACAGATCCTTTGCCACATTATGAGGCTGTTTTGCTATGGCTAGTCGAAAATGCCTAAATAGATTTTTCCTGGCTTTTCTTAAGCTGCGGAAGACTGTTGCTAATCCTACAGAGCAGCTTGGTGTTGTAATGCCTGATTCACAACAGCAGTTAGGAGGGCACTCGGGGCATCTGAAGATCCACAAGCTATTTGGTAAGCCACAGTTTTAAATTAGTTTAGCATAAGGGCAAATCACTTTTCCTTCACGTAGTTTTTAATAAGGTAGGGATACAAACAGCGTTAGCCATCCATGTTAGTCGAACTGCTATCAAAATATGTCAAACTATTGTCTGAAATTGGACTGGGAATGTAACTATAGTTAGACTCAAAAAACACGACTGTGGAGAAGGGAAGTAAGAATGCCTCTCAATTGCAAAATAAGTAAAAAGACTGTATGGCAAAAACTACAAAGGGATTTGCATACAGAGAATGTTGCCACTCTTTTTATATGCTCTTCCCAGATCTTTCTCCCACTTCAGCAAATTGGAGGTTTTAGTGCAGATAAATCAACAGGAGCTAGTGATGTAAAGTAATGCCATATACTAGATTCTATGATAATTTGCATAGAAGAATTCTGAACGTGAAATTATGAATTTGTAAAAAGGGGTATATGTGCTCTCCCACTTAATCGATGGTTAGATCTTGAATAGTACGTAGCCTTTGTCGATCCAGGGAGTAACTTTAAGAGACTGCAATAAGTATTCATTAACCATAAGGGGGATAGCTATGCGTAATCTAAACTGGTCAAAAGGAGGGTTTTTCAAAGCAACTTCCCAGGCTAGCTGTCAGGGAAATCATATGCATAGTCATGCACAAAGATACGAAGATGTGCACTTGCTAATAAGAATTCTCGAATGACAACTAGAGGTTCAGTGACTGCGTTTAACCCCTTATTACACTGTCCTTTGTGTGTTGATTAGCTATGATTGTTTAACCACTTCAGGTCTCACATCTGTTAACCCCTTATGGACCAGAGCAATTTTACAATTTATGCTATGAGCCTGTTTATTCAACGATAATTTTGTCATTACTTAAGATAACAACACAATACATAAAGTTCATTGCTTTTTTTAAGGACAAACAAGGCTTTATTTTCATGAATATTGTCCTGCAACTTTTTTTTTATTTGCAATCCTTAGACAATTAAACATAATAAAACTAAAAAAAAATAGGATTTTTTGTACTCACCGTAAAATCCTTTTCTCTGACATCCATGGACTGACACGGTGTCTCTTTACACGTGGGTTATGTCCCTGCTTGCAGGAGAAGACCTAGGCAGAATGTGAAATGTTATACATACATTCTAAAAGCCAGAGCTGAACAGCCCCACCCAGGGGGCGGTCCCTCCGGACATAACCCACCCACTACAGTCAGCAGACTTCAGTTCGTAACAAAGCAGTACAAAAACTTAAAAGGAAGGGTGGGTGCCGTGTCAGTCCATGGATGTCAGAGAAAAGGATTTTACGGTGAGTACAAAAAATCCTATTTTCTCTTACCATCCATGGACTGACACAGTGTCTCTTTACACTTTACACGTGGGATGTCCCAAAGCAGTATCAAGAGGGATGGGAGCAGTATAAATGGAAAAACCAAAACTTCACTCCAGTAAGGCAGAGCTCCTCAACGGAGGAGTCGCAACTTTAAAACAGCGGCCTGCAGCACCCTGCGGCCGAAGGAAGCATCCGAAGATGCAGCCACATTAACCTTATAAAAAACTTAAAAGGCATGAACAGACGACAAGGTCGCCGCCTTGCACACTTGTGCAACCGACGCTTGATGTCGGGAAACCCAGGAAGCACCAATTGCCCTGGTGGAATGCGCTGTAACCGGAAAGGGAGGCGCCCGCCCTTTGAGAGCATAGGCTTGAATGACGGTTTGTCTGATTCCCCTAAAATGATGGCAGACGAAACCGCTTGGCCCTGTTATGGACCAGAGACAGTCACAAACAGTGAGTCGGACTTCCGAATAGAAGCAGTAGCAGACAGGTACACCCGTAAGGCTCATACCACCTCCAATATGTGCAGCGCAAACTCTCTGGGATGCGATGGGTGAGGACACAAGGACGGGAGGGCAATGTCCTCATGTAGGTGAAAGGTCGACACCACCTTTGGCAAAAAAGGAAGGTCGCGGATGCAACACCGCCTTATCCTTATGGATGACCAAATATGGCGACTTGCAGGACAAAGCCGCCAACTCAGACACTCGTCAAACAGAAGTGATTGCCACTAAAAAGGCCACCTTCTGAGACAAGACAAGAGGGGAATATCCCGGATTCCCAAAAGGAGGTTCCTGGAGGCCTGAGAGCACCAAATTCAGATCCCACGGTGGGAGAGGAGGCTTGACAGGAGGGAGCACATGGCGAACCCCCAACACAAGGTGCTAACCAAGAAAAATGACCCGCTAGAGGTCGCTGAAAGAAGACGGCCAAGGCCGAAATCTGATCCTTTATGGTACTCAAAGCAAGCTTTTGGGTCACTCCACACTGCAGAGGACGCAGGATTCTGGGGACGGAATACGTCCGAGGACGCCAGTCCAGCGCTTCGCACATGGCGATATAAGCTTTTCAGGCACGGTGATAGATGTGCCTGGAGGAAGACTTCCGTGTCCTTAACATGGTCAAAATGACCGAGTCCGAGAGACCTCGGTCCCTCAACACCTGGCTTTTAACAGCCCTGCCGTTAAAGCCAGAGACTGTAAGCCGGATGAAACATAGGACCTTGAGACTGAAGGTCCACCCTCATCGGCAACCGTCAGGGAACGTCCGCGACGAGACGTGCCAGATCAGCGTACCAGTGATGCTGAGGCCAATCCGGAACAATTAGGATCGCCAGAGTTTATATCAGGCGATAAGGACCCTATGGGGCCACCAACGCATTCGAGGCATCGCCCAAGGATCCCTGAATCTGGCCACAACCTCGACCCTTGCGATTGAGTCGAGAGGCCATCAGGTCCACATCCGGCGTGCCCCACCGTCGGTAAAGGAGTTGAAATATGCAAGGACCACTCTTCTTGGTCCGTTGTCTGGCGATTGGCGACTCAGATAGTCCGCCTGCCCATTGTCTATGCCCAGAATGTAAAATGGCCTACAGAGCCGGCACGTTTCTTCCGGCCCACTTCAGGATACGGACTACCTCGGAAGCCGCAGCTGAGCTCCGAGTTCCCCCTTGATGGTTTACATATGCCACCGCCGTGGCAGTGTCTGACTGGCTCCTGATGGAGCGACCCCGTACTCTCTCCGACCTGAGGAGAGACACAGTCCGATGGCCCATATTTCCAGAACAGTGATTGGTAAACGGGCTCGTCCGGAGTCCAAGGCCTGAGCCGACAGGACTCCCCAGACTCCACCCCAGCCCGTCAGGCTGGTGTCCGTCGTGAGTACCGTCCATTGGATGGGAGGGGAACGACTTTCCGGACCGAAGAGCGAGGATCTCAACCACCATGTCAGGGGCGCCCTGACCAGGTGAATCACCTGGATCTGAAGATCCAAGGACAACGGGGATTTGTCCAAGGTGGACAAGATCTCCTTCTGCAATGCCCTGGTGTGTGATTGGACATACGGAACGGCCGCAAAGGAGGCCACCACTAGTCTCGGGACTCTCATGCAAAAAACGGATTGACAACCATTTTTGGGATGTCAGCACCCGCACCGCAGACTGAAGTGTCAGCAACTTCTCCAGAGGTAGGATACCTTTGCCTCCAAGGAATCCAGAATCAGAACTAGATACTCCAGACACTGAGTCGGGACCAGGACTGACTCCTGAATGTTCAGGAACCACCCGAGTCCCTGAGGGTCTAATTAACGATAGTCACCTTTCCTCTAAGTCTGATCCACTTTCTGTTCTTAGCAGAAGATCGTCCAGATAGCCCATGACAGCAATACCTCGCTGTAACAGAAGGCTAGAACCGGAGCAAGCACCTTGTTGCTGAGGCTAGGCCGAAAGGAAGAGCCACAATCGATAGTGGACTTCGCTGAACGCAAAGCGCAGAAACTTCTGGTGACTTGCGCAGATCGGAACATGCAAGTAGGCGTCCTTGAAGTCCAAGGACGCCAGAAGAAAATCCCTTTGGTGGAGTGTAGCGATCACCGTGCGAATGGATTCCATGTGGAATTTCTGCACCTTCTCGAAGGCATTCAGGGCCTTGAGGTCCAGGATAGGTCGAACCACGTCCTATTTTTGGGACGACAAACAGATTCAAGTAGAATCCCTGAAAACTCTCCTGTGACGGAACCGGCACAATCACTCCGGACCTGATCAAATCCTGTACAGCCCCCAAGAGGGCTGCCCGACAGGTAGGAAGGAGAGGAAGATTTGAGGGAAAGAATCTGTCTGGGGGCCAGGATCGGAATACTATCCTGTATCCTGAGGTGACCACCTCGCACACCCACCAGTCGGAGATTCGGGAGGACCACCGATTCGTGACCTGCGAAGTCGTCCCCCCACCCCAGGGTCGGGCGGAGGCAAGACTTCATGCGGAGGCGGGCTTGGGAGCCGCTTGTTCGGCTTACGCACCCAGGGGCACTTGTGCCCACCAGCCGCACTGCCGTCAGTCTGAGAGGGCCTACCCGTGGACTGACTGACGAAAAAACCCCGTTTTGCTGGAAAGGAAGGCCCCTATTTGCGGCGGGCCTCCTCACCCTTGCTAGTCTAAGGAAGAAGAGTGCTTTTACCTCCCATGACATCCATGACGATGTCATCCAGAGCAGCACCGAAAGGTCTACCACCTTTAAATGGTAGATCCGTCAGGAGCTTCCTAAGGCTAGGTCAGCAGACCAGCACTTCAACCAGATAAGACGACGCAATACCACCGCCGAGACAGAGGCCCTGGATATTAAAGGGGCCGCGTCCAACGTGGCGTTGCACACATAAACCAGGCCCTGAACCAGTTGGTGGGCCAAAGCAACTGTGTCTGGAGGAAGATTATGCCCCTGTACAGCTAGGTGCAACATTTTTGCCCAACCTGTAAGTGTTTAGGACACAAGGGTCGCCGCTACCACAGGCCGTAGGGCGGATCCCAACAAGGCAAACATGGCTCTGCTCACCACTTCTGACCCCCTGTCAGTGGGGTCCTCAAATGCAGGAGTCCCCTCCATCGGGAGAGTGATGGCCTTGTTCAACCAGGCGACTGGAGGGTCGACCCTGGGGGAGAAGCCCACTTTTTAAGTAGGGCATCTTCAAGGGGTATCTGATAGACAAACGCCGCGGGACCATAAAAAAATTATTCTGCGGCTTTTCCCAGACCTTATCAATGAGCTGGTCAAAGAAAGTACATATGTAAAAACCTCTTTAGAAGGCCTGGCCTTAAAAGAACCAAAGGAGACTGTATCCGCCTGAGGTTCTGCATCTGCAGTATTTTCGCTTGAGAGTGTCCCTCACCGCAGTCATGAGTACACTAACAAGCGCCCTGTCGTTTACTGACTCAGAACTGGAGTTTTCCTCATAAGGAATGTCCTGTTCAAAACCATCCAATACATTCAGAACTAGGGTCCTGAGCGGTAGTGGCTATGCCCATATCTGAATCAGCGCACTGCCCTCATGAATTAAAGTGGGGAGAGGGCGCTTTTTTGCTCCCTGGCGCTTGCACACAGCTCCCATCCTGGTCAGAAATGATTCCAGGACTGCCCACAACTGGTCCCTAGGGACCGCAGGTGCTGAAGCACTGCCTGTTGTCCACTGACATTTAGGGGAAGCTGGTGACAGAGACTCCATATTGCCCCCCTCTGAGACTCCTCAGATAAAAAGTCCACCCACGGGCTGTGCTGACTGAGGAGGGGGCGCCCAGGGGACTCACCAAACCGGACCAGGGACCGCTCAGTTCCGCTGTCTGTACCGCGCTGTGTCAGCGCTGGTGAGCTGTGAGGAGATTGTGAGGAGATTCGCGCTGTTACAGCAGCACTAGAGGCCAAAACTAGTGCTGAAGAGCGCGCGGGCTACAAGAAAATGGCCACCGCACTTCACTGAGGCGATCCGCGGCAAGATGGCCGCCATGACTCAGCAAAAGTGAAAAAAAAACAGCACACACACAGCGCCACTCGGCGCTCAGGCCCCAAAATACACAAAAAAGGCCCCAAGCATATCTGCAGACCAGCATTAGCCCCTCCAATAACAGTGTGACCCCCAGGCACCCCACACAGCACAGCGCCAGCAATGGTGACAGAGAGTGACAATGAAATACAGGGGGAGACAGGGAAAATCCCCCACAGAGAAACACACAGCCTTTTGTACTCACCTGCAGGCAGGAGAGACTACTTACCCGTCCCCTGAGGGACCCACTGGTGTGTTTCTGACAGGACTATCACAGTGCAGTACTGAGTAGCTGTCGGCCCAGTCCACCGCGAAAGATACAGTCAGTCAGGAACTGTTCAGTCTTGAGAGGACCGTGGGAGCATTAAAGCAAACCCGGCCACCCCTGGAGTCATGGGGCCTGTCGTGAACTGAGTCTCACGCACACAAGGCGAGGATCAGCACGCTCGATGGTCGGACAGGGAAGACTATGAGGATATCTTGTACCCAACCTGTTGCCCAGCCGACAGTTGATAGAAAATTCTCAAAAATAAAATAAAAAAGAATTCCAGAAAAGGAATAAAAATAGGTCAGGAGACTGGCTCCTGAGAGAGCCACGTCTTCTCCTTCTGCTAGGCAGAAAAAAACTGAAGTCTGCTGACTGTAGTGGGAGGTTTATGTCCGGAGGGACCGCCCCCTGGGTGGGGCTGTTCAGCTCTGGCTTTTAGAATGTATGTATAACATTTCACATTCTGCCTAGGTCTTCTCCTGCAAGCAGGGACATAACCCACGTGTAAAGTGTAAAGAGACACCGTGTCAGTCCATGGATGGTAAGAGAAAAGGCATTTTCTTATTTTTTTGAGCAGTGTTAGTTTAACCACTTAATCACCTCCCACCCGGCCAGTGCACATAAACGGCCGGGTGGTCCTTTCTTCATTCTGAGTGGACATTCAGGAACGTCCTCAGAATGAGTGCATTATGATCACAGGATCCAGCCGAGCAGAGATCGGGATATGGGCGCTGTGATTGGCCCTCCCGATCACGAGACGGCTGTTTTCCCGCCAAGCTCAGTGAGAGCTCAGTGCAGGGGGGGGGATAGGGGGAACCGACAGATCTGTGACAGCTCTCTCTATGAGGATGATTTTATAAAGAGAGCTTTCACAGATCCCCCCACAAACAGTACACCAAGCACCACGATACCCCTGTCCCCATACACATGTCAGTGTCCCCATCACATCTGTCACAGTGCACAAAACATCTGTCTGTCCCCCATAACCGCCAACACCAAATAAACTCTGATTTGGGTTATTTTTACCAAAGAAATGTAGCAGCATATTTTTTGGTCAAAATTTATGAAGAGAAATTACTTATTTGCAAAATTTTATAACAGAAACTAAGAAAAATGCATTAAAAAAAAAAAAAAAGAAATTCAGGTCTTTTTCAATTTGTACTGTAAAAAATAAAAATCCCAGCTCTATTTGTGTGAAAAAAATGATAAAAATATAATTTGGGTCCAGTGTTGCATGACCGCACAATTCTCATTCAAAGTGCGACAGCACTGAAAGCTGAAAATTGGTCTGAGAAGGAAGGTGGTGAAAGTGCCAGTATTGAAGTGGTTAAGGATCGGAAGGATTTGCCCCTTAATGACCAGGCCATTTTTTCAATACGGCACTGCGTCGCTTTAACTGACAATTGAGCGGTTGTGCGATGTTGTACCCAAACAAAATTGTCCTTTTATTACCAAAATAAAGCTTTTTTTTGGTGGTATTTGATCACCTCTGCGCTTTTTTTTCTTCATCAGTTTAGGCCAATATGTATTTTTCTACATATTTTTTGTAAAAAAAAAAAACAAAAAAAAAAAAGGCAATACGCGTATATTGATTGGTTTGCACAAAAGTTAAAGTGTCTACAAAATAGGGGATAGATTTATGGCATTTTTATTATTTATTTATTTTTTTACTAGTAATGCCTAGTGATTTTTAGTGGGACTGCAACATTGCAGTGAACAGATCAGACACTTTTGACACTTTTTTGGGACCAATGACATTTATACAGCGATCAAAAAATAGCCACTGATTACTGAATAAATGTCACTGGGGTTAGGGGAAGGGGTTAACACTAGGGTGGCGATCAAGGGGTTAAGTGTTCCCTAGGGAGGTGTTTCTGACTGTGGGGGGAGTGTACTGACTGGAGGAGGAGCGAGATCGCTGTTCCTGATCACTAGGAACAGCAGATCTCTCTCTACTCCCCTGTCAGAACAGGGATCTATTTGTTTACATACACATATCCCTGTTTTGGCTCTCTGTGGAGCGATCGCGGGTGGCCTGCGGACATCACGGCCCCCGGCCACGTGCATCGACTCCAACGTCGCATCCCCTATCGCTCTTAAAGCAGCCAACATACACCTACAGCATAATGACGGCAGCTGTTCAGCAAACAGTTAAACATAAATAGCGTTACTGCACATAAAAAGTGTGCATTTTATTCTGTAATTTGTTCTGTTTAAAATAACACTAAAATGATGATTTTGGTACAAAGCATTGCAAAGTTATTTACAAATAAAGTGTGTTTTTTCAATTTTGCGCTTTTTTCAGTGTGATACATGTAAATATATGTAAAAGGTGTAAAAATAATGAACAAAGCAAACAGAAAAAAAGTTTAACTATTGGTTAATAAAATAGAAAACAAAATCACCAGTAAAATTACAATAGAATAGAGAAGGAGAATACAAAGTTAATTAGTACTGATTAAAGTAAACTAAGGGGTTAATAAGGGGTTTAACAGAGGAACATTTAATTAGAAAAGGGCAGAAGGACTTGATGTACTAGACACGCCCTGTGTACAATGATGATATGTTTTTGGGTGTGTCTAGTACACCCAGAGTCTGCAACTGCTTATTGGATTGGGAAGATAACAATTAATTTAGCTATAAAATGTATGGGTTCAGTCAGCGCAAAAAAACACAAAATAAATTCTAACATGAGCTGCTGTACACTAAAGGTCAATATATGGTAGTCCTATGAAGAAATTGTATAGAAAAGAAACAGTGCAGCACTAATGACACTATGGGGCTGATTTACGAACTGCTTGCGCATTGAGTTTTGGTATTTACGAAACTGGTGCGCCGGTAACACATCGCTATTCCCCATTTACTAAAATGATCTTGGCGCACGGGAGGAGGCGATCAGTGCGCCACTATGGACATGCCAATATTTTCGGGTGATGTGAGGAAGTATAGTAACAACTGCCCAAGTAAAAAATATGCCCAAAATAGAATGAGAAAGTAATTTTTTCAGAACAAGCCTGCAAGTACGTTTAGAACTGCGTGAGGTCTACTTGTGCAATGCGCATGCGCAAGCGGCATTTGCGCACGTTCAAATGCGTTGGTTCACTGCGCCGGCAAAATCGTAGTAAATGTCAAGTAACGTAAATGCATTTGTGTGGGTTGAACAGGCGCACCTCTAAACTTGACATTTTTTTTTTTTTTAACGCTGGTTCACTTTTATGTCTTTTTTTAAGGATATTTGCACACAGGTCATGTGTGTTTGTCTGTGCCTCTGTTCTCAGTGAGTGTAATGGGAGTGGTTTCATAATTAACTGTCAGGTGTGGAGCTGAAGGGCACTAATGAGGGAATCTGCTGGACCTGCATCCCTTTAGATGTGTTCCTATTTAAAGTATCTCTCAAAAAATGAAATTTTTATTGCAAGGGATGCCTGAAATCTGATTTACATCTTAGGCAGACTTCTGGGAGAATTGATGAGCCAATCACGCAAGCAGGGAATTATGTTTCTGGGGAGTGGTCAGCACACACTCTGTGTAAAAAACAACTCCAGGTAGCCATATTGCAATATATTCTCAGAAAATTACATTGAATGCATATTGAAAAGAAAAGTTAATTTTTAATAACATTTAATTACAGTATGATTAGTGTTGCAATTATATGCGCTATATTCATTTTTCCACTATTTGCTATATTTCTTTCCCCACAAAAGTGGAGTTACCCTTTAATATATATAGAAAAAACAATAACTTTTTTTATAAACAATATACTAAGTTGGCTAGAATGAGTTAAATGCATACAATTACATTGTGTTTCATTACAAAAAGCCTCTTTATATTGTTTATCCAGATGTTAAAGTGAATTTAACCACTTAACGACCGCCCACTGTAAATATACGTCGGCAGAATGGCACCGACAGGCAGAATCACGTATATCTACGTGATCGCCTTTGTATAGTTGGGGGGTCCCATCGGACCCCCCTTCTTTACAGTGAGTGGTGGTTAAGTGTTCGGGAGCGATCCGGGATGAGGGGACGGCCGTTCGATTCCGGCCACCCACTCGCGATCGCTCCCAGCGAATGATATGCTTCCTCTGCCTGTGTAATGTAAACACAGGCAGAGGAAGTGATGTCATCTCTCCTGCGGCGCACACATATACCGAGCGCCACACAAGAGAAGATGCCAGGTTAGTGCACAAAACACTACACTGACACCAGAACACATAGGCACATAAATCGCCCCCCCCCAGGCCCCCCAGCCCCCAGTCACAGTGTCATTTATTTACTGATCACTGCAATCAGTGACATTTGTGACTGTAAAAGTGTCACTAAAGTTAGTTTTAGGTCCAGTGTAGCCCCCTAACCCCCCCTAATAAAGGTTTAACCCCCTGATCGCCCCCCAGATAACCCTTTCACCCCCTATCACCACTGTCGCTAAGCGATCGTTTTTCTGATCGCTGTCTTAGTGTCGGTGATGCCGATCGGTAGCCAGTAATTTTTTTTAGGTTCGCCGCAGGTTTTTATAGCGTCAGGTGCCCCCATATATTATCTAATAAAGGTTTAACCCCCTTGATCGCCCCCCAGGTAACCCTTTCACCCCCTATCACCACTGTCGCTAAGCAATCGTTTTTCTGATCGCTGTCTTAGTGTCGGTGATGCCGATCGGTAGCCAGTAATTTTTTTTAGGTTCCCCGTCAGGTTTTTATATAGCGTCAGGTACCCCCATATATTACCTAATAAAGGTTTTAACCCCCTAATTGCCCCTAGTTAACCCTTTCACCAGTGATCACCATATAAGTGTTACGGGTGACGCTGGTTAGTTAGTTTGCTTTTTATAGTGTCAGGGCACCCGCCGTATATAACCCAATAAAGGTTTAACCCCCTGATCGCCCGGTGGGTGATATCAATTAGGTTTTAGCGTCAGAGAGGGTCTGCGTCACACCCCAGGCAGCGTCAGGTTAGTGCCAGTAGCGCTAACACCCACGCGTGAAGCATACACCTCCCTTAGTGGTATAGTATCTGAACAGATCAATATCTGATCTGATCAGATCTATACTAGCATCCCCAGCAGTTTAGGGTTCCCAAAAACGCAGTGTTAGCGGGATCAGCCCAGATACCTGCTAGCACCTGTGTTTTGCCCCTCCAGCCACCCAAGTGCAGTATCGATCGATCGCTGTCACTTACAAAACACAACAGTCTGGTTGGTTGGAGGGTAGACAGTGGAGGAGACCTTGCGTGGAGAGTGAAGAAGTTTCTGCTTTTGACTGCTGGGTTGCATTTTTGGTTATTTTTGGCTCTTTTTCCTTGCAGCTTTTTAACACCTTTTTCTGGCACATTTTAAAAAGCCTTTTTTTTCTCTTTTTTTCCTTCAGCCTACTAATTAAGGGGAGTGGTTAATTGGTCACAGGTGCTTGAGGCCTATATAAACTTCTGTAGAGCTCATTTAGAGCCTGCTCATTTTGAGTTGCTGGAACTCTGTCCAAGTGGAACTGGACTAAGTGGTGAGTTAAAATCAAGAGTTTAAAACGGAGGTTAAAACAGGGGTCATAGTAGATGTGTAGTGTGAGTACCTGGGTGTTGTCTGAGTAGTGTGTGTGTGGATCGTTAGTACTTGTGTATTGTAGGTGCACGCTGGTCTGCGAGTGCACGCTGGTCCGTTGGTCTGCGGGTGCACGTAGGTCTGCGAGTGCACGCGGGTCCGTTGGTCTGTGAGTGCACGCGGGTCCGTTGGTCTGCGAGTGCACGCTGGTCTGCGAGTGCACGCGGGTCCGTTGGTCTGCGAGTGCACGCTGGTCTGCGAGTGCACGCGGGTCCGTTGGTCTGCGAGTGCACGCTGGTCTGCGAGTGCACGCGGGTCCGTTGGTCTGCGGGTGCACGTAGGTCTGCGTGGTACCTGCGTATTGTCTTTTTGAGTACCTGTGTATTGTCTTGTTGAGTACCTGTGTATTGTCTTGTTGAGTACCTGTGTATTGTCTTGTTGAGTACCTGTGTATTGTCTTGTTGAATAGTTGGGTCAGGAAGCTAGTGTTAGGTAATTTGGACAGGGTATAATCTCGAATCCTCATTAAATTAATAGGTACGATGCCCAGCGGGTGTGGCGAGGCGACTCGGTGTACATCTTGCAGCATGTATGCGTTCCTTGATCATCTGATCGAGGGCGATTACTGCTGTGCAAAATGTAAGCACATTGTTTCCCTGGAAGCCCAGGTTCTGAATCTAGGGAAGCAACTGTCAGCACTGGGAAGTCCCTCCACACTAAAGGAGAGCTGGATACGTACTCGGCAGGTGATGGCAGGGGCCAGCACAGAGGTGGGTGGAGACAAAGAGGTGCAGGCACTAGAAAATAGTAGATGGGTGACAGTCAGGAAGGGTAGAGGGCGAAGTGCCAGGGAGGCCGATCCAGGGCTGGAGCATCCCAATAAGTATGCTCCATTGAGTAACATTGGTAAAACCAGTCCGGGACCAGCACTGCTGGAGCTGAGGGACTCTCCTAGCTGCCAGGGGAAGAACTCCTCCAGTGAGAGTGGGGGGGAAGCGAAGGGAAAGGAAAGACAGATTCTGGTGGTAGGGGACTCAATTCTTAGAAGAACAGAGAGGGCAATCTGTAACAAAGACCTGAAGCGCCGAACTGTATGTTGTCTACCGGGCGCTCGGGTTCGGCACATCACGGATCTGGTGGACAGATTACTGGGAGGGGCTGGGGAAGACCCAGCTGTCATGGTGCACGTTGGCACCAATGACAAAGTCAGAGGCAGATGGAGTGTCCTAAAGAACGATTTTAGGGACTTGGGAGCTAAATTGAGGAAAAGGACCTCCAAGGTAGTATTCTCGGGAATACTACCGGTACATCGAGCCACACCAGAAAGGCAGAGGGAGATTAGGGAAGTGAACAAGTGGCTGAAGAGCTGGTGTAGTAAGGAGGGGTTTGGGTTCCTGGAGGACTGGGCCGACTTCTCAGTCGATAACCAGTACTATAGAAGGGACGGACTGCACCTAAATGAGGAGGGTGCAGATCAGCTGGGAATAAGGATGGCCAAAAAGTTAGAGGGGTTTTTAAACTAGGTGACAGGGGGGAGGGTCCAGAGATAGTGAGAGTCAGCGGGGAACATATTCTAAAGGGTAGTATTAGGGGCATTAGTGGTAGGGTAACCAAAGCACATAAACCCAAGGTAAGTATAGTAGCAAGTCCTAGTTGCAATCTGGGAACACCCAAGAGGATAGTATGTGACCGGTCAAATAATATTAATGCATTAAAGTGTCTGTTCACCAACGCCAGAAGTCTGCCAAGCAAAATAGGTGAGTTGGAAGCTCTGGTGCATGAGGAGAGCTATGATGTAATCGGTATTGCTGAAACTTGGCTTCATTCCTCACATGACTGGGCTATTAATATTCCTGGCTATGGACTCTTTCGGAAAGACAGGGTAAAAAGGAAGGGTGGAGGGGTCTGTCTCTATGTGAGAAGTGATCTCAAAGTGAGTGTGAAAGAGGACCTGGTGGATGGAGAGTGTGATGAGTCTGAAGCATTATGGGTGGAACTGCATACAGATGTGCGTAGTTCAAAGCTAACCATTGGAGTTTGTTATAGACCACCCAATGTTAATGAGGAGTTAGAGACTCAGCTCCTTGCACAGATGGAAAGGGCTGCAAGGGCTGGGACGGTGATAATAATGGGGGATTTTAACTACCCAGAAATTGACTGGAGTAATGGAACTGCTGGGACAGTTAAAGGGCAAAAATTTATAAACCTATTGCAGGACAATTTTATGGTCCAGTTTATTGAGGCCCCAACTAGGAATGATGCTCTGTTGGACCTGGTAATCTCAAACCATGCAGAGCGTATTACTAATGTTCAGATAAAGGAACACCTGGGTAGCAGTGACCATAACATGATTTCATTTGATGTTAGTTGTAAGCAAAAATCACATACAGGAAAGATAAAAACACTTAATTTCAAGAGAGCAAATTTTCCAAGGATGAGCGCTGCTCTCCAGGACTTAGACTGGGAAGGAATATTGCCATCAATGGGCACAGAACAGAAATGGGAATTCTTCAAAAAGACTGTTTGTGAACTCACTGCAAAGTATATTCCCATGGGCAATAAGTTTAAAAGGCTAAAAATAAAACCTATGTGGCTCACTGCCAAAGTTAAAAAAGCTATAAACTATAAGAAAAGAGCTTTTAAAAAATATAAAAATGAGGGAACACTAGTGTCATTTAAATTTTCCAAAGAATATAACAGGATATGTAAAAAGGAAATCAAGGATGCAAAAATTCAAAATGAACGACAGATTGCAAAAGATAGTAGGACAAACCCCAAAAAATTCTTCAAATATATTAATAGTAAAAAGGTCAAGTCTGAGCATGTAGGCCCTTTACAAAATAATCTAGAGTGGGTGACTGGGGACAAAGAGAAGGCTAATTTATTAAATACTTTCTTCAGTTCTGTGTATACAAAGGAGCATGGGGGAGCTCATGTCCAAAATGGGGGTGGTAGTGACACAGCCCCAAATCCACAATGGCTCAAAAGTGATATGGTCCAGAAATATTTAGATGGAATAAAGGTGGATAAAGCACCTGGACCAGATGGCATACACCCACGGATCCTAAAAGAATTGAGCTCTGTAATTTCAAAGCCATTGTATTTAATTTTTAGGGACTCATTAATGACAGGAATAGTACCACTGGATTGGCGCAGGGCCAATGTGGTGCCTATATTTAAAAAGGGAATTAAGTCTTTACCAAGTAACTATAGACCTGTTAGTTTAACTTCTATAGTTGGGAAAATACTGGAGAGATTAATAAAAGACCACATAGATGAGTTCTTGCTGGAAAAAAACTATTTAAGCAACAGACAGCATGGATTCATGAAAGACAGAAGTTGTCAAACAAACCTGATTTCTTTTTATGAAGAGGTAAGTAAGACCTTGGACAGAGGGGTGGCAGTGGACGTGGTATACTTGGATTTTGCAAAAGCGTTTGATACAGTTCCCCACACACGGCTCATGTGTAAGGTAAAGTCTACAGGATTGGAAATATCAGTTTGTAAATGGATAGAAAACTGGCTAAAAGACAGAATTCAGAGAGTAGTGGTTAATGATTCTTACTCTGAATGGTCCAAGGTTCTCAGTGGTGTACCCCAAGGTTCAGTGCTGGGACCCTTACTTTTTAATATGTTTATAAATGATATTGGGTCTGAGATCAAAAGTAACATTTCTGTCTTTGCAGATGACACCAAGCTATGCAGTGGAATAACGTCCTTACAGGATGTCGCCAATTTACAAGCCGACCTCAATGCTCTGTCTAATTGGGCGACTATGTGGCAGATGAGGTTTAATGTTGATAAATGTAAAGTTATGCACTTGGGGGCTAATAATATGAATGCATCATACATACTAGGGGGAGTACAACTGGGGGGATCCGTAGTGGAGAAGGATCTGGGGGTTTTGGTAGATCATAAGCTCAATAATGGCATGCAATGCCAAGCTGCGGTTTCCAAAGCGAGCAAAGTCCTTTCTTGTATTAAGAGAGGTATGGTCTCCAGAGAGAGAGATATCATTTTGCCCCTGTTCAAATCATTAGTAAGACCTCATCTGGAATATGCAGTTCAGTTTTGGGCCCCAGTTCTCAAAAAGGATATTGGGGAACTGGAGAAAGTGCAGAGAAGGGCAACCAAACTGATAAGAGGCATGGAGGAGCTCAGCTATGAGGAGAGATTAGAGGAACTGAATTTATTCTCTCTTGAGAAGAGGAGATTAAGGGGGGATATGATCAACATGTACAAATATATAAGGGGTCCATATAGTGAACTTGGTGTTCAGTTATTCACTTTACGGTCAACACAAAGGACAAGGGGGCACTCTTTGCGTCTAGAGGAAAAGAGATTTCACCTCCAAATACGGAAAGGTTTTTTCACAGTAAGAGCTGTGAAAATGTGGAATAGACTCCCTGCAGAGGTGGTTCTGGCCAGCTCAGTAGATTGCTTTAAGAAGGGCCTGGATTCTTTCTTAAATGTACATAATATAACTGGGTACTGACATTTATAGGTAAAGTTGATCCAGGGAATATCCGATTGCCTCTCGGGGGATCAGGAAGGAATTTTTTCCCCTGCTGTAGCAAATTGGATCATGCTCTTCTGTTTTTTTTTTTGCCTTCCTCTGGATCAACTGTGGGTATAGAATTGGGTATATGGGATTGTACGATATATGTTTATTTTTATTTTTTTATTTTTTTTACGGTTGAACTGGATGGATTTGTGTCTTTTTTCAACCTGACTAACTATGTAACTATGTAACTATGTAACAACACACATAACTGCAGCGTTCGCAGAGACAGGCCTGATCCCTGCGACTCCAGTGCTGTAGGAGGTGATTTCACCACCACAGTTAAAAAAAAAAAAAAAGCATATATGCCGAAGCATGGGGGCAGCAGGGGGTGGAGGAGCGGAGGAGCGATTATGCTCCTAATGCCACGTACATACGGTCGAAATTCCGATGGAGGCTTGCCCGTGGAAAAGTCAGACCATGTGTGTGCGGCATAACTTTTTTGCGGGAGGATGCCCCCATGCTTCGGCATATATAAATGGTGCGTGTATGCCCATCATTAGAAGTGGGTGGATGAAGGGCGGTATTCTAATGGTGGGCATACCCACCGATCAATCTCTTTTTTCGTTCAGCCAACAGGCTGCATGAAAAAAAAAAAATTACAATACATGTCCAACAAGGACCAGCAATGTACTGGTACTGTTGCTGGACTTTGAATTTTTATACCAGAATGATGCCTGCGGGTTTAGGTATCATCTTGGTATCATTCTTTTCAACCAGCAGCCGGCTTTCATGTAAAAGCAATCCTAGTGGCTAATTAGCCTCTGGACTGCTTTTACAAGCAGTGGGAGGGAATGTCCCCCCCCCCGGATATAAAAAGCGCCATTGGGAAATAGGGAAAGCATTTTATCACACCGATCTTGGCGTGGTCAGATGCTTTGAGGGCAGAGGAAAGATCTACGGTCTAGAAGACCCCATTTTTTTTCAAAAAAAGAGTACCTGTCACTACCTATTGCTATCATAGGGGATATTTACATTCCCTGAGATAACAATAAAAATGATATAAAAAAAAAAATATATGGAAGGAACAGTTTAAAAATAAAATAGCAAAATTAATAATAATAAAAAAAAAAAAAAAAAAAAAAAAAAAAGCACCCCTGTCCTGCCCTGCTCTTGCCCAATGGCGAACGCAAGCGTCGGTCTGGCGTCATATGTAAACAGCAATTGCACCATGCATGTGAGGTATCACCGTGAAGGTCAGATCGAGGGCAGTAATTTTAGCAGTAGACCTCCTCTGTAAATCTAACGGGGTAACCTGTAAAGGCTTTTAAAAATGTATGTAGTTTGTCGCCAATGCGCATTTGTGCAAAATTTTAAAGCATGTCGTGTTTGGTATCTATGTACTCGGCCTAAGATCATCTTTTTTATTTCATCAAACATTTGGGCAATATAGTGTGTTTTAGTGCATTAAAATTAAAAAAAGTGTATTTTTTCCCCAAAAAATGCGTTTGAAAAATCGCTGCGCAACTACTGTGTAGAAAAAAAAATGCAACGCCCACCATTTTAATCTGTAGGGCCTTTGTTTTAAAAATATATATAATGTTTGGGGGTTCAACATAATTTTCTTGCAAAAAAAAATAAAAAATTTCATGTAAACAAAAAGTGTCAAAAAGGCTTTGTCTTCAAGTGGTTAGAAGAGTGGATGTAATCTTCCTAATGTTGTGTATAAAATGCCAGAACAGTTCAAAACCCCCCCAAATGACCCTATTTTGGAAAGTAGACACCCCAAGCTATATACTGAGAGGCATGTCGAGTCCATGGAATATTTTATATGTTGACACAAGTTGTGGAAAAAAGACAATTTATTTATTTATTTTTATTTTTTTTGCACAAAGTTGTCACTAATTGATATATTGCTCAAACATGCCATGGGCATATGTGGAATTACACCCCAAAATACATTCTGTTGCTTCTCCTGAGTACGGGGATACCACATGTGTGAGACTTTTTGGGAGCCTAGCCGCGTACGGGACCCCAAAATCCAAGCACCGCCTTCAGGCTTTCTAAGGGTGTAAATTTTTTATTTCACTTCTCACTGCCTATCACAGTTTCGGAGGCCATGGAATGCACAGAAGGCACAAAACCCCCCCAAATGACCCCATTTTGGAAAGTAGACACCCCAAGCTATTTGCTGAGAGGTATTGTGAGTATTTTGCAGATCTCGCTTTTTGTCAAAGTTTTGAAAATTGAAAAAAAAAAAAAAAATATGTTTTCTTCATTTTCAAAAACAAATGAGAGCTGTAAAATACTCACCATGCCTCTCAGAAAATAGCTTGGGGTGTCTACTTTCCAAAATGGGGTCGTTTGGGGGGGTTTTGTGCTATTTTGGCATTTTATGGCCTTCGAAACTGTGATAGGTAGTGAGGAGTGAAATTAAAAATTTGTGCCTAGAAATCCTGAAGGCGGTGCTTGGTTTTCGGGGTCCCGTACGCGGCTAGGCTCCTAAAAAGTCCCACACATGTGGTATCCCCGTACTCAGGAGAAGCAGCAAAATGTATTTTGGGGTGCAATTCCACATATAACCATGGCATGTGTGAGCAATATATCATTTAGTGACAACTTTTTGTAATTTTTTTTTTTTTTTAGTCATTATTCAATCACTTGAGACAAAAAATAAAAAATATTCAATGGACTCAACATGCCTCTCAGCAATTTCCTTGGGATGTCTACTTTCCAAAATGGGGTCATTTGGGGGGTTTTGTACTGCTCTGCCATTTTAGCACCTCAAGAAATGAGATAGGCAGTCATAAATTAAAAGCTGTGTAAATTCCAGAAAATGTACCCTAGTTTGTAGACGCTATAACTTTTGCGCAAACCAATAAATATACGCTTATTGACATTTTTTTTTACTAAAGACATGTGGCTGAATACATTTTGGCCTAAATGTATGACTAAAATTGAGTTTATTTGATTTTTCTTAGAACAAAAAGTAGAAAATATCATTTTTTTTCAAAATTTTCGGTCTTTTTCCGTTTATATCACAAAAAATAAAAAACGCAGAGGCAATCAAATACCATTAAAAGAAAGCTCTATTTGTGGGAAGAAAAGGACGCAAATTTTGTTTGGGTACAACATTGCATGTCCGCACAATTTACAGTTAAATCAGCGCAGTGCAAAATTCTGAAAACAGCTCTGGTCCTTTAGCTACCAAATGGTCCGGGGCTTAAGTGGTTAAACCCAAAAACTACAATTTGATATATTGCAACTTCCCAGTTCTTGGATGTAGTGACTGCATTAATTGTCTTTTATTTTTTATAGATTACTTTACTTTCACCTAGTTATCCATCCAGTAACACACTTCCTGTCCTAGGATGATCATGCTTACTCCAGTGTATCATGCAGGAATGGACTAGGCCATTGGACAGGGAGACATATGCCCATGGCTCTGACTGGGCTGGTATCCAACCACCCTAAGCTGGCACATTCTCCCCTCTAAAGGTCTCCTTAAAAGAGGCGCCCATTTTTGAAGCAGAAATTTGGATACATGCTACAGATGCACCATTTTACAGGCAGAGTAACCCCCCCCCCCTAAGTTAATAGCTTTAGGGCAAGTTCACTCTATAGAAACGCAGTCCAGATGCTTTTCTGCATGTGCATTTTTGATGCGTTCCAGTGTGCTTATGATGCGTTTTACAGCATTCCAGTACAGTCCAGTGCAGGAACAATGCACCATGTTCTACTTTATTTTCTGGAACTGGAACACACTGGAACTGCAAGCAATGGTGTGAACTATACCCTTGAAAAACATATAACTTACTTTCCATGCGTTTTTGAGGCATAAAAAAAAACCCACTGGACTGCATGTGGTGTGAACTGGCCCTTAAGCAATTTGGCATATTTAAAGGTACTTCTCCTTGTTTCGTTTTTGGGGTTCTCCAAATTGGTGACATTGATATATGTCCCTTAGGGTGGGACCTGGGCCCCCATTTTAAAGCCAATAACTAGAAGATAAGCCAGCCAAGTGGGGACTAGCAAAATTAACAAGTCAGTTCCCATAGACTGCAATGGTATTTGTTGGTGGGGAGGGGTGATTGTCCCATCTCTAATTTTGTAGCATGCTGGATGATGTGCTTAATTTTGGACGGGGGGAGGGGGGTTATTTTTTGCTAGCTGCATTGGTGTTGTACTGCACATGCCCAGCCAGTTAGGTTTTTTTTGGGTGCTTTTTGTGTGTGAACAGCACCTGGATATTTCTGGGCATGCTCACTCAGAGAGTGTTTTTATGGGTTAGTAATTGAAGGACATCCTTAACAGGTGTAGCCACTTTGAATTTCAGTCTCTACATTGAGTGAACTTGCATTTTGGGTGTTTCATGGACTGTGCATGTGTTTTCAATTGCCTCATTAGCACACAAACATATGTTATATAAAGCTCAGAGGGAACATTCGTTCGCTTGCCCTGAGAAGAGGCAAGTGTGTGTGTGTGGGGGGGGGGGGGGCAAAATGTACATGTTGGTGTCCTTATCGAGTTTGTAACACATGTATTTTATTTGTTATGTCTTTGCAAAACAGGTGATTGGTTAACTTTTGTGGATTGTATTTTTTTTGTGAGGGGAAAATGTTCCCCTGAAATAATTCTGATGTTGTTAATGTGTGTTGTTTGTTCACTTTGATTTAATTGTCTGTGCTGCATTTTTTTTGGCCAAAATTTTTTCAAGATGTTGAGTCTGTAACTGTTTCAAATTGACCATGTTTTTTATTTTGCCTTCCCTTTTGTTTTGTTGACCAATAAAATTTGATGCAAAGTTTTGATGTTTGTTTTGTGTTTTCTTTGCAACAAATGTGACAGCTGATTGGCATGTCAAAACAGGTGTGATTTGTCTACCCTGGTGCCTTCATGCTAGCATATGCATGAATTGTGTGCTGCCATGGAGCGTCACCAGGAAATGAAAAATACAGAGCGGTAAGTATTCAATTTTCCTTTTTTTACTGCAGTGGTTCTCAGCCTCAGTCCTCAAGTACCCCCAACAGGACATGTTTTGTGAATTTATCTTATCGAGAATTGCTGTCCAAAAATAAAAACCATTGACTGTGATTTAAAGCACATGTGCAAGATGAAGGAAAACCTGCAAGCATGGCCTGTTGCGGGTACTTGAGAAGCACTGATTTAGAGCACTGCACTTAAAAATAGCTCAAGGCTATACAATTCTAATTGTGGACATTTTGAGGGAAACAAAGTAAGTGTTAGAACCCCTGCGTGTGTGGGGTTTTAGTTTTTTTTGGTAGTTTGGCCTTTGTGTCTCCTTTTATTAAAATTGGCTTCACTTCCTGTCACACAGCTAAACAGGAAGTGAAGGTAAAACCCTACCAATGTCTTTTCTTGGGGACACACAGGTCAATCTAACTAGTGTCCCCATTAAGCAAATTGCACTCTAGCACTTTGTGGTGTACACCCCAAATCATTGTATAGTTTGGGGTTTAGTAAAGACAAATCCACTCTGCAGTAAAAGTGTAGCTGCTGGAAATCTGAGGGAAAGTACTGGTGATTGGATGTTACAATCATGTAAAAGCAAAGATGGTGTTTTTTTTTTTGCTTGCATGTCCCCCTCAGATATACAGCAAGTGCACTTGTAGTGCAAAGTAGATTTGCCTTTAGTAAATAAACCCGAAACCCCAAAGTCCAAACTACCTAATAATTTGTGGTGTACCCCGCAATATGCTGGAGAGCAATGTGCATAATGAGGAAAGTATTTAGACTGACCTGTGTGTCCCCAAGGAAAGACATTATTAGGGATTTTCCTTCACTTCCTGTGTGGCTATGTGACAGGAAGTGAATTATTTGGAAGGATAAAGTGGCCAAATTATTTAGTTTAACTTTTCAAAGACAAATTCCTAAGTTGAATTGTAATGCATGTCAATAACCCATTTAGACCCTCTTTAAATCACTTGAGATCAGCGCTATAACTGATCGACGGCCACAGCATGGTCCTCAATTGCCGGGAGTCCGTCAATAAACGTCCTCCCCTTTGTGCGCGCGCGCTGTGGTCACTGAGTCACTGAGACTCGGGTGATGACAGATCCGAGTAAGGGGCCAATCCCTGCCCTTTACCATGTGATCAGCTGTCAGCAAATGACAGCTGATCACGTGATGTAAACAAAAGCTGGGTAATGGTTTTTGTTTTCTCCTTGTGCTGACAGCGTGAGCATAATAAAAAGGCAATCACCGGCTTATGTGCAAGGGGCATGGGGCCCGAAGAGGAAGAGGCAATTCTGCGTCATCTGTGACAATTAGTAGCCCCTGCCAGTGCCACCTATCAATGCCCACCACTGGTGCCAATCAGTGGCACCTAGCAGTGCTCCCTATCAGTGCCCATCACTGCCAACTATCATTGCCACCTAGCAGTGCCACTTCTCACTGCCCACCAGTGCCAACTAGCAATGCCACCTCTGTGCCCACCCTTGCCATCGGTGCCCATCAGTGCAGTCTCATCAGTGTACATCAATGAAGAAAAATTACCTTTTTTTAAAATATTAACCAGTTTCCTACCACCCACCGTCAAATGACATCCTTGGCTTTGTGCGGTGACATCTGAATGATCATTCAGATATTCTTTTCAGCCGGCGATTCTGTGCACAATAAAAACGATCATAGTGGCAGTTCCGCCGCTTGATCGTTCTTATAGGCGGCGGTGCCATCTTGGGCTCGGAGAACAATTTGGAGATGACCGTCGGAGGCCCGGGCGCGACGTTATGACATCACGCCGTGTTCCTGTATGTTATTCAAGCCGTGATCTCGGCTGTCAGCATGAGATTACTGATTTTTTTTGACCAATATCATGCTTTCCAGCCTGGAGGAGAGATGTGGGGTCTTATTGACCCCGCATCTCTCCATAAAGAGGACCTGTCACACACATTCCTATTACAAGGGATGTTTACATTCCTTGTAATAGGAATAAAAGTGATCCAAAAAAAATAAAAGAGTAAGAAATACAAAAAAGTAAAAAAACTAAATAAAAAAAATAAGCAAAAATAAGAAAAAACGCCCATGTCCCCGGTAGCTCACGCTCAGAAGTGAACACACACGTAAGTCCCGCCCACATATGTAAACGCCGTTCAAACCACACATGTGAGTTATTGCTGCGTGCGTTAGAACGAGTGCACAATTCTAGCACTAGACCTCCTCTGTAATGCCAAAATGGTAACGTGTAAAAAAATTTAAAGCATCGCCTAGGGAGATTTTTAATTACTGAAGTTTGGTGTCATTCCATGAGTGTGCGCAATTTTAAAGCGTGACGTGTTAGGTATCTATTTACTCAGCATAACAACATCTTTCACATTATACCAAAAAATTGGCCGTAACTTTACTGTTTTGTAATATTTTTAGCAAAAAAAAGGCGTTTGAAAATTTATTGCGCAAGTACCGAGCGAGATAAAATTTGCAATGACCGTCATCTTATTCCCTAGGGTGTCTGCTCCAAAAACATATATAATGTTTGGTGTTTTGAAGTAATTTTATAGCCATAAATTTATGATTTTTACATGAAGGAGAGAAGTGCCAGAATAGGCCCAGTGCTGAAGTGGTTAAAATATCCATTTTTTTTTTTTTTTTTAAACTCGATCTTTTGTATTTATAGAAAAAAAAAAACACAAAAGGTGATCAAATAGCACCAAAAGCAAGCTCTATTTGTGTGCCAAGAAATAATACATTTTCATTGGGTTACAGTGTTGTATGAGCGCGCAATTGTCATTGAAAGTGCATCAGCGCTGAAATGTGAGAGCAGCAGTGTAGTTGTATTTAGCGTGTCACTTGCCACATCACTTGCCACAAGTTGTGGATTGTCCACTTGCCACGTCAGCTGCCCCAAGTTGTGGATTGTCCACAATGCAATGGAAGCAATTTCATTTTTATATATCTCTATCTCTATCTCTATATTTTATGGTTTTTCCCCATTTGCCATAAATTTGGAGTTCATCAATGTAAAAAAATAGGTCACCTTTAAAAACGCTTCTAAACTAAAATGCGGCTAAACGCTGGTACCGCGTCTGAAACGTGGAAATCTTTGGCGTCTGAAGGCATTTTTAGGCTTTGTGAAAAACGATTTTAAAACGCAACTGCAGATTTTTTTTTGCCAGGCCAAAAACAGTGTTTTGGATGTAATAGAATTCAATGGACCCGCATCCAAAACGCAAGTACTGCAATTTTGCGGCGATTTTTTGTTTTACCTGTTTATAGCTGATTGTTAAAGGAAATGTAAAAAAATAAAATGCCGCTTCAAAAAAAAAAAAAAAGAAAAAAAAAAACAGCGTGGGGTCCCCCCCCAGGTCCATACCAGGCCCTTGGGTCTAGTATGGATTCAAAGGGGACCACCCCCCCAAAATGAAAAAAAAAATGGTGTGGGGGTCCCCCCAGAATCCATACCAGGCTCTTCAGGTCTGGCATGTATTTTAAGGGGAACCCCGTGCCAAAAACAAAAAAAATTAGCGTGGGGTCCCCTTAAAATACACACCAGACCCTTTATCCGAGCACTTAACCTGGCAGGCCGCAGGGGAAGAGGGGGGGACGAGAGAGCGCCCCCCTCCCTCCTGAACAGTACAGGGCGCGTGCCCTCAACATGGGGGTGTTTGGTGCTTCGGGGCAGGGGGGGGGGCGACCTGCGCCCCCCCACCCCAAAGCACCCTGCCCCCATGTTGATGGGGACGAGGGCCTCTTCCCGACAACCCTGGCTGTTGGTTGTCGGGGTCTGCGGGCGGGGGGGCTTATCGGAATCCGGGAGCCCCCTTTAATAAGGGGGACCCCAGATACCTGCCCCCCACCCTATGTGAATGAGTATGGGGTACATCGTACCCCTACCCATTCACCTGGTGGCAAAATAAGTCAATAAAAAAGACAACACAGGTTTGAAAAGTAATTTATTGGGCAGCTCCGGTGGTCTTCTTCCGACTTCGGTGGTCTTTCTGCCGGGCGCCCCGCTATCTTCTGCCAGCTCTTTTGCTAGCGGGGTCCCGGGCTTCCTCGCCGTCTTCTTCCGACTTTGGGGGTCTTTCTGCTGGGCGCCCCGCTATCTTCTGCCAGCTCCTTTGCTAGCGGGGGTGCCGGGCTTCCTCGCCGTCTTCTCCGCTCTCTCCGGTTCTTCTCCTGCTCTCCGGTGTCTTCTCCACGATCTCCGGTTCTTTCTGCCTTCTGCCGGGCGCCCGCTATCTTCTGCCAGCTCTTTTGCTATCGGGGGTCGGTCTTCTTCGTCGCCTTCTTCCCTCTTCTCTTCGCCCGATGTTGCCTCGTCGCTGTCCACCGCTGCAATGATCTGTCCGAGCAGCGGTGCCACTTTTATTGGCATGGGGCGTGGTCACCGGCTGATGCCACCGCTGATCCCGTCCCCGTTTCATGTCACAGTCCCATCATTCCCCGGGACTGTGACATCATACGGTATGCTCCTGGAGGGGAACCCCCACGCCGTTTTTTTCATAAAAATTTGGCGTGGAGTTCCCCTTCATGATTCATACCAAACACGGGACAGCGAGGCTGCCGAGAACCAGCGTGATGCCATCGCGCTGGAGACATTCTCGGCCAGCTAGTCGCCTCTAGGACACGACTTGAGCGGCTGCTTCACGCACTCAGGTCGTGTCCAAGTTGCCTGGCAAAGTCACGCTGTCCCTGTGTCAGCCGGCACACGAGTCGCCCCGCGAGTCGGATACGCTTCATCCGACTTCCCGGGCGACCTCTATTCAAATCAATGGGCTCCCATAGGGAACCATTCATTTTCAATAGAGCGCCGCTGACATTTGTATTTACTATAACAGTGCGCCGCTGGTTCCTGCGCCAAGTGAAGGAGTTATCTGGCGCACCAGTTAAGGTTAGAACCAGCGCAGCGCACTGTTATTAGTAAATCAGCCCCATAGTGATAGAAATGAAAGGGAATAGAAGGAAGGGAAATAAAAATAAGGAGAGATATTGTTCATTGACGTTTCTCTATATTTGAAGGTCTATGTTAGAGTAAAGGTGGTATAGGAATCAGAGTATTTAAAAATGATCCACGGTTGCCACGTTTTATTGAATTTTTCTGTATTCTCCTGTGATGTAGCCCTGATCTCCTTCATACCTCCGAGTAGATGTATCTCTTCTAGCCATTCTTTAATTGTGTGTGCGGCGGTACTTCTCCAGTGCCTCGGTATCACTATTTTTGTTGCAGTGATTAAGAATCTGGTCAAGGAGTTTTTGTATTTTCTCATGGTGCAATTGGTGATATTTATCAGACAGCAAGCTGCGTCTAAATGAATTTTCGTTTCTGTAATGTGTTTTATGATTTTGATTACATGGTTCCAAAATGGTTTAACCTCCCTAGCGGTAATCCCGAGCGTGACTCGGGGTTGTTTTTTTATGCTAGGATCGGTAACCCCGAGTCACGCTCGGGGTAGACATTGCAGAGCTCGCAGCGGAGTTTCCTTACCTTCTCCTGGCGATCCAGCGATGATGTCCTCTGCTGTGATCGCCAGCGAGATCTCCGGCGAGTGTCGGCACTTTCGACCCCATCTGACTTCCTAGTTCCGTTCCCTGCGAGCCGCAGCGGCGCAAGGGAGCGGAACTGGGCGGCAAATTCAAAAAGGTAAACACATAGTATACATACAGTATACTGTAATCTTACAGATTACAGTACTGTATGTAATAATTACACATCCCCTTTGTCCCTAGTGGTCTGCCCAGTGTCCTGCATGCACTTTTATATAATAAAAATCGTTCTTTCTGCCTGTAAACTGGAGATTGTCCATAGCAACCAAAAAAGTGTCCCTTTATGTCAAAAGTGGTTTTAGACCAGCTAGAAAGCAGCGATAATAAATTAGAATCACTCACAGAATTGAGCGATAGCGATTTGTGGGGAAATTCGTCATCAAACACTAAATCTAATGACAGCGACAATTCTGCAACTGAGCAAATTTCAGTGTTTTTGATTTGATTACATTATTGAATAATTTTTATTATAATTAGATTACTATTTTTTATAATTATTTATAGTTATTTATTATATTATAATTTATAATTTTGTGTTTCATATTTATCATACCCGGGATGTTTACTAGACTCTGGTTTGCTTAGGTTTAAGTAAGTAATTACTAAGAATCGCAGGCCTATAATACATAACACCAAATTTTCATGCAAAATAATTGTACCGCTTTTGGTACATAATTCCAGAAAGAATCATACCGCCAGGGAGGTTAATCAAGTCACATTCCCACCAGATGTGGTATAAGGTGCCTTCTTCCCGGTTGCAGCGCTAACAATGTCCAGGAACCGTCGAGAACCATTTGTGTAATTTGTTTGGTGTGATATACCAATTTGTTAGGATTTTGAATGAAGTTTCTTGTAATCTCACACTGATTGCGCATTTGTGTGCGAACACACAGGCTTATAGCCATTGATCTCTCGTAAAGGTTCTTTTTAGGGTTGTTTCACAGAATATTTTGTGTCTGTTGGGCTCCTGTAAATCATAGGACTGCAACCAGGTGTATGTTAAGGAGATGTTCTTTGTGGTCGTGGTAGCCAAGAAACATATGGTTTTGAAGGGCGTTAAGGATCTAGTGAAATGTTTTTGTCTTTGAGAGTTCATGATGAAATCATGTATTTGTTGATATTCCGTGATGTGTAGGGGTATTTGTCCTACTTCCTTTTGCAAATCTACATGAGACTTGATTTTGTTATTCTTTAAGCAGTGTGCAACTAAGAGTGGTGTGTTTCTGTTGCAAAGAGATCGGATAGAACCATCCATTCCCAATGGGAAGTCAGGGTCAGTTGTCAGTGGGGTTAGTGGCCCCAATGAGGATGTGAGTGAGTGTCTGAGTAATTGTTTGTAGGTTTTTTAGTGTTGCCCCTATGAGGGGATGTTGTTTCAGTATTTTCGGACATGAGTTCCAGGGTATCCATGGGGTGTGTGACACCGGTATAGGTCCCATGCTATTCTCCAATCCCACCCAATCTTTATTCTCATTGTGGCAAGTCCAATCTATGATTCTAGTTAGATGCGTACCTAGGTAAATATTTTTAAAATTGGGAAAACCCATACCTCCATTTTGTTTATTCATAGAAAGTAAGTTTAGACTGATTCTTGGTTTTTTGGAGGCCCAAAGAAATTTTCTTAACAAGCTATGTAAGGATTTGAAAAACTTCGAGGGTAGTAGTATAGGTACTGTTTGGAAAAAATATAGTATTCGAGGCAGAATTTACATTTTAATTATAGCTGCCCTGCCAAACCAAGAAGAAAAATGTCAACGTCCACTTCTCTAGATCTTTGGTAATGTTTTGTAAGAGTGGTTGAAAATTGGCTTTGTACATCAAGTCTAATTTTGGAGTTAATTGTATCCCCAAGTATGTGAGGGATGTTGTTTCCCATTTGAATTTGCAATTGTTTTTTGCATTATTTAGTGTGGTTTCCCGTAGTGTCAAGTTCAAAGCTTCAGATTTATTGTAATTAATTTTGAAATTTGATATATAGCTATATTGGGAGAATACGTTACATAAGTTGGGCATGGTGATATGTGGTTGGGATATAAAAAATAGTAAATCGTCCGCGTATGCTGCGCATTTATATATTTTGTCATTGACATTGAAACCATGAATGTCAGGTAGTTTATTTATAGTGCGGATTAGTGGTTCCAGGGTGAGAATGAATAGCAGGGGTGATAATGGGAATCCCTGTCTAGTCCCATTTTGAATTCTTACTTTGTCAGATAGTGTACCATTTTTTTTTATCTGGGCTGTCGGGTTGTGGTATAAGGCCTTTATCCAAGTTAGCATATGTGTTTTTAGACCTATACGGGAGCATGTGGCAAATAGGAAGTCCCACGACACTCGGTCGAAGGCCTACTCCACATCAGTTGATAATAGCATGCCTTCGTGTTTATCTATGTGTGTTTTATGTATAAGGTTCATAGCTTTTATCACATTATCTTTGGCTTCCCTGCCAGGCATGAATCCCACCTGTTCTGGTCCTATTAGTTGATTCAGTAAAGGGCTTAGTCGGTTTGCTAGTATTTTTGAGTGCAATTTCAAGTCAAGGTTAAGTAGGGATATCGGTCTGTAATTGGCACAGTCTGTTGGGTCTTTATTAGGTTTAGGTAATACCGTTACATGGGCTCTTAAAAAGTCTTCAGAGATGGCTTGTGGGTTTTTTAGTGAGTTCAAAGTCTTGAGGAGGTGAGGTGTCAGGATATCGGAGAATGTCTTGTAGCACTGGGGATTTTAACATCCAATCATGTAGAAGCAAAGATGGTGTTTTTTTATTTTCCTTTCATGTCCCCCTCGGATATCCAGCAAGCGCACTTGTAGTGCAAAGTGGATTTGCCTTTAGTAAATAAACCCCATAGTCCAAGATACCTAATAATTTGGGGTGTACACAGCAAAATGCTGGAGTGCAGTTTACATAATGGGGAAACTATTTATATTGACCTGTGTGTCCCCAAGGAAAGACATTGGTAGGGATTTACCCTCACTTCCTGTTTGGCTATGTGACAGGAAGTGAATAAATTTGAAGGAGAAAGTGGCAAAATTTGGGAGTTGTCTTAACCCTATCAGGGGTGCAGACATCCCCAAAAACTGACCAGACTTCTAATCCCTCTGCACTCTATCCCCAAGCAAAAATAAGAAAGGATTTCATTTAGTTTAACATTACAAAGACACATTCCTAACTACAACTGTGATGCATGTCAATGGCCCATTTAGACCTTGTTTAATAGAAATGTAGGTTCTTGTGTCCACTTGTGAAAATACAAGTGGGTCATAGCACATCTACATTCCAAATATGGCACTTAAGATGGTCATGCACTATGCAATCTGATTGTCCAATCTCTGTACAACTCGAAATTTCGGCAAAATAGGTAATAGGAATACACACTTGAACAATTAATTCAGATTTTTGGAAATCAAACAGGCTCTTGCCTAATCAAATTTTTATATATTTTTTTAAGATTGCAGTATATGGTCACCTTTAAAGATCAAGATCTTAAATTATTTTTTTAGGTTCTTTTTTGTTCTTTGTAATGTATTGAAATATTTGTGTAAAAATAGAAAAAACATTTCAAAGATATATGAAGTAATAGGAATGAAATTATCATCAAAAGGGTTAATTAAGTGAGAACACCTACTAATTGCCTAACAAGACACATCCAATAAGATGGGCGTGTGCTATTATCAATGAGAAAACAGTTAGTGCCCATTCACACTAACGTGACATGGGATCCGAATTGTGTCGCCCCAAGTGGCGCGACATGAGGAATTACATTAAAGTGAATGAGAGCCGTCTTAATGCACATTACTGAAGTCGCTCCGACTACAGAAAAGGTTCCTGTACTACTTCAAGGCGACTTGTACCCATTGATTTCACTGGAAGTTGCCTCCAAAGTAGGATCAGTGTCTTAACTGAAGCAACTTTACAGGAAGAGAAAATAGTTCTCAGGCAAACACTTCGCTCCCACAGAGCTGATTATTGTTTGATTGGCCACTGGCAAAGTCGCCTGTCCTGGAGGTGACTTGAAGTTGCCTCAAGTTGCCTCGCAAAGTCGTGCCTACTTTCATGTCACTGTAGTGTGAACCAGCTCTTAGCCTGGCAACAGATGCCGTTTACATATTTATTATCGAGTTGTGCGTCTCCGTGCGCCTGTTCGCACGCCCAATCAATGATTTATCCGGCGCACCAATTAAGGTATGAACTGGTGCAAGGCATCCTAGTAAATCAGCCCCTATGATAACATAAGAACAAAAAACTGAATATTTGAAATTCTTAAAAAGTCCCCTTTAAGTAAAAGAGAAAAATGACATGAAGAGTTGACAAATAGGTTCTCCCCAGCGGTGATTAGGATGCTCATAAAACATCAAATGGTGCGTCCTTATCAGTGCATCCACAACCATATAACCAAGCCGCTCACCTCACTCTCTGGACCCCTGAATTAACAGATGGGTCTATCAGGCATTCCCCACTGGGGTAGTCACAGATGGCAATATGTTACAAGGTGATTAGAATTCGATAACCGACCACTTCAAACAACCTCACGATGTCACTCTCATAATCAATATATCGGACTGTGGTACCATGAAAAAATCAATAGGAAATATATAGTGCACACTGTGTGGCTTAAACATACTTGCTTTATTGATTAAAAGGTTACTCATAAGTGCAGCACTGTTAACCCAGTGTTAAGGTAGATGACATAAAGCAAAACAGTTCATCAAGACGGATAAGGTGGCTGCAGTGACGTCACAGAGTCCTCCCGCATGCGTATTGTCCCTGTGGGCGGGACTTCCTCAGCGATTACGGAGGCTCATGCGTCCACTTACGACCGGGACTCACAGGAGGGGTGAAAGACGTATCGGGTCAACCCACTCTTGCTGCACGTTGCCCATGTGACGGGGACGCCCAGATGGACATAACAATTGGTCACATGATCGGCACATTAGTCCAGTTCCACAGACGGGGACACCGGAGCCAGTGCGCGAAACAGTGAGCGACCTTTACACCAAAACCGGGCAAATTCATAGAGAGGAGGCAAACACGTTAAAAGTAAATAGAGTTGAGCGGACACCTTGATGTTTGGGTTCGACGGGTTCGGCCGAACTTCACAAAAAAGTTCGAGTTCGGGACCCGAACCCGAACCCCATTGAAGTCAATGGCGACCCAAACTTTTGAGGACTAAAATGGCTCTAAAAAAGTAATGAAAATGGCTAGATGGCTGCAAATGGCAGCAAAATGTTGTTAAGAGCATGTGCTCTTCAAACAAATGTGGATAGGGAAATAACTTAAAATAACATAAAATACATACAAATAAAAAATAATAATCTTGACCTAGGAGGACAAGGTCCATATGGAGTAGGAGGTTGAGGTGGCGGTGGATGTAGCGGTGTAGGTGGAAGCGGCGGTGGAGGATGACGAGGTAGCCAACACTGGTTTTTGTTTTTAATTTTTAATTTTTTTTAAATTCGGGTACACCCCAAAAGAGTGAGAAAGATCAAAAATACAACAATGGCTGGGTAAGGCCGGTATACATGTCTATTCTGCACAAGGTACAGACAAGTCCTCTGGGATCCATGCCTGGTTAATTTTAATGAACGTGAGCGTGTCCACATTGGCTTTGGACAGGCGACTGCGCTTGTCTGGGATAACGCCCCCTGCCGTGCTAAATACATGTTCAGATAATACACTGGCTGCAGGGCAGGCCAGCACCTCCAGGGTGTAAAGGGCAAGCTCAGGCCATGTGCCCAATTTTGAGACCCAGAAGTTGAAGGGGGCAGACCTATCATTCAGTACGTGTAGGCATGTGCACACATACTGCTCCACCATGTTGGTGAAATGCTGCCTCCTGCTAAGACGTTCCATATCAGCTGGTGGTGCTGGTTGTTGTGGCATGCTGACAAAGCTTTTCCACATTTCGGCCATGCTAACCCTGCCTTCTGAGGTGCTGGCGGTGCCCCGGCTGCATTGGTGACCTCTTCCTCCTCCTCTGCCTTCGCCTTGTGCTTCCACTGTGCCCCCTCTGTCAGGTGGGAATGCCACCAGTAGCGTGTCTACCAGCGTGCACTTGTACATCTTACATTCACGCTCCAGTGAGGGAATTAAGGACGGTACGTTGTCCTTGTAACAGGGATCCAGCAGCGTGGCCACCCAGTAATCAGCACCTGTTAGAATGTGGGCAACTCGGCGGTCATTGCGAAGACACTGCAGCATGTAATCGCTCATGTGTGCCAGGCTGCCCAGAGGCAACGAAAATCTGTCCTCTGTGGGAGGTGTATTGTCTGTGTCCTCTGTATCCCCCCAGCCACGCACCAGTGATGGCCATGAGCTGGTCTGGGTGTCACACTGCTGTGAACATGGTTCCTCCTCCTCCTCCATCTCCTCATCCTCGTCATCATCAAGAACTGTGCCCTTGCTGGACAATTGTGTACCTGCCGTTTGTTGGTGCAGGAACCCACCCTCGGAGCCACTTGTGAATGACTGCCCTGAAAGCCTTGGAAATGATCCCTCTTCCTCCTCCTCCTCCTCCTCTTCCTCCTGTGCCACATCCTCTTCCATCATGGCCTGAAGCATTTTTTGAAGGAGGCACAGAACTGGGATAGTAATGCTGAGAACGGCATCATCGGTACTGGCCATGTTGGTGGAGTACTTGAAACAGCGCAACAAGGCACACGGGTCTCGCATGGAGGCCCAGTTATTGGTGGTGAAGTAGTGCTGTTCCGCAGAGTGACTCACGCGTGCGTGCTGCAGCTGAAACTCCACGATCGCCTGCTGCTGCTCGCACAGTCTGGCCAGCATGTGCAAGGTGGAGTTCCACCTTGTGGGCACGTCACATATGAGGCGGTGAGCGGGAAGGCTGAAGTTATGCTGCAGCGCTGACAGGCGAGCAGCAGGGTGAGAATGCCGAAAGTGCGAACAGACGGCCCGCACTTTCTGCAGCAGCTCTGGCATATCGGGGTAATTTTTAAGGAACCTCTGCACCACCAAATTCAGCACATGCGCCAGGCAATGGATGTGCGTCAAACCGGCTAGGCCCAGAGCTGCTACGAGATTTCGCCCATTATCGCACACCACCAGGCCGGGCTTGAGGCTCACTGCCACCAACCACTCATCGGTCTGTTGTTCCATGTCCCTCCACAACTCCTGCGTGGTGTGGCGTTTTTCCCCCCAAACAGGAAAGTTTTAAAACTGCCTGCTGTCGTTTACCCATGGCTGTGCTGAAGTTGGTGGTGAAGGTGTTACTCTGACTGGATGAGGAGGCGGTAGAGGATGAGTTAACAGGAGGCAAACTGAAGCGCCCTGCAATCCTCGGTGGTGGAAGGACAAGCGCCAAACTGCTATCCGCCTCAGGCTCAGCCGCCACTGCATTTACCCAGTGTGCTGTTAGGGAGATCTAACGTCCCTGACCGTGCTTACTGGTCCACGTATCCATAGTTAGGTGGACCTTGCCACAGATGGCGTTGCGCAGTGCACACCTGATTTTGTCCCCCACTTGGTTGTGCAGGGAAGGGATGGCTCGCCTGGAAAAGTAGTGGCGGCTGGGCATGATGTACTGATGGACAGCCAATGCAATCAGGCTTTTAAAACTCTGCGTCTACACCAGACGGAATGACAGCATTTCAAAGGCCAGGAATTTTGAAATGCTGGCATTCAGGGCCAGGGATCGCGGGTTGGTGGGGGGGGTACTTCCTCTTTCGCTCCAGTGTTTGGGAGATAGAGAGCTGAACGCTGGGTCGCCAATCATTGTGGAGATGGTTGGTGACCCAGGTGGTAGTGTTGCTGGCAATTCCTCTGTTTGCAGGGTGGCAGGTGCCACCGTCACTACAGAGGTGGATGAAGAGGCCAAGACTGCAGCAGAAGAGGAAGCAGGAGGAGCCAGAGACCTTTCTTGGTTTTTGAGGTGTCTACTCCACTGCAGCTCGTGCTTTGCACTTAGATGCCTGGTCAGGCAGGTTGTGCTCAGGTTGAGAACGTTTATGCCTCGCTTCAGGCTCTGATTGCACAGCGTGCAAACCACTCGTGTCTTGTCATCAGCACATTGTCTGAAGAACTGCCACGCTAGGGAACTCCTTGGACCTGGCTTTGGTGTGCTCGGTCCCTTGCTGCGTTGGGCAGTAGCAGGCGCACTGTCTAGGGGACGGACGCTCCGCTTTTGCACCCTACTCCCTCTTCTGCTGTGCTGGTGGCTCTGTGCAACCACCGCCTCTTCCTCCAAACTACACAGGTCACCTGCATGACATTGATTCCATGTGGGGTCGAGGACCTCATCGTCCTACACATCATCTTCCACCCAGTCTTCACCCCTGCCCTCCTTGTCGGTCTGCACAATTGTGAAAGCAGCAGCAGTTGGCACCTGTGTTTCTTCATCATCCGAGACGTGCTGCAATGGTCCTCCCATGTACTGATCTTGAAACATAAGTGGTTGGGCATCATCGGTGCACTCAATCTCTTCCACTTCTGGGGCAGGGCTAGGTGGATGGCCCTGGGAAACCCTGCTAACAGAGTCATCAAAAAGCAGAAGAGACTGCTGCATGATTTGGATCTCAGACTGCTTGGCTGATTTGCAAAGGGGTGAGGTGAAAGACTGATGGACATCAGCTGCAGGTGCTAACTATGATCTTTCAGCAGGAGACTGGGTGGGAGACAATGAGAAGGAACTGGAGGCACTGTCATCAACCCAATCTACTATCGCCTGTACTTATCCTGGCCTCAACATTTGTTGAGCCGCATTAGGCCAGACCAAATACCGCTGCAGGCTCTGTCGCCTACTCGCACCTGAGGAAGGTGTTTCCATTGTACGTGTAGCTGGCACAGATCAACTACGTCCTCTCCCTGCAACAGGAGCTCCACCAGCAGCACCAAGACCGGGGCCACGTCCCTTATTTGACGTTCTCCTCATATTTCTCAAATTTAGGATCTTGCCCTAAATAAAAAAAAATTTGAATAGCAGAATAGAAGAACAGTATCTTAAGTGTGTATCTCACACGTACAGATATGCAGGAAACACTGAAACTTTTTTTTTTTTTGCCCTAAATGGGTGTTTTTTGAATAGCAGAATAGAGCAACAGTATCTAAAGGGTGTACCTCACAGTAATATATGCAGTGCTGGTGCACTAAGCTTGCATAAAATGCCCGCCGACGCCAACCTAACTAACAGACGGATAAAAAAGTTATCTTTTCTCTGGCACTGGGCTCAGGGCAGGGTAAAAAGATTGTGCACTGCACCCACACAACAAAATCAAGGTAGATCGCTGAGTAATTTGATTTCTGAATCAGGGCTGCTATTATAATTCTCTCCCTCAAAGCAGCAGCAGCAGCAACCTTTCCCTACACTATCTAAAGCAGAGTGACGTGCTGTGCTATGTGCCTCTAGCTTATATAGAGGCTGGGTCACATGCTGCACTGGCCAATCACAGCCATGCCATTAGTAGGCATGGATGTGATGGCTTCTAATGGCACACGAGTTAAACGAATGTTGCGCACCATTACATTGCCGAACACCGAACCCGAACATACAGTAAATTGTTCGGGTCCGGGTACCAAAAACCCAAAAGTCCGGTACGAACCCAACTTTACAGTTCGGGTTCGCTCAACCCTATAAGTAACCTAATATAAAATTAATCAATAATAAAAAAATAAAAAAAAATAATAAAAACGTTAAAATTAACAAAAACCGACGTCATAGCAGCCACCTTTGACACTAATTGTTACCTGGGTGTGTTTTAACCGGGATCTTCCGGGTCCCACAGCTGCAGCCTTACCTGTTGTGCTACGGAGGAGATCTGGACTTTTGGAAATGTCCTCACAGTATTAAGCCTTACCTTGGACTCACTAGCCCCACTTGCTGCCAGCTGTGGACAATTTTCAATCAATACAGCCCATAAATAGGAAGTGATGCTATTTCTCAGCACCTGTTTGTGTGGATTAGCTCCCTGGGTGTTCTGACTGCTTGTGATCCTGATTATCGTGTTGAACTTCTGCCTGAATCCCTGACTACTCTCTAGCCTGCTGATCTTGTACTTCACTGCCAGCTCGTGTATGACCTTTGCCTGCTTGACCACTCTGGATTTCGATCGTGTACCGTTTTGCCTGACCTGTTGCCAACCTAATCTGCCTGACTACGTTTTCGCCTGAATCCTCAGCACACAAGTTCCACTTCGGACACTACCAATCACAGGTACCTTACATTACAAATGGGCCACAATGGCAGTGGACCCTGCTGAGATTGTTAAGGCGATTTCACATCAGGGACAATTGATTGGAGCTCATGAACAGCATCTTTCTTCCTGGACGCCAAGTTAGATGAAATTTGTTCTATGCTTAAATCTTGTTTGCCTGGTTCCTCTGCAACAGTCCAGACTCCGGATCCTACTACTGCTACGATCCAACCCACCTTTTCTGTACCACCCAAACTTCCCTTGCCTGACAAGTTTGGTGGTGATACTGAGGACTGCAGAGGTTTTTTAAATGTTTTCTGTTTGCATTTCCGCAACAACCCTGGGACTTTTAGCACTTCGTCTGCCAAAGTGACTTTTGTAATTTCCTTGTTAAAGGGGAAGGCCCTGACCTGGGTCTCTCCTTATCTGGAACGCAATGATCCTGTGCTGCAAGACGCTGACAAATTTCTGGCTTCTCTCCAGACTGTATTTGACAAGCCAGATAGAGCTTCTGCAGCTGAATACTCACTCTTGGACCTGCAACAAGGCACCAGGTCTGTGGCACAATATGCTATCGAGTTCCGTACCCTTGCTGTGGAGACTAATTGGGACTCAAGGGCATTACGTGCAGCCTTCCGAAAAAGTCTTGCAGATCGCATCAAAGACAAATTAGTCTAAAAGGATTCCCCATAAAACCTAGAGAAATTCATAGAGCTTTGTGTTAGTCTGGATGTCCGATATCATGAAAGGTGCCAAGAGAGACTTAGAACTCGCAAGTTTTCTAGGCCAGTTTACCGTTTGGCCCCTAACTTCCAAGCACCACCTCAGCCAGAACCAGAAATTTCAGTTGAACCCCAGGCACCTGTGAAACCCATGGATGTAAGCCGTCTCCACCTAACTGAGTTAGAGAAACAAAGGAGGCGTGCATTGGGCCTATTCCTGTACTGTGGACTTAAAGGACATTTATTATCTGTCTGCCCTCCCCGTCCAGTAAAAGGTAAGGGTCTAACCAGTGTTGGAGGAGCTGGCTTAGACCTTACAGGTATATCCTCCAAGACCAAGATTATCGTTCCTGCAATTATCCATTTACCCTATAAACTTGTCTCCTGTGAGGCTTTTGTGGATTCTGGAGCTGCTGGCATATTCTTGGATTACACTTTTGCTAAAGAAAATAACATCCCATTTGTTCCAAAGTCTAAACCCCTGAACATTACCACCCTGAATGGACAACCCTTGGGAGATGGCATTGTAAAATTTGAGACTACGACAATCACCCTTCAGGTAGGCGTACTCCACAAAGAGGAAGTTGTCTTGTCTCTTATTGATTCTCTACTTCTGCCCGTTATCCTTGGTTACAACAACATAACCCTTCTTTTGATTGGGAAAATGGAGAACTAACCTCTTGGGGGTCATTCTGTCATCCAAACTGTTTGTCTCAACCCAAAAGACTTGATTGTATGTTGGCTCCCGTGACCGTCCCACCTACCTTGCCTCGTGAATACCATGAATTTGCAGATGTATTTTGCAAGCAAAAAGCAGAGGTTTTACCTCCACATCGTTCTTTTGACTGTGCAATTAAATTGATTCCTGGAGCACCTCTTCCCAAAGGAAGGACCTATCCCCTGTATTTGCTTGAACAAAAATCCATGGAGGAATACGTAAAAGACAACTTGGAAAGAGGTTTTATCAGACCCTCTTCTCCAGTAGGGGCAGGTTTTTACTTTGTTGAAAAAAAGATGGTGGTCTTCGACCATGCATAGACTATCGAGGGTTAAATCAAATCACCGTAAAAGACTCCTACCCTTTGCCTCTCATTCTTGAACTGTTTGATGTACTTAAGGGGGCCGTTATCTTATCCAAGCTAGACCTACGAGGGGCTTATAATCCGATTTGAATTAAAGATGGGGACGAGTGGAAGACAGCATTCAACACTCGTAATGGACATTTTGAATATCTGGTTATGCAATTTGGGTTGTGTAACACCCCTGCTGTCTTCCAACGTTTCATGAATGACATTTTTCATGATTTCAGCAACAGTTTTGTGATCATATACTTGGACGACATTTTAATATTTTCCAAGACTCATCTAGAGCACATCTCGCATGTAAAGCAGGTATTACAACGACTGAGAGAAAAACATCTTTATGCAAAGATTGAGAAATGCAGTTTCCATCAAAGCCGTATTCCTTTCCTTGGATACATTATAAGTGCTGTCGGTTTCCAAATGGACCCTCAAAAACTTTCCGCTGTCTTGCAATGGCCCCAACCGACCACTTTAAGAGGGCTCCAAAGCTTTCTAGGGTTTGCAAATTACTACAGAAGCTTCATCAAAGGTTTTGCCTCCATTGCAGCCCCCCTTACTGCTATGACTAAGAAAAGTACAAATTGCAAGGTGTGGTCCTCAGAAGCAGAATCAGCTTTCCAGCAATTAAAATACATGTTTAGCAAAGCTCCAATTCTTCAGCATCCAAATCCCGATCTCCAGTATATAGTTGAGGTTGATGCCTCTGAGGTAGGAGAAGGTGCCGTGCTCCCCCAGAGACAGCCTGAGTCCGGTAGAATCCATCCAGTAGCATTTTTTTCTAGAAAGTTTTCTCCAGCGGAGATGAATTATGATGTTGGGAATCGAGAACTACTGGCCATCAAACTGGCATTGTCTGAATGGCAACATTTTCTGGAAGGGGCTCCCAAGCCTTTTTCTATCCTCACTGACCATAAAAACCTACTGTATCTTCAGACTGCAAGACGTCTGAACTCACGTCAGGCTCGATGGGCTCTGTATTTCTCCCGTTTTAATTTTGTTATTTCTTATGTTCCTGGGCATAGAAACAAGAAAGCCGATGCTCTTTCCAGACAGTTCACTACCTCTGAAGAAGATCAACCTACCGAGCTGTATATAATCCCACCTCATAAAATTGTTGCACAGATCTCTACGGCTCTTTCCCAACAGTTACAAGAAACCCAGTATCGTGTTCCAAGGCTTGAAGATACCACCAGTTTGTAGCCCCTAGCCTCAGAAAACCTGTACTCCTCTGGGCACATGATGGTATGTTATCCGGTCATCCTGTTGTCACCATCACTCATAAGACCTTGGAGCGTCATGTCTGGTGGCCTCATATGAAAAGGGATGTCACTTATTATGTGGCTGCCTGTCCAACTTGTGCTGCTAATAAAGTACCCCGCACATTGCCTACTGGACTGTTACAACTACTTCCGGCACTTTGCCAGCCTTGGACCCATTTGACTATGGACTTCATTACAGACTTACCCAAGTCCGAGGGCATGACTGCTATATGGGTCATAGTGGATCGCTTTTCCAAAATGTCTCTTCCTTTCCCATATTGTGAGATATCATGGTATACCTACCAATGTAGTCTCAGACTGCGGATCCCAGTTTGTTTCCCGATTCTGGAGAGCGTTCTGCAAGAAACTGGGAGTAACGCTCTCACTCTGTTCATCACATCACCCTCAAACAGATGGTCAAACCAAACGCATGAACCAGACTTTAGAAACCTATCTTTGACATTATGTCATTCCCAGGGAGAGCTGTGCTGTGTGCTGGGGATGACTGAAGTTCTCAGAGGACAGATAGCAGCCTTTTACCGGTGAGACCCATCCAGTTTAAATGATGCACATCCCACCCACCTTGCAAATGTTCAGCAAATGTACTGTATGTACCCCATCCATTGTGGAACCTCTGACACGCGAACTATGCTGAGCATTGAACCAAGGAGCGGGGACACTAGCTGAGGAGCTTAGAGACCCGGGCTGGGGTATAAGCCGAATGCAAATGTGATCTCCTCATACGAGATCAGTGGATCTGGTAAGCAGCAGTAGTTATATTGGTGGAGGAATCTTTCCTGTCCCGAATTCATCACTTTTCTTTGGGTGCATGTCTGTTTGAAGTCACAGATTTTGTATGCGAAGAGGACTCGGTTATTGCAGTTAATCCTATGTGGAACCTAACACTGTAGACACTCCGCTTTCTTTTTGTTTTGTCAACTATGGACTAAGAGTATATCTTCTTAATTTTCACACTTGGAGATCTATTTTTGGTGACTACCCATATTGGGTGGATATTAATTCCAGTGGGCAGGCTGGTTGTCTTACAGAATTATTGCTCAAGTCGGGCCAGTCTCCTATCGGTTGAAATTACCCTCCTCTATCCAGATACATCCCGTGTTCTATGTTTCCCTCCTCAAAAAAGCAATTTTCAAATCGCTAATCCAGAACGCAACAGCTTGAAGTCTCCAAGATTCTTGTTTCTAGAAGGCAGGGTCGTGGCCTTCGGTATCTGGTTCATTGGAAGGGATATCCTGTCACAGATCGTTCTTGGGTTCCAGCCGAAGATCTGCATGCCCCTTCTCTTATTCGAGACTTCCATGCCTCCTTTCCAACTAAGCCACGCTAGGCCCCCAGAGGGGTCCACTGGGGAGGGGGCCCTGTCATGTACCTGGGTGTGTTTGAACTGAGATCTTCCTAGTCTCACAGCTGCAGCCTTACCTGTTGTGCTACGGAGGAGATCTGGACTTTTGGAAATGTCCTTGCAGTATTAAGCCTTACCTTGGACTCACTAGCCCCACCTGTTGCCAGCTGTGGACAATTTTCAATCAATGCAGCCCATAAATAGGAAGTGATGCTATTTCTCAGCACCCGTTTGTGTGGATTAGCTCCCTGGGTGTTCTGACTGCTTGTGATCTTGATTTTTGTGTTGAACTTCTGCCTGAATCCCTGACTACTCTCTAGCCTGCTGATCTTGTACTTCACTGCCAGCTCGTGTATGACCTTTGCCTGCCTGACCACTCTCTGGATTTTGATCGTGTACCGTTTTGCCTGACCTGTTGCCAACCTAATCTGCCTGACTACGTTTTCGCCTGAATCCTCAGCACACAAGTTCCACTTCGGACACTACCTGTCACAGGTACCTTACACTAATCCAATGATTACACATATCACTAAATAAATCATCTCTACACAATAACTCATTCTTTAAAAGTATTATCAAAAAATTAATTAGTAACAACGATCAAAAAGGGAAAAAGCATAATAAAATTTAAATAAAATTGGATTAGAACAACACTGTTACATAGAGATCTAAAATCTAGTCATAACCCATCATAATATAGTTAACAGTCTGAGATGAAGCAATTCAAATTGAATTCAACATTTAACCCTGTGGGTACCCTTACTTTGGTTTTGTATACCCAAAAGGATTCACGACGGCTCAATTGCCAGATAAAGTTACCCCCCCTCTAATGATTGGTCACTTTCTCAACCCCCCAAAATTTTAATTTGGCGGGGGTTACAATCGTAAAACAATCTGAAATGAAAAGAGAAATCTGAAGAGAATCTGACAGAGAAATTGAGACACTTTCCACGCCCTCTATGTGTCCTAGCCATTCGGACGGTGCACGCAAAAGAGGGCAGGTCTCAATATGTTCAATTATGAAGGTGGATTATATATAATAAGTGGACGCACGAGCCTCCGTAATCGCTGAGGAAGTCCCGCCCACAGGGACGATACGCGTGCAGGAGGACTCCATGACGCCATGGCAGCCACCTTGTCCGTCTTGATGAAATGTTTTGCTATATGTCATCTACCTTAGCACTGGGTTAACAGTGCTGCACTTGTGAGTAACATTTTAATCAATAAAGCAAGTATGTTTTAGTCACACAGTGTGCACTATATATTTCCTATTGATTTTTTTATGGTACCACGGTCCGATATATTGATTATGTGAGTGACATTGTGAGGTTTTTGAAGTGGTCGGTTATCGAATTCTAATCACCTTGTAACATATTGCCATCTGTTACTACCCCAGCGGGGAATGCCTGATAGACCCATCTGTTAATTCAGGGGTTCAGAGAGTGTGATGAGTGGCTTGGTTATATGGTGGTGGATGCACCAATTTTTTCCGAATTTTTCAGTTTGTTTGCGCCCCCCCAAAAATTTTGAGCACCAGCTGCCACTGATCAATATGATGCTTTTCCTGTGGGAGGGCTTTCCAAATGTCACACATGTTGCTTTGCAGTACCACTACTCATTCACCCCCAATAAAAAGTGTGTAGTGTAAAAAGAAAAAGAAAAAAAAAAACACAACAGGAGCCATTCCTATTAAAAAAATAAAAAAACAATGTTCAATGCCTGTCATACCGCCGAACACAAAAAACCCCCAAAAAAAGTATAAGTAGGTGCATGTTGTGTTGATGATGTCACAAGGGGGAAATGCCACCAGGTGACACCACCAGGTGGCTCATCGCCTTACCTATTTAAGAGCTGTCAGACAGCAGAGCAGGCAAGCCTTCGTTGTGGGTGGAGCATTTTTTTTTCTTTTTTCTGGGTCCGGCAGTGCAACAGGTATCATGATTGATAATGGATCTACGAAAGGGGCGTGGCCTAACTCCGGACCGAGATGGATGCCTGATCCCCTTCCTCCGGCACAAAGGAGAAGCTAACTTGAGCTTCAGGGCTGAATTCACCCTAAACGAGCGGCAAAGTAAGTCCCCAAGGCTCCCCACACACCCGGGATTCGTATGGAGCCCAATCAGCAGGCAGGCCCCATCATCCCCGCTATGTTTCGTGCGGCGCAGGGAGAAGGCCTCAAAGCCGCGGCCTCGCCTAAGCCCCTCATCCCGCCCGGCGGCTCCAGCCCACTCGCGGACGGCGGAAACAACGCCATTAGCACAGCGTCCCCACCAACACAGCCATCCCATACCCTAAGCCTGGCAGACCTACAGGCTAACCTCCAGGCAATGGCGATGGACATAAAATCATCTTTTACAGCAGCCATCACAGAGATCAGGGCGGACATTCAGGGGATAGCAGTGAGGACTGGTGCAATAGAATAGGCCACAGCTCGTCACTCAGATGCCATAAAAAAACAAATCCAGAAGAATGCTGACTCCCATCTAACCCATCTGATTGAAATAAAGCGCCATTTGGAAGATTTAGACAATAGGGGGAGGCGCCATAATGTGAGGATTAGAGGGGTCCCGGAAATGCCTGAACAGATTCCAGTAGAACGCACAGCGGAAGCTATCTTCAACGATATACTGGACAGACCCCCTGATTCCCCCATTGAGTTTGAGAGGGTTCACAGAGCCCTCAGACCAAGAGGAAGAGATAACGAACCCCCCAGAGATATCATCTGTTGCCTGGTGAACTTCCCACTAAAAGAAGCTATTTTGAAGAAGGCGAGGGAAAAAAACAGAATAATATTCAACGGTACTGAAATTAAACTATATCAGGACCTTTCCAACATAACTTTGCAACAACGCAGGGCACTGCGTCCCATCACAGAACAACTACGGTCGAGAGGAATCCCCTATAGGTGGAAGTTTCCGTTCTGCCTTTCAGCTTCATGGAGGGGACACACGGCACTACTTCGAACACCTGATGACTTACGCTCATTCTGCGAATCCATGAACATCCCCAGGACTGAAGTTCCAGAGTGGTATGAATCATTTACGCTTAATGAACCATGGATTGCAGTTTCCAATAACCTCACTCCTAGAGCCCAGAGGCAGAGAGACCGACGCCGTAGATCACCTTCACCTCAACACGGTAGGAGAGAAGATGTCCTGGGAGGACCAAGCAATTCTCCACCTAGACGCAGAGATCGCTTGGATCATCAGGATCGAATGGACACCTGAAAAATCGGCTTCGTCTTCCTAAGAATGAGCTCGAACTAATTTGCCTCCATGCGTAAACATAAATGTGAATAACACATGTCCTCTCCCACAGCATACAGATATGTTCACACAAGATTGGACCCCTCCCGATGTATGTAAGTACTGACACCTTTATCCCACTACACAAGGGGCTGTGACCTTCTCATGGGGAAAACAATCAACATAATGTTGTCATTTTGAGACTGATTGATCCCTGTGATACAGAATTGTGAGGAGCTATTTTCTTACGGCCTTCTGCTTGAGATCCGACCCATGAACCACACAAGACTAAATGTGTTTCTTGAGGCGGCTAGTAAGATCTACACAGCTTGTTCACAGAACCGCTTACAACTCAGTTAAGTTGATGTCTGTTTACATAGGGTCTTCTCTCCCTTTTGTTTTTGTTGTTTCTTTTTTGTGATTGGCCTTTAGACCAAGTTAACAGTTTTCGGTTTTTTAGGGGATCATTCCCCAACTATGGTCACGCTGCGAAGGAATGAAGCTACCTCTTCCTCTTGAAAGTGAAAAATGAAAAGAGAAGGAGGAAAAAAAAAAAAGGGCTAAGAGAAGTCATTCATCTTACACACTCTTAGATGTAGCATAATTAGGGAGAGCGGCAACCAACGCCCTTCCACTCCTTCTGCAGATTAGCTATAACAGATATCGTGAAAATTAGCTTCTATCATCCCTAATTATCTAGGCTGTTTAATACTCAGGTGTTTGGGGTGGAGGTACCCTTAATTCTAGATGTGTTCCTCGTACAAGTTAAACAATTTGCATGCGCCCCTAATTATCAGGAAGTCTCGCATTCTTTTCAGAATCCAATTGGAGACTCAAAGCTGAATTCGATGATACCTTATAGATAATATGCATCAGAGAGCTGTTCAAGTCGATCTACATCTCAACTAATCTCTGTTTAACAGCCTAATCGTTTTCCTAGTGTTCTCCTATTGTTAACATGTTTTTTTCTCTCTCTTCAAATGTACATTTTCATATGTGAAACCCAGGAAGCAGATGCTTATCAAACAATCCTTATTTTACCAACACAAAGGCTCCATCTAGGGGTAGTTTAACATTATTACCATCATAAAATCTTCCGTTTTGCTATAGGTTTTTTACATCACGGAACCCAATCGGAATAGCTATTCCCCCTTCTAAGTTACAACTTTTACATACTAAGTGGTTACATGGATTCCTTATAGACACCGCCCCACAGCGGACAACTTTAATGATTCCATTTCAACAATAGTGACTTACATTTACAAGCCATAACCTTTTCTTCCCTCGGTACGCTCATTAATTTTTATTTAAAGCCCTGAACCATCCAATTATTCTACTTAGATAGCTTCTCCGGAGTGCTGGATCGCAAAGTAAAGAAAAAGAATACAAATAAAAAATATATATATATATATATATATATATATTAATAATATATACTAAAAAAAAAAAAAAATAACGAAAAAGACTAGTAGAACTCATCTCGCGACCCACTTGGACCACAAACCCACACAAGGGACGGGAATTGACTATTTGTGAATTTTTGTCCCTTGAACTATCCGGCACTTCACAATTTGGGTAGACTAGCTGGTCTATTTCTACCCCCGGATTATCCTCCCCCTTCCCCCCCCCACCCTTCCCCCCCTCCTTTCCCCTACACTATATTTTCCTTGTCTTACTACCACTCTCTCTTGTATTTTTCCCTTTTTCTCTCTGACAGAGGGAGGAGGGAAAGAAGAAAAAACGGACTGAACCAAGCATATTTCCAAACCCCTAAAGACAGTCTATTGGGATAAGGAATACACACACAAGACGAGATGTCTGCCAATACACGACAATCCATACCATTATCTATAAAGATACTCTCTCTTAACGCTAAAGGTTTAAATATACCTGAAAAAAGAACTAAACTTTTAAATGAAGGCCGTAGACAAAAAGCAAACATTATCTTCGTACAAGAAACCCACTTTAAGTCTGACAAAACCCCGAAATTACATGACAGGAGATTTCCTACAGCATTCCACTCCACCAACCCGGAAGGGAAAACGAAGGGTGTTTCTATACTGATTTCTAACCAGACTCCTCTCCAGATACACGACACTCTGATAGACCCCAGTGGGAGATTCATATTCATTAAAGGAAAACTAGACAATCACCCAATAACAGTTGCAAACATATATGCTCCGAACTCGAGACAAGTAACTTTTTTTCGTAAAATCAAAGAACTACTAATGACCTTTGCCTCAGGCATTTTAATCCTAGGAGGCGACTTCAACACCCCCATGAACCCACTAATAGACACCTCGAATGGAGCGTCGAGCCTTCCGTACAGAGCGCTGAAGCAAATTAAAACCCAGATAAAAGACTTAATGCTGCATGACGCCTGGAGAACCCTCTTTCCTCAAACCAAGGACTATACTTTCTTTTCCACTGTCCATCAGAAGTACTCTAGAATCGACTACTTTTTTTTAACACAACCAGACCTGCCCTATTTACAAAACTCAACGATTGAACCCATGACGATATCAGACCATCATCCAATCACCCTAACACTGACCTTCCCTGAGAAAAAAAATGTGACTAAAACCTGGAGACTCAACACAGTCCTACTTAAAGACCCCGTAGATGTTCTTGAGTTTAAAGAAAAACTACAAGACTATTTAAGAAATGAAAATAATGAGACCTCGTCCACCACTCAATGGGAGGCCCATAAATGCGTCAGTAGGGGGGAATTTATCACAAAACTAGCTAAATTAAAAAAAGACCAACAATCCAAAATAAAAACCCTAGTGGACCAAATTCATAGATTAGAAATAACACATAAAAGGACAGTGGCGGTCTCTGCCCTAGATGAACTTACTAGAGCAAGAACATTACTAGCAGAAGAACTGAACATTAAAATTAAAAGACAATACATACTGAGACACAAGATATTCTACGAACAGGGAAATAAAAGTGGGAAACTGCTTGCTAAAGCAGTCCAAAGTAAAAAAATAGCTTCGACAATCCACCAATTAAGAGACAAACAAGGCAAGTCATTTTCTTCAAACGAGGAAATAGCAAAGCAGTTTGAAGAATATTACCAATCCCTATACAACATCCCATCCAACCCAAGATGCCCCCCTAACTCAGATAAAAGGGCGAAACTCATCCAAGAATTTTTAGAGAAATATAGTCCTCCTCAACTAGCAAAAGACAAAGCCCAAGAACTTGAAGCCCCGATTTCAGGTCCTGAATTTGACAGGGCAATCAAAGAGATGAAACCAGGCAAAGCTCCCGGCCCCGATGGCCTACCCCTACAATACTATAAAACATTCAACGACATATTGAAACCAAGATTCTTGAATACTTTCCAATCTCTAAATTCCATCCAACAATCCCCCAGACAACTATTAGAAGCCCACATCACAGTGATACCTAAAGAAGGCAAGGACACAACACAAGTTACAAATTATAGACCCATATCCCTAATAAACGTAGATGTAAAGATATATGCTAAAATACTAGCCGATAGATTGCTACCGTTACTAAACTCACTTATAGCATTAGATCAGGTAGGATTCATCCCAGGTAGAGAGGGCCGAGACAACACAACTAAAGCCCTAAATATAAGTCACTGGCTAACAACCAATAAACAAAAAGGATTTTTTTTATCCTTAGACGCTGAAAAGGCATTCGATACAGTGGCCTGGGACTTCATTGATGCAGTTTTGAAACACATAGGCATCCTGCCACAAATGAGATCTTATATCAAAGCTTTGTACACCAATCCCACAGCACGAGTTAAAGTCAATGGCCACCTATCGAATGCCTTCAACTTACGCAACGGTACTAGACAGGGCTGTCCCTTATCCCCTCTTCTCTTTGTTCTAACCCTAGAACCACTGCTAAATAAAATTAGAACCAACCAAAACATCAAGGGGATAGAAATTCAAAAAAATACTTACAAAATCGCTGCGTTTGCCGACGACATGCTTCTCTTTCTCTCCGAACCCCATATCTCCATACCCAATCTACTACAGGACCTAGAGCATTACAACATGCTTTCCAACCTGAAAATCAACCACACAAAGTCGGTGGCCCTTAACATCTCGTTACCCCCTAGCTCAATAGATCTATGCAAATTGAATTTTCCATTTACATGGGCTAATCATAGTATAACCTATCTAGGGATTGAAATACCCTCGAACTTAGACGATCTCTTCAAACTAAACTACATACCTATACTTAAAGAAACACAGGATGACTTAAAAAGATGGAATTCTCTAAATGTATCTTGGTTTGGGAGAGCATCCCTAATCAAGATGACAATCTTACCCAGATTTCTATATGTCATGCAGACCATACCCATCAATTTACCCTCTACATTTTTCAACTCGTTCCGCAAAGCTTGCTCCACCTTTATCTGGAGAGGCAAACCTCCAAGAATTAAATTTTCAAGATTAAACCTACCCAAGAACAAGGGTGGAATAGCGTTACCCGATTTGAAAAAATATCATCAAGCGACCCTATTGACACGAATAGTTGATTGGAATTTACACCACTCAGTTAAAGACTGGGTATCACTAGAACAAATTCAGTTTCCCCAAGAGCTCGACACTTTACCATGGACTCACCCTAAATTCCATCCAAAATCTATCAAATCACACCCTCTTATAGGCCCCACATTAAGAATATTCCTCAACACTTTCAAACCTTCCAATTCAACCCCCTGGCTAAGCCCCCTAACTTCACTGAGAAATAACCCAGAGTTCCCCCCGGGACAGGAAAGGAATTTCTTAATACACAACTGGCCACATAAGAAAATGCTGACCAAACATTTCTTCAAAAATGGGGAAATATTATCTAGAGAAGAACTGAATAAAGTCATAGAACCATACCAAATCCCACACTGGAACTACATTCAAATCAGACATTTTCTATCTAGAAAAGAAACGGCTTTTGCATGGACAAAACCCCTTACGGAATTAGAGAAACTTTGTACAAAAAAACCCCCACACAGACACATTATTTCAACACTTTACAACTCTCTCTTTGGGGATCTGACGGACTTCTCCAGCGCGTCATGTCGGAACTGGGAAAAAGACCTAGACATCACTATAACTGAAAAAACCTGGGAAAAGATTTATATGTATGCTCACAAAGGCTCCTTAAACGTAGCCACACAAGAATGCGCTTACAAAATCATTACCAGATGGTACAGGACCCCTTCAATCTTGCATAAATTTTCTCCACTAATCTCTGACCGCTGTTGGAGATGCAAACAAGATGAGGGCACGATGCTCCATTTATGGTGGACCTGCCAACTGATTCAAGGGTTTTGGAAAACAGTTCATAATATCATTAACACTATCACAGCAGAAAACATAAGCTATGATCCAGCACAATACCTAGTACACCTAAACTCTATCCCAAGGAAACAATATTTAAAATCACTAGCTATGTTCCTGATCAACGCAGCTAGCCAATGCATTCCGCCACATTGGCGCACGTCAACAGTGCCTTCCACAGCGGAATGGTTTAGGAGAATCAATAACACTGAAAGGATAGAGGAGCTCATAAGTATCTCTCAGGAAAGATTATCGAATTTCTCTGCAACATGGTATAACTGGACACTATTCAAAGAATCCCAGACATATAAAACTACCATTAAGTAAGAACCAAAACCCCACTCTGAGGTCATAGGAAGATTGTCTCGAGAAAAGGATCAGACAAAAGTAAAAGAAATGAGGAAAAAAAATAAAAATTATAATTGGATAAAAAACAGATAAGGTAATAGGAAAGTCTACTCACTTAGTTCACTTCAGTCCCAATCAAATACATCAGGCTCCCCCTCCCCCTCCCATTACCCACCCCCTCATACCTCCATCCCATCCCAGTCCCCCTGGAAAATATATTTACTTCAATAATTAAAATACCCATTGCAAAAAAAAAAAAAAAGACTACGGTGTTATACTTGTTAAATGTCTATTTCATTTCCAACCCTTGCTTTACTATTATTACGATGACCAGATAGATCTCAACAATCTAACATATTGTACATTATACAGCTTATACTTTTGTAAACATATGCAATTTTGTACTGTATTATTCTACTGTTCCTTTGTTAATCTCTTGATCACCTAATAAAACTTTATGAAAAAAAAAAAAATGGATCTACATCAAGAGACATTGTTTTTTGATTTTTTTAATAAAGGAATTGTCAAAAACTGTCTCTGGGTTTTCATTTATTTTTGAGTAATTGAGTAGGGAAACAATGTACCCCATACTCATTCACATGGGGGGTAGAATATGGAGGCCCCCTTGTTAAAGGGGGATTTCATATGCTGATAAGCCCTCTGCCTGCAGACCCCCACTGCCCACTGCCCAGGGGCATGTAGCCTGGTATGGTTCAGAAGGGAAGCACTCGCTCCCCTCCCTTTCCTGGCCTGCCAGGCGGCATGCTCAGATAAGAGTTTCACATGGATTTTGGGGGGACAACGCGCTGTTTTTTAAAATTTTGGCGTGGGGTTCCCCTTAAAACCCATACCAGACCCAAAGGGCTTGGTATGGATTGGGGGACCCCCGCGCCGTTTTTTCATTATATTGACGGAAATGTTTTTGGGAAAAATCTATTTAAATGTCACTTTTTTCTTTATACAGTATATGTCAGTTTTGCTGCAGCAGGTTTTATACCTGGTACAGATACGTGGTGCTATATTTAATGGAATTTATTTTTATTGTTTCAGTTTAAGCATCATTAAAATCACTGCTCATGTAAAAACAATATTTTTTAAAATAAAAATTAGCATTGATACATGTCTCCCAGGGCAGTACCTGGGCCCCTATACCCTTTTTATGTCCAAACACAAGCATATAAGGCCTCGTACACACGACCGATTTTCTCGTCGTAAACAGTCAAGAAAAGTGCCGCAAGAGTTTTTTTGTCTAGAAAAACGTTCGTGTGTATGGTTTTACGACGAGAAACTTGACGAGAATCTCGACGAGAAAATAGAGAACCTGCTCTCTATTTTCTCGTCAGGAGTCCAGATTTCCTCGTCGTGTTTCTCGTCGGCCTGTTTTGTGACGAGAAAATGGTTCGTGTGTATGCTTTTACGACTCTTCCAAAAGCGCGCATGCTCACAAGCAACTATGAGACGGGAGCGCATCTTCTGGTAAAACAAGCCTTCATAATGGAGAGAGCACATTCGTCACGCTCATAAATATTTCATCTTTTAAATGTTCTGCATTGAATTCTTCGTTAGAATGTTACATTAATCAAAACGAGAGACCTTCTTTTGCTGCTGATATTCACACAGAGTTATGCCTTATTTTTAACCTTTTTCATGCTGCTCTATATAAGATTTATGTGTATTATATCGTGCAAGTTTTTAGGAATAATTTAAATGGTTAGATTTTTCAAAATGATGTTAATTATAATTTCTCAATGTTTTGATAGCGATCTCCCATTTAATTTTCTAATCTATATTTTTAAAATTTCACACCATGTTTTTGAGCTAATCAGATTTAGTTATTCTTTTGGGGGGGGGGGGGTGATATCTGTGCCTTTTATTGTCAGTCAAATGTATCTGCTTACTCCAAAGCTTGTTTTTTTTTATTTAAAAATACACATAGTCAAGTATGAACTTAAACAAAAAACACATTTATTCATGTTTATAAATTAAATAAAGAGAAGGCAGCGCTGGAGAAGCTGCTGCCATTTGTGCATCCCAGGGACCCCAGAGCACACAGCAACCCTGTGTGGACACTAAAATTGGGAGCTTGAGAAGGCCCACATTTCAGAACACAATCTAATGCTGGCCTCCCAGAGGTCAGGAACAGCAGCAGGTGAGATATATGTCCCAAGTGTGTGGTACTACAACAGGCTGCCTTCTGTCCGACCAGTGCGACCACAATGAAGCAAGGCCATCACTTCCTCTTCTTCCTGGCAACCTTCCCTGCAGCCTTTACTGAAGCCTTCCTTCTTCGTTTAGCTGGAGGCTGGCCCACTGGAGGGGTACTCCTGTCAGGAGGAGGAGGTGGAGGTGTAGCAGAAGGGGGTGGGGCAGAAGAAGAAGGTGGATGTGTAGCAGAAGGGGGTGGGGCAGAAGGTGGAGGTGTAGCAGAAGGGGGTGGGGCAGAAGGTGGAGGTGTAGCAGAAGGGGGTGGGGCAGAAGAAGAAGGTGGAGGTGTAGCAGAAGGGGGTGGGGCAGAAGGTGGAGGGGTAGCAGAAGGGGGTGGGGCAGAAGAGGAAGGTGGAGGTGGAGGTTGAGGTTGGGTCAGTTGGGCCACCTCACATATGGCGGTATTGGGGGTAATTTGCTCCATCACCCCCTTGTTGAGCAAGGTGATGAGCAGGGGTTCGCATAGGAGGCGTTGCTCCATGCTCATCACCTTGAACTTAGCCTCCACTAGGCCGGCAATGGCCTCTTCAGGGGATGTGGGCTCCTTGAGGGTGGCATGGGCCTCTTTAATAAGGGCCATTGCTGCCTCACTGGTGGTCCTGTCCCTCCTGCCTCTTTTGTGAAGCCTGATGGGAGGCACCTGGGATCTGGTGCTTCTCCTTTGCCCTGCCACCTCCTGTCTGCCACTGGGCCCTGCCACCTCCTGGCTGCCACTGGGCCCTGCCACCTCCTGGCTGCCACTGGGCCCTGCCACCTCCTGGCTGCCACTGGGCCCTTCCTCCTCCTGCCTGACAGTTTCCAGACCCTCCTCCTGGCTGATTTCATCCTGTGTATGAAAAAGAAACATAGTTTAATATGTTGGTTTAATCTTTGCATCAAACTTTGTAATCCTGATGGAAGCAATTAGAATGTAAATGCATAAATCCTTGCTTTAAATTTACCACTACATCAGCTTGACTATTTACCACACAATTAAGTGCAGAATAATGTCTACAGATCATGATTTCACTTGTTGAATACAAAATAATGTATGTTTCTCATCCTGACATATTTGGGAAACATTAATTTTATCCCACTACATTTTCAGTTAATACTATACCTGGCTCCAGATGGCCAAATCAGGATCATCCAGGATGGCTGCCTCCTCTTGCTCCAGAGAAGGCTCAGGTTGGCTGCAGGGAAGTCTGGGGGGAAGAGTGGAGAGTGATGGCCTTGGCTCAATGTGGTCATCCAGGAAGGACATCCTGCTGTAGTACCACAAAACCGGGACATAAACATCATCTGCTGCTGCTCCTGACCTCTGAGAAGCCAGCACCTTAGAGCGTTCAGTCCTGTAGGTACCTCTCAAGCTCCCAATTTTAGTGTCCACTTGTTTTGCTGTGGCTGTGGGCACCTTGGTATGCACAAATGGGAGCAGCTTCTCCAGCGCTGCTTTTCTCACCCCTTTTTTTTATGGATGGGGTTTTTGGTCTCCCACAGAGCCGGCAGCTCCCTTACCCGGTCAATAAATTCCGCCAGGAACTCTTTGTCGCTAATAAATACATTCATATTGTATCTGCAAGTAAAATAAATTATATTTAAATAATGTGAGGCAAACAGTCTAACCTCCTTCACATCCTAGTCACCATATATATCCTCCAACAATCTCAAGACAGTATAGGCCAACAATTTTAACAAGTCTCACAAAATCACATACCTTCGTTCGCACGTCCGTCACTTGAACTCCTCTCTCCGCACACCGAACGTACTATAGTCACATGTGTGTTTGCTATATACACACCACGCATGCGTCCAAATTCGAACACGTCGCTCCGCACACGTCGCCCGCCCATGACGTTCTAACTAACATCTTTTCCCCGCCCCTTCTCTTTCGGCGAGCAGACAGATATGGCGGAGTTACAGCAGGTGTCTGATAATTCCGCAACTAGCGAGGAGACAAGCCCGGAGACCGAGGACACGTCACGATCAAGGAGGAGATTCAAGGCATCGAATATGTCTTTGGCGGAGATGGCGGAGATGGTGGACATCTTGGTCAAGGCTGATTATGATGCCAAGCATGGGCCGTATAGCAAACCAAATAGAAGGAAGGCCAAAATCCTCACTAAAGTTGTGAAGAGTCTGAGGGCGAAGTTCGGGGTGAAACGCTCAAATGGGCAGCTCAGAAAGAGGTGGTCAGACCTCAAACTGAGGGAGCCAGACCAGTTGAGGAGCATAAAGAGGATGCTCGCTAAAAGTAAGTAAAATGACGACCTTTCTGCTATTAATCTTTTTAGAAACTGACTTTTTTTTTTTTTAAAGCATATTGGACTCCCTTCCAAAATGTATTATTTTGAACTAGGTTGGGCACAGTAATCGTTCGTTACGTTACCGACACTTCGTTCGGCCACTATCCGTGGTTTTGGCTTATTTAAGACCCCCAAAAGTAATTAGACATCTGCCATTTTTGATCAAGTATTGTGGATAATTTTTAAGTCTAGATGATGTGTTTTTAAGGAGAATGAAATGCAAACTTTAATCAGTGTAAAGGAGAGGACACTCAGCAGCTGCTTCCACATCTGTACTTTGGAGCACTATAGTGTGGGCCACCAGACCCGCCTTTTTTGGGTGTCCCACACAGGTGCATCAGAGTTTATTTGTGGTGCCTCCATGTCCAAAAAATTACATCCAAATGTGAATAATAAACATATTTGGGGTCATAAAGAATGCATTTTTCTTTAAATTCCGCACAAACACACACTTGTACCCCACTTCCAAACAATTTAGCCTGTTTTAAGTTTAAAAATGAGATTTTTACAGTGTGATAAATAGACCTTTGGTTTTATTCTCATAGGGGAGAGAAGACTGGGAGGAGGACACTCCAGGGAGCACATGCACCCCACAACTTCCAAGCAACCCCAAACTCCCAAAGATCCACAACCGAAAGATGTGCAGGAAGTTGAGGTGGAGGAAGGAGAAGTGCAGGAAGGAGAGGTGGATGACGTTGTGGATCTGGTCACCACAACAGGTCAGTATCTGACACCACAGCTTAAGGTAAGCGAGGTAGGCCTGCAGAGTTTTATTAATTTTTTTTATGGTTTTTAGGGGATGGAAATGTTGTGAAGGATAGCACACCGTTCTCTGCTGACAGTGCCCTCCGCCTCATCCAGCAAGTGATGGAATGTAGCACGGAACTGGACCTAATTAAACAAAGAATCCATGTGATGGAACAAACATTTAAAGACATTCTCGATGTTTTGGGGAGAATTCAATAAGCCATCCAAACACATTTGTTTTTACATGTTTGTTTTTATATTTTTACTAATTTTTTGAGTAACAAAGCAGCCAAAAATTGAATATGCACACAGTGTGTGAACATGTGCTATCTGCCATCAGGGGATATCCATGTACGTCTTTTGTGGGTGCAACCCCTTCCTCGTATCAAAAGTCGGTGAACTGAGGAAGGGGATGCACCCCCAAAACACATCCATTGATCACCCCTGATGGCAGATAGCACATGTTGACAATAGGGATCAGGATTGTAAACTTCCTATTTGCAAAAAAGTAAAAATGTGTGCATATTGAATTTTTGGCTGGGCAAGGGGTGGCAGGACCCCATATTAGGACGGGCACATAGAGACATAGTTTGTGTAACTGAATGTCTCAGATTGCTCAGAGGTATCCAATGTTGTCATTTTAGAAATGCAAGTGGTATTTTTGTATTTTCATAAGCCAAAATTTGACGGGTTGTGGTCAGGCCAACCCCAAAGTAAAACAAAAAAAAAATGTGCAGAGAGTAAAATATTTGACCACAAACAACGTGTAGCTTCTTTTTATAATACACTCTAAGCTTATTTGGTTCTTTTGTAAGGTAACATAGTGAAATTGGTTGTTATTTACTAAAGTAAAATACACTTGCCACTACAAATGCACAAAGACAAACTAGGAGACAGGAAAGAACAAATAATTAAAGGTTTAAACAAGATTTTTATTGGGATACTTAGACATAGGCTGGCATAGGAATTGCCCCCCTACCCGTGAAATACTCCATGTATTTGTCCCGAACCACACGGGCATTTTGGGGGGGCAAGCCAAGACGGGCAGATTCCAGGCCCGGAAGGGGATTTGCAGGGGAAAGTCCAGCCTCTGGCAAAACTGAGGTCATATATGAATTCGCTTTGCGGCAAAGAAAATTGTGTAGCACACAGCAGCATAACACTACATAGTTTATTTTGTAGTCCGCCAAGTGGATGGAAGTCATAAAAAGGCGGAACCGGCTGGCCATTATGCCGAAGGCATTTTCAACGACTCTTCGGGCCCTGGCCAGCCGGTAATTGAACACACTCTTCTCTGGGGTCAGGGTCCTCTGTGGAAATGGCCTCATAAGATGCCGTCCGAGTCCGAAGGCTTCATCAGCCAAGAAAACAAAGGGGAGTCCTTCAATATTCCCTGCATCCGGTGGCAATGCAAGGTCGTCACTCTGGAGACGGAGGGCAAACTCCGTCTGGATGAAGGATCCCCCATCGGACATCCGGCCATTCTTCCCTACATCAACATAGAGGAATTCATACCGTGCTGACACCACCGCCATCAGCACAATGCTATGAAACCCCTTGTAGTTGTAGTAGTAGGATCCAGAACGGGGTGGCGGCACGATGCGGACGTGCTTCCCGTCTATGGCACCACCGCAGTTGGGGAAGTCCCACCGCGTGGCAAACTCCGATGCCACAGTCTGCCATTCCTGTGGCGTTGAAGGAAGCTGTGGAGTGAAACAAGATGAAATAATATTAGAAAAACAAAGGCATACATTACAAGGAAATTCTATACCAAAAAATTAGAGACCAACATCAATCTAATTATACGTTTATTAAGGTGTGTAAAAAAAGTATAATGGAAGGCTCATTTATCATATTCATCACCCCCTCTGATGGGCCATTACTAAATTATTTTGGGGGGGGGAGATGTGTTTGGCCACAGGATAGCATTGCAGTGGCTGTGCGTCCAGAGTGGGCGCTGGAGCACTGTCCCCTCTCTCCTGTGCCCATCACTCAGAACAATACATAGGTTCATGCGTTGCATGAACCTATGTATTGTCTATGCCGCACACTATTCAGGTGGATGGCCTCTTGTAAAGCGACCGACATATGATTAATTGCGTCATTTAGGGGGTTAAAATTGCAGAGCAGAAACAGGTATTAAAAAAGTCTTGCAAATTACAACCTGAGGGATGTAATTGGCTTCCTCAAAGAAAAATCGGGGACGCAAGGAGGGGGCATTCCTTGTGTAAACACTGACAGGCAGCTCTGGCAATCATGTTCACCAAGTCTGTTTAATGGTAACATGATTGGCTGATGCAACATGAAGGGAAGGAGAAGACATCAAGGACAGAAGAAGGATGGCGCTGACCACAAGAAGGTAAGTGCAGGGCTGGGGGGAAACTGGCTGCAATAGAGGGGACTAAATGGCTGCATTGGAGGGGACAACTGGGGGCGTTTATTAGGCAACAGAGCAAAAAAGGAGGAAGTTTATTTCCGAAATTGGGGTTGTAACCCCCCAACATTTGGAGCAACAGGCGCCCCTGCTGGAAAAGTTAGTGAGGGGAAATATTTAGGGAGGATAAAAAAGGGGCATTTAAAAACTTCCAGCATGCATGGGGACAAAGGGGACATTCTCAGCATATTACAATCATGGTAATTAGGAAAGGATGAAAGAAATACAATACATTAGCATACATGTAATACATAAAATGTGATGTGAAGGGAGAAAACTTACCCTAATATAGTCCTCCTGCAGGACTTGTATAATAGCAGAACAGGTGTCTGGGATTATGAGGCCCAGAGCCTGGGGGGAGATGCCTGTGGTGAACTTCAAGTCCTGAAGACTTCTCCCTGTCGCCAGGTAACGCAACGTGGCGATGAGCCTCTGCTCAGCACTGATGGCTTCCCGCATAACGGTGTCCTTCCTGGTAATATAGGGGGACACCAAAGCCAACAGTTCCTGAAAAACGGGGTCAGACATCCTCAGAAAATTCCTGTAGTCCTCAGGATTATTCTCGACGATCTCCCGCAGCAGAGGCATGTGGCAGAATTGGTCCCGCTGGAGCAACCAATTCTTGGTCCATGAACTCCTCCTCACACCATTCATGGACTGGTCTTGGTCCAAAACAAGCAGACCAACACCAAGCGCACGCACAGCACGAACTCGACGACGAGAACGTCCAGGCGACATGGCTAGGAAACGGTCGTCTAATCAGAACGTACAGAACAGAACGCACTTTAGAACAGCAAGGCCTATGAATAACGAACTGAAATTCAGAAACGAACAGGCAAGAACGCACTGTAAAACAGATACGACCTGCCTAGACGCCCTGAAAGTCAAGATACGAACCCACAAGCACAAACTGAACGGCAGAAAACGATCTGAAAAGTACGAAGACTGAAAAGCGCGAATCGTCTCTTCCCAAACTTTTACTTCACACGCGGTAACACGAGATCAGCAAAAGCAGCCCAAGGGGTGGCGCCAAGAAAAAAGATCTTCCCCTTTATAGTGCCGTCGTACGTGCTGGACGTGAGCGCAGAGAACCACGAGGAAATTGGGAAATGACAGTGTGTACGCATAGAAAGCTTGACGAGAAAATCGACAAGCTTAACAAGAATCTCGTCGAAAAAAACGACGTGTTTTTTACGACGAGAAAATCGGTCGTGTGTACGAGGCCTGAGCCTTCAAAATTGTCACTTTTGATTTTTCAAGTTCGGACCACAGTGCTTGTGCTGTGTAATATGTTCCTTTCTATCATCTAAAATACTTGGATGATCCTGCCTTGTGCTGCCCCCCTCTGTAAACTGACCATGATACCGTGATCAGTTTACGTGCCTCTGTCATCCTGCTGTCTCTCCTCTCCCCCCCTCTCCACCTTCTTTCTGCCTGTCAGCTAGTCTCAGTGCCGATCTGCTCCCCACCACTCCCCTACTGCTGCTAGGATTACTGTGTTTTCTTAATAGATTCCCCTGTGTTCCATTAAGTTTTTTGGCTCAGTGTATGTGCTTTATAAAAAATACAGTATGTAGCTTATTATATACCTTATTTCAGAGCACCTCTCGACGTTCACATGACCGTCTGCCGCTCTCCTCCTCTCCCCCCTGCTCCCGACTGATGTCAGCAGGGGGATTCTCAACCCCTCCCACTGTAGTTCTCAGATCGGTGAGGAGAGCAGCAAGCAGTCACGTAAGCACTGAGCGGCGCTCTGAAATAAGATATAAAGTTACATATTTTTCGAAAAGCACATACACTGGGTAGGGCTGGGGAAAAAAAATCGATTTGAATCTTGAATCGAATTGAGAGGTCAAATTGATTCAGATTTTCAGCAAACCAATTTTTTTTCACCAGGACCGGCACTGACACCACGCCGGTCCTGAGGAGCTGCGGGCAGGAGTTTTTAGGTGCGGCCGCGGCTTCGGCCTAGTCCACGAGGCCGGACGACGCAGACTAGGCCAAAGCCGCGGCCTCGCCTAAAAACTCCTACCCGCCTCAGGACTGGCGCGGTGTCCATCAACAAAATAAAAAATTCAATTTGAATCAAGTTTTTTTTTTTAATTGCAGATTTTTGGGGGGAGAAATTGCCCAGCTCTAACACTGGGGCACATAACTTAATAGAAAACAGGGGATTATATTAATATAACAAAGTGGCTTTACAACCACTTTAAGTCTGGATAATTTATTCATCCATAATGATTTACAAAACATGGAGTTGGAACATAGTTGGGATGTGGATGAGTAGGATCAGTACATTTGGGGAGTTTGGTCATACTGATAAAATTATAGTGACCAGCCTTTGTCCCATTTCTGGAGAAGGATTTGTGTCCTCTCGCAGAGTAGGGGAAAATTTTGAGAAAAAGTATCCTCTAAATCGGCTGGCATGAGGGTACCTAGGTTTTTTAAGTTTTTATAGGTGACCAATGGACGTTAAATGTGTTTCTAAGTGTAGCGGCCTCACTCTCTCTCTCTCTCTCTCTTTCTCTCTCTCTCTCTCGTATCGGTTGTTTGTGGCTGTTGTCTAGGGGTACTCTGGAGGACAGAGTGCAGGACACTACGCCAAGCTCTCACCCTCTGTGTCTGTGAGGTTTGAGCAAAGTCTTTTCTGAATTACCTTCGGGTCTGCATCCTGCATATGGAGCCTCCGCTTCTTCCGTGGAGGTGTATCTGCCAGTAATAGAGCCCCACACCATTCAAAGTTCAACACTCCTTTATTTCTTCAATGCCAGAATGAACATAATCAGTTGAACTCCCATAACAGACAGAGAGGGGTGTGGATACGAGTAGGCCCAGGCACAATGAACTCTCCTATCCCTTTCTCGTGCGGATAGGCCTGGCGCACGGTCTCTGCCACCGACCGTGAAGTTGGTACCTGCCACCTACCGGGTGAACTGTTTGGAGCCCCTGCCACGGGCCTAAGTAACGGTCTCTGTCACGACCTTCGAGTAACGGTCTCTGCCACCGACCTTAGAACATGGACCACCTTCCGTGTGAATATGGCCCCTGTTTGGTGAGGACATCCATCCCAACGGTCTCCGGAGGCCCTGTCCTAGCACTGGCAATCTGCTGCACCAGATCTATGGGAAGGTCACCTATGCGTTCCCTTACGCCTGGATTCAGACACCCGATTCTGTGATTCCTCACGGGCGGATCCCAGTAGAAGAAGCTGGGCCCCAGGCCTGAACGATGCATCTCACCCCAGACCGAGGGTGTCTGGGGTGACTCCCAAACTCCACGTGTCCAGGCCTAGGCCGCCTGGACCCCAACCGCTTGACAGCAGCCCTCAGGCTAAAAGGTGCCTGGGACTTGGACCTCGTGGCGAAGATGTCCGCCCCCTTTATAGCCTCTCCCAGCTAGCACAGCGGGTTCCCCGCCCCGCCGTACAACCGCTGCGAGAGACCAAAAAGGGTACGGCACTCCAGCGATGGTTCAACCCCGGCCCAAAGTGACAGCTCCACCTGCTGGGCCACAGGGAACCGGACATCACTGATGTCTCCACCCGAATCAACATACTGAAAAGTACCTACCCGCTACATAAGAATACATGCCATCAGATGCAGGGCAACCCCCATTGCCTCTGATTTTTGGAAATTGATTTTAAGAGATGCGAGATCCCTATACATATCAAATTCTTTAGGAGATTTGGAAGAGAGCTGTATGGAGTTGTATGTTAAGAGGTCATTTGCATAGGCAGATATTCTTTTTTTTTATTTCAATACATTTTTATTGGTAATGCTTACAAAACATTAACAAGAGCATCGACTATAACAAAAGAAGTAGCCGATAATCATCAATAACAGAGAATAGGGGTTTACATCCATTACAGTTCAGCATTCATTAATACTGCTTATCCTATTAATTCTCTAAACCAGTTGCTAAAGTTAGGGTATGTCTAATTTTGACATTGTAGAACAAAGTCCGCTCATAGATATGCTCCCGGATATGTTGTCCACTCCCCCAGAGCCCCACTTAGGCACACACTGCTCCAAGAGAGTGGCCCCACACCCGTAGTTATTAATTTGTATTGTGCAGATCTCTTATTCTACGTTCTTAACTTAGTGATTCACTATAACAGTTGTGGTCCTAGTGTGTCATATGTGCCGCTTACCTTTGGTGTAGAACGGACCATCTAAGGAATGTCGGATTGTATCCATATGAATGGTGATGTAAAGCAGTTTTTTCGCCTATATGGAATCAGTAGGATGTGGGGAAATAAAAGATAAAATAGGATAATAAGTGAATAAAAGAAGTTTAGAAAGAAATAGAGGAGGGGAGAAAGTATGTGGCGCACGAGGGGCGTATGTTCCTCCTCCTCTAACAAGGAGGAAGTGATCTAGTTAATAATTGTTGGGTTGTATTCATTATGGTACCACTCAACCCATGGGTTCCAAGTCTGACACTTGGATAAATAAGTGCCTTGAGAGGCCGCGAACATAAGTTCGTAAGAAATATGTAGGTTTGTGGTAATTATCACATCTTTGATGGTGGGAATCTCTACTTTTAGCCATCGTCTCGTGAGTTCCAGTCGGGCACTCGTAAGGATCTGAATAGTTACATTTCTCATAGGGTATGGTATCGTCTCGATTCCCAGAGTTAGCATAGCCATACCAGGACCACTAGGGCACCGATACTTAGTGACCTTGTGAATAACGTAAAATACGTTGAGCCAATAATGTCGTATTTTGGGGCACGCCCATAGGATATGAGAAATAGAACCTCTAAGCCCGCAGTTTCTCCAACATAGTGGAGAAGCGTCAGGGTTAAACCCTGCTAACCGTGTGGGGGTCAGATACCATCTTAAGTATATCTTTTGGTAGAGTTCCCATAGATTTACACATTTAGTGGCTTTGTATATGGATGAAATGGCCCGTTGCCACTGTTCACTGGAATATGACACATTAAGATCAATTTCCCTGGTTCTCATAATAGGAGATTTGACACAGATCGACTTAAGATGTAGAAGATCATAGAACATGGAAATACCCTTAATAGTAGACTTGGGATTAGTCAAGTATAAAAAGATTTTCCTGGGGACTTTCGCATTAATAGGCGTTTTGGATTTCAATAGGTGGGAGATTCTTAAATATGCGAACTGGTCTCTAGATTCTAAGTCATTGTCTATCTGTAGTGCTCTAAAAGACTTTAACGCAGGTCCTATGTAAAGATCGTCGATAGAGTTGATCCCCTTGTGTACCCAGTGGTTAATATTCAGGTCCGGTATTAGTAGCGCTAAACTCGTGATAGGTATAGGTATAGATTTCATAGGGATATCTGTTTCGGGTAAGTCTAGGAGCACCGTCCAAGCAGACAGGGAGGCTGCCATAGTAGGTGAGAATTTTAAGGAGCAACGAGGCATGTGCTCATAGGTCAGTAGCAAGTCATGCAGTCTATGAGTTGGAGCCTGGAACATTTCCAGTCCTTGCCATCTCGTTACATGGTTGCCAGGGAACCAGGATTTCAGTTGTGCTAGAATTGCTGCATAGTAGTAATCTTTTAGTAACACATGCCCCACTCCTCCTGCCCCTTTTGTTTTAATCAGTTTGTGGAATGCACACTTAGCTCTTTTTCCCTGCCAGAGGAATCCATTAATCATGGACTGCGCCCGGGCGAAGAAATTGTTTGGCACTGGTATGGGGAGGGCTCTGAAGATATATAGAAGTTGGGGGAGTAGCATCATCTTAAATGCCGCTAGACGCCCCGACCAGGTTGATTCCGTCTTAGATAAAGATTGTAGTTTTTGAGGTAGGGTTAATAGGTAGTTAGTGTAATTGGCTTCCATGGTCTTGTGTATGTCTGCGGTTAGTGTCACCCCTAGATATTTTATACCTTCTGTGGCCCATCTGTATGGGAACTGCTTTTGGAGGCTATCACATGTGAGTTGATCTATTCCTAGACCAAGTATATAAGATTTGTTGTCGTTAACCTTATAATAAGAGACTTTATTGAATAAGCTTAAAGCTTTGTGTGCCGCCGCCAGAGAGGAGCCCACCTTAGTCAATATCATGATGATGTCGTCAGCAAAGAGACTTATAGAGTGACTATCTTGGCCTACGGGGAATCCTAATATTTTTGAGTGACTTCTAATGTAAATGGCCAAAGGTTCCATTAACCACTTAACGACCGCTCACTGTATATATACGTCGGCAGAATGGCACCGACAGGCACAATCACGTAGAGTGTACGTGATTGCCTTTGTACAGTTGGGGGGTCCAATCGGACCCCCCTTCTATACAGTGAGTGGTGGCTAAGTGTCCGGGAGCGTTCCGGGATGAGGGGGCAGCCATTCGTTTCTGGCCACCCCCTCGCGATCGCTCCCGGCGAATAGAAATGCCCCCTCTGTCTGTGTCAGACAGAGGGAGCAGGAGGAAGTGATGTCATCTCTGGTGCGGCGCTCACATATACCGAGCGCCGTACAAGAGAAGATATCAGGTCAGTGCACACAACACTACACTGACACCAGGACACATAGGGACATAAATCGCCCCCCAGGCCCCCCCAGACACCCCAGATCACCCCCCAGATCACCCCCCCAGCCCCCAGTCACAGTGTCACTGATTGCAGTGACCATTTATTTAGTGATCACTGCAATCAGTGACATTTGTGACTGTAAAAGTGTCACCAAAGTTTAGTCTTAGGTCCAGTGTAGCCCCCTAACCCCCCCCAATAAAGGTTTAACCCCCTGATCACCCCCCAGATAACCCTTTCACCCCCTATCACCACTGTCGCTTAGTGATCATTTTTCTGATCGCTGTCTTAGCGTCAGTGATGCCGATCGGCAGCCAGTAATTTTTTTTAGGTTCGCCGCAGGTTTTTATAGCGTCAGGTACCCCAATATATTATCTAATAAAGGTTTAACCCCCTTGATCGCCCCCCAGGTAACCCTTTCACCCCCTATCACCACTATCACTAAGCGATCGTTTTTCTAAACGCTGTCTTAGTGTCTGTGATGCAGATCGGTAGCCGGTAATTTTTTTTAGGTTCGCCGCAGGTTTTTATAGCGTCAGGTACCCCAATATATTATCTAATAAAGGTTTAACCCCCTTGATCGCCCCCCAGGTAACCCTTTCACCCCCTAACACCACTGTCGCTAAGCAATTGTTTTTCTAAACGCTGTCTTAGTGTCGGTGATGCAGATCGTAGCCAGTAATTTTTTTTAGGTTCGCCGCATGTTTTTATAGCGTCAGGTACCCCAATATATTATCTAATAAAGGTTTAACCCCCTTGATCGCCCCCCAGGTAACCCTTTCACCCGCTATCACCACTGTCACTAAGCGATCGTTTTTCTAAACGCTGTCTTAGTGTCTGTGATGCAGATCGGTAGCCGGTAATTTTTTTTAGGTTCGCCGCAGGTTTTTATAGCGTCAGGTACCCCAATATATTATCTAATAAAGGTTTAACCCCCTTGATCGCCCCCCAGGTAACCCTTTCACCCCTATCACCACTGTCGCTAAGCAATTGTTTTTCTAAACACTGTCTTAGTGTCGGTGATGCAGATCGTAGCCAGTATTTTTTTTTAGGTTCGCCGCAGGTTTTTATAGCGTCAGGTACCCCAATATATTATCTAATAAAGGTTTAACCCCCTTGATCGCCCCCCCAGGTAACCCTTTCACCCCTATCACCACTGTCGCTAAGCAATCGTTTTTCTAAACGCTGTCTTAGTGTCGGTGATGCAGATCGGTAGCTGGTAATTTTTTTTAGGTTCGCCGCAGGTTTTTATAGCGTCAGGTACCCCCATATATTATCTAATAAAGGTTTTAACCCCCTGATTGCCCCTAGTTAACCCTTTCACCAGTGATCACCATATAAGTGTTACGGGTGACGCTGGTTAGTTAGTTTGCTTTTTATAGTGTCAGGGCACCCGCCGTGTATATAACCCAATAAAGGTTTAACCCCCTGATCGCCCGGCGGGTGATATCAATTAGGTTTTAGCATCAGAGAGGGTCTGAGTCACACCCCAGGCAGCATCAGGTTAGTGCCAGTAACGCTAACACCCACGCGTGAAGCATACACCCCCCTTAGTGGTATAGTATCTGAACAGATCAATATCTGATCTGATCAGATCTATACTAGCGTCCCCAGCAGTTTAGGGTTCCCAAAAACGCAGTGTTAGCGGGATCAGCCCAGATACCTGCTGGCACCTGCGTTTTGCCCCTCCGCCCAGCCCAGGCCACCCAAGTGCAGTATCGATCGATCACTGTCACTTACAAAACAAAAACACACATAACTGCAGCGTTCGCAGAGACAGGCCTGATCCCTGCGACTCCAGTGCTGTAGGAGGTGATTTCACCACCACAGTTAAAAAAAAAAAGCAAATATGCCGAAGCATTGGGGCAGCAGGGGCGGAGGAGCGATTTTGCTCCTAATGCCGCGTACATACGGTCGAAATTCCGACGGAGGCTTGCCCGTGGAAAAGTCTGACCATGTGTGTGCGCCATAACTTTTTTGCGGGAGGATGCCCCCATGCTTCGGCATATATAAATGGTGCGTGTATGCACATCATTGGAAGTGGGTGGATGAAGGGCGGTATTCTAATGGTGGGCATACCCACCGATCAATCTCTTTTTTCGTTCAGCCAACTGGCTGCATGAAATAAAAAGATTACAATACATGTCCAACAAGGACCAGCAACGTACTGGTATGTTGCTGGACTTTGAATGTTTATACCAGAATGATGCCTGCGGGTTTAGGTATCATCTTGGTATCATTCTTTTCAGCCTGCGGCCGGCTTTCATGTAAAAGCAATCCTAGCGGCTAATTAGCCTCTGGACTGTTTTTACAAGCAGTGGGAGGGAATGCCCCCCCCGGATATAAAAAGCGCCATTGGGAAATTGGGAAAGCATTTTATCACACCGATCTTGGTGTGGTCAGATGCTTTGAGGGCAGAGGAAAAATCTAGGGTCTAGAAGACCCCAGTTTTTTCAAAAAAAGAGTACCTGTCACTACCTATTGCTATCATAGGGGATATTTACATTCCCTGAGATAACAATAAAAATGATAAAAAAAAATACTTGGAAGGAACAATTTAAAAATAAAACAGCAAAATAAATAATAAAAAAAAAAAAAAAAAAAAAAAAAAGCACCCCTGTCCTGCCCTGCTCTTGCCCAATGGCGAACGCAAGCGTCGGTCTGGCGTCATATGTAAACAGCAATTGCACCATGCATGTGAGGTATCACCGCGAAGGTCAGATCGAGGGCAATCATTTTAGCAGTAGACCTCCTCTGTAAATCTAATGGGGTAACCTGTAAAGGCTTTTAAAGGCTTTTAAAAATGTATGTAGTTTGTCGCCAATGCGCGTTTGTGCGAAATTTTAAAGCATGTCGTGTTTGGTATCTATGTACTCGGCCTAAGGTCATCTTTTTTATTTCATCAAACATTTGGGCAATATAGTGTGTTTTAGTGCATTAAAATTAAAAAAAGTGTATTTTTTAACCCAAAAAATGCGTTTGAAAAATCGCTGCGCAAATACTGTGTAGAAAAAAAAGAATGCAACACCCACCATTTTAATCTGTAGGGCCTTTGCTTTAAAAATATATATATAATGTTTGGGGGTTCAACATAATTTTCTTGCAAAAAAAAAATGTTTTCATGTAAACAAAAAGTGTCAAAAAGGGCTTTGTCTTCAAGTGGTTAGAAGAGTGGATGTAAGCTTCCTAATGTTGTGTATAAAATGCCAGAACAGTTCAAAACCCCCCCAAATGACCCCATTTTGGAAAGTAGACACCCCAAGCTATATACTGAGAGGCATGTCGAGTCCATGGAATATTTTATATGTTGACACAAGTTGCGGAAAAAACGAATTTTTTATTATTTTTTTTGCACAAAGTTGTCACTAAATGATATATTGCTCAAACATGCCATGGGCATATGTGGAATTACACCCCAAAATACATTCTGTTGCTTCTCCTGAGTACGGGGATACCACATGTGTGAGACTTTTTGGGAGCCTAGCCATGTACGGGACCCCAAAAACCAAGCACCGCCTTCAGGCTTTCTAAGGGTGTAAATTTTTGATTTCACTTCTCACTGCCTATCACAGTTTCGGAGGCCATGGAATGCCCAGATAGCACAAAACCCCCCCAAATGACCCCATTTTGGAAAGTAGACACCCCAAGCTATTTGCTGAGAGGTATTGTGAGTATTTTGCAGATCTCGCTTTTTGTCACAAAGTTTTGAAAATTGAAAAAAAAAAAAAAAAATTATATATATATATATATATATATATATATATATATATATATATATATATATTCTTTCTTCATTTTCAAAAACAAATGAGAGCTGTAAAATACTCGCCATTCCTCTCAGCAAATAGCTTGGGGTGTCTATATTCCAAAATGGGGTCATTTGGGGGGGTTTTGTGCGATTTTGGCATTTTATGGCCTTCGAAACTGTGATAGGTAGTGAGGAGTGAAATCAAAAATTTGTGCCTAGAAATCCTGAAGGCGGTGCTTGGGTTTCGGGGTCCCGTACGCGGCTAGGCTCCTAAAAAGTCCCACACATGTGGTATCCCCGTACTCAGGAGAAGCAGAAAAATGTATTTTGGGGTGTAATTCCACATATAACCATGGCATGTGTGAGCAATATATCATTTAGTGACAATTTTTTGTAATTTTTTATTTTTTTTTGTCATTATTCAATCACTTGGGACAAAAAAAATTATATTCAATGGGCTCAACAGGCCTCTCAGCAATTTCCTTGGGGTGTCTACTTTCTAAAATGGGGTCATTTGGGGGGGGTTTGTGCTATTTTGGCATTTTATGGCCTTCGAAACTGTGATAGGTAGTGAGGAGTGAAATCAAAAATTTGCGCCCTTAGAAATCCTGAAGGCGGTGCTTGGTTTCCGGGGTCCCGTACGCGGCTAGGCTCCCAAAAAGTCCCACACATGTGGTATCCCTGTACTCAGGAGAAGCAGCAAAATGTATTTTGGGGTGAAATTCCACATATAACCATGGCATGTGTGAGCAATATATCATTTAGTGACAACTTTTTGTAATTTTTTTTTTTTTTTAGTCATTATTCAATCACTTGGGACAAAAAAATAAAAAATTCAATGGGCTCAACATGCCTCTCAGCAATTTCCTTGGGGTGTCTACTTTCCAAAATGGGGTCATTTGGGGGGGTTTTGTACTGCCCTGTCATTTTAGCACCTCAAGAAATGAGATAGGCAGTCATAAATTTAAAGCTGTGTAAATTTCAGAAAATGTACCCTAGTTTGTAAACTCTATAACTTTTGCGCAAACCAATAAATATACGCTTATTGACATTTTTTTTACTAAAAACATGTGGCTGAATACATTTTGGCCTAAATGTATGACTACAATTGAGTTTATTCGATTTTTCTTATAACAAAAAGTAGAAAATATCATTTTTTTTCAAAATTTTCGGTCTTTTTCCGTTTATATCGCAAAAAATAAAAATCGCAGAGGCAATCAAATACCATTAAAAGAAAGCTCTATTTGTGGGAAGAAAAGGACGCAAATTTCGTTTGGGTACAACATTGCATGTCCGCACAATTTACAGTTAAAGCAGCGCAGTGCAAAATTCTGAATTCACCTCTGGTCCTCTAGCTACCAAATGGTCCGGGGCTTAAGTGGTTAATAGGTTAAAAATTAAGGGAGATAAAGGACAGCCTTGCCTAGTCCCATTTGTAATAGCAAATGGTGTGGATATAGTGCCGGACATAAAGACCTTGGCTGAAGGCTTAGAATATAAAGCCATAATGGCTGAGAATATATGTCTCTTAAACCCAAATGATTCCAATACCTTGGCCAGATACAACCAATGTATTCGATCAAAGGCCTTCTCTGCATCCAACGCCAGGAGCAGAGAAGGCCTTCTCTGTGTTTTCGCTAGATGTATTATATTGATTATGCGTCTAGTCGCATCAGAGGCTTGTCTATGTTTAGTAAAGCCAGACTGGTCAGGATGAATTAGAGTGGGTAAAATATCCAATAGGCGAGAAGCCAAAAGTTTAGCATACAGTTTCAGGTCAATATTTAATAATGAGATTGGTCTAAAGTTAGATGGAGTGGTGGGCTCCTTTCCAGGCTTCGGCAAGGCTACCACTAAGGCTTCCAACATCTCAGTAGGGAAAGAGGCCGAGGCAGCTGCTGATGTGAATACCGGTGCCAAGAAGGGGGTCAATATATTTTTAAATTCTTTGTAGTATTCACTGCTAAACCCATCCGGCCCCGGTGATTTATTTATGGGTAGGGAGTCTATAGTTTTCTGAATTTCATCTTCAGAGAATGAGTGATTAAGAGATTGTAACTGTTGAGGTGACAATTTTGGTATCGCTAGTTTCCCCAAGAAATCATTAATGATCTCAGGGGTCGGTTGTATAGTGGTAGTGTCATCTTTCAAATTGTATAGGGATCCGTAATAGTGGCTGAAAGTGTCCGCAATTTTTTGGGGATGGAATTTCTTCTGGTTGGTAGCCGGGTGTAAAATATACGGAATTCTAGACTTGTATCTATGGCCCTGGAGATTCTGCACTAGGAGTTTACCTGCCTTATTACCATTGGCGTAGTAATTCATTTTAAGTCTTTTGGTTTTTTTTTCAAAACTATCTAAAAGGTGTAACCTAAGTTCGTATCTAAGTTGCGTCAATTTTTGCATGGTATTTTGGTCAAGTGATACTTTGTTTTGGATTTCCAATTCTGAGATCTGTTTTGTTAATTCTACTGTTCGCTGCTGCCTCCGCCTCCTCACCCCCCGCTCCTATATGAATAAACATACCTCTTATAAATGCCTTATGGGCGTTCCACAGTACAAAAGGGCATTGCACAGAATTAGCATTATCTCTGAAAAAATTGTTTAAATGTTTCGTTATTTGCTCTCTAGTGGCAGTCTGTTGTAATACAAAAGTGTTCAGCCTCCACACTGGGCTAGGTCTGAGGTAGGTGGTGTTGCCAAGTGTCAATACAATTGAGGCATGATCTGACCACGTTATAGAATTGATGCGGACATCTTTGGTATTTAGGAGGATTTGTTGGTCAACCATGGCAAGATCAATCCTAGTATATATCTTGTGGGGTGCAGGGAAAAAGGTAAAGTCTCTTTCATTACCATGAATACATCTCCAGGCATCGTAAACACCATATTTCCTGAAAGAAGAATTTAATGAAGGCGGGCTGCGCAAGGGTTTGGACGTTGAGTCAATTGATGGATCTGGGGTAAGGTTAAAGTCTCCACACAAAATAAGTGGGCCCTTCTGGCATCTTCTGACCCTTCTCAACAATGTGTTAAAAAAATGCACCTGATGTTTGTTTGGTGAGTAAGCAGTCACTAGGGTATATGGCGCAGAGTCAATTGTACACAGTAGAATCAGATATCTGCCCAAGGGGTCCTGGATCTCTTGATGCAACGTGAACGCTACTGAGTCACGAACAGCTATCAATACTCCTCTGCTTTTGGTGTCCGCATTAGCTGTGTATACAAACGGGAAGTTCTTGTGTGTACATTTTGGTGGCGCTGTCCTGCAGAAATGTGTCTCTTGAACACATATAATGTCTCCCTTGTGTAACATTGCTTCTTGCCACATGGATTTGCATTTCATGGGGTGATTAAGCCCCTTAGCGTTTATTGACACTATGTTAACAGCCATAATCTAATTATAGAGTAAGTCTTGAAACTGAGATGAAGCCTCTATCTCAACACTTGGTCTATATATAGTCGTTATGCTGAAGATGTAGTGTTGGTGATAGGACTTACTAGGTCTGATCTTTGGAGGTGTTGACAACGCCATGTAGGATTGCAGGTGGTTGGTATCTCTGTTGGCGATTACTGCTTCCGCTGATGTCATCCTGGTGATTTCTCGTTGCGTGGATACGACGAGGGGTTCAGAGCTGTATCGACCATGCCCAACGTGCGCCACATATAGAGTTGGGAAAAGAAAGGAGAAGAGAAAAAAAGAAAATAGAGAACAAACAGTGGGAGGAGAACAAAGAGAGGTGAACAGTCAACTTTGTTACATTGATCTTAATGCAACTCAACTTGGGGGTATTGGTACCCAATGACAGCTTATCGCTGTTGGTCAGTATTGGGGAATAAGTTTGGTTCTAGCGACTCCTATGGTCAGGGACAGAATATGCATACAATGCCATCCTATGGTGTTTAGGAGTGGGAAGAGGCATTTTTATTAGTGACAGCTTTCCACTCTTGGGAGAGTCGGCGAGGGTTGCTGGCTGGTGCAGAATCCTCTGGCAGTTCTGGTAGGATTTCCCATTCTCTCAGGAGAGCAATGCCCTTCTCCAGGGAATTCACAGTATATGTGCGGTTGTTCCTGGTGACAGTTAGTTTCATGGGGTAACCCCACCTGTACACGATTTTATGGTTACGCAGCGCTTTTGTCATCGTGTTCAGGCTTTTTCGTTTCTGCAATGTGTATTGCGACAGATCTGCGAAAAATTGCAGGTTTTGACACTGAGCAGGTATTTGGTCCTGCTTTCTCATTACATACATAAGTTGCTCTTTAACATGAAAGAAGTGTAATCTGAGGATTACATCCCTGGGTATTTGGTCAGACAGGTGGGAGGGTTTAGGTAGTCTATGGATTCTGTCGATGGTTATGTCTAAATCTGTAAGTGATGGTACAAGGGATTTGAATATGGCGGCAGTATGAGTGGCTAGATCTGCTTGCAGAACAGATTCAGGAATCCCTCTTATCTTTAGATTGTTCTTTCTGGATCTGTCCTCCAAATCTGCTATTTTAGCCTTGATCCAGTCTGATTCTGCTTCGGTATCTTCCTGGGCATCTACTAGCTCATTGATGACAGAAGCATATTCCCCCATTTTAGTTTTTATATGATCTACCCTGTTCCCCACCTCTTGGATATCCCTGTTGGTACGATGCAGGTATCCTACCATGTCTGTTTGCAAGGTACTTCTCAGTGACAAAAGCATGTCTTTCAGGACAGTGTCCATGACCGGCATATTTTGTGTGGGGAAGGATTCGATGGAATCTGGGAGTTCTCTGGTGTCATCCCCCGAGGCTGAGGCCGGGCTCCCTGCTCTATCCAATCCCTCGGCATCTAGCCTGGGTCTGGTCTTCGCTGGGCTGCAGGTGGATGGGGTAGAAGGACAGTGTCCCCCATCATCCAGGGAGTCTCTTATTTGGGAACGATTACCTTGTTGTGAGGATCTTTGCTGCCTCGAGGTCTCCGGTGAAAAGTAGGCCTCAGCGCCATCTTGCCCCTCGGCCTTGCCGCTCGTGGGATAAAAATCCGTCAGGCGCTGCAGTTTTTTATCCTTCCGTCTCTTCCCAGACATGATCGGTGATACTCGGTGCCGTACCAGCCGTTTGTGTCCATGGATCCGCTATGGATGGTCGGTTGGTGCCGCTATTGTCCCTGAGTTCGCCGGAGCTCCTCTAATTCACGTCCATCCGGCTCGCTCGCTAGGCCACGCCCCTAGGCAGATATTCTTTAATGTAACTGTATTCCTTTTATATTTGGGTTATAACGTACATTACATACGTTAGCGAGAGTATGAAAAGGAAGGGGGAGAGGGAACAGCCCTAGCAAGTACCATTGGTAATGGCGAAGAAGTTAGAGAAAATTCACTTTGACTGTGACCAATAGAATGGAATAAATTGCAAGAATCCACTTTATAAAACTGGTTTCCAGTCCAATGTGTGTTAGAACCACCAACATAAATTGCCAGGTGATCTTTTCGAAGGTCTTTTCGGTGTCAGTAGATAAGAAAAGGCACGGGGTCTTGGTAGAGGAGGCAGCATGGACAAGATTAAGGCCCATTACATGTGGAATAAGTCAATTGGATAAGATCTTCAATAAAACTTTGAGGTTTATATTTAAGATGGAGATAGGGTGGTAGCTTGTGCAGTAGGGCGTATTTTCCCGACTTGGGGATAATCTTTATATGTGCTCTTAAGAAATCTTGGGAGTAGCATGAATGTTGAGTAAGTGAACTTAAAGCCTTGATTAGATGTGGTAATAAATAGCAGAGAATACATTTGTAATAATCAGCAGTGAAACTATCAGGGCTGGGAGAGTTACTTGTTTTCTTAGAGTTGAAAGCGGTCTAGCGTGCCTCTTATGTAATAGGGGACTCTTAATCAGAGCAAATTGAGGTATCTGTCAGAGGAATAATCCTTCCAGCCACATCAGCTGTGTCCCTGCGCGCATGCGCAGCAGAACGGGGCTTTGGCGCATGCACGGTCCGACGGAACGGCGCGTGTGCATGCGCACTAGCACACGCTCAACGTGACCCTTTGGCTGGCCTATAAAAGTTGCTCTGGTGCTCAGACAAGTTGCTGGTTTGTCTTCAGCTTCCCGTTTGCATTTGATCCTGTATCCTGTACCTGATTACCTGTTGTGACCCGGATTGACCCTGACTTCTCTGCTCTTCTCCTGGACCTGATCCTTGGCCTGTTTAAACGGACTCTGCCTTGTCTCCAGTGTTTGACCCTCTGCCTGTGACCTGGGCCTGCCTCCTGTCCCCTTGCCTTGGACCTCTGCTTGTGACCTGGACTTGCCTTGTGTCTCCCAGACACAATACCTCAGCCAGTGATTGGGTTTACTGATCCTTCTGTGTTTGACCCTCATCCTGGTTCTGGACTTTGTTTGGTCTTCCCCAGCAAGTCATCCCATCTGTCAATCTCCGCACAGCTGCTCAACCCTACAAGGACCACCACGCAAGTCTACTCCTGCCTGCTAGATAGCCTGTGCCTCTTTGTGCCATTCACTCCCTGTATCACCTCCTGGGGGTGGAGTGCGCTTAGTCACAAGGGTGAACCGCTCTCGGCATCTCGGCCTCGATAAGTACTTATCTGACAGTATCTAATTTATAAAATTAGAAGAGGCTATGGAGTCTTCAGTTCTGTGTTTGCAATGTTGTACAAAGGGGGTCTGAGGAGGATGCTTGGAGGTTGTAAAGGTATAAATAGAAACAACCAAAAACAGTGGCAACACAGTTCGAATTTCAGCAGGAATTTCCCAAACTTCAAACTGTATATGTTCATACCCAACAGATATTAAACAAAAATAACTTGGCAAGGATAGGGTATTTTCATGTAGCTTCCAGATCCACTGGGTGGCCAGGAAAGGAAGGGGAATAAGCATATATCCCCCTTGTGCAACAAACCAGGACACATGCCGGTCATTAGTGAGGGGGTACTGCAAAAATAGTCCCCTAAGCTTCCACCCCCTTGTCACCAGTATCAGGAGTACCAGTTCTCATCCCCACAACTACCCATCTTGTCCCCAGCAAGGATGTGGGGGTTTGCAGGGGGGAGGATTAGCAGAATATGGATACCCATTTTCGAATAATAGAGGCAGCAGATATCTCCAGAAAATGTCAGTTTCGGCAGCATAGGATTTCTCTTCAGAGCAGCGTACAATTGTAAGCTGGAGAGCATGACATCACTGCCAACATTTTTTGCATGCATGCCCCTCAGGCTTTCATGCATTCGGAAAATGCAAAGTATTCTCTGAATGGTGCCTATGCTGAGCAGAAAACCTCCTGCATTTACAATGCAATTGCTTAGCACAGGAACAGGAAGCAAATGGAGATCACTTAAATAGTAGTGTCTGCTTTAGTGATTTCCAGTTTCCAAGAGCATCGGCAAAGTATGATACATACATAATATACGGGTTCAAGCTGGACCTGTTTAACTATGTATAAAATACCCAAGCCTGGAATTATTCTTTAAATCCAATAACTGTAAAAAGTATTATGCTTATGAAGCAAATAATTCATTCATCATTAGCGTTTTAAAATTACATATGATTAAATAAGACAATGACCCTGCATAATCCATGTCAGATCTGTAAAACATATCAATTTACTCATCACTAGTGTCTAGTAAATATCTACTGAATTAAAGATTTGTCCAATCCATGTGAAATTCCAGTTTGTAAGAATGCAATTCACTCATCATTGTTTTTTAACTCATTTTTAAAACCTTTGTGAAAAAAACACACCTTTAGTATTATTAGAGATTACAAATGTACATAATCCAAATGTTTTAGACAGAGTTTAAAGATTTTGAATTACTCAATTAAACATAATTCTATTTATTGATTTTCATTGTTAACTGTAAGTCCATTTCAAAAGGGCAATCTAAGGTATCTAGAAAGTACACTCAATAGCACTATTAAATTGTCTCAAGAGCTCAACCTCTGTCACCTGCTATGTCGAGTGGGTTTAGTACTTTTAAGCTGATATATGTGACCTCTCTGTCTAATTACACCATCAGTTGTTGACCTGTGACTTGAACTTTGTATCTTTGCTTCCATTGTAGTAGTTATTCTCGTAGTGTTTTTTTATTTAAGTTCCCTAGGAACAAAAGCCACTTTATGATGGATCAGTTAGTGCAAGTTCATCATAATTACCAAAGGCATTTCACTCTTTATAACTGACAAGTTCAATGTAGATATCATGCTGTAAGCTAACAAACCTTGTTTTCCTAATCAGTTTATTTTCAGATACGTTTACAAATGGTGGTTTCAATTGTGTCTTAGAATTTTTTAATAGAGGGTTATATGTTGTTAGCTGCTAGTAAACTGAATGGATTATATTATTAATGGTCAAGAAAGCTACAGTTTTTTCACATTTTTCTAGATAAGCATGTATAGTGATCATCCCAATAAAAATTATCTTGCCAACATGTGTTCTATTTTTAGAAACCTTGTCTTAAGCTGGCCATAGATAAGTCAGTTATTTTTGTCCAACCAGCGGTTTGAATGAAAAAAAACTGGCCCAATTTCTCCATCTACAAACTCTAGGTGGATAGAGCAATCCTCCTACTGTGTTTCTATGTATGTAATGTCTGTCTATGCTATTGTTCGGCCTTGTTTACACTGGCAAACTTAAACATACACCTATGTGAGGGCTGTGTTTGCCCATACGGAGATGCAGATGTGTTCGATGCATACCCATGTGGGCAGTCCCATTCATGTCTATTGGGATGCAGCAGCTGAGTGGACACAGCTGCTGTTCCCAATTTGACATTCATGATGGATGTGGGTCCCCATACACAGGCAGTGTGCATTCAGAGACCCGTACACACTGATGTCAATTGGGAGCAGCAGCTACTGTATGTCTGTACAGAGGCTGTGTCCCAATAGATATGAATGGTACTGCCTATGCAGGGATGCGCCGAACACCCCCCGGTTCGGTTCGCACCAGAACCTGTGAACAGACCTAAAGTTCACGCAAACTTTAGAACCCTATTAAATACAATGGACTCGAACGTTCGAAATCAAAAGTGCTAATTATCAAGGCTAATATGCAAGTTATTGTCCTAAAAAGGATTTGGGGACCCGGGTCCTGACCCAGGGGACATGTATGTATATATATATATATATATATATATATATAAATATATAGTGGCATTGGGGTGTTTAGCTCAAGTGAATAGATGCATTTTTATGCAGTGGGTCCATATCAGACAGGCGTTCTAGTTAAGGGCCTGGTAGCCCACATTTATTAAAACTGAAAAAAACAAAAGCAAAATGTCCATTCAGGATTCCCACGCAGGGGTTCAAACTTCTTTCAGCACACAAATGAAAAACATACCAAGTCACCTGGCTCTCTTGTCAGCAGTTCCTCTGCTTGCTTTCAATAGAACCAATTCTTTCCAGCCCCCTGGACTCACTGGCTTCCTCAGTCTCCCCGACTCTCAAGGCTGGCCAGCCTTTCCCAGTCCCTGGGCAAAGAATCCCCTTTACATGGGATGCAGTCTCCCATAGGACCGACCGCTCTCCAGACACAGGTCTGTCTTCACACAGCAGTAACAAGCTGTTCACTCTGCACCATCCTCCACTCTCTGCTCTCACCAGCCCCTCATTATATTGGGTGTGTGCACCTGAGCACACACACTGCTTGCTGTCCTCAAGACCCGGACACAGGGTTGGAGATCCCATCCAACCCAAGTCTCTGAGGGCTCTCCAAACTACAAAGCCCCATCCGAACTTAGCAAAACCTGGAGAAAGCTGCTAAAACAGTTTTCTTAATTTCAAAGCTATGCTCTGTAGTTCTGTAGTCCGCTGACATGCAGACTCTGTATCCGTTTTTGCTCCCTTTTCATAGGGACAGGGACTCTCTCACTATTACTATATATATATATATATATATATATATATATATATATATATATATATATTTTGTGAGAGTGAGAGCCCCTGTCTTAGTGAAAATGTGTTTAAAATGGACACAGGACTCTCAAAGAAGCAATTTGAGAAGTTCCAGCAAAAGATTGGTGAGCAGAGAAAACTATGCTTTAAGTTTTCTCTGGATTTTGTAAGTCTGGAATGGGGCTGGAAACTTGAAGACTTCAAAGAGCATTGTAAGGGATGGAGTCTTCAGTCATGTGTCTGGGTTTTCCAGGAGCTCTGCAGGTTGTGTGTGTGTGTCCAGGTGCACACACTCGTTATAAGGCAGAGCTGAACATAGCTAAGTGTGTGTGGGAAAGGAGTTGGTGTTACAGCAGTTGCTGGAGGGAAGTGTGCTACTGTGTAAGAACTTAGGCAACATCCTTGAGACAGTTCTCCATGTGGGAGAGGTTCCAGGTCAGTGGACTGAGAGAGTTCGGCCAGCTGAGAGAGTCGGGGAGACTATAGCTAAGTCAACTGGAAGAGAGAGTCTTGGGGACCAGAGGGGACTAAGTCTTGGAGGAGTGTGGAAGCCTGCAGTGTCAGGAGAGCTCTTCCTAGAGGCCAGGAGTGGGCCTGTGCAGCAAGGAACTGCACCCAAGGCTGAGTGAGCCTTAAGAGCCAGGTGGATTGGCATTTTCATTTGTTGTTATTTTTGGGAGAAGAACCCCTGTGTGGGAAACCAAATGCATGTATGAACTTTCCTTTTTGTTTCTTTCAATAAAAGTGGGCTACCACGCCCTTAAACCTTAGTTCCTGTTGGCTGTGTACTCACTTAAAACGCATCTATCACTGAGCTAGACATCCCCCAATGTTACAATATATATATATATATATATATATATATATATATATATATGTGTTGGACACTTTGCTGTATGTTAGTAGGTGAACCTGGTTTTTGCAATAGAGTTTACATGCAGCTCCTGTTAGTCTAATTAACCTTGTCCCTTTTGGTCTGGGATTCTATGGCAGTTTTAGTTTAGGGCTCAATAACCAAAATAGGCTAGAGCAAGCTTAGGCATCTGAGGGCCACTTCTCATAGTTAGAGGCCCAGATGCATGACATATTAGATGCTACTAGGGACTAAGCACAGTATAGATATACTGACTCCTGAGTTCCAGTGGCACATCACAGTTTCTGCTGGTGAATAGCTGCAATCAAGACTGGTTGAACAATGGCTGGACTGTCTCCTCATCACTGCAAATCTTGTTTTCAGGTCTCTAGCACCAAGACAAATGCAGCATTCTGATCATCCTCAGGGACACTTCCAACTGCACCGTGCTTCAACATTCATCTGGCGGTATCTCTATGAATAACTATATTCAACCAGTTACATGTGCACAATTGCACTAGGACTGTTGCTGGGCCCTTTACAGATAATACCTGTCTGTACACTTACTGTATAACACTTGTATTATTTCCAAACTGGTGTACATCTATATACTTTTGGCTAATGTTAAAATGCTAGTTATTGCAGTTCCTCTGCACCCAAATTCTTTGATAAGATTACCGATTTATTTCTCAGGAAGGGACGCCCCTCAGTGCACAGAGGCCCTGGCCTGGGTGGAGGCACTACCAACCTTAATCTCAAACACTCTCTTCCACTTCCAGGGCCATTTGTCATAACCCCATCCCCCTCCCAAAAAAGGGCTATAAATAGCTAGCTTACGTTTGGGTACTCATTCAAATCTTCATTTCAGACACTAGCTTATGGAATCTTGCATGTCATTGGTGTTTGAATTGTTGTCCATGCACACAATGATACCAAAACACTTGCACAGTTCATGCACAATGCAACACCTCACCATGAAAACAGTTTACAATGGCTCTTTACAAATTCGTTTTATCCTTAAGGTGCTTTCACACTGAGGCGTTGGCGGCGGTAAAGCTCTGCTATTTTTAGCGGCGCTTTACTGTCATTTTTTCAGAGGTTTTTGGGTGCTAGCAGGACGCATTAACCCCCGCTAGCAGTGGGAAAAGGGTTAAAATTGCCTGCAAGAGGCCGCATTCATTTCAATGGGCAGAAGCGGTGTATACACCGCTCCTTCGCCCCAAAGATGCTGCAGGGGAGCCGTTTTTCAGGCACTTTACAGGTGCTATTTTTAGCCCAAAAGTGCCTGAAAAATGTCTCAGTGTGAAAGGGGTCTTACAGCACCATGAATTTATGCAGCACTTTACATACAGTATATATTGTACATTCACATCAGTCCCTGCCCTCAAGGAGCTTACAATCTAAGGTCCCTAACCTCACATTCATACAGGGACCAATTGATCTACCAGCATGTCTTTGGAGTGTGGGAGGAAACTGGAGTACCCAGAAGAAACCCATGCAAAAACAGGAATAACATGCAAACTCCAGGTAGTATTGAAGTTGGGATTCGAAGCAATGACCCTAGTGCTGCTAGGTATAAGATTTAACCACCTAGCCACTGTGCTGCTTTTTTCCTATTTCCTTCCTTGCAATGTAGCAAAATCTTTTCACTGAAAAAGAAATATCAATCTCTGCTCTATCTGAGAGATAAATATCCAGAGGAAACACATGCAGGAACATGGAGAACATGCAAACTCCAAGCAGGTAGTTTTGGGGTTGCGATATGAACCAGCGACCCTAGTGCTGCTAGGCAGAAGTCCCAACCACTTAGCCACTGTGCTGCTTTTATCCTTTTTCCTTTCATGATGTGCATGTACAGAAATCTTGTCACTGAAAAATAAAAAAAACATCAATACATAAAGAAAAATATGTTTTACATTAAACTAGGGTTGTCCCGATACCACTTTTTTAAGACCGAGTACAAGTACCGATACTTTTTTTCAAGTACTCGCCGATACCGATTACCGATACTTTTTTTCAATGTCATGTGACAGTTTGAAAGATGGGGACTGATAGGTGGCACTTATGGGCACGGATCGATGGCACTTGTGGGCAGTGATAGGTGGCACTTGTGGGCAGTGATAGGTGGCACTTGGGGGCACTGATAGATGGCACTTGTGGGCAGTGATAGGTGGCACTTGTGGGCACTGATAGGTGGCACTGATTGCACAGAAAGGTGGCACTTGTGGGCACTGATAAGTGGCACTTGTGGGCACTGATAGGTGGCACTTGTGGGCACAGAAAGGTGGCACTTGTGGGCACTGATAGGTGGCACTTGTGGGCACTGATAGGTGGCACTGATTGCACTGATAGGTGGCACTTGTGGGCACTGATAGGTGGCACTTGTGGGCACAGAAAGGTGGCACTTGTGGGCAGTGATAGGTGGCACTTGTGGGCAGTGATAGGTGGCACTTGTGGGCACTGATAGATGGCACTGATTGCACTATTAGTGCAATCAGTGCCATCTATCAGTGCCCACAAGTGCCACCTATCAGTGCAATCAGTGCCCATAAGTGCCACCTATCAGTGCAATCAGTGGCATCTACCAGTGCCACCTGATAGGTGGCACTGGTAGATGGCACTGATTCCACTGATAGGTAGCACTTGTGGGTACTGATAGGTGGCTGGCACTGAAATGCTGCGGGGGGTGGGGGGGAAATGACACAGGATTTAAGAAAAAAAAAAAACTGCTGCAACGCCCATCTTGGTACACCCTGCACTCGGCTGCAGTAAGCAACAGCAGACATCTTGTTACACCCAGCCCATATAGCTCGGGCTGGGTGTAACAAGATGTCTGCTGCTGCTTACTGCAGCCGAGTGCAGGGTGTACCAAGATGGGCGTGGGGACGTTCAGCAGCTGACGGCGACCGAATGTGACAGCACCGGTCACCGATCCTGATGCGGCTGCGCCCTGAACCCCTGCCAGCTTACCAGGTTCAACTGCAGGTGAGGGACTCGCTCTCTGCCCGCGGACTCCGTCCACCGACTGTGCCCGCCCTCTTCAGCCAGACTCCGCCCGCACTTTCCTCTTCCGCCCTCCCCAGCCACTGACTCCTCCCGCCCTCTCCGGCCAGACTCCGCCCGCACTCCCCCGCCCTCTCTCCTGCCCTCCCCAGCCACTGACTCCTCCCGCCCTCTCCGGCCACAAAAAAAAAAAAAAGTATCGGGTGAAGCATCGGGAGCATTTGCGCGAGTACAAGTACTCGCGCAAATGCTTGGTATCGGTCCGGATACCGATACTAGTATCGGTATCGGGACAACCCTACATTAAACATACTTCTATATATTAGATGACTGCATCCTCTGCTGTGCTCTGTGGATACTCCCATTGGCCTCTGCATTACTATAGAACAAAGTAATGGCACAGGGGCTGCCAGGAAGAACCACAAAGTGTGGTGGAAGACACAGGAATGCCTAGTACACACGATCGGTTTTCCTGGCGGTAAAAAGTTTGCCGGGAAAACCGAGGGGAAAACCGAGAACCTGCTCGGTCCATTTTTCCCCCTACACACAGCTGGGTTTCCCGACAGAAAAACTGCCATCCCGGCTGTGTGTATGCTCCATCGGCACTGCCTCGCAGTGTTTAACACTGGAGAACTGCCACAAAAAAAAACGCTGGGAATCCCGGCAGGAAAATAGCGAACATGTTGTTTTTTTTCCCGCCGGGATTCCCGGCGGTTTTCCTGTTGGGAAAACTGTGATTGAGCATACACACGGCCGTTTTTCCTGGCAAAAGAACTGTCATGGCAGTTTTCCTGCCGGGAAAACCGGTCATATGTACGAGGCAATATACTACATACCCAGAAATATGTCAAATGATAAGATACTTTGGACAGCTGTGTGGTGCAATAGCGTAAAAAATCCCTGAATAGGCAAAAAATCAGATAATTATACCCTCTCCTTTTTTACATGAGGTTTTTGTTTAGATTTTTTATTTTTCTTGCAACAGGGTCACTTTAATAATAATAATATGAATAATCTGTGGCATGTGTACGCATTTCAGTGAGTATCATTAACCACTTAACGACCGCTCACTGTATATATACGTCGGCAGAATGGCACGGACAGGCACAATCACGTACCTGTACGTGCCTGCCTTCGTATAGTTGGGGGGTCCCATCGGACCCCCCTTCTATACAGTGAGCGGTGGTTCTCGGTGCGGGAGCGATCCGTGATGAGGGGACGGCCATTCGTTTCCGGCCACCCCCTCGCGATCACTCCCGGCGAATGAGAATCTTCCTCCGCCTGTGTAATGTAAACACAGGCAGAGGAAGTGATATCATCTCTCCATGCGGCAGTCTTTTCGTCCAGAGCGCCGTGGAGAGAAGACATCAGGTTAGTGCACCAACACTACACTAACACGTAGGTACACATAGGCACCCATTTCACCCCCCAGGTCATCCCCTGATCACTGCATTTAGTGTCATTTGTGACTGTAAAAAGTGTCAGGGCAGTTAGGTTTAGGCCCCTTATGGTACAGGGTAGCTCCCTAGCCCCCCCTAATAAAGGTTTAACCCCTTGATCGCCCCCCAGGTAACTCTTTCACCCCCTAACGCCAGCGTCACTAAGCGATCGTATTTCCGATTGCTGTATTTAGTGCCGGTGGTGCCCTAGATAGCCAGTTATTTATTTTTAGGTTCGCCGCAGGTTTTTATAGCGTCAGGTACCCCCATATATTATTTTAACCCCCTGATTGCCCCTACAGATAACCCTTTCACCAGTGATCACCGTATAAGTTTTACTAGTGACACTGGTTAGCCAGTTAGTTATTTAGTTATTTAGGTTACCCTTCAGGTTTTTATATAGCGTCAGGTACCCCCATATAAAACCTAATAAAGGTTTTAACCCGCTGATTGCCCCTAGTTAACCCTTTCACCAGTGATCACCATATACGTTTTACGGGTGACGCTGGTTGGTTAGTTTGTTTTTTATAGCATCAGGGCACCCGCCGTATATAACCCAATAAAGGTTTAACCCTCTGAGCGGCTGGCGGCTGATATCAATTAGGTTTTAGCGCCAGAGAGGGTCTGCGTCGCCCCAGGCAGCATTAGGTTAGTGCCAGTAACGCTAACACCCACACGCAAAGCATACACCTCCCTTAGTGGTATAGTATCTGAACAGATCAATATCTGATCTGATCAGATCTATACTAGCGTCCCCAGCGGTTTAGGGTTCCCAAAAACGCAGTGTTAGCGGGATCAGCCCAGATACCTGCTAGCACCTGCGTTTAGCCCCTCCGCCCAGCCCAGCCCAGCCCAGCCCACCCAAGTGCAGTATCGATCGATCACTGTCACTTACCAAACACAACACACATAACTGCAGCGTTCGCAGAGACAGTCCTGATCCCTGCGATCGCTAACAGTTATTTTTGAAGCGTTTGATACATTTGCTGACAGTCAGGTGCTTTTTTTACCTGTGAATCTTGCTAGTGTACCCCTAAATTTAGAGCCCAAAATGGCAAATCGAAGGTACACTAGTAAAGAGGCCTACGAGATTCTGAGCATGACAGATAGTGAAGAGGAGGTCACGCATCTGTCAGATTCAGGCTCAGAATATCTTCCCGTAGAAGACAGTGAAGTCGGCGGCTCCATGTCAGATAGCTCTGACGACGAAGATGAGGTCCCTGCTAAGGTCAGGCGTACCCGATCCCGATCTTCTGAGGTTGTTGAGGAGCAAGAACCGCAGGGCTCTCGTATCATGGATCAGAGTAGTGCTAGCACCGCTATTCCTTCTGGTGAATTGGCAAGCACCAGCGGCCTAGTACAGCCTGGGCATACATCCAGCACTGCAGTATCATGTGGTGACGTGGCGAGTCCCATAAGTGCAGTTCAAGCTGGCGAGGTGGCAAGCACAAGTAGTGTCCCGCTGCCACCAAGAAGAAGACAAAGGCAGGCCCGTCGTGCCCATAGTGCCCTTCCTGTAGAATTTGCCTATCCTGATTGGGTCCCCACCACTTCTGCAGAACCCGTACTTCCCCCATTCACTGCCCAACCCGGTATTCAGGTGGAAACAGCTGATTTTACGCCAATTGATTTTTATTCGCTGTTTTTACGGAAGATCTCTATAGATCTATTGTGGACCAGAGTAATTTATATGATGGTCAATTCATCGCCGCTAGTCCCCAGTTGCCTTCCATTGCCAAAGATTGGAAATCAATTACGGTTTCCGAATTTAAGACCTTTCTGGGCCTTTCCCTCAACATGGGCACACATAAATTCCCGTCATTGCATGCTTTTTGGTCCACGCACCCAATAGACCACATGCCCGTGTTCTCTGCCTCCTTGCCCAGGAAACGATACGAGCAGATCTTGCGGTTCATGCATTTCAACGACAATGAACTTTGTCGTCCACGTGGAGACCCTGAATACGACCGGCTCTACAAAATTCGGCCCCTCATAAACCACTTCAACAAACGTTTTGCAGCCTTGTTTATTCCCGATTAAGTTGTCTGTGTTGATGAGTCCCTGATTACATTTTCTGGCCGCTTGTCTTTCAAGCAGTACCTTCCCAGCAAGTGTGCCAGATATGGGGTCAAGCTCTATAAGTTTTGTGACAGGGCAACAGGCTATGTATGGAGCTTTATGGTTTATGAGGGAAAAGATAGTCAGGTTGAGCCAGTCAACTGCCCAGATTACATAGGGAGCGCTGGCAAGATAGTGTGGAACTTGGTGTCACCCTTATTCGGAAAGGGGTACCACTTGTATGTGGACAATTATTACACGAGCGTGCCACTGTTTAGTCACTTGTTTGATCATCAGATTGGAGCATGTGGCACCGTGCGACCTAATCGCCGGGGCTTTCCCCAGAGGCTTGTAGATTCCCGTCTTAGGCTGGGGGAGAGAGACTGCTTGAAGTGTAATAACTTGCTCGCTATGAAGTGGAGGGATAATAAGAATGTTTTCCTTCTTACCTCCCTTCATGCAGACACGACAGTCCAAATTCGTACGGCGACTGGTGTTGTGGAGAAACCCCTCTGTGTCCACGAATATAACCAAAATATGGGAGGGGTGGACCTCAACGACCAGTTGTTGGCGCCATATCTAATTGACCGTAAGGCGAGACGCTGGTACAAAAAAGTGTCTCTATCCTTATTCCAATTGGCTTTGCTGAACGCTCATGTGCTATACAGAGCTTCAGGCGGGACTTTATCTCTCCTAAAATTCCAGGATGAGATAGTCACAGAACTCCTGTATCCAGGCGGTTCTGCACCTCACCATCCCCAACCAAATGCAGTAAGCCGGCTGCATGAGAGGCATTATCCGTATGTCCACGAGAGTACCCCTACCCAAGGAGCCCCCCAAAAAAGATGTTGTGTCTGTAGCAAGCGCGGATTTAGGCGTGACACCCGTTATTTTTGTCCACGCTGTCCTGACAATCCTGGTCTTTGCATTGGTAAATGTTTTGAACGCTTCCACTCAAAAGTGAAGTTTTAGTGTAGGGTACAGCATTGCACAGAACAGGACACAATTACACAGGGTCTCCCAAGATGCCATCACATTTTGAGAGACCCGAACCATTACAGTTGTTAAAGTTACAAAAAAAAGTGTAAAAAAGAAAAAAAAAACGTAAAAACAAAAAACACAAAAAAATATAAAATAAAAAAACCAAAAATAGTTGTTGTTTTATTGTTCTCTCTCTCTCTCTATTTTCTCTCTATTGTTCTGCTCTTTTTTGCTGTATTCTATTCTGCAATGTTTTATCATGCTTGCTTTTCAGGTATGTAATTTTTTGTTTTCAGGTGCGCCATTCAGCTGCAGCACGGAATTATTTATCTTGACAGCAACAGCGTTTGCTCCCACGATACATAAAGCCGTGACTCCAGTGCTGTAGGAGGTGATTTCACCACCACAGTTAAAAAAAAGAGCATATATGCCGAAGCATAGGGGCGGAGGAGCAATTTTGCTCCTAATGACGCGTACATACGGTCGCAATTCCGACGGAGGCTTGCCCGTGGAAAAGTCCGACCGTGTGTACGCGGCATAACTTTTTTGCGGGAGGATTCCCCCATGCTTCGGCATATATATATTTTAAGCACAGGTTGCGTTAAAAATTTTTTTTATTTATTACTAGGTTTTTTTGTTGGTATTTGCTTTGCAGGTATGGTATGGTAAGGTCTTACTGTTATACTGTAATGTTACTTTGTTTTAATGTTAACCATCATTTGCTTATCAGGTACGCCATTCAGTTGCAGCGCGGATCTATTTATCTTGACAGCAACAGCGTTTTCTCCCACGATACATAAAGCCGTGACTCCAATGCTGTAGGAGGTGATTTCACCACCACAGTTAAAAAAAAGAGCATATATGACGAAGCATGGGGGCAGCAGGGGCGGAGGAGCGATTTTGCTCCTAATGCCGCGTACATACGGTCGAAATTCCGACGGAGGCTTGCCCGTGGAAAAGTCTGACCGTGTATACGCAGCATAACCTTTTATGCCGCGTACATACGGTCAAAATTCCGACGGAGGCTTGCCCGTGGAAAAGTCCGACCGTGTGTACGCGGCATAACTTTTTTGCGTGAGGATGCCCCCATGCTTCGGCATATATATATTTTAGGCACAGGTTGCGATAAACAAATGTTTTATTTTTTACTAGGTTTTTTTTGGTATTTGCTTTGCAGGTATGGTATGGTAAGGTCTTACTGTTATACTGTAATGTTACTTTGTTTTAATGTTAACCATCATTTGCTTATCAGGTACGCCATTCAGTTGCAGCGCGGATCTATTTATCTTGACAGCAACAGCGTTTTCTCCCACGATACATAAAGCCGTGACTCCAATGCTGTAGGAGGTGATTTCACCACCACAGTTAAAAAAAAGAGCATATATGACGAAGCATGGAGGCAGCAGGGGCGGAGGAGCGATTTTGCTCCTAATGCCGCGTACATACGGTCGAAATTCTGACGGAGGTTTGCCCGTGGAAAAGTCTGACTGTGTGTACGCAGCATAACCTTTTATGCTGCGTACATACGGTCGAAATTCCGACGGAGCCTTGCCCGTGGAAATGTCCGACCGTGTGTACGCGGCATAACTTTTTTGCGGGAGGATGCCCCCATGCTTCGGCATATATAAATGGTGCATGTATGCCCATCATTAGAAGTGGGTGGATGAAGGGAGGTATTCTAATGGTGGGCATATCCACCGATCAATCTCTTTTTTTCGTTCAGCCAACAGGCTGCATGAAAAAAAAAGATTACAATACATGTCCAACAAGGACCAGCAACATACTGGTATGTTGCTGGACTTTGAATGGTTATACCAGAATGATGCCTGCGGGTTTAGGTATCATCTAGGTATCATTCTTTTCAGCCAGTGGCCGGCTTTCATGTAAAAGCAATCCTAGCAGATAATTAGCCTCTAGACTGCTTTTACAAGCAGTGGGAGGAAATGTCCCCCCCCCGGATATAAACAGCGCTATTGGGAAATTGGGAAAGCATTTTATCACACCGATCTTGGTGTGGTCAGATGCTTTGAGGGTAGATCTAGGGTCTAACCCCCCAATTTTTTTCAAAAAAAGAGTACCTGTCACTACCTATTCCTATCATAGGGGATATTTACATTCCCTGAGATAACAATAAAAATGGTAAAAAAATAAAATAAAATATGGAAGGAACAGTTTAAAAAAAAAAAAAAAAAGCACCCCTGTCCCCCCTGCTCTTGCGCAAAGGCGAACACAAGCGTCGGACTAGCGTCATATGTAAACAGCAATTGCACCATGCATGTGAGGTATCACCACAAAGGTCAGATCAAGGGCAGTAATTTTAGCAGTAGACCTACTCTGTAAATCTAATGTGGTAACCTGTAAAGGTTTTTTAAAGGCTTTTAAAAATGTATGTAGTTTGTCGCCGCTGCGCGTTTGTGCGCAATTTTAAAGCATGTCGTGTTTGGTATCCATGTACTCGGCCTAAGATCCTATTTTTTATTTCATCAAACATTTGGGCAAAATAGTGTGTTTTAGTGCATTAAAAATAAAAAAAGTGTGTTTTTTTCCCCAAAAAATGCATTTGAAAAATCGCTGCGCAAATACTGTGTGGAAAAAAAAATGCAACACCCACTATTTTAATCTGTAGTGCATTTTCTTTAAAAAAATGTATAATTTTTGGGGGTTCAACGTAATTTTCTTGCAAAAAAAAAAATGTTTTCATGTAAACAAAAAGTGTCAGAAAGGGCTTTGTCTTCAAGTGGTTAGAAGAGTGGATGATGTGTGACATAAGCTTCCTAATGTTGTGCATAAAATGCCAGGACAGTTCAAACCTCCCCCCAAATGACCCCATTTTGGAAAGTAGACACCCCAAGCTATTTGCTGAGAGGCATGTTGAGCCCATTGAATATTTTTTTTTTTGTCCCAAGTGATTGAATAATGACAAAAAGAAAAAAAAAATACAAAAAGTTGTCACTAAATTATATATTGCTCAAACATGCCATGGTTATATGTGGAATTGCACCTCAAAATACATTCTGTTGCTTCTCCTGAGTACGGGGATACCACATGTGTGAGACATTTTGGGAGCCTAGCCGCGTACAGGACCCCGAAAACCAAGCACCGCCTTCAGGATTTCTAAGGGTGTAAATTTTTGATTTCACTCCTCACTGCCTATCACAGTTTCGGAGGCCATGGAATGCCCAGATGGCACAAAACCCCCCCAAATGACCCCATTTTGGAAAGTAGACACCCCAAGCTCTTTGCTGAGAGGTATGTTGAGTATTTTGCAGATCTCGCATTTTGTCACAAAGTTTTGAAAATTGAAAAAAGAAAAAACATTTTTTTTTCTTTCTTCATTTTCAAAAACAAATGAGAGCTGTAAAATTCTCACCATGCCTCTCAGCAAATAGCTTGGGGTGTCTACTTTCCAAAATGGGGTCATTTGTGGGGGTTTTGTGCTATTTTGGCATTTTATGGCCTTCGAAACTGTGATAGGTAGTGAGGAGTGAAATCAAAAATGTGTGCCCTTTGAAATCTTGAAGGCAGTGCTTGGTTTTTGGGGTCCCGTACGCGGCTAGGCTCCCAAAAAGTCCCACACATGTGGTATCCCCGTACTCAGGAGAAGCAGCAGAATGTATTTTGGGGTGTAATTTCACATATGTCCATGGCATGTGTGAGCAATATATCATTTAGAGACAACTTTGTGCAAAAAAATATAAGTTTGGCATATTCCCGCAACTTGTGGCAAAATATAAAATATTCCATGGACTCAACATGCCTCTCAGTAAATAGCTTGGGGTGTCTACTTTCCAAAATGGGGTCATTTCGGGGGGTTTTGTGCTATTTTGGCATTTTATGGCCTTCAAAACTGTGATAGGTAGTGAGGAGTGAAATCAAAAATGTGCGCCCTTAGAAATCTTGAAGGAGGTGCTTGGTTTTTGGGGCCCCGTACGCGGCTAGGCTCTCAAAAAGTCCCACACATGTGGTATCCCCGTACTCAGGAGAAGCAGCAAAATGTATTTTGGGGTGCAATTCCACATATAACTATGGCATGTTTGAGCAATATATAATTTAGTGACAACTTTTTGTACATTTTATTTTCTTTTTGTCATTATTCAATCATTTGGGACAAAAAAAAATATTCAATGGGCTCAACATGCCTCTCAGCAAATAGCTTGGGGTGTCTACTTTCCTAAATGGGGTCATTTGGGGGGGTTTGTGCCATCTTGGCATTTTATGGCCTTCAAAACTGTGATAGGTAGTGATAGGTAGTGAGGAGTGAAATCAAAAATGTATGCCCTTAGAAATCTTGAAGGCGGTGCTTGTTTTTTGGGGTCCCGTACGCGGCTAGGCTCCCAAAAAGTCCCACACATGTGGTATCCCCGTACTCAGGAGAAGCAGGAAAATGTATTTTGGGGTGCAATTCCACATATAACCATGGCATGTGTGAGCAATATATCATTTAGTGACAACTTTTTGTAATTTTTTATTTTTATTTTTTTAGTCATTATTCAATCACTTGGGACAAAAAAAAAATATTCAATGGGCTCAACATGCCTCTCAGCAATTTCCTTGGGGTGTCTACTTTCCAAAATGTGGTCATTTGGGGGGGGGGTTTGTACTGCCCTGCCATTTTAGCACCTCAAGAAATTAGATAGGCAGTCATAAATTAAAAGCTGTGTAAATTCCAGAAAATGTACCCTAGTTTGTAGACGCTATAACTTTTGCGCAAACCAAAAAATATACGCTTATTGACATTTTTTTTTACTAAAGACATGTGGCTGAATACAATTTGGCCTAAATGTATGACTAAAATTGAGTTTATTCGATTTTTCTTTTTTTTTTTTTCACAATAAGGTTTTTATTGAAAAATGTAGTTCAGGTTTACAATATGCAAGGTGTAACGTACAGGCATTTATAATATGTAATTACATTCACAACTGTGTTGCCTGGGAGAAAGGATCAATAGAATGATTTATAACAATTTGGCTAATCACATACAGGTCATAGATCAGTCGTATAGTATTCACTATGTGACTATAGAGGGGTAAATGGGGTAGGAGGGGAGGGGGGGTTAGAGGAGGGGGCAAGGGGGGGGGGAATTGGTATTGGGGGGAGGGAGGGTAGGGAGTAACAGGACATCTGTAAATACATTTCAAATATATGTTTATATGCATAGTACATCGTGAGTATTAGCATAAAGTTGACAGGTAGTGTTAAAGAAAGGGTATATCTAGACTGATTTATTTTTTAGTAGTAAGGGCTCGGTAGTCTTCTGAGAGGATGAACAGTAGCCAGGGTTGCCACACCCCATTGAAGTCTGTACTGTTTTCTTTTTTCATCGCAATGATTTCCTCCATTTTGAATATGTATTGGACCCTGTCCAGCCATTCTCTGATGGTTGGTGTCTGGGTTGTTTTCCAATGCAGGGGGATGAGTGTTTTGGCAGCTACTAGGAGATGTTTGGTTAACGTTTTTTTATATTTGCCGATGGTCAGGTCATTGATGTGTAGCAAACATGCTGCAGCATCAAGGGAGATTGTTGTTTCTGTGATGGATCTAATCCATGTGATAATGTGTTCCCAGTATCTCTTTATTGGTAGGCAGTCCCACCATATGTGTAGGAAGGAACCTATCTCTGATTTACATCTCCAGCAAGTTTCAGATTCGGTACGGAACCATCTCCTGGCCTTCTGTGGTGTAATATACCACTGGGTGAGTAATTTATAGGAGACCTCCTGGTATCTAGTGCTTAGAGAGCACTTATGGGCAAGGATGCAAGCCTTCTCCCACTGAGTTTTGCTTATATTTATGTTCAGATCATTTTCCCATTTCTCTCTGTGTTTGTTGCTGTCTAGGTGTGAAGCGTGGCATAGCCATGAATACGCCAGAGAGGTAGTCTTGGGTGTCTGAGATCCATTAAGACAAATGGTTTCAAGGTTGGTGAGTGGCAGAGTGAAGGCTGATTTCATTTTGTTGTTTACCAGGAAATCTGTTAATTGGATATAGAACCAACGGCCAGGAAATGATTCCCCGAATTCCTCTCGTAATGTGTTATAAGGCTTAACTTTAGGGCCTGTCATACAATGGGTTACCAGGAACTTCGGAGTCGCCTTCAGGTCGAGACCCGGGAGGAAGTCAGGGTTTTTGGTGATAGGTGTCAGGGGTCCTGGTATTGATGCTAGTTTATGGGGTCCTGCGATTTTTCTTATAACAAAAAGTAGAAAATATCATTTTTTTTTCAAATTTTCAGTCTTTTTCCGTTTATATCGCAAAAAAAAAAAATTGCAGAGGCAATCAAATACCATTAAAAGAAAGCTCTATTTGTGGGAAGAAAAGGACGCCAATTTCGTTTGGGTACAACATTGCATGTCCGCACAATTTCCAGTTAAAGCAGCGCAGTGCCAAATTCTGAAAACACCTCTGGTCTTTAAGCTGCATAATGGTCCGGGGCTTAAGTGGTTAAATACAGTAAGAATACAATTTGATTTTCCCTGTATGTTGCGTTAGGTATGCGCATATACTTCAGTAAAGGCACAATAATCAGCTGACGTTGTAAAAGAGTTGACTTTCTTAAAGACTAAAACATTTTCACTTTCAAAGTCAATTTTTACTTTGCAAAGGGATTATTCACTCATTTTAGTGAATTAGGAGATACCAAGTTAAAGTAGAGCTCAAGTATAGTGATAACATTTACACATCAGCCCTGTGTTGTTTTTTTAAGCAAAATTCCTAATGTGATTTAGATTAAAATTCAATGCTGTTTACAAAACTCACAGTTTTAAAAATCAGTGACATCTCTTTACACTGAGTTTTATCTATCTTTGGGCTCCAGGAGTATATATCTCTGAGGTAGCAATATCACTTCCTGTTAGTATTTGTTACAACATAATTTAAGCCCCGTACACACGGTCGGACTTTTGCCCAACAAACTTCGTTTTAAGCAAGTTGGACCAACAATCCGACCGTGTGTACGCTCCATCGGACAAACTTTTTTTCGTGGACAAAACAACTAGTGTTCAAATCAACCAACAATAGCAGAAGTTGACCAAAGGGTGGCGGTAAAGAGCAGAAAAGAGCAGAAAAACCACGTGATGTTGCAAAAAGTTTTGGGAAAGTTTGCAGAAAAGTCAGAGCGTGTGTATGCTATGGGTGTTCCCGACCAACTCTGTTCGGACAAAAAACCACTGAAAAGTCAGATGGAAGTCCGACCGTGTGTACGGGGCTTAAGACTACATGATGCCCTAGGATTTAGAATCTTAATGAGTGGCAGTGCGGGTGGAACTGTGGGTGTGTATGGGATGAATCAGGCTCCTGGCTTGTCCATCTAACTATGCTGTACAGTAGGCGGACATGAAAGTCTCAGACCCCTAGTCTGATCCTCCCACTGTACAGCATAGTTAGATAGACAAGCCAGGAGTCTGATACATCCAATACATGCCCACAGTACCCCCCACATTGCTGCCTATACTGTCTCCAGTACTTTTTCAGGACTGTTTACTATCTCTTGCTGGAGTGGGTCGACTAATCCTAGTCAGACCCGACCACAATATGAATGGGCGAGACTGTAGACATGTATAAGATGAATATGTGTATCGAATGTATCAGACTCCTGGCCTATGCTGTACAGTGGGCAGATCAGACCATCATTGAAATCACCATGTCCACCCACTGCATCAAGAGCTCACTTTACTGAAAACTACAGGGGGGATGTACAAGAATAAGTGCCAGGGGGATAGAGGGCACAAAGGCCACTGTCTATGAACAGGATATGATGGTAACAGAGGGATCCTCACAGAGTAAAGAAGGCTATATTTCTAACTTCCAAGAAGACTATGCACTAAAATAAAATATATACAAAAATGTGAGGGTGGGATAATGTATGTTGCATAACATTTCTGCCCAGAGTTCAGCTTTGCAGAGAATACCTAATCATATGCAAGGAACATTAAAAAAATATATATATTTTTGCTTTCACATGATTGAACAATTGAAGTCAACACCACTTCACCTCATAAAGTGTGTGAACTTTCTTATTGCAATGGTAATTTTCACTTAGCTTAGCAAATGATGTGAAGTGGAGCTTATTTCAATCTTGCAATCATAAGCAAGCAAAAAAACATTTTTTTCTTTCATATAAATTTAGAATTTTTTACTTTCCTCCACCTCATTCACTTAGAAGGCCTTTATTAAATCAGGGTAATACTCTCTATTTTTGTCTGATATCTTATCTCAACAGCCCTTTAACAGAGAGGTGTTGATTGCCATCATTGAGACTTGACTGTTGTGGATAATTTACTAATCTTTACATTTATTAAAATAAATATATCCACTTGAAGACCGAGCCTTTTTTGTCACTTTTTGTTTACAAGTTAAAATCAGTATATTTTGCTTGAAAATTATTTATAACACTGAAATATTATATATATATATATATATATATATATATATATATATATATATATATATATCTATATATATAGATATATATATATATCTATATATATCTTGCCGCCTCAACCTCCGCAAGATCTCCAAAATACGCCCCTTTCTAACCAATGACACAACAAAGCTCCTAATTCACTCCCTTGCCTCGATTACTGCAACTCCCTCCTCATTGGCTTACCTCTACATACTCTATCCCCCCTTCAGTCCATTATGAATGCTGTTGCCAGACTCATCCACCTTACCAACCGCTCTGTCTCTGCTACTCCTCTCTGTCAATCCCTCCACTGGCTTCCGCTCACCCAACAAATTAAATTCAAAATACTAACAACTACCTACAAAGCCATCCACAACTCTGCCCCCAGCTACATCACTGACCTAGTCTCTAAATACCAACCTAATCGTTCTCTTCGTTCTTCTCAAGACCTCCTGCTCTCTAGCTCTCTCATCACCCGCTCCCATGCTCGTGTCCAGGACTTTTCCAGAGACTCTCCAAGCCTATGGAACTCCTTACCCCAATCTGTCCGTCTATCTCCTTCTCTATTAGCTTTTAGAGGATCCCTGAAAACCCTCCTATCCTACCCACATCTAACAACTGTATTTTCATTTTTGTCCATCTGATCATCCCCCACAGCGACTACCCTTTGTTCCACGTGACCCTCCCTTCTAGACTGTAAGCTCTAATGAGCAGGGCACTCTGATCCCTCCTGTATTGAATTGTATTGTGACTGTACTCTCTTCCCTGATGTAAAGCGCTGTACAAACTGTTGGCGCTATATAAATCCTGTATAATAATAATAATAATAATAATAATAATAATATCTATATATATATATCTATATATATATATATACATATAGATATATATCTATATATATATATATACATATATATCTATATCTATATATATTTTAGCAGACATCCTAGGGGATAAAATGGAGATCGTTCTAACTATTTATGTCACACAGTATTTGTGCAGCAGTTTTTCAAACGCAATATTTGGGGAAAAAATACACTTTAATTAATAAAAAAAAACACAATACATACCCCAATTTTTTTGTAAAATATGAAAGTTGTTTGAATGATGTTATGCCAAGTAAATAGATACCTAACATGTCATGCTTTAAAATTGCACACGCTCGTGAAATGGCGACAAACTACGGTACGTAACCACTTCCTTACCCAGCCATAGTCAAATGACGTCCACAGATGGGATCTCCCATCCTGAGTGGACGTCATATGACATCCTCGGCTTTCTGCCGCTACTGCCCGCAGAGCGGCGATCGGGGTACCGTTGTGTCCCATAGGACACAGCCGTTCCCCGATGGGGGTAAAGGAGTGGCAGCGGAGCGGCGGCGGCAGGCAGCGGAACTTCCCGTGCGGCTTACCGGCTCCTATATGCAGAGCTGCAGCAGCGGCGTGCACGGCGCCCGCGCACGCATCGGTGATCCGGTGTGTCCCTCTGGACATAGCCGATCCCCGATGGAAAGAATGTGGCGGCGGGTGGCGGAGATTCCGGTAACACTTACCGGATTCGATGATGCAGAGCTGCACAGCGGCGTGCACGGTGCCCGCGCGCCCCGGGGCGCGCAGCGCGGTGATCGGAGCTGAGGCTTTTCCCTTGGATACAACCGAGCCCCGATCAGAGTAAAGAGCTAATGAAATGGCTCTTTACCACGTGACCGGCTGTGTCCAATCACAGCCGGTCACTAAATGTAAACAAAACACACTGATGTGTGTGTAACTTACTGTTGCTGGGTTCTCCTCTTCACACACCGATCCAGTGTGAGGAGGAGATCAGCTAACAGTGAGTTAAACACTACATATGTACCACTGTGCCCAGATTGCCCCCTATAAATAAAGAGTACCTGTCATCTAGTATCTAGTACCTGCCACCCGAGTACCCGTCCATCAGTAGTACCTGTCCATCAGGAGTACCCGCCACCTCACCAGAGTCCCCGCCACCTCACCAGAGTCCCCGCCACCTCACCAAAGTACCCGCCAGCTCACCAAAGTACCCGCCACTAGTCCATCAGGAGTACCTGTCCACCAGGAGTACCCGTCCACCAGGAGTACCCGCCACCTCACCAGAATACCCGCCACCTCACCAGAATACCCGACACCTCACCAAAGTACCCGCCATCAGGAGTACCTGTCCATCAGGAGTACCTGTCCACCAGGAGTACCCGCCACCTCACCAGAATACCCGCCACCTCACCAAAGTTCCCGCCACCAGTCCATCAGGAGTACCTGTCCATCAGGAGTACCTGTCCACCAGGAGTACCCGCCACCTCACCAGAATACCCACCACCTCACCAGAATACCCGCCACCTTACCAAAGTACCCGCCACCTGTCCATCATGAGTACCTGTCCATCAGGAGTACCTGTCCACCAGGAGTACCCGCCACCTCACCAGAATACCCGCCACCTCACCAGAATATCTGCCACCTCACCAAAGTACCCGCCACCAGTCCATCAGGAGTACCTGTCCATCAGGAGTACCTGTCCATCAGGAGTACTCGCCACCTCACCAGAGTACCCGCCACCAGTCCATCAAGAGTACCTGTCCATCAGGAGTACCTATCCACCAGGAGTACCGTCCACCTCACCAGAGTACCCGCCACCTAACCAGAGTACCCGCCACCAGTCCATCAGGAGTACCTGTCCATCAGAGTACCCGCCACCAGTCCATCAGGAGTACCTGTTCATCAGAGTACCTGCCACCTCACCAGAGTACCAGCCACCAGTCCATCAGGAGTACCTGTCCATCAGAGTACCTGTCCACCAGAGTACTCGCCACCTCACCAAAGTACCCACCACCTCACCAAAGTACCCGCCACCTCACCAAAGTACCCGCCACCAAAGTACATACAGCCACTATGTCCAGAAAGGTGTACACCCCAGAAGAAGCATACCAAATACTCAGTCTGACCGATAAGAGCAACGGGGAGCTCTCACCGCTCAGTTCTGATTCCGATTCTGGTTCGGAATATGAGCCCCCCGAAGGCAGCACATCTGGATCCGAATTAGAGGAGGACACAGTCCGTCCAAAAAGAAGACGGTCTGAACACCAGGTAGCTACCAGCAGTGCCAACGGCGGTAGACCCCAGGAAGCGAGGCCCAGTACAAGCGCTGCTAGACCCATGGAGGAGAGGCCCAGTACAAGCGCTGCTAGATCCCAGGAGGAAAGGCCCAGTGCAAGTGCACGCCAAAGAAGTAGGACCCGAACCCTGCTTCCAGATGGCTTGGCAAACCCATTGTGGCTGCCTTCTACCTCAGAGTCAGCCACAATCCCCCCTTTTACAGCACAGCCTGTGCAGGTCAACACTGCAGGTTTTTCCAAACTCGATTTTCTATTTTTTTTCCCTGATAAATTGCTTCAAGGCATTGTGGACCAAACTAACCTTTTGGCTCAACAATTTATTGAAAACAACCCCAGCTCCAGCTATGCCCGCCCTTTCGAATGGAGACCCCTAACAGTGGTGGAGCTTAGATTGTTTTTAGGCCTAATGTTTAACATGGGGCTTACAAAAAAAATGAAATGAATAGGTATTGGTCGAAGAAACCCATCCACCATATGCCAATTTTTACATCGGCCATGTCCAGGTCCCGATACGAACTTATAATGCGGTTTCTGCATTTCAGTGACAACTCACAGTGCCCCCCCCGAAATCACCCAAACTTTGACAAATTATATAAAATTTGCCGCCTAATAAAAAAAAATTCCAACAAGTTTGCCAAACTTTATGTCCCTGATAAAAACATTTCTGTGGATGAATCCCTGGTGCATTTCACAGGCCGGCTGGGAATCAAGCAATATATCCCCAGTAAGCGGGCGAGGTATAGCTTGAAGCGCAACAAGCTCTGTGAAAGCGCCACTGGTTATGTGCACTCATTCCGCGTGTACGAAGGAAAAGATTCCCAGCTCCAGCCCCCTGAGTGTCCATCGTACATGGGAATAAGTGGAAAAATTGTTTTTGGAGTTGGCATTCCCACTCCTCCAAAAGGGGTATCATATTTACATGGACAACTATTATACCAGCCTGCCCCTTCTCCGCCACCTCTACCTAAAAAAAACTCTGGCCTGTGGTACAACAAGAAAAAACAGAAAGGGCTTCCCACAGCGTCTTGTCACCACAACCATTCAATAGGGGGAATCAGCAAGCTTGAGGAACGAGGAAGTGTTGGCTGTGAAGTGGAGGGATAGGAAAGATGTGTACATCATGTCCACCATCCACGATGACACCTCGGTGGAACTTCACAGAAGACGCGGTACCGTTCGCAAGCCTTCCTGCATCAATGAGTACAATAAATTCATGGGTGGTGTGGATTTAAATGACCAAATGTTGCAGCCCTATCTTTCAACCCGAAAATCCCTCTTCTGGTATAAAAAATTAGCAATTTACTTTTTTCATTTGGCCCTGTTAAATTCTTTCATAATTTACCAAAAATCAACAGAAAGACCCACCACCTTCATGAGGTTTATTGAAGACATTGTTACTGCCCTGATCTACCAACAAACATCCCCCCCCAGAAAACATTCACTCAGATTGTGTCAGCAGACTACATGAACGCAATTTTTCAGACCATATTCCACCATCAGGATCCGGAAGACGGCGCCAAAAAAAAATGTCGGGTGTGCACCAGAAGAGGAATTAGGAAAGACACCAGCTTCCATTGTCCCGACTGTCCCTCCCAACCTGGCCTTTGCATCGGAGAATGCTTCAAGCAATATCACACTCTCGAAAACTATTAGCCCATATTTGTAATACTGCTATTTCCCCGTTTTCAATTTATCCTGAATATTTCCCTGCCTCAACCAACCATATCATTGTCTTCCATGTGAACTGACCCTGGCCTGTTTCTCGACTATGCCTCTGCCTACCGTCTGCATTGTTTATCCGCCATGTTTCTGCCTTTCACGTGAACTGACCCTGGACTGTATCTACTATGCCTCTGCCTACCGTTTATTTCTGCCTTTTACCTGCACTGACCTCGGCCTGTTGACCATGTTTTTGCCTGCCCCCTTGGACTGATCTTTCACCCTGCTACACAGGGGTCTCACATATGTGAGGGGCTACAGAATAGTGTTCTGAGTTCAGAAAAACAGTTTTTGTTTTTCTGTGTTCCCAGAACAGGGTCTGGTTGTCCGGAGGCTTCAAAGCGATTTGGGTGGGAGAAGCCTCTACCCCTGTCCCCATTCTTTCCTAACCGATGCCCTAAGCTTGATGGTCCTGCCTGCTCCCTGGACAAATACTCTGGCTGTGCTGACCATACCTCTGCCTGCTGCATGTACTAACTATGGACAGTATTCCTGCCTGCAGCATGGACGATACTTTGTTCCTTTTGCTGCTGCTGACCACATCCCTGCCTGTTATCTGGACCAATGCTTTGGCTGTGCTAACATCATCTCTATCTGTACTGACTATTCCTGCCCACTGCCTGTTTTGCTGTCGCTGTCCACGTTCCTGCCTGCTGCCTGGACCGATGCTCTCCTCTTTGGACCACTGCACTACTAAAACCGCAGGTAATCTTTTATTTACCCTTTTCTCAGAAGACTGTATTTTGGTTTATAATTGGTATGTACAGTACATGCTATGTGTTAGAAATAAGAAGGGCCTTCAACAATGTAATAGGTTGTCAGGAATTTATGTGTGTAATTTATGCTCCTAGAACACGTGACGGTGCTTCTTAGATGTTAGGCCTCTGTATGTGGTCAGGCTGTGTAAAAGTCTCACGCATGTGGTATTGCCATACTGAGGAGGAGTAGCAGAATGTATTTTGGGGTGTCCTTTTTGCTATGTACATGCTATGTGTTGGTAATATCTTATAAATGGACAACTTTGTATAAAAAAATGTGTTTTCATTTTTTTCCCACATATTCCAAAAACTTCTGGAAAAAAATGAACCGTTCAAAAGACTCATTGTGCCTCATAGATTATACGTTGGGGTGTTAGATTTCCAAAATGGGGTCATTTTGTGGGCGTTTCCATTGTCCTGGTGCTCCAGGGCCTTCAAAAGTGTGATAGGTTGTCATCAAATGAGATGTGCAATTTATGCTCCTAGAATGCCTGAAGGTGCTATTTCAATGTTGGGCCTCTGTATTTGGCCAGGCTGTGTAAAAGTCTCACACATTTGGTATTGCCATACTCAGGAGGAGTAGCAGAATGTATTTTGGGGTGTAATTTTTGCTATGTACATGCTATGTGTTGGTAATATCTTATAAATAGACAACTTTGTATAAAAAAAATGCGTTTTCATTTTTTTCCCACATATTCCAAAAACTTCTGGAAAAAAATGAACCGTTCAAAAGACTCATTATGCCTCATAGGTTATACGTTGGGGTGTTAGCTTTCCAAAATGGGGTCATTTTGTCGGTGTTTCCATTGTCCTGGTGCTCCAGGGCCTTCAAAAGTGTGATAGGTTGTCATCAAATTAGATGTGCAATTTATGCTCCTAGAATGCCTGAAGGTGCTATTTCAATGTTGGGCCTCTGTATTTGGCCAGGCTGTGTAAAAGTCCCACACATTTGGTATCGTCATACTCAGGAGTAGGGATGAGCCGAACACCCCCGGGTTCGGTTCGCACCAGAACCTTCGAACGGACCGAATTTTCGAACCCTATTCGTTATAATGGACGCGAACGTTCGAAATCAAAATTGCTAATTACAACGGCCAATATGCATGTTAATGTCATAAAACAGGTTTGGGGACCCGGGTCCTGCCCCAGGGGACATATATCAATGCAAAAAGAAATTTTAAAAACTAAAGTTTTTTCGGGAGCAGTCATTTTAATGATGCATAAAGTGAAAAAAAAAAAGTGAAATTTTCCTTTAAATATGGTACCTGGGGGGTGTCTAAAGTATGCCTGTGAAGTGGCATGTGTTTCCCGTGTTTAGAACTGTCCTTGCACAAAATGACATTTGTAAAGGAAAAAAAGAAGCCATTTAAAACCACTTGCGGCTTTAATGTCATGTCTTGTCCTGGCCGCCATATGGCTGAAAATCCTTGAGAAAAATGGCATGGCTACCCCATCACCCCCCCCCCCACCCCAGCCCCTTTGGGTCTTGTATGGATACTAAGGGGGACCCCGCACCCAAAATAAAACCCTATACCTACAACCCTATATACTCTGAACAGCAGTATATAGGTGGTGCAAACAAGACATGGACTGTAGGTTTGTTCTTAAGTAGAATCTGAACAGGTACATTATGAAGTGTAGCTACATCCCAAAAAAATCAATTTTTAAGCTTTTTGGAGAACATAGGGAGGGGTTATCACCCCTGTAACATTTGCTGTCTTTGCACATCTGTTCAGAACATGTCACCTCACTTTCCGTCCCAATGACAAATGTTTTTGGAAAAGTGGGGTTTTAATTGAAACAAGGATTGGTGATAAAGCATCAGTAGAGAGGAGATACCTTTTTCCCAAATTAAATCTAACAGGATAGAATTTTCCTTCCTAGGGGTAGATTTCCTCTCACTTCCTGTTCTCTTGCCGTTTGCAAGTAGGAGTCGTTTGTAAGTTGGATGTTTGAAAGTAGGGGCCTGCCGTATATACTCTGCAGAAATTTGCCCTATTAGATGTTGGTGTAGCCACAAGACTGGTGGGCACAGGAATGGGCCCTGCTGTGAGTTAATAGATCAAGATTTGTAATTGCATGCACCTGTTGAACCGGGCAGAAAAATTGGGCCTTTGGTGGTGGTGGTGGTGGTGGTGGACGGTGTTGCCACAAGACTGTAAGCCCTCACAGTTACTCTTGGTGGGTGCAGGAATGGGCCCTGCTGTGAGTTATTAGATCAAGATTTGTAATTGCATGCACCTGTTGAACAGGGCAGAAAAATTGGGCCTTTGGTGGTGGTGGTGGTGGTGGACGGTGTTGCCACAAGACTGTAGGCCCTCATAGTTACTCTTGGTGGGCGCAGGAATGGGCCCTGCTGTGAACTATTAGATCAAGATTTGTAATTACACGCCCCTGTTAAACAGGGGCTGAAAAATTGTGCCTTAGGCATTGGTGCTGGTGCCACAACACTGCAACCCCTCACAGATACTGTACTTGGAGCACAGCAGTCACACCTGTTGCGAAGCATCTTTTTAAAAAATTGTAATTACACGCCCCTGTTATACAGGGGCTGAAAAATTGTGCCTTAGGCACTGGTGCTGGTGCCACAACACTGCAACCCCTCACAGATACTGTACTCTGAGCACAGCAATGAGACCTGTTGCAAAGCATTGCCTAAAAATTGTAATTACACGCCCCAACAGGGGCTGAAAAATTGTGCCTTAGGCACTGGTGCTGGTGCCACAACACTGCAACCCCTCACAGATACTGTACTCTGAGCACAGCAGTCACACCTGTTGCGAAGCATCTTTTTAAAAAATTGTAATTACACGCCCCTGTTATACAGGGGCTGAAAAATTGTGCCTTAGGCACTGGTGTGGTGGCATGGATCATTGAGGAGGAGGAAGAGGATAGTCAGTGAACATAACAGGACAGTCACTCAGCATCAGCATAGGCAGTCTTGAAGGGATGTGACATTATAAATTATTCCGTTATATCCGCTTCAGGTGTCTGGTAGCTGGTGGTGATCCAAGACTGATTCATTTTTATGAAGGTCAGTCGATCAACCGAGTCGGTGGACAGGCGCACCCTATGATCGGTGACAAATCCTCCAGCAGCACTGAATGTGCGTTCGGAAAGAACGCTGGATGCAGGACAGGCCAGTAGCTCAATTGCATACTGTGCAAGCTCTGGCCAGTGATCCATCCTCAGGACCCAGTAAGCCAGAGGATTTTCGGTGGGAAAGGTGTCCAAGTCTGACCTTGCCCCTAGGTATTCCTGCACCATGTATATCAGACGCTGGCGATGGTTGCTGGAACCGATCATACCTTGGGGCTGCGGACTAAAAAATTGTCTGAACGCATCGGTCAGACGTCCACCTTCCCCACCGCTCCTTCTGCTACTGACCGAAGCCTCAGCAACTCGTCGTCCAGGACCAGGAGTTTGTAACCTCCCAGTTTCTGGGAACGCGTTGCACAGACCTTTCTGCAAGGCCTCCCTGAGATGTCTCATCCTCTGCTCCCTCTGCGACGGCAAGATAAGGTCCGCAACCTTACCCTTGTACCGTGGATCAAGGAGAGTGGCCAGCCAGTAATGGTCACTCTCCTTGATCCGAAGAACACGAGGATCCTTCCGCAGGCTTTGCAGGATCAGGGAGGCCATGCAGCGTAGGTTAGCTGAGGCATTCGGTCCGGAGTCTTCTGGGTCACTGAGGATGACATGATCGCCAGCCACCTCCTCCCAGCCACGTACAAGTCCACTGGTTTGTTGGGACTGTACATCATCCCTAAAAGACTGCTGCTGCTGATGCTGAGTGCCAGGCTCCACCTCCATGCTCACACAATCCTCCTCCTCCTCCTCCTCCTCCTCCTCCTCTTCCTGTGTGATGGGTGGGACAGAAGGAACATTGTCTGGATAAAGGGGGCCTTGAGAGACAAGGAAGTCCTCCTCTTCCTGCCTCTGTTCTGCCTCAAGTGCCCTGTCCATTATCCCACGCAGCGTATGCTCCAACAGGTGGACAAGAGGTACAGTGTCACTGATGCATGCACTGTCACTGCTCACCATCCTCGTGGCCTCCTCAAATGGTGAGAGGACAGTGCATGCATCCCTGATCATGCTCCACTGGCGTGGGGAAAAAAAGCCAAGCTCCCCTGACCCTGTCCTGGTGCCGTAGTCGCAAAGGTACTCATTGATGGCCCTCTGCTGCGTGTGCAGTCGCTGCAGCATGGCCAACGTTGAGTTCCACCTGGTGGGCATGTCACATATTAGGCGGTTCTTGGGCAGGTTCAGCTCCTTTTGCAGCTCAGTCAGCCGAGCACTGGCATTATAAGATCGGCGGAAATGCACACAGACTTTCCTGGCCTGCCTCAGGACATCCTGTAAGCCTGGGAACCTGCCCAAGAACCGCTGCACCACCAGGTTGAGGACGTGAGCCATACAGGGCACATGGGTGAGCTGCCCCTGTCGCAGGGCGGAGAGGAGGTTGGTGCCATTATCAGAAACGACCATTCCTGGCTTAAGCTGGCGTGGCGTCAACCACCTCTCGGCCTGCCCCTGCAGAGCTGCCAGAACCTCTGGCCCAGTGTGGCTCCTGTCCCCCAAACACACCAGCGCAAGCACGGCATGGCATCTTTTTGCCTGCGTACTCGCGTAGCCCCTTGTACGCCTACGGAGCACCGCTGGTTCCGGGGACAGAGCACTCGAAGAGGACATGGAGGAAGAAGAAGAGGAGGGGGTGGAGGAGAGAGGTGTGTCACAACCAGTAGTAGCATTTTGGAGGCGTGGTGGCGGAACAACCTCCAACACTACTGCACCTTGTCCTGCATCCCTCCCAGCTGCCAATAGAGTGACCCAATGGGCCGTGAAAGAAAGATAACGTCCCTGTCCATGCCTGCTGGACCATGAGTCAGCGGTAATATGCACCTTACCGCTGACCGCCCTGTCCAGCGAGGCATGGACATTGCCTTCCACATGCCAGTAGAGAGACGGAATCGCCTTCCGTGAGAAAAAGTGGCGTTTGGGAACCTGCCACTGAGGAACCGCACATTGAACAAACTCACGGAAGGGGGCCGAGTCTACCAACTGAAAAGGCAGCAGTTGAAGTGCTAGCAATTTAGCCAAGCTAGCATTCAACCGCTGGGCATGTGGATGGCTGGGAGTATACTTCTTTCGACGGTCCAGCAGCTGGGGCAGGGAAATTTGCCTGCTACAATCGGACGTCGGTGTACTGCAAGTACTTGGTTGTGACACACCTAATTCTACACCTTCAGTCCTCTCAGAGCAGCTTTCAGAGAGGACTGAAGATATAGTGGGGATGGAGATCCCAGCTGATGAGGAGCAAGGAGAGGTCCGCTTTGTTCTTTGGTGTGGGTCTTTTATGTGTGCTTGCCAACGAGCTGCATGGCAGGTCGACATATGTCTGCTCATGCTTGTGGTGCCCAAGCGGCTGATGTTTTGGCCACGCGAGATACGCTTGAGACAAATATTGCAAATAGCAGTGGTGCGATCTGATGCACTCGTCTCAAAAAAGGCCCACACCAAAGAACTTTTGTGATAATGTGCAGAGGCAGCGCCCTGCACAGGCGGAGCTCTGCGGTGTGGTACAGTTGCTGTGCTGGCCTCTAGCTGGCCTCCAGGGGGCATCCTGCCTCGTTGGACATGTGACGCTGCATCCTCCTCCTCCTCCTCCTCTCTCCCTTCAGGCACCCACGTGGAGTCAGTGACCTCATCATCCCCTCCCTCTTCACCACTAGAGCAAACCTGGCAGTAAGCTGCAGCTGGTGGAACACTACTGCCAGATTGCTGTCCTTCAGCATCCCCTCTCTCTGCGCGCACACTACTGACTTCCTCAAGCTGGGTATCATCATCCGAGCCTTCGAATCGTTGGGCATCCTCCTGGAGCATGTACCCAACACTGTGCTCAAACAGTTCGGGGGACTCCTCAGGAGGACATGGTGGGTCTAGGGAAGGGGTGGCTGATGATGCCATTGAGTACGCGTTGGCAGCTGCTCTGCCAGTACCCTGAGCCTGGGTGAGAGAGGATGAGGAGGATGAGGAGGGCTTGGTCATCCATTCTACCAAGCCTTCGGCATGATGCGGCTCCACATGTCCAGCTGCCGAAAACAAAGACAAGCGTGTCCCATGGCCACGTGCTGATGACGATGCACGACCACGTCCACGGCCAGCACTGTTGTCTCTAGAAACAGAGCCTGCCTGCCCTGTGTTCTTGCCTCGGCACGCTCTGCCTCTCCTTGGCGGTCTTCCAGCCATTGTAGTCGGTAGTGTATATAGTATAAAAAATAGAACTCCTATGTGTGCTCACAACACACTGTAGGTCCTATGGGTGCTGACACTAACACACTATAGGTACTATGTGTGCTGCTGACAAGAAAATATAGGAGCTCTGTTTGCTGCCACTAACACACTAGAAGTCCTATGGGTGCTGCTGAGAAGAAAATATAGGAGCTCTGTTTGCTGCCACTAACACACTAGAAGTCCTATGGGTGCTGCTGAGAAGAAAATATAGGAGCTCTGTGTGATGCCACTAACACACTAGAAGTCCTATGGGTGCTGCTGAGAAGAAAATATAGGAGCTCTGTGTGATGCCACTAACACACTAGAAGTCCTATGGGTGCTGCTGAGAAGAAAATATAGGAGCTCTGTTTGCTGCCACTAACACACTAGAAGTCCTATGGGTGCTGCTGAGAAGAAAATATAGGAGCTCTGTTTGCTGCCACTAACTCACTAGAAGTCCTATGGGTGCTGCTGAGAAGAAAATATAGGAGCTCTGTGTGATGCCACTAACACACTAGAAGTCCTATGGGTGCTGCTGAGAAGAAAATATAGGAGCTCTGTTTGCTGCCACTAACACACTAGAAGTCCTATGGGTGCTGCTGAGAAGAAAATATAGGAGCTCTGTTTGCTGCCACTAACACACTAGAAGTCCTATGGGTGCTGCTGAGAAGAAAATATAGGAGCTCTGTTTGCTGCCACTAACACACTAGAAGTCCTATGGGTGCTGCTGAGAAGAAAATATAGGAGCTCTGTGTGATGCCACTAACACACTAGAAGTCCTATGGGTGCTGCTGAGAAGAAAATATAGGAGCTCTGTTTGCTGCCACTAACACACTAGAAGTCCTATGGGTGCTGCTGAGAAGAAAATATAGGAGCTCTGTTTGCTGCCACTAACACACTAGAAGTCCTATGGGTGCTGCTGAGAAGAAAATATAGGAGCTCTGTGTGATGCCACTAACACACTAGAAGTCCTATGGGTGCTGCTGAGAAGAAAATATAGGAGCTCTGTTTGCTGCCACTAACACACTAGAAGTCCTATGGGTGCTGCTGAGAAGAAAATATAGGAGCTCTGTTTGCTGCCACTAACACACTAGAAGTCCTATGGGTGCTGCTGAGAAGAAAATATAGGAGCTCTGTTTGCTGCCACTAACACACTAGAAGTCCTATGGGTGCTGCTGAGAAGAAAATATAGGAGCTCTGTGTGATGCCACTAACACACTAGAAGTCCTATGGGTGCTGCTGAGAAGAAAATATAGGAGCTCTGTTTGCTGCCACTAACACACTAGAAGTCCTATGGGTGCTGCTGAGAAGAAAATATAGGAGCTCTGTTTGCTGCCACCAACACACTAGAAGTCCTATGGGTGCTGCTGAGAAGAAAATATAGGAGCTCTGTGTGATGCCACTAACACACTAGAAGTCCTATGGGTGCTGCTGAGAAGAAAATATAGGAGCTCTGTTTGCTGCCACTAACACACTAGAAGTCCTATGGGTGCTTCTGAGAAGAAAATATAGGAGCTCTGTTTGCTGCCACTAACACACTAGAAGTCCTATGGGTGCTGCTGAGAAGAAAATATAGGAGCTCTGTGTGATGCCACTAACACACTAGAAGTCCTATGGGTGCTGCTGAGAAGAAAATATAGGAGCTCTGTGTGATGCCACTAACACACTAGAAGTCCTATGGGTGCTGCTGAGAAGAAAATATAGGAGCTCTGTTTGCTGCCACTAACACACTAGAAGTCCTATGGGTGCTGCTGAGAAGAAAATATAGGAGCTCTGTGTGATGCCACTAACACACTAGAAGTCCTATGGGTGCTGCTGAGATGAAAATATAGGAACTCTGTGTGATGCCACTAACACATTAGAAGTCCTATGGGTGCTGCTGAGAAGAAAATATAGGAGCTCTGTTTGCTGCCACTAACACACTAGAAGTCCTATGGGTGCTGCTGAGAAGAAAATATAGGAGCTCTGTTTGCTGCCACTAACACACTAGAAGTCCTATGGGTGCTGCTGAGAAGAAAATATAGGAGCTCTGTTTGCTGCCACTAACACACTAGAAGTCCTATGGGTGCTGCTGAGAAGAAAATATAGGAGCTCTGTTTGCTGCCACTAACACACTAGAAGTCCTATGGGTGCTGCTGAGAAGAAAATATAGGAGCTCTGTGTGATGCCACTAACACACTAGAAGTCCTATGGGTGCTGCTGAGAAGAAAATATAGGAGCTCTGTTTGCTGCCACTAACACACTAGAAGTCCTATGGGTGCTGCTGAGAAGAAAATATAGGAGCTCTGTGTGATGCCACTAACACACTAGAAGTCCTATGGGTGCTGCTGAGAAGAAAATATAGGAGCTCTGTTTGCTGCCACTAACACACTAGAAGTCCTATGGGTGCTGCTGAGAAGAAAATATAGGAGCTCTGTTTGCTGCCACTAACACACTAGAAGTCCTATGGGTGCTGCTGAGAAGAAAATATAGGAGCTCTGTGTGATGCCACTAACACACTAGAAGTCCTATGGGTGCTGCTGAGAAGAAAATATAGGAGCTCTGTTTGCTGCCACTAACACACTAGAAGTCCTATGGGTGCTGCTGAGAAGAAAATATAGGAGCTCTGTTTGCTGCCACTAACACACTAGAAGTCCTATGGGTGCTGCTGAGAAGAAAATATAGGAGCTCTGTTTGCTGCCACTAACACACTAGAAGTCCTATGGGTGCTGCTGAGAAGAAAATATAGGAGCTCTGTGTGATGCCACTAACACACTAGAAGTCCTATGGGTGGTGCTGAGAAGAAAATATAGGAGCTCTGTTTGCTGCCACTAACACACTAGAAGTCCTATGGGTGCTGCTGAGAAGAAAATATAGGAGCTCTGTTTGCTGCCACTAACACACTAGAAGTCCTATGGGTGCTGTTGGGGTGCAATGCTGTGCTAACAGCACTGCGGTTGGTACTACTGCAATACTGTACTAACAGTAAGCACGCACCAGACTAATCCCCAGCAGCAGCTAATAACACACTAACTGTGCAATCAGCAGCAATGAACGATCAATGACTTAGGTAGCAATGGTTTAGCAAAGAAATAGCCAATGGTTTAGCAAAGAAGAGCAAATCTTTCAGTATCAAGCAAAGACAGAATCAGCAGACTAATCTCTCCTAAAGCCGGAACTCATGTGACCGGGGCCGATGGCGTGGCGGCCTTTTAAATGGTGGGGCGTGTACTAAAGCCCCTGAGCTGTAATTGGCTACAGGCGTCCTGCCTGTAGCCAATTATTGCTCTCCGAGTTTCGGGCGCTGTGATTGGCCAAGCATGCGGGGTCACAGTGCATGCTTGGCCAATCATCAGCCAGCAATGCACTGCGCCGGCCGCGCCGGCCGCAATGCATTGCGGGGCCGCTCGCATCACACGAATGTGATGCGAACGGCCCAAATAGTTCTGGGCTCGACGAGCGAGCGAACGCCCGATGCTCGATTCGAACATGGGTTCGAATCGAGCACCGGGCCCATCCCTACTCAGGAGGAGCAGCAGAATGTATTTTGGGATGTCATTTTTGCTATGTACATGCTATGTGTTGGTAATATCTTATAAATGGACAACTTTGTATAAAAAAAATGCGTTTTCATTTTTTTCCCACATATTCCAAAAACTTCTGGAAAAAAATAAACCGTTCAAAAGACTCATTATGCCTCATAGATTATACATTGGGGTGTTAGCTTTCCAAAATGGGGTCATTTTATGGGCGTTTCCATTGTCCTGGTGCTCCAGGGTCTTCAAAACTGTAATAGGTGGTTGAGAAATGAGATGTGTAATTTATGCTCCTAGAATGCCTGAAGGTGCTATTTCAATGTTGGGCCTCTGTATTTGGCCAGGCTGTGTAAAAGTCTCACACATTTGGTATCGCCATACTGAGGAGGAGTAGCAGAATGTATTTTGGGGTGTCCTTTTTGCTATGTACATGCTATGTGTTGGTAATATCTTATAAATGGACAACTTTGTATAAAAAAATGTGTTTTCATTTTTTTCCCACATATTCCAAAAACTTCTGGAAAAAAATGAACCGTTCAAAAGACTCATTGTGCCTCATAGATTATACGTTGGGGTGTTAGATTTCCAAAATGGGGTCATTTTGTGGGCGTTTCCATTCTCCTGGTGCTCCAGGGCCTTCAAAAGTGTGATAGGTTGTCATCAAATGAGATGTGCAATTTATGCTCCTAGAATGCCTGAAGGTGCTATTTCAATGTTGGGCCTCTGTATTTGGCCAGGCTGTGTAAAAGTCTCACACATTTGATATTGCCATACTCAGGAGGAGTAGCAGAATGTATTTTGGGGTGTAATTTTTGCTATGTACATGCTATGTGTTGGTAATATCTTATAAATGGACAACTTTGTATAAAAAAAATGCGTTTTCATTTTTTTCCCACATATTCCAAAAACTTCTGGAAAAAAATGAACCGTTCAAAAGACTCATTATGCCTCATAGGTTATACGTTGGGGTGTTAGCTTTCCAAAATGGGGTCATTTTGTCGGTGTTTCCATTGTCCTGGTGCTCCAGGGCCTTCAAAAGTGTGATAGGTTGTCATCAAATTAGATGTGCAATTTATGCTCCTAGAATGCCTGAAGGTGCTATTTCAATGTTGGGCCTCTGTATTTGGCCAGGCTGTGTAAAAGTCCCACACATTTGGTATCGCCATACTCAGGAGGAGCAGCAGAATGTATTTTGGGATGTCATTTTTGCTATGTACATGCTATGTGTTGGTAATATCTTATAAATGGACAACTTTGTATAAAAAAAATGCGTTTTCATTTTTTTCCCACATATTCCAAAAACTTCTGGGAAAAAATAAACCGTTCAAAAGACTCATTATGCCTCATAGATTATACATTGGGGTGTTAGCTTTCCAAAATGGGGTCATTTTATGGGCGTTTCCATTGTCCTGGTGCTCCAGGGTCTTCAAAACTGTAATAGGTGGTTGAGAAATGAGATGTGTAATTTATGCTCCTAGAATGCCTGAAGGTGCTATTTCAATGTTGGGCCTCTGTATTTGGCCAGGCTGTGTAAAAGTCTCACACATTTGGTATCGCCATACTCAGGAGGAGTAGCAGAATGTATTTTGGGGTGTAATTTTTGATATGTACATGCTATGTGTTGGTAATATCTTATAAATGGACAACTTTGTATAAAAAAAATGTGTTTTCATTTTTTACCCACATATTCCAAAAACTTACTATACTCAGGAGGAGTAGCATAATGTATTTTGGGGTGTAATTGCAAGTATGCATGTGCTGTTTGAGAGAAATAACTTGTTATTATCACAATTTTGTGCAAAAAACTAAAAATTAAAAAAATGTAAAAATTTTCCCAAGGATTGTGGGAAAAAATGACAACTTCAAAAAACTCACTATGCCTCTTACTAAATACATTGGAATATCTGCTTTCCAAAAAGGGGTAATTTGGGGGGTATTTGTACTTTCCTGGCTTGTTAGGGTCTCAAGAAATGAGATAGGCCTTCAGTACATCAGGTGTGATCAGATGTGATCATTTTCAATGATTTGCACCATAGCTTGTAGACTCTATAACTTTCACAGAGACCAAATAATATACACTTTTTTTGCTTATTTTTACTAAAGATATGTAGCAGTATACATTTTTGGCCCAATTTTATGAAGAAAAATGACTTTTTTGCAAAATTTTACAATAGAAACTAAAAAAAAGTTTTTAAAAATCTAAATTTTTTCGCTTATATTGCAAAAAATAAAAAACCCAGCAGTGATTAAATACCACCAAAAGAAAGCTCTGTTTGTGAGAAAAAAATGATAAAAAAAATTGGTTTGGGTACAGTGTAGCATGACTGAGTAATTGTCATTCAAAGTGTGAGAGCGCTGAAAGCTACAAATTGGTCTGGAAAGGAAGGGTGTATAAAAGCCCTGTATTGAAGTGGTTAAAAATCCCCATAGGCGACACTTTAAACATTTTTACAATTTACGTGTTTAGAGTTACAGAGGGGGTCTAGCACTAGAATTATTTCTCTTGCTCTAACATTCACGGTGATACCTCACATGGGTGGTGCAGACACCTTTACATATGCATTTTCTTCTGCACGCAAGGACAGAGGGATAAGGGTGCTTTCATTTTTTTTTCTTATTTATTTTACTTTTCTTTTTTTACACTGTCCCTTTAATTTTTACATCATTTTTATTGCTATTCCAAGAAATGTAAACATCCCTAGTAATAGAAATAAGAATGACAGGTCCTCTTCATGGAGAGACCTGGGGTTTAAAAAGACCCCAAATCTGTCCTTCACCTTTAAAAGCAAAGATAAAAAAAAATTGTTTACTTCCAGTGACATCGCCGCTCCAGTGCTCCAAGGCCATAGAGGTGATCAAAGTCTTTTATCGTCTCTGTGACCAGCCGGCCGCACCATCGTATCGTTTCTCAGGCGCACCTGTAAAAACAGTAAGCCAGAGAAACACTGGCAAGCGGCAGAAGGAAGGGGTAGTCCCCCCCCCAGAAGCACTTGAGCCGTTTTAACCGCTTTGATGAGAAAGCCAGCCGCTGGCTGAAAAAATATATACCAGGCAGGGATGAGCCGAACACCCCCCTGTTCGGTTCGCACCAGAACCTGCGAACAGACAGAATGTTCGCGTGAACTTTAGAACCCTATTAAATACAATGGACTCGAACGTTCGAAATCTAAAGTGCTAATTATATAGGCTAATATGCAAGTTATTGTCCTAAAAAGTGTTTGGGGGGGGGGGCGCATGCGCGGCGCGATGCAGGAAGGACAGGCCTGAGCTCAGCTCCGCCAGACCCGGTCCTTTCAGGCTGGATCCACAGGGCTATACAGCACTAAACTCAGCGAATTCAGTCATCACCCCTGTAGGAAGACAGTGTGCATGCCATCAGCTAAGAAGGCGCGGATTCGGCGCTCTCAGCGAAGTTTTACAAACTTTCTTCTGAAGGTGGAGCAGAAGGGCAGCAAGATGTCCCAAAATGGCGCTGGCGCGGCCCTGCACGCAGTATCTGTGGAGACTTCTCCTGTCCCCCCTGCCATACAAGGGAACTGTGAGTACAACCTCCCCCTCTCTAAAGCAGACTTAGATGCCAGCCTCACGGCCATCTATGACAAGCTGGTTGATAAGATAGAGAGAGAAGTGCATAACTCCACCGCAGCCCTCTCACAGGAGATCGCCAGTATAGGCAGCCACACAGAGTTACTTGAGACCAAACATGACAAACTCTCTCTGGCCCACAATGACCTTAGGAAGGACTTTGAAAACCTAGCAGATAACTTTGCTTTCATGCAGGCACAGGTTGAGGACCTGGACAATAGAAATCGTCGCCAGAACATCAGGCTGCGTGGAGTCCCAGAATCAGTCACAGACCTGATGCCTGCAGTTATTAAAGTCTTTCATAGCCTCTTGCCAGATAAACCCCCCTCAGCTTTTACATGTGACAGGATTCATAGAGCCATCCGTCCCAAACCCACACCTGACAAACTCCCCAGGGACATAATAATGTGTATGAAGGACTTCCTTGTTAAAGAGGATATCATGCATGCATCCAGAAACACTCCGAATATCTCTCTGGAGGGGAAAAGATTGCAAATTTACCCTGACATCTCCCTAGCCACATTGGATAGGAGACGCAGGATGAAGGAGGTTACCAATATCCTGCAAACTGCAAGAATCAAATACCGTTGGGGCTTCCCCTTTAAGCTCTCAATACCTCACAATGGCACAACGTACACAGTGTACAACGTAATAGAGGGCAAGGAACTTTTGGTGAAACTGGGACTGTCGCAGCAGCAATCTCCTAACCGTCCTCCCGCCACCCCTAGATCCTCTCCTATATGGGCCACACCCTCCACCCGCCGTAGCCAGAGAGACCAGAGAAGGCTACATCACGCTTTCCAAGACCAAGCAGCTTGAACGCTCTCCTAAAAGATGTTTGGTGGTTTTTGTGGTTCTGTTTTGTTGTTTTTTTTCTCCCTGTCTTTAGGTCAGATATTGATCTCATGGACACAATTTCCCTGCAATCCAAAAAATGGACAGTACCTGATTCATCGTCTCACAGCTATCCTCGCTCATTGCAAAAGGTACTATGTTCCGGTTATTGTTGTGAATTGCTCCTAACACCCAGGCTGGAGCTCAGTGTTGTTTATACACATTCTAAGCTGAACTTATGCCATGTCCTGGTGCTGCCATGGAAATAAGTGCCTAATTTAGGCATCGGAACACAACGCTGCTGCGGCATCCTCCCCTCCCTTTTTTTTTTAAACTGTCTCTGATCCATCCACTCAATATATTTCATTATAATCATTGCCGCTAACTGATTTGTTGTTCTAGCTCCATGCACATTACTGTTATTTGTTTCTCATATGTAGGGATGAGCTTCGTGTTCAAGTCGAACATAAGTTCGACTCGAACATCGGCTGTTCGATCGTTCGACGAAGATCGAACGATTTGGGCCGTTCGCGCCAAATTCGAGTGACGCGAACGGCCCACAATGCACTACGCCATCGCAGTGTCATCCAGGCGCTGTGATTGGCCAAGCATGCACTGTGACCCCGCATGCTTGGCCAATCACAGCGCCGGCAGCGAGGAGAGCAATGATTGGCCACAGGCAGGATGCCTGTGGCCAATTATTGCTGAGGGGGTTTAGTACACGCCCCACACTATAAAAGGCCGCCAGCGCGGCGGCCTTGTGTAGTGTGTTCCGGAGCAGGGAAAGAGAAGCATAGGCAGGGACAGTGTCATTTTTTTCCTTTACTAATCCTGGATTCCTTGTGTTTAGGGACAGAGAAGGATAGGTAGGGAGAGTGTCAGTGTGTCATTCTGTGATAAACCTTGTTTGTAGGGACAGTGTCATGATCAGTGTCATTGCCTGGGTCACCTGCTGGTGGTGCTATTGCTTTCAGCACCAAAGGGTGCAGTTCTGGTGGCCACCAGCGGGTGTCTCCCATTTGTCTGGAGCCGAAACCATCTCCTGCAATCAGGCGTCACCTGAGACTGATTGCAGGAGGTGTGTATAAATACCCAGCAGACACTAAAGCATTTGCTCTGGTATTGTCTTGGAACCCAGACCTGTATGCCTGAACCTGAACCTGAACCTTAACCTTGTGACCTGTTATCCTGTACCTTGTGTCCTGTGTTCCTGAACCCTGCATCCATCCCTGGACCCCTGTCTTGCAGACTCATCCCTTCCTCCTGTTGTCCCTTCCGGCTCCCTGTTCAATTGGACTGATCTCTTGTGTATGACCCTGGCTTGATTACATTTATGCTTAAATCTCAAACCTATATTCACGTTGGTGTAGGGAGTTGTTTTGTGTGTCACTGTGGTTGTTTGCTGGTTGCCTTATTATTTATGAATTATCCTTTCAATAAACGTATATATATATATATTTACTTACCTTGTGCCTAATTCCTTTAGTGCAGCCCACTGATCTGCGTACCCTGTGCTGGATGCCGTGTTAGGCATCCGTGACAGACAGAGAAGGACAGTGAGGGAAAGTGTCAGTGTGCTATTCTGTGCTAAATCTTGTTTGTAGGGACAGAGAAGGACAGTGAGGGAAAGTGTCAGTGTGCTATTCTGTGCTAATCCTTGTTTGTAGGGACAGAGAAGGACAGTGAGGGAAACTGTCAGTGTGCTATTCTGTTCTAAACCAATCTTGCTGAACCGTATTTGAAATCCTTGAGTTTAGGGACAGAGAAGGACACTCGTGGAAACTATCAGTGTGCTATTCTGTGCTAAATCTTGTTTGTAGGGACAGAGAAGGACAGTGAGGGAAACTATCAGTGTGCTATTCTGTGCTAAACCAATCTTGCTGAACCATATTTGAAATCCTTGAGTTTAGGGACAGAGAAGGACACTCGTGGAAACTATCAGTGTGCTATTCTGTGCTAAATCTTGTTTGTAGGGACAGAGAAGGACAGTAAGGGAAAGTGTCAGTGTGCTATTCTGTCCTAAACCAATCTTGCTGAAACATATTTGAAATCCTTGAGTTTAGGGACAGAGAAGGACACTCGTGGAAACTATCAGTGTGCTATTCTGTGCTAAATCTTGTTTGTAGGGACAGAGAAGGACAGTGAGGGAAAGTGTCAGTGTGCTATTCTGTCCTAAACCAATCTTGCTGAACCATATTTGAAATCCTTGAGTTTAGGGACAGAGAAGGACACTCGTGGTAACTATCAGTGTGCTATTCTGTGCTAAATCTTGTTTGTAGGGACAGAGAAGGACAGTGAGTGAAACTATCAGTGTGCTATTCTGTTCTAAACCAATCTTGCTGAACCATATTTGAAATCCTTGAGTTTAGGGACAGAGAAGGACGCTCGTGGAAACTATCAGTGTGCTATTCTGTGCTAAATCTTGTTTGTAGGGACAGAGAAGGACAGTGAGGGAAAGTGTCAGTGTGCTATTCTGTCCTAAACCAATCTTGCTGAACCATATTTGAAATCCTTGAGTTTAGGGACAGAGAAGGACACTCGTGCAAACTATCAGTGTGCTATTCTGTGCTAAATCTTGTTTGTAGGGACAGAGAAGGACAGTGAGGGAAAGTGTCAGTGTGCTATTCTGTGCTAATCCTTGTTTGTAGGGACAGAGAAGGACAGTGAGGGAAACTGTCAGTGTGCTATTCTGTTCTAAACCAATCTTGCTGAACCGTATTTGAAATCCTTGAGTTTAGGGACAGAGAAGGACACTCGTGGAAACTATCAGTGTGCTATTCTGTGCTAAATCTTGTTTGTAGGGACAGAGAAGGACAGTGAGGGAAAGTGTCAGTGTGCTATTCTGTCCTAAACCAATCTTGCTGAACCATATTTGAAATCCTTGAGTTTAGGGACAGAGAAGGACACTCGTGGAAACTATCAGTGTGCTATTCTGTGCTAAATCTTGTTTGTAGGGACAGAGAAGGACAGTGAGGGAAACTATCAGTGTGCTATTCTGTTCTAAACCAATCTTGCTGAACCATATTTGAAATCCTTGAGTTTAGGGACAGAGAAGGACACTCGTGGAAACTATCAGTGTGCTATTCTGTGCTAAATCTTGTTTGTAGGGACAGAGAAGGACAGTGAGGGAAAGTGTCAGTGTGCTATTCTGTCCTAAACCAATCTTGCTGAACCATATTTGAAATCCTTGAGTTTAGGGACAGAGAAGGACACTCGTGGAAACTATCAGTGTGCTATTCTGTGCTAAATCTTGTTTGTAGGGACAGAGAAGGACAGTGAGGGAAAGTGTCAGTGTGCTATTCTGTCCTAAACCAATCTTGCTGAACCATATTTGAAATCCTTGAGTTTAGGGACAGAGAAGGACACTAGTGGAAACTATCAGTGTGCTATTCTGTGCTAAATCTTGTTTGTAGGGACAGAGAAGGACAGTGAGGGAAACTATCAGTGTGCTATTCTGTTCTAAACCAAGCTTGTTGAACCATATTTGAAATCCTTGAGTTTAAGGACAGAGAAGGTAAGGTTGCGGACCTTATGTTACCGTCGCAGAGGGAGCAGAGGATGAGACAACTCCGGGAGGCCTTGCAGAAAGGTCTGTGCAACGCGTTCCCAGAGACTGGGAGGTTACAAACTCCTGGTCCTGGACAACGAGTTGCTGAGGCTTCGGGCAGTCAAAGAAGGAGCGGTGGGGAAGGTGGCCGTCTGACCGATGCGTTCAGACAATTCTTTAGTCCGCAGCCCCAAAGTATAATCGGTTCCAGCAACCATCGCCAGCGTCTGATATACATGATGCAGGAATACCTAGGGGCAAGGTCAGACTTGGACACCTTCCCCACCGAAAATCCTCTGGCTTACTGGGTCTTGAGGATGGATCACTGGCCAGAGCTTGCACAGTATGCAATTGAGCTACTGGCCTGTCCTGCATCCAGCGTTCTTTCAGAACGCACATTCAGTGCTGCTGGAGGATTTGTCACGGATCACAGGGTGCGCCTGTCCACCGACTCGGTTGATCGACTGACTTTCATCAAGATGAACCAGTCTTGGATCACCACCAGCTACCACACACCTGATGCTGATATAACAGACTAATTGATTTTAAAATGTCACATCCCTTCAAGACTGATGCTGATGCTGAGTGCCTGTGCTGTTATGTTGACTGGCTATCCTCCTCCTCCTCCTCCTCCTCAATGATCCGATTAATGATGATAGCTTGGAAGATCATTTTGGTTTATGGGTGCCGCCACCAGTGGCTAAGGCCCAATTTTTCAGCCCCTGTTTAACAGGGGCGTGTAATTACAATTTTTGATGCAATACTTTGCAACAGGCCTCATTGCTGTGCTCCAAGTACAGTATCTGTGAGGGGTTGCAGTGTTGTGCCACCAGTGCCTAAGGCCCAATTTTTCAGCCCCTGTTCAACAGGGGCATGCAATTATAATTATTGATCTAATAATTCACAGCAGGGCCCATTGCTGCGCCCACCAAGAGTAACTGTCAGGCCTTACAGTGTTGTGGCACCAGCACCACCATCAAAGGCCCAATTTTTACTACCACTGTTCAACAATTATATGTTATTACAATTCCTGATATAATAGTTGACAGCAGGGCGTTCCAGCACCCACCAAGAGTAACTGTGAGTGCTTACAGTGTTGTGCCAACACCAACACCTAAGGGGCCAATTTCTGCAGAGTATATACGGCAGGTCCCTACTTTCAAACATCCAACTTACAAACGACTACTACTTGCAAACGGAAGAAGACAACAGGAAGTGAGAGGAAATCTACCCCTTGGAAGGAAAATTCTCTCCTGTAAGAATTAATATGGGAGAAAGGTGTCTCCTCTCTACTGATGCTTTATCACCAATCCTTGTTTCAATAAAAACACCACATTTCAAAAACAGTTGTCATTGGGACGCAAAGTGAGGTGAAATGTTCTGAACAGGGGCACAGACAGCAAAACAAATGTTACAGGGGTGATAACCCTTCCCTATGTTTTCCAAAAAGCTTAAAAATAGATTTTTTGGCTGGAGCTACACTTAAACAATGTACCTGTTCAAAATTACAAACAGATTCTACATAAGAACAAACCTACAGTCCCTGTCTTGTATGCACCGCCTGTATACGGCTGTTCAGAGTATATAGGGCCTTTTTTATTTTGTGTGCGGGGTTCCCCTTAATATCCATACAAGACCAAAAGGGGCTGGTAATGGGCTGGGGTAGGGGGGGGGGTGACGGGGTAGCTATGCCATTTTTCTTAAAGATTTTCATCCATATTACCGGGACCAGACATTACATTAAAGCCGCAAGCAGTTTTAAATGGCTTTTTTTTCCTTTAGAAATGTAATTTTGTGCAGGGACAGTTCTAAACACGGGAAACACGTGGCACTTCACAGGCATACTTTAGACACCCCCTAGGTACAATATTTAAAGGAATATTTGACTTTTTTTTTTTCACTTTATGCATCATTAACCACTTCAATACCATGCACTTATGCACCTTCCCGCCCAGACCAATTTTCAGCTTTCAGTACTCTCACACTTTGAATGACAATTACTTAGTCATGCTACACTGTATCCAAACAAAATTTTTATCATTTTCTTCTCACAAATAGAGCTTTCTTTTGGTGGTATTTAATCGCCACTGGGTTTTTTATTTTTTGCGATATAAGCAAAAAAACAGCAATTTAAAAAAAAAAAACACTTTTTTTTTAGTTTCTATTGTAAAATTTTGCAAATAAGTAATTTTTCTTCATAAATTTGTGCCAAAATGTATACTGCTACATATCTTTGGTAAAATGAACCCAAATTAGTGTATATTATTTGGTCTTTGTGAAAGTTATAGAGTCTACAAACTATGGTGGCAATCACTGAAAATTTATCACATCTGATCACGCCTGATGTACTGAAGGGATATCTCATTTCTTGAGACACTAAGCGAGGAAAGTACAAATACCCCAAAATTACCCCTTTTTGGAAAGTAGACAGTCCAAGGTATTTACTAAGAGGCGTGGTGAGTTTTTTGAAGTTGTATTTTTTTCCCACAATTCTTGGGAAAATTTAATTATTTTTTTTTTATTTTTTATTTTTTTACACAAACTGGTCATATTAACAGTTTTTTTCTCTCACACAGCATATGCATAATTGCAACTACACCCCAAAATACATTCTGCTACTCCTCCTGAGTGTAGCGATACCACATGTGTGAGACTTTTACACAGCCTGGCCACATACAGAGGCCCAACATTGAAGTAGCACTTTCAGGCGTTCTACAAGCATAAATCGCACATATCCTTTCTCAACCACCTATTACACTTTTGAAGGCCCTGGAGCACCAGGACAATGGAATTTTCCACAAAATGACCCCATTTTGGAAAGCACACACCCCAACGTATAATCTATGAAGCATTATGAGTCTTTTGAACGGTTCATTTTTTTCCAGAAGGTTTTGGAAAATGTGGAGAAAAAATGAAAATGCATTTTTTTTACACAAAGTTGTCCATTTATAAGATATTTCTAATGCATAGCATATACATAGCAAAAATGACACCCCAAAATGCATTCTGCTACTCCTCCTGAGTATAGCGATACCACATGTGTGAGACTTTTACACAGCCTGGCCATATACAGAGGCCCAACATTGAAGTAGCACTTTCAGGCGTTCTACAAGCATAAATCGCACATATCCTTTCTCAACCACCTATTACACTTTTGAAGGCCCTGGAGCACCAGGACAATGGAATTTTCCACAAAATGACCCCATTTTGGAAAGCACACACCCCAACGTATAATCTATGAAGCATTATGAGTCTTTTGAACGGTTCATTTTTTTCCAGAAGGTTTTGGAAAATGTGGAGAAAAAATGAAAATGCATTTTTTTTACACAAAGTTGTCCATTTATAAGATATTTCTAACGCATAGCATATACATAGCAAAAATGACACCCCAAAATGCATTCTGCTACTCCTCCTGAGTATAGCGATACCACATGTGTGAGACTTTTACACAGCCTGGCCATATACAGAGGCCCAACATTGAAGTAGCACTTTCAGGCGTTCTACAAGCATAAATCGCACATATCCTTTCTCAACCACCTATTACAATTTTGAAGGCCCTGGAGAACCAGGACAATAGAATTTTCCACAAAATGACCCCATTTTGGAAAGCACACACCCCAACGTATAATCTATGAAGCCTTATGAGTCTTTTGAACGGTTCATTTTTTTCCAGAAGGTTTTGGAAAATGTGGAGAAAAAATGAAAATGCATTTTTTTTACACAAAGTTGTCCATTTATAAGATATTTCTAACGCATAGCATATACATAGCAAAAATGACACCCCAAAATGCATTCTGCTACTCCTCCTGAGTATAGCGATACCACATGTGTGAGACTTTTACACAGCCTGGCCATATACAGAGGCCCAACATTGAAGTAGCACTTTCAGGCGTTCTACAAGCATAAATCGCACATATCCTTTCTCAACCACCTATTACAATTTTGAAGGCCCTGGAGCACCAGGACAATAGAATTTTCCACAAAATGACCCCATTTTGGAAAGCACACACCCCAACGTATAATCTATGAAGCATTATGAGTCTTTTGAACGGTTCATTTTTTTCCAGAAGGTTTTGGAAAATGTGGAGAAAAAATGAAAATGCATTTTTTTTACACAAAGTTGTCCATTTATAAGATATTTCTAACGCATAGCATATACATAGCAAAAATAACACCCCAAAATGCATTCTGCTACTCCTCCTGAGTATAGCGATACCACATGTGTGAGACTTTTACACAGCCTGGCCATATACAGAGGCCCAACATTGAAGTAGCACTTTCAGGCGTTCTACAAGCATAAATCGCACATATCCTTTCTCAACCACCTATTACAATTTTGAAGGCCCTGGAGCACCAGGACAATAGAATTTTCCACAAAATGACCCCATTTTTGAAAGCACACACCCCAACGTATAATCTATGAGGCATTATGAGTCTTTTGAACAGTTCATTTTTTTCCAGAAGGTTTTGGAAAATGTGGAGAAAAAATTAAAATGCATTTTTTTTACACAAAGTTGTCAATTTATAAGATATTCCTAACACATAATATGTACATAGCAAAAATTACACCCCAAAATGAATTCTGCTACTCCTCCTGAGTATGGCGATACCACATGTTTGAGACTTTTACACAGCCTGGCCACATACAGAGGCCCAACATCCAAGTAGCACCTCCAGGCATTCTAGCAGCATTAATTGCACATATCATTTTCTGACTACCGATCACATTTTTGAAGGCCCTTCATATATCTAACACATAGCAGGTACATACCAAATAACAAAAGATTACCTGTGGTTTTAGAAGTGCAGTGGTCCACAGAGGAGAGCATCGGTCCAGGCAGCAGGCAGGGATGAGGTCAGCGACAGCAAAAGCAATCATCCAGGCAGCAGGCAGGAATACTGTCCATAGTTCGCACAGGCAGAGATACTGTCAGCACAGCCAGAGCACAGCCAAAGCACAGGTCCAGGTAGCAGGCAGAGGTGTCCCGGCAGAAATGCTGTCCAAAGTCAGTAGAGGCAGCAGGCAGATATATGGTCAACACAGCCAAAGTATTGGTCCAAGCAGCAGGAAGAAACATGGTCCATAATGTCATGGGTCATTACAGGCAGTAATATGGTCAGCACAGCCAAATTATTGGTCCAGGCAGCAGGAAGGACCATCAAGCTTAGGGCCAGGGGGACAGGGGTAGAGGCTTCTCCCACCCAAATCGCTTTGAAGCCTCCGGGCAACCAGACCCTGTTCTTGGAGCACAGAAAACGAAAAACTGTTTTTCTCTACTCAGAACGCTATTCTGAAGCCCCTCACATATGTGAGACCCCTGTGTACTAAAAGTAGATGGCCAAAAGATCAGTCCAAGTGGCAGGCAAAAACATGGTCGATTAACAGGCCAAGGTCGGTACACGTGGAAGTCAGAAACGTGGTTTAAATCGGCAGGCAGAGGCATCGTCGGTAAACAGGCCAGGGTCAGGTAATTAACATGGAAGGTAGTTAGTAACATGGTAGCAGGCAAATAGGGAAGTGGCAGTCTGTTAATAATAAGGGGAACTAATGGATGTATGATAATTTTTGAAGCAATTTCCGATGCACAGGCCAGGTTGGGAGGGACAATCGGGACAATAATAGCTGGTGTCTCTTCTTACTCCTCCTCTGCTGCATACACGGCATTTCTTTTGGCGTCTTCTTCCAGATTCTGTGGGGGGGATGCTAAAGGGATAGTGTCACTCGTGAAGCCGACTCACACTATCAGAGCGAATGCTTCCTGGGGCGGGATCTTGTTGGTAAATGAGGGCATCGATGATATCTTCGATATATTGGAGGTAGTGGAGTCGGTGATTTTGAGTTGCTTTTTGGTAGCAGACAAACAAATTAAAAAGGGCCATGTGAAACAGGTGAAACGCAACTTTTTTGTGCCAATAATGGGACTTTCTGGTTGATAAGTAGGGCTGTAGCATCTGGTCGTTTAAATCCACCCCCCCCCCATGTACAAATTGTAGTCGTGGACACATTCAGGCTTTACAATGGAGCCGCGTCTTCTTGGGATCTCCACCATGGTGTCATTGTGGATCGTAGAGAGGATGTGGACATCTTTCTTGTCCCTCCACTTCATGGCCAACACCTCCTCGTTCCTCATGGATGCCGATTCTCCAGGTCGCAATTTTTTTGTCAATAAATTTTGTGGGAATCCCTTCCGGTTTTTTTTGAAGGTACCGCAGGCCGGGGTTTGTTTACTGTAAAGGTGGCGAAAAAGGGGCAGGCTGGTATAATAATTATCAACATATAAATGGTAACCTTTTCCGAACAGGGGGTATGCCAACTCCCAGACAATTTTCCCACTGGTTCCAATATATGTGGGGCAATCACGGGGCTGGAGCTGGGAGTCTTTGCCTTCGTAGATCCTGAATTTGCAGACGTATCCAGTGGCTCGATCACATAATTTATTTAATTTTAACCCATACCTGGCTCTCTTGCTTGGTATGTACTGCTTGAACTGCAGTCGGCCGGTGAAATGTACGAGGGACTCGTCCACACAAATTTTTTGGTCTGCGATGAAAACTTCTTCAAATCGCTGGGAAAAGGCATTGATTAGGGGGCGTATCTTGTACAATTTGTCGTAGTTGGGATGATCTCGGGGAGGGCACTGTGAATTGTCATTGAAGTGGAGAAAGCGCATAATCATGTCGTATCTTTTCCTGGACATGACAGCGGAATATATGGGCATGTGTTGGATGGGGCGTTTGGACCAATATGAATGGACTTCGTTCTTTTTTGTAAGCCCCATATTGAACATAAGGCCCAAAAATAATTTAAATTCCTCCAATGTTAGACGCCGCCACTGGAACATGCGGGCGTAGGAAGAATCGGGGTTGGCAGCAATAAATTGGGATGCATACAGATTCGTTTGATCCACTATATTCTGCAGCAAATCTTGTGGGAAAAATAAACAAAAATAATCAAATTTAGAAAAATTTGTAGTGTCGGGCTGCACACCTGGCTGTGCGGTGAAAGGGGGGATGATAGCGGATCCTGAGTTGGCAGGCAACCATAAGGGGTTTGCCAGGGCATCGGGAAGGTAGGATTGGGGCTGGATTCTTCGGGTTGGGCGTGCATTTCCATTGCTTGTACTGGGCTCCTCTTCCTGGGGTATGGCGCTGCTGGTGGTGGGCAGTTCTCCTGATCTTGGTGCTGATCTTGGTGCTGATCTTGGTGCCGATCGCATTCTTTTGGGAGGGACGGTTTCCTCCGGGGACTCGGACTCTGAGCCACTATCCTCCACTGGCTCGTATTCCGAACCAGAATCGGATAATGGGAGCTCCCCGCTGCTCTCATCATCCGACATGGCAAGAATGGCATATGCCTCCTCAGGTGTGTAAACCCTTTGGGACATTATGGCAGTGCTTATTGGTGGGCCTGTGTAATGGTACTGCTGGTGGTAGTGGTGGCGGTCTGTGTGGTAGTACCGATGGAGGTATTAGTGGTGGGCCTGTGTGGTGGTACCGATGGCGGTATGGGTGGTGGTGGTACCAATGGCGGTACAGGTGGTGGTGGTACCGATGGCGGTACGGGTGGTGGTGGTGGCGGCGGTACCGATGGCGGTACAGGTGGCGGTACGGGTGGTGGTGGTAGCGATGGCGGTATGGGTGGTGGTGGTACCGATGGCGGTACAGGTGGTGGTGGTACCGATGGCGGTACAGGTGGTGGTGGTACGGGTGGTGATGGTACCGATGGCGGTACAGGTGGTGGTACAGGTGGTGGTGGCACTACCGACGGTGGTACGGGTGGTGGTACTGGTGGTGGTACCGATGGCGGCACTAGTGGTGATACTGGTAGCGGGCCTGTGTGGCAGTATAGATGCTGGGCCTGGTGGCGGTACTGGTGGTGGTACTGGTACCGATGGCGGTACTGGTAGCCTGTGTGGCGGTGCCAATGGCGGTACCGATGGAGGTGGGCCTGTGACAGATGATTGACAGATGGGCTGATTGATTGACAGATGGGCTGATTGATTGATTGACAGATGGGGTGATTGATTGACAGATGGGCTGATTGATTGACAGATGGGCTGATTGATTGACAGATGGGCTGATTGACAGATGGGCTGATTGACAGATGGGCTGATTGACAGATGGGCTGATTGGCTGGGCTGATTGATGTGCTGGGCTGTGTGACAGGTCCTCTTTATGGGGGGGGCGTGTTGTGCACTGTAAATTTATGTAGACAAACTACACTGAGCTAACTTACTGATCTCTTCTCTCTCCTCACAGATCGGTGTGTGAGGAGAGAGCAGGGATCAGGTAGTAACTCCTGTGGAGTTTGTTTACATTTGTGACCGGCTGTGATTGGACACAGCCGGTCACGTGGTAAACAGCCAATTCATTGGCTGTTTACTCTGATCGGGGACGCGCTGTGTCCAAGGGACACTCGCCTTCCCCGATCCCCGCTCTGCAAGCCTGTGGCGGCGCGCACGGAGCGCGCCGCCGAGTTTGTTTTGACAGGTGATCGGCTGTGACTTTGACACAGCCGATCACATGGTAAACAGCCAATGAAATTGGCTGTTTACCGTGATCGGGGAAGCGCTGTGTCCGAGGGACACATGCCGTCCCCGATCACCGCGCTGCGCGCCCCCGCGGGCGCGCGCAAGGCAATATCCTGCAGGACGTCATATGACGTCCAGTATCGATATTGCAACCACTTCCCGGACGTCAATTCGCTATTGACTGGGCGGGAAGTGGTTAAAATGACTGCTCCCGAAAAACGGCCTATTTTAAAACTTATTTTTGCATTGATACATGTCCCCTGGTGCAGAACCCGGGTTCCCAAACTCTGTTTAGGACAATAACATGGATAATAGTCGTTATAATTAGCACTTTAGAATTCGAACGTTCGCATCCATTGTATTTAATAGGGTTCTAATGTTCGTGCGAACTTTCGGTCCGTTCGCGGGTTCTGGTGCGAACCGAACCCGGGGGTGTTCGGCTCATCACTACTCATATGTGTATTTTATATGCCTGAAGCATCCGTTGTCGCTAGATTGACCCCTCACCTGCTGCTGTGGTTTGCTGCTGCTCCATTTTTATGGTGACGCACCTGACCAGGTATGCGGGACGAGGACACTTTTTGTCCTCAAGGTTCTCCTTTTGAATTTCGTGACAAGTTTCCCCTTGTCCCCATATTCCTACTTGTCATTTTGAATTTTTTAGTTCACACAGCCAATATGGCTAGTTACTGGGTTTACCAAAAAATTGGAAATCAGTATTCACCAAGATACATGCAACTATGCTACCTAAGTTTAGCACAGCTATATTGTTATATTTTGTTCTCATTACATGGTACACTTATGCTTTTTCTATTTCAACTGATATTATTAAATAATCTCTCCCTCATGATGCAGCTCTATTCAATGCAATATGGCGTAGCCTCCCCAACGCTGGTCCCCTACTCAATACTATTAACCTCCATGGTCCACCTCCCCCAGTTATACCTTTTTACTTTAAAAAATGACGGGTCTTAGAATAATATCCCATAATGTCCAGGGCTTCAACTCACCACATAAGCGGAAAAAAGCTTTCAATCACTATAAACGACTGGGTGCAGACATCATCTTGCTACAAGAAACCCATTTTGCATCCTCCAACCCCCCTAACTATTTTGATAGAACCTACAACCAATACCACTATACTACATTTACCAACAAGACCCGTGGAGTTGCAATTTTTGTACGCAACTCCATTATCTTTGACATACAGTCTGTCTTTAAAGACGCTGAGAGTCGATACATCATTCTTAAAGGTACCATAAATAATCGAGCAATTACCATTGCCTCAGTGTATGCTCCAAACGACTCACAGTCAACTTTTTTCACTAAATTTTTTGAGACCCTGGATCGATATAACTCCCCACATATGGTGTTGGGAGGAGATTTCAATCTCGCGGCTCACCCTGCCCTTGACAGGAGTAGAGTCACCCCTTCTTCTAAGGCCTTTTCCAAGTCCATTAACCGCTCCATTAATAAACTACAACTTGTAGACTCTTGGAGGGCCCACAACACAGGGGTAAAAGCATTCACACAATATTCTCATCCCCATGATTGTTATGCCAGGTTGGACTATATTTTCTGTACCCCCATCATCCTAGCAAATTCCTCCCAAGCCCATATACACCCATGCCCATGGTCTGACCACAACATAACATCCCTTAAAACCTCTGCTATAGGCCTCTCCCCCTCCCCCTTTAATTGGCGTCTCAATGATTCTCTAAAACATCTCCAACATTCAATTAATGTCCGCCCACATAGAGAACTACTTTATTGATAACACTAATGTTGAGACCCCTCCCACCACTCTGTGGGTTGCACATAAGGCTGTCATACGGGGCCACCTAATCAATTTAGCCGCCTCCAAAAACAAGGAGAGACTTACAGATATCAAATGCCTAACAAAAGATCTGGAGCGCCTATACAACAAGCTACAACACTCCCCCTCTCAAGAAATTACCTCTCAAATAAAATCTAAAAGAGAAGCTTTTGATCTCATCCTCTCCGCAAGCACTGAAAGATCCCTTAGATTTTCGAAAGCAACATTTCTACTACACTGTAACTCTCCTTCTGCCGCTTTTGCTAGAAAACTCAACCAAGATAACAGACCCACCCACTTATACAAACTCAGAGACCATAGAGGTAATCTAGCTACACACCCCAAAGAGGTACTTAAAATATTCACCTCTTTCTATAAGGAGCTATTGTCCAATCCTAAAGGCCGCCCTGATAGGACTTCCCTAGCTTGGCTGGACAGCCTGCAACTTCCCTCACTAAACCAACCACAGATTGACTCTCTTAAGAAACCCTGTACCGAGGCTGAGGTCATCTCAATATTCAAATCTCTTAAAAATTCTACAGCCCCTGGCCCAGATGGGTATTCATCCCTTTACTACAAGAAATTTCCCCCTTTACTAGCTCCTAGTCTTTCTAGACTATTTAACTATATCCTGGAGGGCAATTATTTTCCGGAGGAAATGCTCCTTGCTAATCTATCCCTTCTCCCTAAACCCCATAAAGACCACTCCCTCCCCCAAAACTTTCGCCCCATATCGGTCCTTAACAACGACCTTAAAATATTTGGTAGGATTCTGGCTGACAGACTAGCAAAAGTCATCTCACCCCTGGTGCACCCAGACCAAACAGGTTTTATACCTGGCCGTCAAATAGTAGATAACATCAGGATGGTTACTAATTAGAGGTCGACCGATATGGGTTTTTCGCTGGCCGATGCCGATATTTAGAAATTTGGGCGGCCGATGGCCGATTTTTGTGGCCGATTTTTGTGGCCGATTTTTGTGTGGCCGATTAAAAAAAAAAAAAAAAAAAAAACCCTCACCCACTCCACTCCTTCCTGCTTACTCCCGTCACTCTAGCACACACTTGATGTCCTCAGTACAGATGGCACTGGCAGGTGGCACTGGTTTGGAACTGGCAGGTGGCACTGGTGTGGAACTGGCAGGTGGCACTGATTGACACTAGCAGATGGCGCTGGTTTGGAACTGACAGTTGGCACTGGCAGGTGGCACTGGTTTGGAACTGGCAGGTGGCACTGGTGTAGAACTGGCAGGAGGCACTGATTAGCACTGGCAGGTGGCACTGATTAGCACTGACAGGTGGCACTGATTAGCACTGGCAGGTGGCACTGATTGGCACTAGCAGATGGCACTGATTGGCACTAGCAGATGGCGTTGGTTTGGAACTGGCAGGTGGCACTGGTGTGGAACTGGCAGGTGGCACTGATTGGCACTAGCAGATGGCGCTGGTTTGGAACTGACAGTTGGCACTGGCAGGTGGCACTGGTTTGGAACTGGCAGGTGGCACTGGCAGGTGGCACTGGTGTGGAACTGGCAGGAGGCACTGATTAGCACTGGCAGGTGGCACTGATTGGCACTAGCAGATGGCGCTGGTTTGGAACTGACAGATGGCACTATTGGCACTGGCAGGTGGCACTGATTGGCACTAGCAGGTGGCACTGGTTTGGAACTGACAGATGGCACTGGCAGGTGGCACTGGTTTGGAACTGACAGATGGCACTATTGGCACTGACCGGCACTGATTGGCACTAGCAGGTGGCACTTGTTTGGAACTGACAGATGGCACTAGTTTGGGACAGATGGCACTGATTGGCAGTGGCGCTGGCTGGCGGTGGCGGGTGGCGCTGGCTGGCGGTGGCTGGCGCTAGCTGGCGGTGGCAGGTGGCGCTGGCTGGTGGCGGGCGGCGCTGGCTGGCGGTGGCGGCGGGTGGTGCTGGCTGGCGGTGGCGTTGACTGGCGCTGGCTGCCGGTGGCGGGTGGCACTGGCTGGAGGTGGCGGGTGGCACTGGCTGGCGGTGGCGGGTGGCACTGGCTGGCGGTGGCGGGTGGTGCTGACGGTGGCTGGCGGTGGCGGGTGGCACTGGCTGGCGGTGGCACTGGCTGGCGGCACTGACAGATTGCACTGATTTTGCAGACCCAGCAGCTAAATTACATCAGCCAATGATTGGGCTGCTTTAGAAAGGGGGCGGGGCCACATACACATAGCGACCCGCCCAGATACCATCCCATTAGCTGGTGTAATATAGCTGCTGGGTCCCGCCCACCCCGGCCGGGTCCCGCCCACCCCGACATCGAGCTGACAGCTCCTCTCTCTCTCTCCTTTTTGCTCACACACTCAGCGGCTCTGGCTGCATCAAGCGCCGCGCTGAGTGTGTGAGCAGAGAGGAGAGAGAGACAGAGAGGAGCTGTCAGCTCGATGTCGGGGTGGGCGGGACCCGGGCCGGGGTGGGCGGGACCCAGCAGCTATATTACACCAGCTAATGGGATGGTATCTGGGCGGGTCGCTACGTGTATGTGGCCCCGCCCCCTTTCTAAAGCAGCCCAATCATTGGCTGGTGTAATTTAGCTGCCGGGTCCCGCCCACCTCCGACATCAAGCTGACAGCTCCTCTCTGTCTCTCTCTCCTCTCTGCTCACACACTCAGCGCGGCGCTTGATGCAGCCAGAGCCGCTGAGTGTGGAGAAGGAAGAATGAGCGGAGGTCAGTCTGAAATATCGGCCTAATCTTGATAATAAATCGGCCGATGCCGATTTATCAAAAATGGCCAAATATCGGCCGATATATCGGCCAGCCGATATATCGGTCGACCTCTATTACTAATATCATCCAAGATGCTAATTTGCACACACGTCAGACATGTCTCCTCAGCCTAGACATACATAAGGCTTTTGACAGTGTAAACTGGTCATACTTGAATCTTCTCCTCCCCAAATTTGGCATCCCAGAAAATTTCCTACAAGGCTTTAATGCCTTATACCATTCACCTCAAACGCGTATCAAAATTCCAGGAAATAATTCAGAATTCTTCCCCCTTGGTAGGGGAACTAGACAGGGCTGCCCAATTTCCCCTCTTCTTTTCGCGTTAGCGATAGAACCCCTTGCCCACGCCATTAGGAACAACACCGACATTAAGGGATACACAATCATTCAAGATGAATTCAAGATCAGCCTCTATGCAGATGATGCCCTCATCTTCCTTACTGAACCCCTCACCTCTATCCCCACCCTACTTAAAGTTCTTAATATATTCCATGATGTCTCTGGCCTTAAGATCAATATAAACAAATGCTCAGCTTTGCCAATCAACCTTCCCCTAAACCTGCAGAACCTTTTACAAAACAATTTCCAGTTCATCTGGTGCCCTCTTTCCTTTAAATACCTGGGTATTCACATTACATCATGCCACAAATCCCTATATAAAACGAACTACCCTCCCCTATTCACACAAATTAGCTCAATTCTTAAATCATGGTCCTCCCTCCATATCTCATTCCTCGGCAGGATATGTGCTGTAAAAATGATCATCATCCCCAAACTGTTATACTATTTCCGTGCCCTTCCCATTAACATATCAAAAACTAGGTTGGATTCTATCCAGAGGATACTTAACAAGTTTATTTGGGCAGAAAAAAAATCAAGATTTAGCTATGCTTTGTTACATAGGCCGCAGTCTAGGGGGGGTCTAGGACTTCCAAACCTTTGGCACTATTTCTTAGCTGCAAGACTCAATCAGCTATGCCAGTGGTTCTCCCCTAACCAGGACATACCCTGGAAAAGATTTGAGTCCACATCCATTCTCCCCTTTCACCTACAGGGGATTCTGTGGTCAAACTCTGTTTTGCACCGCAACCTCCTTAAACACAACATGATAGTAGCCCAATTTCTACAACTCTGGCACAAGATCAGAAGTGCATATGACCTCACCTCCGCCACCCCCCCGCTGGCTTCCTTCCTAGGTGATAGCAGACTGGAATTGGCATACAACAGCAGATCACTATTTTCACTCTGGGTGAAGAATAACCTAACCACTTTAAAATCACTTCAAACCAAATGGGAATTCACTCCTTTCATCACACTCCAATTAAAATATAACCTCTTAGAATCTGAACATGATCGCTATCAACTGATTAGATCATTCTATGCAAAGCATTATTCTTTAAACACTCACCTCTCTAATACCATATTTGAAAAGATATGTATATCCTCTCCTAGAGACAAGGGCCTGATTTCCAGATTCTATCATTTTCTCAGCAACTCCTCACTAGAAGTAAAATCAGCTCCAATGCTTCACTGGGAAACAGAATTAAACTGTTCTTTTTCAGAGGAGTCATGGTGTTCTATGTATAACAACCTCCGTAAGTGCAATAAGGCTATCTCTTCTAGAGAAACCCCAGTGAAATTATTTACTAGATGGTACCTATCTCCCTCTAGACTCCACAAATTTTATCCCTCAGTCTCCCCTAACTGTTTCAGAGGTTGTCTGGAACAGGGTACCATCCTGCACACATTTTGGGACTGCCCTCTCCTAGCTCGGATCTGGCAGATGGCTGCTGATAGATTCGAGCAATCCTCAAAACACAGGATCACCCCTACACCTCAAACATGTTTATTATTTTCTAATATACCTGATATTCCTAGACCCTGCCTCAGATTGTTCCATTCTCTATGCAGTTCTATACAATGGATGATAGCCCTCAATTGGAGGTCCACTAATCTTATCTGGTCACAGGTACTTTCTAGAATGGACACTATTAAAATATCTGAAAAAATCTTTCACACCTTAAATGATAGCCTTCAAACTTATGAATCAAAATGGTCCTACTGGAACATCACTCAACATTAATCCCAAACTTTCCTCATCATACCAGAATCATCTCACCCACCTCCAATCTACCTTCCTATTTTACCATAGATTTATATCAGTAAATGCTCTTCTATGCCCTTTTCTGTATTCTTAATTAGAAATTCCTTAACAATATTGTTGTACCTTTTATTTTTAAGTTGAACTACATGTACCACAGCTGTCTTACTGCTGATCCTTTGTATCATGTATACTTTGTAACTGCCTTATGTTTCTTCCAATAAACTCTTGTAAACAAAAAAAAAAGTGTTTGGGGACCCGGGTTCTGCCCCAGGGGACATGTATCAATGCAAAAAAAAGTTTTAAAAATTGAAGTTTTTAAGAGAGCAGTGATTTTAATAATGCTTAAAATGAAACAATAAAAGTGAAATTTTCCTTTAAATTTCGTACCTGGGGGGTGTGTATAATATGCATGTGAAGTGGCGCTCGTTTCCCATGTTTAGAACTGTCCCTGCACAAAATGTCATTTCTAAAGGAAAAAAAGGCATTTAAAACTCGCTCGCGGCTATTAATGAATTGTCGGCTCCCGGCAATACATAGAAAAGTCATTGATAAAAAAAAAGCGTGGGGGTCCCCCCAAATTCAATTACCAGGCCCTTCAGGTCTGGTATAGATATTAAGGGGAACCCCGCAGCAAATTAAAAAAAAAAATGTGTGCGGTTCCCCCTAAATATAAATACCAGGCCCTTCAGATCTGGCATGGATTTTAAGGGGAACTCCACCCCAAATTTAAAAAAAAATGGCGTGGAGTCCCCCCAAAAATCCATAACAGACCCTTATCCGAGCACGCAACCTGGCAGGCCACAGGAAAAGAGGGGGGGACGAGAGAGCGCCCCCCCCTCCTGAACCGTACCAGGCCACATGCCCTCAACATGGGGAGGATGTCCCCATGTTGATGGGGACAAGGGCCTCATCCCCACAACCCTTGCCCAGTGGTTGTGGGGGTCTGCGGGCAGGGGGCTTATCGGAATCTGGAAGACCCCTTTAACAAAGGGGACCCCCAGATCCCGCCCCCCCATGTGAATTGGTAAGGGGTACATTGTACCCCTACCATTTCACAAAGAAAGTGTAAAAAAATGTGAACAAAAACACACAAACACCTTGGAAAAGTCCTTTATTAAAAATAAATAAATAAATTCAAAAAAAACATTCCAGCGATGAAATCCAGTGTCCCGTGGCGATCCAATGTCCAGCGCTGTCCATCATTGGCTGAGCCTGAGCGGACCTGATGGGGAACTTCCTCCACAGTTTATTAAATGTATAGACCCGCCCCTTCTAAAGTTCCCCATCAGGTCCGCTCAGTCAATGACTAGGTGTAAGGCTAAGCGGACCAGATGCGGAACGTGAGAAGGGGCGGGTCTATTCATGTATTACACAGTGAAGGAAGTTCCCCATCAGGTCCGCTCAGGCCAATGACATAGGCGGGGTCTGACATACGAGGGGGCGGACCTGATGGGGAACTTCCTTCACTGTGTAATACATGAATAGACCCGCCCCTTCTAAAGTTCCCCATCAGGTCCGCTCAGCCAAAGACTAGGTGTAAGGCTAAGCGGACCAGATGCGGAACATGAGAAGGGGCGGGTCTATTCATGAATTACACAGTGAAGGAAGTTCCCCATCAGGTCCGCCCCCTCGGTATGTCAGACCCCGCCTACGTCATTGGCCTGAGCGAACCTGATGGGGAACTTCCTTCACTGTGTAATACATGAATAGACCCGCCCCTTCTCACGTTCCACATCTGGTCCGCTTAGCCTTACACCTATTCATTGGCTGAGCCGACCTGATGGGGAACTTTAGAAGGGGCGGGTCTATACATTTAATAGACTGTGGAGGAAGTTCCCCATCAGGTCCGCTCAGGCTCAGCCAATGACAGACAGCGCTGGTAATCGAATCGCCGCGGGACACTGGATTTCCTAGCTGGAATGTTTTTTGTTTTTTTTTAAATAAAGGACTTTTCCAAGGTGTTTGTGTGGACTTCATGTTACTTGCACAATTTATCTATTTTATATACACTTTTTATTACTAATTTAGCACAATTGTTTACTTATTTCCTCTATTGTTTGTGTTGTGTTGCACATATTAATTGCTGCTTTCCTTATGTTTTTTAGCACAGTTTTTATACTTATTTGTATTCTAGTTGCAGTGCCATAGTCTTTCCATTTCAGGATAATGGATTGAACAGTGCTCCATGAGATATTCAAAGCTTGGGATATTTTACTATAACTAAACCCTGCTTTAAACTTCTCCACAACTTTATCCCTGACCTGTCTGGTGTGTTCCTTGACCTTCATGATTCTGTTTGTTCACTAAGGTTTTCTAACAAACCTCTGAGGGCTTCACAGAACAGCTGTATTTATACTGAGATTAAATTGCACACAGGTAGACTCTATTTACTAATTAGGTGACTTCTGAAGGCAATTGGTTCCACTAGATTTTAGTTAGGGGTATCAGAGTAAAGGGGCTGAATACAAATGCACGCCACACTTTTCACATATTTATTTGTAAGAAATTTTGAAAACCATTTATCATTTTCCTTCCACTTCACAACTTTATATTGGTCTATCACATAAAATCCCAATAAAATACATTTATCATTTTGGTTGTAACCTAACAAAATGTGGAAAATGTCATGGAGTATGAATACTTTTTCAAGGCACTGTATGTAACCCCCCAAAAAAACAACTTCAAAATATGCTGTACATGGTATTGGTACAATACCTCCTTCACAAACTCTTCCCTTTTTTAGATAGTTTACCCTGGAGATGCCAAGAAGAGGTGGTCATCTTTATCCACATATGGTGAAACTTCACAGTCATACAAAATGTCTGGCAGGTACTCAAATGGCAAATCCCCACAATAATTGATGAAACACCAAACCTGACTTACATTTCCCATGACAGACTACTACAATACACACTTACCTGGGCCTGTTGGCTAAACTTTATAACAACCCTAGCATACACCCAAGTAAAGTCCACTCCCTTACCCCAAAATCAAACCAAGTAGCAAGACCCCCCTCTTATTTACCCACTACCTGACATTCCTCATCCTGCATTTCGCATTAGCATAATGTAACTACTGCTATCTTCTACTCAGATTAAATATTTCCTGCCTCCCCCTTTTTTATCCTCCAATCCCCTCCCCCTATCCCTACCTCTTCCCACTACCACTTTTCCCCTGATCCTATACCTACACCCCAACCATTCCTAAAAACCATAGGCCCACACCTTGTCCTGTACCCTGAACCCTACGACCATCCTTTCAAGTTAGACATTTTCCTAAATACGCAAAATAAAGCTGGATATCAACATTTGGTAATAACACCAGGGATTGTTGATTTAGCAAATATTAACGAATAACAATTTGCCTTCTGAGGGAATCAGGAAAGAATTTATTTTTTCCCTGCTGAAGAAAATCGAAGCAAGCTTTATATAGGGTTTTATTTGTCTTCCAAAATATGAAAAATACCAGCACTACAACCCCAATGTATGTTTAGGGCAAGCTAGAGATTTCTTCACTCACCATGTCTGACCAGCAGTCTCCAATCCACACACAAAATTTTAGATAAAATTACTCTTTATTCAATCAAAAGGAATGCACATACTCCAAAACACATCCAACACTGATGCATGTCAGTCTACAAAGTCCACTTTTTTGTCTTCTCCTGGACTTATTGTGGGTAAAGGGTTCTGTATATGGAGGTACAGTATATGAGGTGTATATATATATATATATATATATATATATATATATATAAAGAAATATATTTAATTATTCTGTTTATTTTTTTATTTTTTTCTAGTGGTTTAACTATATGGACTTATGTCTTTTTTCTAACTATGTAAAGCCCTTAGGCATGGTTTTGTGAAAACTAGACTGTGGAATACAAGTCAGATGTTTTGCTACAATAGAAACTGCAGAAAACCTTAAAAAAGACTTGGGGACAGGGCAGGAGTTTTACACCAAAAAACATATTGTCAAAGATATACTTTAGAAAAAATTGACCAGCAGCAAGATTGGCAATGTAATATCCCCTCAGGCTCATTCATAGGTGGTGGGCAAAGCTATGTGTTTATGTGGCATTTTCTGTATTCAGCATTTCTTATTTTTCATTCAAGTTTTAGTTTATTATCTGAATAGAGTCAGTACAATCTTTACAGAAAAAAGTACAATGTAGTATCACAATATAATATGCAAGCGAACAAGTTAAATATCAGTAGATCTCAAAATACAATATTACCATGTTGGAATACATCAATGCAAAAATATCATAAAAACTGAAAATATTGAAATATATTTATCAAAAATAGGAGTAACCCCCTACCTCTACACCCCCTCATTCTAACCTTCCCTTCTTCGAAAGAAAGTAGCAATGATGGCCTATTAAATATCTCAAAATATATGTATATAGTTACCAGAAGATGAGGAGATCCTCCATTCCCCCAGACAACCCTAAAGGGAACATACTGTGCCTGAGAAGGCAAGAGGAGCTCCCTCACCCCCCCCCCCCCAAGCAACCCAAAATATTTTATTTATTTTTGAGAAAACATATAACCTTAATTTGAGTATATATAATAGGAAATATAGTAGTCTACTATAAGTTTAACTGGGTGTAAAAAATCCTTCTCAAAATAATAAATCAAAGTCAAATGTTCTGAAGTCTTAAAACAATCTAGTGCAAATACCTATTGTTTATATTCCATATAACAAAAATAAATAAGAATGGGAGAAAGAGAGAAAAGAAGAGAAAATATTTAGTGTTCAGTAGGAAAAAAAGGAAGAAAAATAAAAAGAAAGAAAGCCTACCTGCTCAATGTAAACATCAATATTCAGCGATTGGTGTTGCTAATTACTTAAGGGGTGTAGGAATTCCCAAAAATTGTATCCAAGGTTCCCATATAGAATTAAATTGAGTAGATCTGTCCAACGTTGAACTAATCATTTTTTCCTGTTCCATTATCCACGTAACTTTTCTCTTCATACATAAAAGAGAAACTGATGTTTTTTTCCATGCTTTGGCAATGGTTATTCTAGCCCCTGTAAGTATGAATAGAATCAGTTTTCTGGAGGGAGGGGCTATCTGATGAGGGCGTTCGTGTGGAGCAGCGGCTAGATCCCATGCCTGAAACTCCCTCGGCGGAGGACAGCTGGTCGGCGTGGAGGCAACACGAAACAGCATGAACAGCATGATCAGCAGGAAAGAGCAGCTGAAGCTGAAGTAATGCTGAGGAAGCTATGCCCCGGACCCTGGACACCTGTAGCCCCGCTGAAGTCCCGCTGAAGCCCCACTCCTCCCCGCACCTCGCCGCACTTCCCTGAACTTTCTGGTACCTTTCTGCGTAGAGTTCATAGCGAAGGACTGTAGTGCAGTCCTCTCGCTCCCGGATCCTGGAGACACTGGAGACACTGAAGTCCCGCTGAAGCCCCGCTCCTCACCGTACCTCGCCGCACTTCCTTGCACATCCCGGACCCTGGAGATATTGGAAGACGGCAAATACTACACCAGACGCATGGGAGGCACTGCGCACAGGCCCCTCCCCCCTCTCCCCAGGCTCCGACAGAGGAGCGCAGGACAGATACAGGGACTGAAGGAGGAGAGTGTACAGGCTTAAGGAGATCCCAGAACACCTGATAACCACCTGATAACTGATAGAACCGCGATCTGACACGATCCTGCTGTTCTGAGCCAACGGGAGAGTCAGGGGTAAGTCTCTTACATTCATATACTGGACTGCATAAAATAGATTGTATATGTAAAGTTTTTGAACTGAGAATCTCATTGAGACCTGCTGAGACCCCGCTGAGACCCCCTAGAAAACCTATAATCTATAACCTATAACCTATGACTTATAACAACCAGTAATAGGTTTGTGGGAACTCATCAGTTGGATACCCTGGGTAGAGAAATTTACTCCCTAGTTTCGGAGGTTGTGTCTGAGTTTCTGATCAAAGGAGGAAGGACAGTGACGTGTCTCTCTTTTTTTTTTTTTTTTACCGCCATCCCCTTTTTTTTTTTTGATCCCCGATCTTTCACGTTTGATTCTCTCCCATATGGGTCTATGTGCTGGAGTAACTAGGAGCTACTCGTATGGCTGAGATTAGTTACAATTTTTTTTATTTTTTGTATCTGTTTTATCTATCTGTCTTATCTATTAGTACGCCCTGCTTACTTGGCTTGCTACGTTGCTACGGTGGACTATCTCTAAAATAAGCGGGCGTGGTGGAGGCCTGGACTACCTGAAAGGCTAACGAGTCATTCAGATATGAGAGGTAGACCAGTAAGGGGAGCCGGGGCAAGCACCCCAAAAATGAGCGCCAGGCTCCCCTTACTGGTCTACCTCTCATATCTGAATGACTCGTTAGCCTTTCAGGTAGTCCAGGCACTATTAAAAAAATATATGATACAGAATGGAGCCAAAGATAGCCCCAGTAAGCAGTTAGGGGCCAAAAGTAAAACAACAGAGGCCCAGCAGAAAAATGATCAGAAGAGAAAATCAGGGAAGTCAGGGAGCGGACTACAGGTCATGAAGGAGACAGCAGTAGAAGTAGAGGAAGAAGAAATAATTGAGATCAGACAAGAAGATCGACTTCCAACTAAAGGAGAAATGGTAGAAATGTTTTCTAGATTGGAAACTTCATTCACTAGAATGGAGATATTATTAAAAGGGGAAATAGCTATATTACATGAGGACATGAATCATATATTAAGAACAGTCGAGGAAACAGAAGAAAAGCTAGACTCCCAAGCGGCCGAGGTAACAGAATTAAAAGCTCAGATGAAAGAGATACAAAGAGAGCAAATGTATATGAGATACAGTATAGAAGACCAGGAAAACAGTAACAGGAGAAAAAACCTGAGGATTAGAGGTTTACCGGATCAGCAAGTAGAAGATTTACAAGAAAAAATGGATAAAGTGTTCGGGCACATGTTGGGGAAAATGGAAACCGATAAAATAAAATTTGAAAGAATCCACAGGATCAGGAAACCCGCAGGAATACCAGGAGAAATCCCGAGAGATGTGATTGTACGATTTCACAATTTTCAGGATAAAGAACGGATTCGGCTTGGTTTAAAAGCTAGTACCTCGGCCACTTATGAAGATACTAACCTACAGATTTTCCCAGATCTGGCAGCTGAGACCTTAAATAGGAGAAGAACTCTGAAACCTCTGTTGGAACATTTGAAATTGCATAACATTCAATATTCATGGGGCTTCCCAGCCTGCCTAATTGGACGTAAAGATGGGCGATCAGCGACTCTGAGATTTCCGGAAGATATGCTGACATTTTTCAATAGACTAGATATCCCAGAATTAGAGATTCCGGGATGGTGGGAGCCACAAGAAAAGAATACTAATAAAGAGGATACACATACATGGCAGCTGAAGCCAAGGAAAAATAGAGGGAAGTAACGTCAGAAAACAATACAGAAGAAGAAAAAGAAGGGAAGAAAAAGAAAAGGAAGACAGGGTTTTTGGACTGGGGAGGTGCCGGGTAGCGGGGAAACAGTAGGGAAAGGGTGAAGGGTAGGGATGGGTAAGCCAAGATAAAGAAAAAGCCAAGGGAGCAGTAGGGGCATGGGAGTCCCCCCAATACATGGGGGGTGGTAGAGGCTCCGGCAGAGGCCCAAGTTAAAGTCCAACCTCGAGGGGGGAGTACCGTAGGGCCAGATGGAGAGGGTAGGCCACGGATCTCTGGGCCATGGGAAGGCCAAATGTCCCCATTCAGGAAGGGGAGGGTGGGATAGGAGAGGGAGGGTTATGGGGGGGAAGGTGGGGGGGGAGGGGGAGAGGGCAGGGGGGATCTCTAGGAAAACCACAAAGGATATTGCTCTGTTCTCTCACTGGGGCTCTTTCTCAGGTGAAAAATGATAAACATAAAAATTATTTCATATAATGTTCGTGGGTTAAGTGACCCTATAAAAAGCGCAAATATAATTTGAGAAATGAGTTCCATAAAGGCTGAAGTGGTACTATTGCAGCAGACACACTTTTTTCAGGGCTCAAACCGGAGAATTATCTCAAATTAATATCCCCTCTGGTACTATTGGGACTCACCGATAAGACGTGCTAAAGAAGTGGCCATACGGTTTGCCAAGGGATCCCGATTCATATTGGAGGAGAGGAAAACAGACCCGGAAGGGCGCTACCTATTTATAAGGGGTAAATTGAACGAAGAGGAGGTATCATTGGCAAACGTATATGGCCCAAACAAAAAGTCAAATAACTTCTTAATGGGGGTTATGGATGATTTCATGGATTTCAAGAAAGGGGGGGCTATCATGGCAGGAGACTTCAACCTTTGCTTGGACCCAAAGATGGATAGCACGTCGCTTGTACCGGGGACTGGAATAGCCCAGAGGAATAAACTAAAAAAGAGAATGCATCAACATCAATTAGTGGATGTGTGGAGATCTCAACATCTAAAACAGCGGGATTTTACGTTCTATTCCTCGGTACATGGGACATACTTAAGATTAGATTTTTTCTTGGTAGAACACCAGTTATTAGAATCAGTGGAAGACACGGACATAGGTATAACAACATTCTCAGACCATGCGCCAATAATACTTCAACTAAAGATAGGAGAGTCCCCAAAGAGAAATAATAACTGGAAACTAAAACGAAGAGCTTTTACAGGATAAAATAATTGTCCAAAGAATAAAAAACGAACTAGTATTATTTTTCAGAGAGAATGCTATAGAAGATATGTCAGAGGCAGTGATATGGGAAGCCCATAAGGCCTATATAAGGGGTATTCTGATTAGGGAGGGCGCAGAAAAAAAGAAAAAAACTAAGGAGAAAAAAAACTACATTAATAAAAGAAATCTCCAACTTAGAACAGCTACACAAGAGTACCAGAAAAAAAGAAATTATATTGATGCTGAGTGCGAAAAGAGAAGAGTTGAGAGAAGTAATAGAGCAAGATACTAGAACTGTCTTTAACCAAATTAAGAAAGAGAGATACCAACACGGTAATAAACCCGGGAAATATCTGGCAAAGTTACTAAAAAAGAAAAAATCAGTCAACTTCATAGAGAAAATACAAACAAGTTCGGGGGAATTAAGATATAAAACAACAGAAATAGCAAAAAAAATCAGGAATTTTATGGAAAACTTTACTCAATTAATGCAAAAGAGACAAAAGAAGAATTAAAACAAAAGAAGGAAAAAACAAAAGCTTTCTTAAATGAGATAAAATAAGAGAAAATCCCAGAAGATAAAATTAGTTTCTTAGAGGCCCCAATAACAGAGGAGGAAATAATAAAAAATAATACAAGATCTACCCAATGGGAAAAGCCCAGGACCAGACGGCTTTACGATACTTTATTATAAGAAATTCTTAGAAATTTTGACCCCGAAACTGTGTTCCTACTTGAACGGGGTAGGTGGGAAATGGGAGTTGAGGAAAGAAGCATTAGAAGCTACTATAACTATTATATTAAAAGAAGGTAAAGACAATACACTTTGTTCTAGTTATAGACCAATCTCACTCCTGAACATAGATACCAAGATATTCTCAAAGGTACTCGCTTCCAGGATGAAAACAATTATGAAGGAAATGGTCCATGCAGACCAAGTTGATTTCAGCCCAGGAAGAGAGAGTAGGGACAACGGTATCAGAACCCTTTTGGCTATACAGAAAATTAAAGAGAGTGGGGCCCCAGGTCTACTCCTGTCAATAGACGCCGAAAAGGCTTTTGACAGGGTAGACTGGGGCTTCATGCAGAGTACACTAAAGGCTATAGGCTTGGGACCCAGAATGACCTCTTGGATAAAATCACTATATAATACACCAACAGCTAGAATTAAAGTAAACGGGTTTGTCTCAGCTCCTTTTGAAATGAAGAATGGCACTCGACAGGGGTGCCCATTGTCACCGCTGCTGTTTGTCCTTACCTTAGAACCCTTGTTAAAAGGAATAAGGAGGAATGTAAATATAAGGGGGATAAAAGTAGGGGAAGAAGAGCATAAACTTGCAGCGTATGCTGATGACATAATATTCTACGTAACACATCCTAGAATAACTCTGCCTAACATAATGAAAGCCTTAAAAGATTTTGGAAAAATATCTAACTTTAAAATAAACCTGGCAAAATCCGAAATTTTGAGTCTTAATATCCCTAAAGCAGAAAGGAATACCTATCAAAAAGATTTCCCATTTCGATGGGGTATAAAAGAACTGAAGTATCTCGGTGTCAAGATAACAACTACTAATGAGACAATATACAAAGCCAACTATATTCCACTACTAAACAACATCAAAGCTGAACTTAATAGAATAACACCGGGACAATTATCTTGGAGTGGCAGAATAAATATTTATAAAATGGTAATTCTGCCTAATATAATGTATAAATGGAAAATGTTACCAATCCCAATACCACAAGCATTCTTTAATAAATTACAGTCAATGTTCCTAAAATGTATATGGTGTGGGGAAAAAAACACAAATTAAACTTACACTTTTGACTAAGGAAAATGCACAAGGGGGACTAGGGGCACCTGATTTGAGAAATTATTATTTTGCAATTGTTTTATCACGAATAATAGAATGGGCTAAAAATAACTTAGAAAAAAGATGGGTGAATATGGAAGCTACTATATGTAAAGCATCACTGGGAAAGGTAATATGGATTCTCGAACAATATCGGGAACTTAGCACTGATATACACAACATCACTAGAAATGCACTTAAAATATGGGACAAAATTCACAAAAAAGAGAAATGGGAGTTCAATTCACCTTTAATACCATTAACCAACACAAAATATTTTACACCGGGTGTTGAAAAATTATTTGGAAAATGGATTATGCAAGATAATTTACAACTGAAAGATGTAATGGAGAAAGATAAACTGCTAGGGTATCAAGAATTAAAAAACAAACGGGAACTGCTGTTGCTAGATGAATGGCGGTATGCTCAGTTAAAAAATTTATTTGAAAAATTACCTCGGCCTAATAGATCTATAGAAATCCTACGGCCTTTAGAGAGATTATGTGAGGAGAAGGTTAAGAAGGGAGTAATCTCTAAGATTTACAAAATATTAAGTAATACAAAAAAGCTGGGTATACCGCCATTTATCAAGAAGTGGGAGGAGGAGTTGGGGTCGCAGGTCAACGACCTTGAGATTAGGCAAATTATAGAGAGAGTGCACTCCACATCAGAAAACAATAACGAAATGGAACTAAATTATAAATGTCTAGTCCACTGGTACTTAACCCCCGATAAGGTACACAAAATTGCAAAGTTTTGTTGGAGGGGGTGTAAGGAAATAGGGACTATGGCCCACATTTGGTGGACGTGCCCTAAAATTAAAATATATTGGGGAGAGATCAGACAAACAATTAAAGACATAACCAAGATCGAAGTCCCTGATGAGCCTTGGGGCTGTATATTACATGGGATTCGAATCCCAACTAAACAGTATTTGAGAACACTAATTCCACAACTTTTAAACGCTGCAAAGTACCAAATAGCTATACACTGGCAAGAATCGGAACGACCTAGCTTGAAGGGATGGTGCCATAAAATTGATGATATCTACAGACTGGAATATCTAAAGTTTAGGGAGGGGAAGGAAATGGAGCAGTTCGAAAAAAAATGGCGGGAATGGGTAATTTATAAACATACTATGGGATACGCAGAGTTGCTGGGAGCGTAATGGGTATATATGTGTGTGATACGTATACGCGTATTGTATGGGCATACATATATATATAGATACGTGGGTATATAAATTTATATAATTTATATAAATTATATAATAAAACTTAACACAGAAATTATATAGATTATATATGAGAAAGAGGCAAGATTAAGAGAAGAAAATGAAAAGGCTAAAGAGGAAGCAATAGAAAGGTGGGTAACCATTGAGGGGAGATCCGGGGAGGGGGGTGTGGTTGGGAGCAATGTTTTATTATCTCTCTGTGAAATATTAGGTTTTTGTACATTTTGATATTATGTTATGAGATATGAAAATTAATAAAAACACTTAAAAAACAAAACGACTCTGCAGTATGGAAAGGATAGGGGCAGTACCCCACCCTAAAATTTATTTTTTGGCCTCGCAAAAAGCAAAAAAAAAAAAAAAGAATCAGTTTTCTGGTAACCTTGGGAACCTGTGGTATAAATCCGTTAAGTAAAGCGATCGCCGGAGATTGATGTATTGTATATCCTGTGATTTTTCGTATAGGATTGAAGATTTTATTCCAAAATCCTCGGATTTTGGGACATTCCCACCAAATATGAATCATAGATCCTAATCCCTGACAACCTCTAAAACAGAGAGGGGATGGGGTGGGATACATAGCAGCTACTCTTGTAGGAACTAGGTACCATCTAGTAAAGATTTTAACATTTGCTTCTATAAGTGAAGCATTAAGAATAACTTTTATTGATCTAATAAAATTTCCACACCAGTCCTTCAGATCCCAATCACTTTGATAAAATTTGGCCCCAGACCACTTAGCAGAACTATCTGCCTTCACCGTGAGAGCCAGATTCAGAGCAGCCCTAGCAGCATCTAATTTGGAGGCAGGAATACCACATGGATCCTTTTTATGTTGTTTACTCAATGTTACAACGTTTCTTTCTAGTCTTTCCACCTCCAAAGTCTTCATTTTTTTTTGTCTAGCTGCAATCTGTATCAATTTGCCTCTGACGGTAACTTTGTGTGCCGGCCACAGAATTTCCGGAGAAACTTCCTCCCTGTCATTATGTTCAAAATATTCCTTAATCTCACATTCAATTTCTGTGGCAATAACAGGATCCTTTAGTAACGATTGATTAAGAGTCCAATGGGATACCCTTTAAACCATACTATCACGTTTCAAAGACAGTAGAACCATAGAGTGGTCTGACCATGCCACGTCTATAATAGAGGAGGCAATGGCAGAAGGGATATGTTGAGTAGAAACCATCATGTGATCTATACGTGAGTATGATTGGTGGGGATTTGAAAAGTCAGTAAAATCTTTTGTTTTTGGATTCAGCTCCCTCCATATATTCGTCAATCTGGATCTATGAAGTAGGCGAGCAATTTGTGTACTAGCCCTGGTTGGACGGATCATTTTAGTCTTCAATGGTTTAGATTTATCTAGCCCTGTATCAAATGCTATGTTGGAATCTCCTCCCATAATGATAACTCCATCCATAAATGGCTGAAGAGTTTCAAACATTCGGTTAAAGAATCTCTTTTGTCCCCTATTAGGAGCATAATACGATATTAAAGTATACAACCTCCCATCTATGGTACCTTTCACCAACAGGAATCTCCCCTCTGGGTCTCCACATTCCTTCTCTAAATTAAATTTGCAGTGTTTAGAAAATAAAATTGCTACTCCCCTAGTCTTATTTTCAGCATTGGCTAGATGAAACACTGGGAAGTGGGCATGTAAAAAAGTGGGGGTGTACCGCTGTGGGAAATGGGTTTCCTGTAAAAAAACGACATTGATGTGATAAGACCTATATTCCTGAAAGGCCTTCCGTCTCTTAATTGGGGAGTTCAACCCCTGTGTGTTATGAGTAATAACCCGAAGAGGAGAAGAAATATTATTAGTGGCAGCCATGAACAAATAGAGTGAGATCAAGCAATTCGCTGTCCCAAATAATACTCAATCTAATATAAATCCTTAATAAGAAAGAATTATTCACCAAGGTTGGATTATCAAACTTCAAACATCCCTCCAAAAAAACTCTCATTGGCAGGTAGGCTAAGAGAAAGAAGAAGACAGTAAAGAAAGAAAAGAAAAAAACAAAATCAAATTCACTCAGAAGCGATACATAGTATATCAAAAGGCCAAATAATGGCCCAGAATGAAGGGAGGAATAAGACTTCCTTCCTTCATTCAAAAAATACTCAGTAGTATAGCCCATAAGAAGGGCTAACTACCCTCCTCTCAGATCGGTAAAAAACAACCGATCCAAGAAGTGGGTGAAGGCCCAATGCCTCAACACCGGCCAGAGACAGCCTCTCAAAAAGTGTGAAAACATCAAACTAAAAGCGGATTCATCTTAGATAAACCGAAAGTTCATAACAGACTATATTTTGTTTTCTAAAACACTAAAAAGAAAAAAAAAATGTTTTCTTCAATTGCCACCTGAGATATCAGGTAGAGAAGATAAAGTCAAAAAGGAACTTATCTCCTCAGGTAACAAGATTATCTTTAACTCTCCTATGTTTGACTTTGTTCCAATTAGAAGAGGTTGGGCTTATAGGAGATTGACTTTTGATAGAGCCTTGTTGGGCAGGTGTAGTGTCCATGTCCAGTTCCATAGAGATAATCTTCAGGTCCAGCAAAAGATGTTCACCTTCTTGGAAATTATGAACTGCATAGTGTTTGCCATTAAAGGAGAATTTTAGAGCAAAAGGAAAAGCCCATCTGTAATTTATGTCTTTTTTAAAAGGGCCGCCAATAGAGGTTTTAGGGATCTTCTTCTTTGAATAGTATAAGGAGAAATATCTGAAAAAATTTGAATAGTGGCTCCCTGGTATTGTAATAGTTCCTGTTGGCGAGATTTCTTCATTATGTCCTTTTTTATAGAATAATAATGTGGTTTAACTACCACATCCCTTGGTAAACCGTCCTTTCCAAGTGGTCCCAGTGACCTATGAGCACGGTCCAATTCCAACTTGTGAGCAGGAATAGATGGTAATAGGATTTTTATGACATCCTGTATAGCAGCATGTACATCAAGGATATTTTCTGGCATCCCCGACCCTAAAATTGTCTCTCCTGGAACGGTTCTCAAGGTCATCAATTTGTGCCTGTGCTGTTTCCAGCTGGTCCTGCATGAATTGTAAATGTTCAGTATTCTGGTCAGTTTTTGCCACAGTGATGTCTAACTTGTGCTCAATATTTTCAATATTTTCAATTCTACTACCAAGGGACTGAAAGTCAGCTTTAATTTCACCAGTAATTCTTTCAGCATTTAGTGCTAATCCTTTATCCAGAATTTCTGATATTCTCGTGAATAATTCGGATACATTTAAAGTTACATCAAGTGTATGTACTGGGATCAGCCTGTGTATGTACTGGGATAGGAGCTAGTGTAGAGACCTCTATTGGGGATAAATGGATACATTCCACAGGGTTCTCCTGTTCCGTGTATTCAGGAGAAGTGATAGAAGGACAAACTACAGAATTAGAAGTCTGAGAAATAAAAGATATAGATGAAGGAGCCAAAACTTGCTTAATAGCATTGGAGGCCTCAGCAGCTTTCTGTGTGCATGTCTGAGGTACGGCGGCCATCTTGGAAAAATTCAGTTTCTCCTCAGGCTGTTTAAAACATTTGCCTCTTTTACAATATTAGACAGGTGCTCTGAAGCTTCCGCTAGCGTTACCCGTTATTCTTAGGCGACAAGGGAGTCTGTAACCGCTTGTATCTCTGCTGTATGGCCGGCGGTAAGCGGAGCTCCAGTCCTAAGCTGCCATCTTAGGAGCTCCCGCCCCCTTTTTCGTATTCAGCATTTCTAATGCCTCATAACCACCCGTCAGTAAATGGCCTTGAATATTACAATGGTACCACCCAGTGCTGTTTACACAGGAGCAGTAGTGTTGTGTCGTTTCATGTTAAAAAATTTAAGTTGCACGTCGCTTTCATAATGCTCGCCGCTTGTCAACCACTTCCATTGTTTTAAATGATGATGCCCAATGACCGCACCGTAAAGTGTTACTAAACCCATGAATGTAAAAATAATACATCCCCAACCCCACAGTACTCACAACTTATAAAAAAAATTTTTCATTAAAATAAAAAACGCTATATACCTTTTCCGATGAGAAGTAAACAGCGGTCACGTGACATATATTGTAGCAGTGTCCAGCTGAGTCCTTAATATTATTGTAGGAGAAGACTTCACTCTCCTATGACGTGACTTGTGATGCTGACTGAACCCCGACCCTCTGTCTGGCCAGCACTGATTGGAGGAAGGAGAGAGGAACAGGGTTGTCACTTAGGATCTGTATACAGGCCCAAATGTGTGATGTAAATCCCATGTGACCCAACTAGCTCCGATCAAACAGGAAATGTTCTCTCCAGCAATAGAGACCAAACTGAGCATTTGCAGACTGACTGCACTGACTCTGTCTTATCTGGATATGTTATGGAGACAATGCAAGAAGGTAAGGGTCTGTACATACAGGATCAAACAACCTTTTTAGACAATGCAGAGGATTAACCACTTAGGTTCCACAGTGAGTTTTTAACTTTTTGCTATAATAAATATCCCCAAAAAATATATAAAAAGACTAAATTTCTTCCTCAGTTTAGGCCAATATGTATTCTTCTACATATTTTTGGTAAAAAATCACAATAAGCATATATTGATTGGTTTGTGCAAAAGTTATTGTGTCTACAAAATAGGGGATAGATTTATGGCATTTTTATTATGATTTTTTTTTATTAGTAATGGCGGCACTCTGCGTTTTTTATCGTGACTGCGACATTGCGGCAGACCGGACACTTTTGATACATTATTGGGACCATTGAAATCTATAGAGCGATCAGTGCTATAAAAATGCACTGATTACTGTATAAATGTCAGTGGCAGGGAAGGGGTTAACATTAGGGGGCGATCAAGGGGCTAACTGGGTGTTCCCTCACTGTGTTCTAACTGTGGGATAGCTATCATACGTTTGGGGTGAGAAAGGGGAAAATACCTTATTTGGTTTAATGAGTAAATGTCAGACCCTAAGGTGCAGAATAGCACTTCGGTTATAAAGTTTAGGCCCCTTTCTGCCCAGCGCTGGGGTGAGAAAAAGGGAATCTGGAAAGTATAAGCATTAAGGGGAATGCTGACCTTATAGTTTTGCTAAGTTTATTAAGGAGGACCATGCGGTTAATGTGGGTTTTATTACTAGAGTAGTCTGGCCTGGAGGCCTTATATGAGAGTGAAGACACCATTGGGGTAATTGCACACTCAATAGAGACCCATAGTTTCTCCTCGGTGGGAGAAAACCACAACCTCATTTGGTCAAGTAAGGCAGCTTGGTAATAGGGAGATCCAGACCTCCAAGATGTCTAGGTGCTGCCAAAGATGAAATAACTACCCAGGGTTTTTTACCTGCCCAAATATAGTTCCTGATCATAGACGTCAGGCAATAGGGATGAGCTGAACACCCCCCAGTTCGGTTCGCACCAGAATCTGCGAACGGACCGAAAGTTTGCGCAAACTTTAGAACCCTATTAAATACAATGGACTCAAACGTTCAAAAAAAAAGTGCTAATTATAAAGGCTAATTTGCAAGTTATTGTCCTAAAAGGGGTTTGGGGACCCGGGTCCTGCCCCAGGGGACATGTATCAATGCAAAAAGAAGTTTTAAAAACTGACGTTTTTTCGGGAACAGTGATTTTAATGATGCTTAAAGTAAAAAAAAAAAAAGTGAAATATTCCTTTAAATATCATACCTGGGGGGTGTCTAAAGTATGCCTGTGAAGTGGCACGTGTTTCCCGTGTTTAGAACTGTCCCTGCACAAAATGAAATTTCTAAAGGAATAAAAGTAATTTAAAACTGCTTGCGGCTTTAATGTAATGTCTGGTCCCGGCAATGTGGATGAAAATCATTGAGAAAAATAGCATGGGTAGTCCCCGCCCCCCATGGCCCACAACCTGCCCATTTGGGTCTTGTATGGATATTAAGGGGAACCCTGCACCCAAATTAAAAAAAGGCCCTATATACTCTGAACAGCAGTAGAATCTGTTTGTAATTTGGAACAGGTATATTTTTTTAAATGTAGCTCCAGCTAAAAAATCTATTTTTAAGCTTTTTGGAAAACATAGGGAAGGGTTATCACCCCTGTAACATTTGTTTTGCTGTCTGTGCACCTGTTCAGAACATTTCACCTCACTTTCCATCCCAATGACAAATGTTTTTTTGAAAATTTGGGGTTTTTAGTGAAACAAGGATTGGTGATAAAGCATCAGTGGAGAGGAGACACCTTTTTCCCATATTAACTCTTACAGGAGAGAATTTCCCTTCCTAGGGGTAGATTTCCTCTCACTTCCTGTTGTCTCCTTCCGTTTGCAAGTAGGAGTCGTTTGTAAGTTGAATGTTTGAAAGTAGGGGCCAGCCGTATATACTCTGCAGAAATTTGGCCCTTAGGTGTTGGTGTTGCCACAACACTGTTAGCCCTCACAGTTACTCTTGGTGGGTGCTGGAACGCCCTGCTGTGAACTATTATATCAAGAATTGTAATTACATGCCCCTGTTGAACAGGGGCAGAAAAATTGGGCCTTTGGTGGTGGTGTTGCCACAACACTGTAAGCCCTTACAGTTTCTTATGTTGGGCGCAGGAATGGGCCCTGCTGTGAATTATTAGATCAAGAATTGTAATTACATGCCCCTATTGAACAGGGGCAGAAAAATTGGGCCTTAGGCACTGGTGCCACAACACTGCAACCCCTCACAGATACTCTATTAGGAGCGCAGGAATGAGCCCTGCTGCAAAGTATTGCATCAAAAATTTTATTTACACGCCCCTGTTAAACAGGGGCTGAAAAATTGGGCCTTAGGCACTGGTGCTGGTGCCACAACACTGCAACCCCTCACAGATACTGTAGTTGGAGCACAGCAATGAGCCCTGCTGCAAAGCATTGCATCAAAAATTGTAAATACACGCCTCTGTTAAACAGGGGCTGAAAAATTGGGCCTTAGCCACTGGTGGCGGTGCCCAGAACCAAAAATGTTCTTTCAAGCTATCAGCATGATCATTGAGGAGGAAGAGGATAGTCACTCAGCATAACAGAATAGTCACTCAGCATCAGCATAGGCAGTCTTGAAGTTATCTGACATTTCAAAAATAAATATTCGGTTACATCATCATCAGGTGCTTGGTAGCTGGTGGTGATCCAAGACTGATTCATTTTTATGAAGGTCAGTCGATCGACCGAGTCGGTTGACAGGCGCACCCTGTGATCCCTGACCAAGCCTCCAGCAGCACTGAATGTGCGTTCCGATGCAGGACAGGCCAGTAGCTCAATTGCATACTGTGCAAGCTCTGGCCAGTGATCCATCCTCAAGACCCAGTAACCCAGAGGATTTTCGGTGGGAAAGGTGTCCAAGTCTGATCTTGCCCCTAGGTATGCTGGAACCGATCATACCTTGGGGCTGCGTACTAAAAAAGTGTCTGAACGCATCGGCCAGACGGCCACCTTCTCCACCGCTCCTTCTTTGACTGCCTGAAGCCTCAGCAACACGTTGTCCAGGACCAGGAATTTGTAACCTCCCAGTCTCTGGGAACGCGTTGCACAGACCTTTCTTCAAGGCCTCCCAAAGATGCTTCATCCTCTGCTCCCTCTGCAACGGCAAGATAAGGTCCGCAACTGTCAGAGAACTCACCTTGCCGGACGTGTTGTTTGTCGCCTTGGTGCGCGCCCACACGCACCGATGCGCGCTGATGTGTGCATTCCGGTGCGCACTGTTGTGCATGCTCCTGTGCATGCTGGTTCACGTCCCGAACTATGGGCGCGCACACCCGTGCGCAATGGTGTGCCTGTGCATGTGGGTGCATCAGCGCGTGCGCCGATGCGCGCCAAACAGTCCATTTAAACCCCTGGAATACTTAAGACCAGTGCTGTCTGATCTGCAGCTCCCTGTGTACCCTGCCCCTGCTATTTGCCTGAACCTTGACCTTCTGACCATCCGGCTTGTTACTTGGACTTCTCCTGCCTTCCGCCTGCATCTGACACCGGCTTGCCTTTGACCCGGAACCTGCCTGCTCCTCTGTACCACGTTCTCTGACCGTTGCCAACCTTGCCTTTTATTTGACCATTCTTCCCTGTACCTGCTCAGCTTCACTCTCCAGTATACCTGCCTACCTGCCTGCAGCTTGTGTGGTTCATCTTCCCTTCTGCATCCAGATCCTGAGCCGTCTTCCAGCAACTACTCACCAGGCACTCTTACCCTTCCGCACTCCTGTGTCTCCTGTCTGCACTACCAGGGGCCGCGAGTCGGGTCCGTACGGGGGACCTTCCTCTGCTTCATTGGCCTCGTCGATCAGGTACGTGCAAGTCTGACAGTATCAGACAGCCATGTCTGAGCCCGAGCAAGGAAGGGATCCCATGGAGAAACTGTGCAGACACCAGAATGGTTTGACGCAAGCTGTGAAGGACCTCCAAGCCGGTTACACAAGATTGGAAGAGAGATTTCAAGTTCTTTCCGCGCCTGCCAGCTCACAAGGCACCACGTCCGCTGGATACTCAGCTGCACCTTCCGTAGTGATGCTTCCTCCAGAACCCAGGGTCCCCACGCCTGAGAAGTTTGCGGGCGAACGCAGCAAATATCATTCCTTCCGCAATGCCTGCAAACTTTTCTTTGCCCTGCAACCTTGCACCTTTTCTTTGGAGGTAACCAAGGTGGCCTTCATCATCTCTCTACTGACTGGCGAACCACAGGCCTGGGCCCACCGCCTCCTGGAGGATGCATCTTTGGAGAACCTTGCTACCTTCTTCGCCGCCATGTCCCAACTATATGAGGATCTGCAACAGGCTGCCACGGCAGAATCCGTTCTCCATTCTCTCCAGCAAGGTCGCAGAGCGGCTGAGGTTTATGCCGCAGAGTTTAAGCGGTGGAGCTCCGATACCGAATGGAATGACACTGCCTTGCGCTATCAATTCCGGATGGGCTTGTCGGACCAGCTCAAGGATGAGCTAGCACGTGTTGGGGTTCCCCAAACTTTGGACAAACAAATTGACCTGTCGATCCAGACCGACTGGAGACTGAGAGAGCCGCCGCTCCGGAAGATCCTCCAGCCAATACCGACCCACCTGGTTGCTCCCTAAGGTTCCCAGCCCTGTCAGCCTGGCACCGCCAGCTCCTCCGTCCCCGGCTCTAGACATTCCTGAACCCATGCAGCTGGGCCTACTTCGCCCTTCTCTCTCTCCGGAAGAACGCCAGCACAGGCGAAGCAACAATCTTTGCATGTACTGTGGTGAACTGGGACACCACAGTACATGTAAGGACTTGCCCAGCCAAGATGCGTAAGTGTCTGCCTTTTTCTTCAACTTGTGCTTCTATGTTACCTAACCCAACCGCCCACCTAGCTCTCTCCATCCCATTACAGCTTCCCGGAAGGACTACCGCAATCCCAGTGTCCGCCATAATTGACTCTGGAGCATGCAGCTGCTTTATTGACTTGACATTTGCTGCCAACCACCATATCCCTCTTCAACCAAAATCCCGGGGACTTGCAGTGCACCTCGCTGATGGTTCCATCATCAAATCTGGTCCTGTTACCCAGGAAACTGTTCCCTTGCTTGCTTCCATGGCAACCCACCACCAGGAGCTGCTAAGTCTGGATGCCATCTCCTCACCGTTGTTCCCTATCATTTTGGGGATGCCCTGGCTGCAAGCCCATAATCCTAGTATTGACTGGACTATGGGGAAGGTCAAATTCCTCTCAAACTACTGCCAGCAACACTGTTTGCAACCAGCCCCAACTAACTCTCCTCATCTGCTCTGTCTGGATATAGACCCTGAACTTCAACAATCCATCCCTGAACCCTATCATGACTTCTGGGATGTGTTCAGTAAGAAGGGGGCAGAAACCCTTCCTCCCCACAGACCTTATGACTGCCCTATAGAACTTCTACCTGGAACTGAAGTACCCTTTGGGAGAATCTTCCCCTTGACTGAGCAGGAATTGGACACTCTGAAGGTCTACGTTGATGACAACCTGAAGAAGGGGTTTATCCGCCCTTCCACCTCGCCAGCCAGAGCGGGTATCTTTTTTGTTGAAAAAAAAGATCACTCTCTACGCCCCTGTATTGACTATCGGGAGTTGAACAAAATTACTATAAAGAATCGTTACCCGTTACCTCTCGTGCCTGAACTCTTCCAGAGGTTGGGAACTGCGGTCATCTTCACTAAGCTTGACCTCCGGGGGGCTTACAATCTGATCCGCATTTGAGAAGGAGATGAATGAAAAACGGCCTTCCGTACTCGATTCGGACACTATGAGTACCTAGTTATGCCGTTTGGACTGTGTAATGCCCCGGCCACCTTCCAACATTTTGTCAACGACATTTTCCGTGATTACCTGGACTTATTTGTCATAGTATACTTGGATGACATCTTAGTCTTCTCCTCTTCAGTAAACGACCACCGCAGGCATGTCCGAAATGTTCTTGCTTGGCTCAAACAACATGGACTTTACGCCAAGCCGGAGAAGTGTGAATTTGAGCTTCAATGCATCCAGTTTCTCGGGTTAATCATTTCTGTTGAGGGCATCAAAATGGACCCTCATAAGGTGTCTGCTATCCTGGACTGGCCTGCTCCCACAGATAAAAAAGGGGTCCAACGCTTCATCGGATTTTCCAACTTTTATCGGAAGTTCATCAGTGGTTTTTCTGCAATAATCGCTCCCCTTACCGAATTGACTAAACAGGGAACTCGATTCTCTTGGTCTTCTAGAGCTCAATCTGCCTTTGAACAGCTGAAGGAATTATTTACTTCTGCCTCCATCCTGAAACGCCCTGACCCTGCATTACCCTTTGTCCTGGAAGTGGATGCGTCCGAAATCGCAGTAGGGGCTGTGCTATCCCAGCGACAAGGGGCCAAGGCCCTACTCTTTACAGTGGCCTTCTTCTCTCACAAGATTTGCACTGCGAGAAGAAACTACGACGTGGGAGATCGCGGAACTCTTGGCTATCAAGGCCGCATTAGAGGAGTGGGGTTACCTGCTTGAGGGTGTTGCACATCCTATTCTGGTCTACACGGACCATAAGAACCTGGAGTATCTGAGAATGGCTAAGAGGTTGAAACCAAGGCAGGCAAGGTGGGCACTCTTTTTCTCAAGATTTCTGTTCCACATCACATACAGACCTGGATTGAAAAATATTAAACCGGACGCACTTTCGCGTATGTTCAGCGACTCTGAAAAAACCATACCCATTTACACTATCCTCCCTGCTGGGAACTTCCTATTGCTCCAAGAGGATCTCATGTCCCCAATTAAGCAGGCTTCTGCTGACTTGACCTCACTCCCGGAGAACTGTGTTAGGGCACAAGATGGTCTGATCAGGCATGAGGGCAAAACTGTGGTCCCAGAGAACCTACGGGTAACAGTCCTGGAACTTTGCCACGACCATAAGTTGGCCGGACATTTTGGTACCCTGAAGACGGCTGAACTGATTAAGCGCACATTCTGGTGGCCTCAGTTGGGTAGCCACTGCAAGAGCTATGTGGACTCATGCAACACTTGCTCTCGGAACAAGAATAGCCGGATGAAGGCCTGGGGTCTATTAAAACCTTTACCTATCCCTGAAAGACCCTGGAAGATGGTGTTGATGGACTTCATCGTGGAACTCCCCCTGTCCGAAAGATTCTCCACGGTTTTCATCGTCGTGGACAGGCTATCCAAAATGGCTCACTTTCTGCCTATGAAAGGCACACCTTCGGCCATGAAGATGGCAAAGGTCTTTATCAAGGAGGTAGTGAGGCTCCATGGAGTTCCAGCGAGTATTGTTTTGGACCGAGGTGTCCAGTTCACCTCCAGATTTTGGAAGGCTCTTTGTGGTTCCCTTGAGATCGAGTTGGCATTCTTATTTGCTTACCACCCTCAGACGAATGGTCAAACGGAAAGAACCAACCAGACTTTAGAGCAATACCTCCGGTGCTTCTCCTTTTTCTCAGGACGATTAGGTCTCTCTATTACCTATTGCTGAATTTGCTTACAACAATTCCATGCACTCTGTCATTAAACAGACTCGGTTTTTTGCCAGCTACGGCTACCGACCATCCTTTTTACCTAGTACTATCCCTGCGGTGTCTGAAACAATGGACTTCTTCATCTCAATTAACAAACACCTACAGGAAACCATGTCCAAAACTCAGGATTACAACAAAAAAATGTTTGATAGGAAAAGGCGAGGGGAACTCACTCTGGAGCCTGGCAACCAGGTGTGGTTATCCACAACCAACTTAAAAATGGCCTGCCCATCAAGGAAGCAGGGTCCTAAATTCATGGGACCATTCTCGGTGAAGAGGAAGATCAATAATGTGGCATATGAGCTTGACTTACCTAACACCCTGAAGGTCCATCCAGTTTTTCACGTGACACTGTTAAAACCGGTTGTCCCTAATCCCTTCGCTGGCCGTAACACTGGCCCACCTAAGCCTATTATGGTTGACAATGAGGAGGAATTTGAGGTGGAGGCGATTCTGGATTGTAGGAGAAGACACAACCAGATCCAAAATTTATTAAAATGGAAGGGCTATGGACCAGAGGATAATTCCTGGGAGCCCGAAAGCAGCATACATGCTGAAGAACTTATGCAAGCCTTCAAAAGGTCCCATGCCGCAAAAATTTCCCAATTGGGCATCCAGAGGCTGTCAGAGAACTCACCTTGCCGGACGTGTTGTTTGTCGCCTTGGTGCGCACCCGCGCGTGCCAAGGTGCGCTGATGTGTGCATTCCGGTGCGCATTGTTGTGCATGCTCCTGTGCGCGCTGGTTCACATCCCAGACTACGGGCGCGCACGCCCGTGCGCGATGGTGGGCCTGTGCGTGCGGGTGCATGTACGCGCGTGTGCGCCGATGTGCGCTAAACAGTCCATTTAAACCCCTGCAATACTTCAGACCGGTGCTGTCTGGTCTGCAGCTCCCTGTGTACCCTGCCCCTGCTATTTGCCTGAACCTTGACCTTCTGACCATCCGGCTTGTTACTTGGACTTCTCCTGCCTTCCGCTTGCATCTGACCCCGGCTTGCCTTTGACCCGGAACCTGCCTGCTCCTCTGTACCACGTTGTCTGACTGTTGCCAACCTTGCCTGTTATTTGACCATTCTTCCCTGCACCTGCTCAGCTTCACTCTCCAGTATACCTGCCTACCTGCCTGCAGCTTGTGTGGTTCATCTTCCCTTCTGCATCCAGATCCTGAGCCGTCTTCCAGCAACTACTCACCAGGCTCTCTTACCCTTCCGCACTCCTGTGCCTTCTGTCTGCACTACCAGGGGCCGCGAGTCAGATCCGTATGGGGGACCTTCCTCTGCTCCATTGGGCTCGTCGATCAGGTACGTGCAAATCTGACAGCAACCTTACCCTTGTAACGTGGATCAAGGAGGGTTGCCAGCCAGTAATGACCCTTCTCCTTGATCCCACGAATACGAGGATCCTTCCGCAGGCTTTGCAGGATCAGGGAGGCCATGCAGCGTAGATTTGCTGAATCATTCGGTGTGGAGTCCTCTGGGTCACTGAGGACGACATGATCCGCAGCCACCTCCTCCCAGCCACATACAAGTCCATGGGTGTCTTGGGACTGCAATTGATCCCTTGAAGACTGCTGCTGATGCTGAGTGCTAGGCTCCACCTCCATGCTGACACAATAATCCTCCTCCTCCTCTTCCTGTGTGATAGCCGGGCCAGCAGGAACACTGTCTGGATAAAGGGCGCCTTTAGAGGCAAGGAAGTCCTCCTCTTCCTCCCTCTGTTCTGCCTCAAGTGCCCTGTCCATTATTCCATGCAGCGTGTGCTCCAGCAGGTGGACGAGAGGGACAGTGTCACTGATGCATGCACTGTCACTCACTGCTCACCATCCTCGTGGCCTCCTCAAATGGTGCCAGGACAGTGCATGCATCCCTGATCATGGCCCACTGCCGTGGGGAAAAAATTCCAAGCTCCCCTGACACTGTCCTGGTGCCATATTGCAACAGATACTCATTTATGGCCCTCTTCTGCGTGTGCAGCCGCTGCACCATGGCCAACGTAGAGTTCCACCTGGTGGGCATGTCACAGATTAGGTGGTTCTTGGGCAGGTTGTAATCCTTTTGCAGGTCAGCCAGCCGAGCACTGGCATTATATGACTGGCGGAAAAGCTCACAGAGTTTCCTGGCCTGCTTCAGGACGTCCTGTAAGCCCAGGTACCTGCCCAAGAACTGCTGCACCACCAAGTTAAGGACGTGAGCCAAACAGGGCACATGGGTCAGTTGTCCCTGTCGGAGGGCGGAGAGGAGGTTGGTGCAATTGTCAGAAACCACCTTTCCTGGCTTAAGCTGGCGCGGCGTCAACCACCTCTCAGCCTGCCCCTGCAGAGCTGACGCTGACAGAATCTCTGCCCCAGTGTGGCTCCTGTCCCCCAAGCACACCAGCTCAAGCACCGCATGGCATCTTTTTGCCTGCTTACTTGCGTAGCCCCTTGAACGCCTACGGAGCACCGCTACAGCTATATATATATATATATATATATATATATATATATATATAGCTTTACTGATTATAATGCAGCTATCAGAATCAACTGCCTGCTGTGGTATTAGTATGGGAAAAGCAGCAATTGTTTTCAGTTAGTTTTAGGTGAAAACTGTGCAGAGGACACTGAAAGTACTTACAGCTCTCTGCCTGTGGTTTTATTATGAGAACACCACTATAATAGTGTAAAAGGAACGAGAAAAATGGGACTATAATGGTGCTTTTGAAATTATCACATAATCAACATCATAGGTTTGTAATTTTATTAAAATATCTTATAGATATTATACAAATACATGAAAAACAATATGATAGTAAAAACAACGACTTAACAAACAGGGATTTTCTGGGTTGCTGGTTTGCCCAAATACGGTATGGCGGGGGTCAGGTGTGGTGTTGTATCCCTATATATTTCGCCGGGTCTGGCTTCCTCAGGGGAATACACTGTGACCACCCAGATTGTTTGTATAGCCAGCTCTAACAAAAGATCAAAAAACATAATATCAGAGACATAAATACATATGAACATTTATTTACACATGAATATTTCTTATAATCTGCACTACCATAATTACCTAATAAGGAGCCCAGCCCTCGCTCAGCCCAGACAGGAAAAAACACACATGCGAATCCCACATAGAATGTAAAAAGATTTTATTTTATTTATTTATTTAAAAATGTTCCTGATTTTTATGTTTGGAAGCAATTAGTCACTAGGACTTCTATTCCCTATAGCTGGGTCTCTTCTGCCCCCTACGGCTGAACACAGCTCCCTGCGTGGTCCTGAAGTTGTGGAAAAATCTTTTTACATTTTATGTGGGATTCGCATGTGTGTTTTTTTATATATTTTTTATAATTTTTTTATAATTTATACCCTTCCTTATCAGTACTACTACCATTGTGTACGACTGTTGTTGTTTTTATCCCATACCTATTATATATTTCTACTCAATCTTAATAATTTACTTGTGTATCTTTTGGCTTTGTCCTCGCGCCGTCATTTTGTTTGCTATTCAATATATATACAACACCTAGGATGCATATATATCCTCTGTAACTGCAGCTAACTGACTCGCCTGCCTGATCTAATTCAATATAAATGACACTGTCTCTCTCTGTAATCTCTCTCTTTTAACAACTCCAACACACTACACAAGGCCGCCAAGCCGGCGGCCTTATATAGTGCAGGGCGTGTACTAAACCCCCTGAGCCATAATTGGCCAAAGCCACCCTGGATTTGGCCAATTACGGCTCTCCATTTTTTCCGCGCTGTGATTGGCCAAGCATGTGGGTCATAGTGCATGCTTGGCCAATCATCATCCAGCAATGCACTGCGATGCCGCAGTGAATTATGGGCCGTGACGCGCCACTCGAATTTGGCACGAATGGCCCATAATGTTCGATCTTCGTCGAACGATCCAACAGCCGATGTTCGAGTCGAACATGGGTTCGACTTGAACACAAAGCTCATCCCTATCAGGCACTGGAAAGTAAGAGGAATTGGAATGGGAAGAGCTTTAGGCTGGGTTCACACTATACGACACGACTTTCATCCTACTTTGCTCTGCGACATCTGTCCGACATTGGTCCGACATCGGTCCGACATTGGTCCGACATTGGTCCGACATCTGTCCTACATTGGTCCGACATTGGTCCGACATCCATCCGACTTTCATTAACACAATACTACTTTGATCCTACTTCAATGATAGTCAATGTGTTGAAGTGGGATCAAAGTCGGACAGAAGTAGTACAGGGAGCATTTTTAATGTCGGACAAATGTCGGACCGACTTGTGTCGGACCAGTTAAGACGGCTCCCATAGGGAAACATTGATTTTCACACGTCATGCGACATGAGCTCCCAATGTCGGAGCGTTTGTCGCCCCAGTGTGAACCAGGCCTGTAACCCAGAGTATTTTGAGGCTGGGTTCACACTAGTGCGACACGACATCTGTCCTACTTTGGATCCGACTTTGCCCTGCGACATGAGGCCGACATATGTCCGACTTTCAATGAACGGGGATCCGACTTGGATCCCCGCCAATATCAGGCACTGTGTTTGGTATGAATCTTGAACGGGTGCCCCTACGCCGAAAAAACGGCGTGGGGGTCCCCCCAAAATCCAAACCAGACCCTTATCCGAGCACACAACCTGGCAGGCCGCAGGGGAAGAGGGGGGACGAGAGAGCGGCCCCCCCTCCCTCCTGAACCATACCAGGCCACATGCCCTCAACATGGGGGGTTTGGTGCTCTGGGGCAGGGGGGCGACCTGCGGCCCCCCCACCCCAGAGCACCCTGCCCCCATGTTGATGAGGACAGGGCCTCTTCCCGACAACCCTGGCCGTTGGTTGTCGGGGTCTGCGGGCGGGGGGGCTTATCGGAATCCGGGAGCCCCCTTCAATAAGGGGGCCCCCGGATCCCGGCCCCCCACCCTATGTGAATGAGTATGGGGTACATCGTACCCCTACCCATTCACCTGGTGGAAAAAAATTGCAATAAAAAAACACTACACAAGTTTTTAAAGTAATTTATTACACAGCTCCGGGGGTCTTCTTCCGACTCCGGCGCTCTTCTTCCGACTTCCGGGGGTCTTTTCCGACTTCGGGGGTCTCCGGTGTCGTCTCCGCGCTCTCCGGTTCTTTCTTCCGCCGGGCCTCCGCTAACTTCTTTTTAGCTCTCTTGCTAACAGAGGCCCGGTCTTCCCGTTGTCTCGTCCGGCTCTCCGTTGTCCTTCTGCCGGCCCCTCCACTAACTTCTTCGTAGCTCTTTCGCTAGTGGAGGGGCGCGGTCTTCCCGTCGTCGCCGTCGGCGTCTTCTTCCCTCTTCTCCTTCTCGATGTTGACGCGTCGCTTCCTCCCGCTGTAATACTGGCTCTCCGCTCCGCTCAGCATTAATATAGGCTTCTCATGACGTCACAGTTACATGTTCCGGGGCACATGGCCCCGGAGCATGTGACTGTGACGTCATGGGAACATGTGACTGTGACGTCATGAGAAGCCTATATTAATGCGGAGCGGAGCGGAGAGCCAGTATTACAGCGGGAGGAAGCGACGCGTCAACATCGAGGAGGAGAAGAGGGAAGAAGACGCCGACGGCGACGACGGGAAGACCGACCCCTCCACTAGCGAAAGAGCTACGAAGAAGTTAGTGGAGGGGCCGGCAGAAGGACAACGGAGAGCCGGACGAGACAACGGGAAGACCGGGCCTCTGTTAGCAAGAGAGCTAAAAAGAAGTTAGCGGAGGCCCGGCGGAAGAAAGAACCGGAGAGCGCGGAGACGACACCGGAGACCCCCAAAGTCGGAAAAGACCCCCAGAAGTCGGAAGAAGAGCGCCGGAGTCGGAAGAAGACCCCCGGAGCTGTGTAATAAATTACTTTAAAGACCTGTGTAGTGTTTTTTTATTGCAATTTTTTTCCACCAGGTGAATGGGTAGGGGTACGATGTACCCCATACTCATTCACATAGGGTGGGGGGGCCAGGATCCAGGGGCCCCCTTATTGAAGGGGGCTCCCGGATTCCGATAAGCCCCCCGCCCGCAGACCCCGACAACCAACGGCCAGGGTTGTCGGGAAGAGGCCCTGTCCTCATCAACATGGGGGCAGGGTGCTCTGGGGTGGGGGGGCCGCAGGTCGCCCCCCTGCCCCAGAGCACCAAACCCCCCATGTTGAGGGCATGCGGCCTGGTACGGTTCAGGAGGGAGGGGGGGCCGCTCTCTCGTCCCCCCCTCTTCCCCTGCGGCCTGCCAGGTTGTGTGCTCGGATAAGGGTTTGGATTGTGGGGGGACCCCCACGCCGTTTTTTCGGCGTAGGGGTGCCCGTTCAAATCCAGACCAGACCCAAGGGCCTGGTATGCTCCTAGAGGGGGAACCCATGCCGGTTTTTTATTTAAAATTTGGCCTGGAGTTCCCCCTCAAGAGCAGCACAGCACAAGTCGCATGCCAAAGTCGGACCATGCAAGACTGCGGTCCGACTTTGATCCGACTTCAATGATAGTCAATGGGCTGAAGTCGGATCAAAGTCGGACCAAAGTAGTACAGGGAGCATTCTCAAAGTCGGACCGACATGTGTCGGACCAGTTAGGACGGCTCCCATAGGGAAACATTGATTTTCACACGTCATGCGACATGAGCTCCCAATGTCGGAGCGTTTGTCGCCCCAGTGTGAACCAGGCCTGAATGCAGCTATCCTGCGCAACCACAACAGCTGTCCTTTATTGATGCGCTGCAGCTGTGAAGCTAATTGGTCTTAAAGGGAGGGAAATTTTCATGGTATAAGGTGTTTGTTGAGGATGTCAACTGGATGCCTAGATAGGTGATTGAGGGTGGATTCCAATTGCAAGGGAACATTGTCATTAAAGGTTGCAGATCAGGGTCCAAGAAGCTTATGGAAAGAGCATAACATTTGTTTGTGTCCAAATCTCTCTATGACGTGCTGTACTGCTGCTAGGGAGAACTATCATCAGGATGATGTGCTTAAAGCATTTTTAACGCTTAATAAACACAATGAAAACACATCATAATTACATCATAAATGCCATAGGAGCATTTCGTGAGCATTGCTTCGTTATTCATAATCAACACACATGTAAACAAGCCCTTAGATCTCTTTCTCACAGGTGTTGAAAATAGCGGGTTGGGTTGTGTTTTAACACTTTTCAAACACCTATCAATGCCACTCAAAATTGTTGCAATAGGAATCAGTTTGAGGTGTTCACACTACAGCGCTAGCATTGCTTCATGTTGTGGCGAGGCAAAAAGGACGCTGCCTGCAGAGTTTGGCACACCTATGTTATTTACAGTGCATTTACAGTGCGGTTCCAAAGCATCAAAAGTCACTATTTCCCATGTTAGCCTTGTAAAAAAAAATAAACAGGGTGTTTGAGAAGTGTTGCCTGACACAAAATGAATGCCTGAACAATACATCCTAAATGCTCATTAATGCTGTAGTTGCATTAATGCGCTTTTAGACTGCTTTAAGATTTAACGCAAGTGTGAAAGAGCCCTTAGTTTGTTTAGGTCTGAGACAGACATCAGTAAAAAAAACTAACATGGTTTTAAGCACTTCCAAACTCTACCCAGAACAAACAAACAAACAAAAAAGTTTGGGTACTACATAATCTTTAACAGTTCACAATTTCCAGTTTCAGGCTAATTTTTCTATGAGATTTTTAAGCCTTGCTATCTCATGCTCATTAACTTTGTATTCCACTTGTTCAATATTTATAGAATCACTCAAAAGTTATCATCGGACAGATATACAATTCTATCTATTAGATCTGAATGTAATATGCATTCTTTACCAGAACAAGTAGGGGCATACTTATAAAAAATCTGCACTAATTCGCCCAGTGAAAGTGCATTTACATTAATTCTGTGAAAATAGTGTACTATAATACTTACCACCATCTAGTGGCCAAATGCTGTATTTTCTATTTTAAATCAATGAAAAATATTAGTTCAACACAGAAAAAGTCTAACAACATTTTTATTTTTTTTGATCAATTCGCCCATAACAAGTGTAAATGTGCTTTCACTGGGTAAATGTGATATGCATGTCATTTTTTTTAGGGGGCGGGGGGGAGTGGATACTCAGTTTTGACAGGTACCCAGTTCCCACTTCCACTCGAGTTCTCCTCTCCCCCTCCCTCCCTGCAATCCTCTAGGACACGTCACATGTCCCAGAAGAATGGAAAGGTGCAGCGTGACTCGTTCATGTGCAGTGTGCATCCGGCTATGAAGCCGCAAGCTTTTAAGGCCAGGTGCCGACATTTGTGATGCTGGCGCCAGAGAGAACCAAGGGAGAGGACCGAGGGTTTGGGTGGACGCATCGCTGCATCGTGGGACAGGTGAGTGTGTGAAACTTTTTGAGTTTCCTTTATTTTAGTTTGTAGCAACATCTTTTTTCAACATAATTATATTTGTGAGCAGCCTTGTAAGAAACTTTAATATGTAAACTATAGTTTTACCTATATTTACCCATACAGTCTTCCTAGTATTACAATTTTCATAAATGTGTTAAGTCAGAGCTGTTCTTTAACAAGTCTTATAAAACCTATTCACTTTCTTGTCTCTTGCCAACCTTTCTAAACCTACTGCAACCATCTAAATACACAGCTTAGTCTTAAATTCCAACAAATCAACTTTACGACTTGTTTTTTCAACTTTATGATTGCTCACAGGAGACATAAACAAAAGAAACATCTTTGTTTTCTGTAATGAAAGATAATCTTCAGTTTCAGATGCAAAATTATGCTAAGCTCAGAAACCTTGCTTATAATTGTATAAATTGGTAATATATATATATATACTGATATCACACATTCAAACAGAAACAAACATACACATACATGGTATATGTATGAATATGTAAAGGAGATGTACATATATCACTTGCCACTATTAATTTATTGTATTATTGATAATGAAAATATGAATAAATATTCTATAAAATGTACATGAACAAGCAGTATTATGATTCTTCCTTGATAATGAAAATATGAATAAATATTCTATAAAATGTACATGAACAAGCAGTATTATGATTCTTCCCTGGCTTTACATCCTTTTTCTCCCTGATTTATCATTGGTTTGTGAATCCAGCCCTCAATGTTCTGAAAGAACAATTTATGATCAGAGTCAAAAGGGCATGCTTAATATAGAGCAGCATTACTAAAGGGCTACTGCAATAATTTGCAGCATTGAAGTACAGCCATTGATTTATTCTTTCAGCTTTACGCTAATCTTTTTGAAGTTTGCATTTTCCCAGAGTAACATCTTAACTAATTTATTATACATAAGCCATATATTAAGTTATAAGATACTTTGATTACCTATTTTGCAGGCATGTATTTATCAATATAAAGTGTTAATATCAGTATTTAGTTTTTAGTTTCATGATAGTTTTTTTAGTTGTCTATATGTCTTATGGGACTTCCCTGTGCATCTATAGTTAACCGATTTGTTTACTACAGGTATTGATGTTAAACAACATGAAGCTATACTTAGATAACTTAGACAAGTTTTTTTAATTGCAAACAATTAGATTAAATTAAGGGTAATATTAAGCACCAAACAGAAAATAATACTTATATTACACAGTATATTTGAAAAGAAGCACAGTTTTTCCAATCATTTAATTTCAGCACATGGCATGATATATGTCTAGAACACTTAAGGTCTGGTTGGTAATTGCATGTTATCTGAGGAGCGCAGATAGCCACTGAAACGTGAAAAGTCCCTTGACAAAAATACATTGTATACCAAGTGAATGTTAAGAAGAGACAATCATAATTGTAATATTTAGGTTGTAAACCATCTAACAGGTAAAAAATGAATACATAAATGGAAGATGATAGATAAAAATATCAGTGGGAAATTTTGATGCTGACAACAATAATAACTATAATATCAATAAAAACAATGGTATTAATCATTTGTTTATAAACCCCAGTCAACCTGAAATTACTTGAATGAATATGGTCACAAAACTTCTTAGTAACAGTAAAATGAATACAAAGAGTGCCACTGACATGCAAAAACAGGAAGCCATTGTTACTTATGGGATCAAGTCACACATATTATGACTGGGGATGAGCTTCGAGTTTGAGTCAAACTCATGTTCGACTTGAACATTGCCTGTTCGCACTCGCACGTTCGCCAAACAGCTAACAATTTGGGGTGTTCACTGCAAATTTGAAAAACCGCGGAACACCCTGTAAAAGTCTATGGGAGAAATATAAAGTGCTAATTTTAAAGGCTTATATGCAAGTTATTGTCATAAAAAGTGTTTGAGGACCCGGGTCCTGCCCCAGGAGACATGTATCAATGCAAAAAAAAAAGTTTTCAAACAGCAGTTTTTTCGGGAGAAGTGATTTTAATAATGCTTAAAGTAAAACAATAAAAGTTAAATATTCCTTTAAATTCCTTCCCTGGGGGGGGGGGGGGGGTGTATAGTATGCCTATAAAGCAGCGCTTGTTTCCCTTGCTTAGAACTGTCCTGGCACAAAGTGTCATTTCTGAAGGAAAAAAAGTAATTTAAAAGCACTCGCGGATATAATGAATTGTCGGCTCCCGGCAATACAGAGAAAAGTCATTGATAAAAGAAAAAAAAATGCGTGGGGGTCCCCAAAATTCAATCACCAGGCCCTTCAGGTCTGGTATGGATATTAAGGGGAATACTGCCTCAAATTGAAAAAAAAATTACGTGGGGTTCCCCCCTGAAGGGTCTGGTATGGATTTTAAGGGGAACTCCACGCCAAATAAAAAAAAATGGCGTGGAGTTCCCCCCAAAAAGGCATACAAGACCCTTTATCTGAGCACGCAACCTGGCAGGCTGCAGGAAAAGAGGGGGGGGGGCGAGAGAGCGCCCCCCCCTCCTGAACTGTTCCAGGCCACATGCCCTCAACATGGGAAGGATGCTTTGGGGGTCTGTGACCCCTCAAAGCACCATGTCCCCATGTTGATGGGGACAAGGGCTTCATCCCCACAACCCTTGCCCGGTGGTTGTGGGGGTCTGCGGGTAGGGGGCTTATCGGAATCTGGAAGACCCCTTTAACAAAGGGGACCCCCAGATCTTGGCCCCCCTTTGTGAATTGGTAAGGGGTACATTGTACCCCTACCATTTCACAAAGAAAGTGTAAACAATTGTAAAAAAAAAACACACACAGACACAGTTGGGAAAGTCCTTTATTAAAAAAAAAACACACAGACACAGTTGGGAAAGTCCTTTATTAAAAAAAAAACTAAAAAAAACATTCCAGCGATGTAATCCAGTGTCCCGCGGTGATCCGATGTCCAGCGCTGCAGTCTCCACTCCACACGAAACGTCATTGGCTGAGAGGACCTGATGTCCCGCGGTGATCCGATGTCCAGCGCTGCAGTCTCCACTCCACACGAAATGTCATTGGCTGAGAGGACTCCTCCACAGTGTAATAAATGAATAGACCCACCCCTTCTCACTTTCCCCATCAGGTCCGCTCAGCCTTACAGACTGCAGCGCTGGACATCGGATCACCGCGGAACACTGGATTACACCGCTGGAATGTTTTTTTTGTTTTTGTTTTTTAATAAAGGACTTTCCCAACTGTGTCTGTGTGTTTTTTTTTTACAATTTTTTTCTTTGTGAAATGGTAGGGGTACAAGGGTTGTGGGCATGAGGCCCTTCGAGTCCATTGTATTTAATAGGGTTCTAAAGTTCGCGCAAACTTTAGGTCTGTTCGCAGGTTCTGGTGTGAACCGAACGGGAGGTGTTCGGCTCATCCCTAATTATGACACACAGATTATGATCGCTAGATGCACATTCCTGGGAGGACCTGCTTGGACTTTGGGTTTTGTAAAAGGAAGACTGCAGTATAAATGCAATCAAACTCTGCAGTCTGCATTTATTTTAGCATAATGCAGCATGAAGATGAGCAATGGAGTGTATTTGGCCCTCCAGTTGAATATATTTTTATTCACTATATGTCAGGAATCCGTTTTTGGTGCTGACATTCTGTAAATAATCCCTAAAATCTAACAGGTATCTCTAAAAATGCAATGTTCTTCTTTAGTGGAGTAATTTCTGATTAAAAGGGTGCTAGCTGCTGTACCAAATGTCATCAGTTGTCTTGACATAGAATCTGGAAAAAGTTAAAGTGTGTCCTATCCAGAATTAAAAACAATGATGCTGACGAGTTCTTTGCAACTCTTAATCTGCCTAAACTATCACCCTCCAATTTAGCTTCCCTTAATGCAGCTATCTCCCCCTGAAGAACTTATACAGGTAGTCAAGGACCTCCCGCTTCATAAATCACCTGGGCCAGATGGGCTCCCCTATTCTTATTACAAAACATTCATTCCAATTTGAATCCCCCATCTGTTACACCTTTACAGTTTTCTGCTCTAGGGAAACACGCCTCACCCTTCTTTTCTATTTTCACATATCTCTGTCATCCCCAAGCCTGGCAAAGACCCCTCAATTACATGACAGTTATAGGCCTATAGCCCTTCTAAACTCGGATTATAAAATTTTCACAAAGATATTGGCCAATAGACTGACTCAGCTACTCCCAAAACTGAATAATAAAGACCAGGTTGGTTTTGTACCAGCCAGACGTGCTGGCAAAAATACTAGATAACCAATAGATCTCATTGATCTCACAAATAGATTCCCCTGCCCTACATTGGTCTTAAGTCTTGATGCCCAAAAGTAGTGATGAGCCGAACACCCCCTGGTTCGGTTCACACCGGTTCGAGCGAACATTCAAACCCTATTAAATACACGTACATGAAAAAGCAAAAGTGCTAATTTTAAAGGCTTATATGCAAGTTATTGCCATAAAAATTGTATGGGGACTAGGGTACTGCCTAGGGGACATGTATCAATGCAATAATAAAAAAAAAAACTACAGTTTTTTTAAGCAGCGCTTTTAATAATGCCTAAAGTGAAACGATAAAAATGAAATATTCCTTTAAATATTGTGCCCGGGGGGTCCCCTTAGTCTGCATGTAAAGTGGCACATCTGTGCAATGTGTAGAACAGCAAAATGACATTTCTAAAGGAAAAAATGTAAATTTAAATTTGCTTGCGGCTGTAATATATTGCGGACTCCTGGCAATACAGATGAAAATTCAAGGAAAAAATCGGTGTGGGTTCCTCCCCCCCCCCCCAGTCCACACCAGGCCCTTCTGGTCCGATATGGATTTTAACGGGAACTCCATGCCCAAAAAAATAAAAATAGTTTGCCAACCCCCCCCCCAAAATCCATACCAGGCCCTCTGGGTCTGGCATAAATTTTAAGGGGAACTCCATGCCAAAATGTAAAAAAAAATTGGCGTGGCAGATCAGGAAAGGGGGGGTGAGAGAGCGCCCCCCCCTCCTGAACCATACTAGGCCGCTTCCGCCCGGGGTTGCGATGCGCCCAGTTCCCCCTCCCCACCTGCCTTTCCTTGGCGGGGGGGCGGGGCATTATCCTTGGCGCATCGGCATCATGTCAGTATGTTGCACGCACGGCACCCATTGGGACGCCTGCGTTTTCATCATAGTTTTTTCCATCTTGCATGACCCAGGGGGATGGGAGGGACCCCTCCGAGATCATTTGCATCTCGGGCGGGGTTCTTTCCATCCCCACACCTGGCTCATGCGTCACATGATGCTGGCGGAGATACGCCCCTTACTGTGGACATTTATCCGGTAGCCACCTGGGGAGCTTCACTTCACAGACATCCATCTGATGAGAGGTTCCAGTTTCTTTCTTTCTCTACACTTCAAGGTAATTTCCTATCTTTATTTCAGGATTCACATAGTATTCTTTATATATATACTCTTTTTACCTGCTTTTCTACATTTTTGCCTTGCACTTCGCTCACACTGCTTCAAACACACATTTCATTTCATCGCTCTTTAGCATTTTTGGGGATTTGGTTTGGCTTTTTCTCAAACCAGATTTATTTACACCAACACTCAGTTGATTTGCCAACTTTGGCTGTTAACCCTTTCAGTCATGTTTTATCATTAACCCCCTTTTTTGTTCAATTTCTCCCAGCACCCATTACACATTATTCCCATTAGGCATCCACCAGCACATCATTTACATATTCACTCCCCTCTTCCTTTGCTCCCTTTTTGTTTTTTGTTTTTTGTTTTTCCTTCCCCTCCCTTCCCCCAATCACACTCCAATTTTGGTTCTCAAACCATTCAACCTTCTTTTTCACTCATTGCTCATTTGCATTTCTCCATCCCTTCACCAGCATTCTGCCCTTGCACTCTGTCTGTGCCTCTCCGTCAGTTTGGTGCTGTGTCGTGGCTGTCCGGGTTTCTCCTTGATGGATGTCCCATGCCATCTTCTCTTTGACTCTCCTCTTGATCGAGTGGCTGTTGAAGTGGTTATTGGGGGGCCTTCCCCGCCTCAGCCCCGGGTGAGACACTGTATCCAGGACCACCACTCTACGCCATATTTCAAATGCTTGGGACAACTCCATTCCGGGTTTTGCCATTGGTAACGTATCAGACTACCTTATTATGTTTCAAACATGACATAATTTTTTCAAGACTTTATTTGACCTGTCTATCCATCTCCCCTTTTAGTCAAATGACATGCACCCCACTCCTGATGACTGGCTTTAAACGCCAAGAAACGCGTTGAGTCCATGCTCAGGGATGCCAAGTAAAGCCTGCCCAACTACGAATCTACAAAGTGTATTCTTGACATTTCAATTGGCTAATTAATTTCACTGTTTCTGTATGTCCATTTAACTGTCACTACTTGCTCCAGCCATGTCTCAACAATGAATTGCGATTATGTCTATGTGATAACTTCTATTTACATTATGCCTTTGTTTGCATGATCTATGTGTACTTTTACCATGATACAGATCTCCATTCTTTAGACTGACTATGCAGCATGTATACCTGGCTACAGACCACTCCCCAACGGGACAGTGATGTTTACCAATTTTTGATATCTTAGACCCTTTTCCCCATGCCCATCCATGAGTCCATGCTCTGGAATGTCAAGTAAAGCTTGCCCAACTATGAATCTATTAAGTGTATTCTTGACTTTTTAACCGGATAATCATTTTCACTGTTTCTGTATGTCCATTTAACTGTCATTACTTGCTTCAGCCATGTCTCAACAGTGAATTTTGATCATGTCTTTGTGATAACCCCTATTTACATTATGCCTTTGTTTGCATGATCCATGTGTACTTTTACCATGATACAATACATTTTTATATTTATATCCATGCCTTGATCTCCATTCTTTAGACTGACTATGCAGCATGTATACATGGCTACAGACTATTCCCCAACGGGACAGTGATGTCTATTCATTTTTGATATCCTAGACTTTTTCCTACGCCCATCCATGCCTCATTTAAAGTCCCACAGCCCATTTTCTCTTTTCATTTTCAATGTACCAGGGATGGAGGCATGGGTATGGCATTTATGGGTCTCAATGGATCACCTGCCTTTTCTTTACATACTAGGCCGCTTGCCTCAACATGGGGAGGGTGCTTTGTGGTCCCCTCCCAAAGCACCTTGTCCCCATGTTGATGGGGACAAGGGCCTATTCCCGTCAACCCTGACCATTGCTTGTCCAGGTCTGCGGGTGGGGGGGGGCTTATCGGAATCTGGAAGCCTCCTTTAACATGATCCCGCCCCCCCATGTGAATGGGTATCGGGTACATTGTACCCTTACCCATTTAGCAAAAAAAGTGTCAAAAAGTAAAAAACACAATAGACAGTTTTTGACAATTCCTTTATTAAAAAAGAAAAAAAGTGTCCCACGATGTACATCCAACATCTATCACGCCCCCCGACTGACCAGAAAAATAGATGAAAAGACCAAAAAAACTCTGCCTTCATGGGAGGCCTCCTGGTGCCCACTGACGTAACCAAATTAGAAGAGAATTCCACATACTTACCACTCTCACAGTAAAGAAACCTTTACGTAGTTTAAGGTAAACCGCTTCTCTTCTAATTTTAGTTATTGGTCGGGTTTTTTTTTTAATTACCTTTCGCGGAAAAGTTTTATCCCTATTTTGGGGTCACCAGTACGGTATTTGTACATTGAAATCATATCCCCTCTCAAGTGTCTCTTCTCCAGAGAGAATAAGTTCAGTGCTCGTAATCTTTCCTCATAACTAAGGTCCTCCAGTCCCAGCTATGAGTAAGCGTCAATTCGTGACGTGAAACACGTTAGCCACCCTTCCCTGCATGCACACCATCTGCATTTGTTGTTTTGGATTTATGGATTTATTTTGAATTTGGATTTTTTACCTGAAATTTTGGAATAAATAACTGTCTATACAGAGTGCGGCAGTCCAGGGTTTCTTTTTCTCCCATGCATCAGTGCAGAGCCAGCACCTGTGTGAGTGACCGGGCGGAAGCAGCTATTTGGTGAATTCTCAAGCTTTTGAGCGGTACGTTTTTCCTTTCCTCCAGTCCCTTTATTAGCTTTGTTGCCTTTCTCTGGACTCTCTCCAGTTCCATCACATTCTTCCTGAGGACTGGTGCCCAGAACTTTGCCATATAGTTGCCCACCACATTAATTTGTTCAAATCGTTTGGAAAGGTTTCCATATCCTGTGGAGAAATTATTGCCCTGCTTAGCTTAGTATCGTTCGCAAATAATGAGATTGAGCTGTTTATCCCATCCTCCAGGTCGTTTATGAATAAATTAAATAGAATAGGTCCCAGGACAGAACCCTCTGAACTCGCCCCTGTAGCCAGTTTTTAATCCATGTACTCACCCTATGGTCCATGGCGACAGACCTTAGTTTGTACAGTAAACATTTATGGGGAACTGTATCAAATGCCTTTGCAAAATCCAGATACACCACGTGTACGGGTCTTCCTTTATCTAGATGGCAGCTCGCCTCCTCATAGAAGGTTAATAGGTTGGTTTGGCAAGAACGATTCTTTATGAATCCATGCTGATTACTGCTAATGATACCGTATTCATTACTAAAATATTGTATATAGTCCCTTATCATCCCCTCCAAGAGCTTGCATACTATTGATATTAGGCCAACTGGTCTGTAATTCCCGGGGATGTACCTTGGCCCTTTTTTTAAAAATATTGGAGCTACATTGGCTTTTCTCCAATCTGCTGGTACCATTACAGTCAATAGACTCATTCGTAAAAATTAGGAACAATGGTCTGGCAATTACTTGACTGAGTTACTTAAGAACCCTCGGGTGCAAGCCATCTTGTCCCAGTGACTTATTAATGTAAAGTTTTTCAAGTCTATTTCTAATTATTTCCTCTGTTAGCCATTAGAGTGCTTCCTGTGACATGTCATAAGGATAAACATTGCAGTTTCCCTCGTGAAGACTGAGGAGAAGAATAAATTCAATACCTTCGCCATCTCTTCATCCTTAGTAAAGAGATTCCCTTCATCATTCTTTATGGAGCCAATATGATCTGATCCGTGTTTCTTACTATTTATATACCTAAAGAATTTCTTGGGATTTTTTTTACTCTCCTCCGCTATGTGCCTTTCGTGCTCTATCTTAGCCGCCCTGATTGCGCCCTTACATTTCTTGTTGCATTCTTTGTAAAGTTGGAATGCTGATGATGATCCCTCAGTCTTGTATTTTTTGAGGGGCTTCTCCTTTGCTTTTATATGAATTTTTACGTTGGAGTTAAGCCACCCAGGACTTTTATTAGCTCTTTTAAATTTATTTCCCATTGAGATGGACTGGCTAAAACCCTTATTTAATATGCTCTTAAAGCATACCCATTTTTCCTCTGTGTTCTTTGCTCCTAAGATTTTATCCCAGTTAGTATTTTCAAGCAAGGATCGTAGTTTAGGGAAGTTGGCTCTTTTGAAATTCTTTTGAAATTCAGTGTCTTTGTATTCCCTTTATGTTTCCTATTTGTGTGATTTATACTGAAACGAATTGACCTGTGATCGCCGTTTCCTAAATTGCCCCATATTTCCACATTCGTGATCGGGTCTATATTGTTGGTAATCAGTAGGTCTAGTAACGCTTTGTTTCTTGTTGGTGAATTTACCATCTGACCCATGAAATTGGCCTGCAAGACATTTAGGAAATGGCGAGCTTTAGATTAATGTGCGGTTCCTTCCGCTCTCTAAATCACTGGACCACTTTTCCAATTTCTCACCTAGGTAGGGTAAATGTCCTTAAAATGTCCATTCTGCCTAGGTTACTGTACTACTTTGATACCCTCCCCATGGCCATTCCTATGTCTCAACAAGTCTTTACAGCAAAAGTTTTTAAAATTCATATGGAATGGTAGGTCTCATCGTATAGCCAGCTCTGTGCTGTTTTTGTTGAAACCACGTGGTGGCCAAGGGGCCCCCGATATTATACATTGTATTATGCTACTCACTTACGGGCTGTTGTCTCCTGGTCTAGCTATCATGCCCCTAACCATTGGTCTGAGATTGAGAGAGGCTCCATTTATCTGGTACATCCATGCTCCCTGATGTGGTCACCCTCACTATGCAATGATAATATTTTAAAACGCATGTGTATTGCTTCTATGTGATTTACTCTAGCGATATGGAAAAAGTGTTGTAACAAGTACTCTAATTCCTCACCATGCCCTCCACTTTCTAATATACTATTTAACCCGACTTTGCCTGACAGTCTTTTTGATCGTATATCACCATGGTCGCAGGCCACCCTTTTTCAGCTTCGTCATCTACAGTACCTGACTGCGATATTTTGTAAAAAGCCAGCGCGGCATCGGCGATATTCGCCACCCGCGGCCCCCGTCTCGGGAGACAGCGCCGAGCTCTGTCGCTCCTCCAGCTCGCTGCCCCCAATAGATTCTTATGGATACGCTGCATCTCGTGGGGGCGGCGAGTGCTAGAAGCACAGCCTCACAGTGCCGATTTCCAGTGCGATCCCATCGTGCTGGAAATACAATACGGTGGCACGTACTGTAGTTCTCCTTGTATCATGTAGGTGGCGCACTTTTGAGGATCTTCGGGAATTTTTTTTTTTCTTTTCTTTTTTTTTTTTTCTTCTTTTTCCACTTCAGCAAACTTTAGCGAGAGACTTATTCAGTTTTTCATTCATTAATTGTCTCTGTCACAGTTTTACATCATTGTGGTATTTTCCCTAGATTTTATTTATTGTTCAATATCTTTTATTCCATATAGATGAAAAAGAAAAATAAATTAAATATTTAAAACTTATTAAAGCGGAGGTTCCGCGGCCATTCGTTTTTTTTCATTCAATTCCTTTCCCCATTGCAGATAAATACTCACTGTTTTGGTTTTAAAAAACATCCACTGTCCGTTTTCTTTGGAAAGAATAAGTTATATACTTGGCTTAGGACAGTTTCCATTTTGCTTGGATGCACTCTTTTCCTGGATGCAGTGATTGTCATCATTGTTTATTCTGAGCAGCGCCGTGAACTTCCGGGTTTTCCATCACAACGTGCAGCGTCATCGAAAGTCCCCGCCCCGTTGCGATGGCAACCACAACGGTGCGTGCGTTCCCCTCATCACGTGTCACATGTCGGGGCACCGCACTGACTCTTGGGAAGGATAACACTCAGCTCCCATGAGACAGTGTGGCGCCGTGGAATGCAGGGTGCACGCCTACTCCCGCGGGAGGGAGAAGCAGTAAGTAGCAATGAAAAGCAAAATAAATAGGTATTTAAACCGCAATTTTTTTTAATGCAGCATTAGAAGATGTATGCTTTGTACTAAAGGCTATAAGATATACTTGTAATTTTGGGTAAACCTCCACTTTAACCACTTGCCGACCGCCGCACGAACATATACGTCGACAGAATGGCACGGACAGGCAAATGGGCGTACAGGTACGTCCCTTAAAATTATCAGCTGTGTGGTCACGGGCAAGATCCATGATTGTGCCCGCGGGACCCGCGGACTCGATGTCTGCCGGTGTCACGCAATCGTGTCACGGAACTGTAGAACGGGAAGATGTCAGTGTAAACACAGGGGTCAAGTCCTGGGGAAAAAAGTTCCACTCCCCCACCAAAAAAATAAATAAATGATATGCTCATATGCTCATATGCTCATATGCTCATATGCATATATATTTCACAGAAAATACAGTGCAACATTTATTGTAAAGTGCCAGTTTACAAAAAAAAAATAAGTTAACTTGTCAAACTAACAGAATAATCACCACAATGGGTGATGATCTTTCCCTCGAAGGGAATTTCTAACACAAATACACCCCGTTCCAAATTATTATGCAAATTCTATGTTACACAGCCCATTAGAAAATATCCCACTAACTGGAATAACGTTGCCCTTGCCATGCAAGATTATCAACTTTACGAAATGTAGTATCATCTGCGCTGCGATGTGTGGTCAGCCATTTTCTGACATATGGTAAAGGATCCCATAAATGCACAGGGGGGCCAATGAGACTAATAAACAAAAGAGAAGACAGGCGTTCAATGCCAAGCCCAATCCTAATGGGTGACATCACCAAATTCATTGTACTGAAGCCCCTTTCACAATCACCGGATGTCACTGGAATACTGTTAACTGCTGTCACCACTGGTTTCAGCTTTTCAGGAATCTCTTCACCACCATTATAAATGTAGTCTCTGAAACCTTCACAGATGGATGGATTATAGCTGAGACAGAATCTTTTGCACAGCTGCTCCAGCTTCACTTCACCTTCACACCATGGACTGTCCACATTGATTGGCCAGCGTTTTGAATTCAGGATGTCAATTTCAGAGACAAGACTTTCAAATTCACCTGACTGTGATGAAACTGCAGGTCTGTTGCTCGCAAAGAGTCTGGAGCACAAATTATCCACCAAACATTGGTAAAATTTTGGGAGATTTAGCTTCACTTGGCCTTTCGAACTCTCTGGATTCATGGTCACACCTTTTGAAATTCCCTTTCTCCAGCGATTCCATTACTTCTTTCAGATGTTTGCCAGGCTTGTCTTTCATTTTTTCATCTGCACAAATTGAACGATTAATCAGCTGATAGGCTCGTGGAAGTGTGATGTCATCTCTTTGTAGAGCTTCAGATAGCAGTCCCATTTCCTGAACAGCTTTGGCAACCCCCACAAGGTTTAACAAATAATCTTCTGATGTCAAGACCTTGTTAAGGCGAGGGGCGTGGCTTGCTCGTGCACGAAGATGGCCGCTTGAGTTGTAAGCTCCGCCATCCAGACCGGACAAAAAGCGTTTAAAGGGCGATATCGCCATGCCATCCAGCCCTACAGTACCGCAAGTGAATCCTCCACAGCCCAGCCAAAATTATGTCCCGCAAACAGATCCAGGACAGAGGCCTGAAACGGGTAGAATCCCTCGCCACCGAAACCGAGATGGCGCCGACGGAGCTTCAGTGAAGCACTCTCTAATGTACCCAGACCCCCGGGAGCCCATCCACAAAATATGAATGCTGGATTACATTCCTCCCTCCCTCCGGACACCTCACCTGCAAACTCGGTGTGGTGTCACAGAGCCCAGCGAAATTGAGGATGCGGATGGATCTCTCGGACCAGGCCTCAGACACAGTGAGTACAGGCCTGCACAATGACTCTGCTATCTCCTCACTACAATCCTCCATTGCACAATTCCCCACATCAGGGCAACCGATGCTAGACACCACTATGAAGGACATGCTTATTTCACTGCAATCCTCTCTCATGACTAACTTGTCATCACTGATCAATAGATTCTCATTAGAAATGAAACACATGGACAATAGGGTGCAGTTTATTGAAACTAAAATGGAGGAATGTACTGAAACAGTTAATGAGTTGGTGGATGCATACAATGATCAGAAAGATGAATCTCTCTGGATCAAAGCGAAGCTCGCGGACTTCGAGGACCGCTCCAGACGCAATAACGTTAAGATACGCGGGATCCCTGAGTCAGTCCAACCCAAAGAGCTTCACAACTTTGCTACCACCATGTTTTCTAGCATGCTCCCAGAGCTATCCCCAATTGAGCTCACAATTGACCGCATACATAGACTGCCTAAACCCCGCCATCTAGAGGAGGATGTACCCCGAGATGTGCTTCTGCGAGTACATTTTTTCCAAGCGAAAGAACAAATTCTCATGAAAGCTAGAGAATTATCACCACTCCCAGCGCCATACTCTGATATTCAACTATTTGCTGACCTATCTCAATATACGCTCCAAATGCGACGACAACTAAAAACCATTACTAAAGCCATGAACAATCACAAAATTATATACAAATGGCGCCACCCAACGACTATCATGGCTACCTACAATGGTATACCCCACACTATCTCCACCCTGGAAGGGGGCTTGAAATTGCTGCAGGCATGGGGAATACTACCAGATCCCTCCCACAACCAACCAGATCCTAATGGTACACCGAATCCATTCACCTTTGGTCTTCGCAGGGAGAAAAACAAAGGAAACCATTGTTGATCAACTAGCCCAGATTACTACACCAAGCGACTGTACTAGTCCGGTCTGGTCATGCGCTTAACCATCTGCTTACTGAACTTTCCCCCACTCTTAGTCAGTTGCTCATCCGAGCAGTTTTCTGCTGACACACCTGTGTGAACTTTGAGTTTAGTTTGTTTCTTTTTTTGTTCTAGTATTTTTGGTTGCATATTTCTAGTTGTGCCTTCACCTGCTCCAGACATATAAAGTTGCACTTCCGATCTAACCTGTTTTGTACCTCTATAGAACCAGGAACTGATTATCTGACTACTTTGTCACAGCACCAACAGCAACCTTCTCATCCACATCGACCGGCTTATTGAACTCTTTTTTTTTGTTTGTTTATATTTTCTTTATTGATTTTCTTCAGCATTATACATTAAAATAAGCATACATATGCTTTAATAATTTTCATCCCTTATTTTGACAAGATAATAGTAATAGCACGCATTTGTATAATTAACACCTTTTCCTTTCTATTGAGCCTTTTTCCCCCCTCCCTCCCCCCTCCCCCCGATTCTATGGTTTCTTTTACTAGGGTTTCTATCTTCTTTCCTTTTTCACACATTATTCATTTTGTATTTTTTTATTATTATTTTTTTCCTTCTTCTGCTTACTGCATTACTTCTGTTTTACGGAGGGTACCCCATACTTTCTAACCATGGTTTCCACACTTTTTCAAACTCTCTAATATTCCTTCTCTAAAGCCTCGTACACACGATCGGATATCCTATGGATTCTAATCCGATGGTTTTGTCCATCGGAAATCCGATGAAGCTGACTTCCATCAGTCTTGCCTACATACCATCAGTCAAAAAACCGACTGTTCCAAACGCGGTGACGTAAAACACTCCGATGAGCCGAGAAAAATGAAGTTCAATGCTTCTGAGCATGCGTCGACTTGATTCTGAGCATGCGTGGGTTTTTTATCCGATGGACTTGCCCATAGACGATCGGAGTTTTCGATCGGTTTTTTATCCATCGGAAAAATTTAAAACATGTTCTATTTTTTAAAACCGATGGAAAAAAGACTGATGGGTCCCATACACGATCGGTTTGTCTGATGAAAACAATCCATCGGATGGTTTTCATCGGTTAAACCGATCGTGTGTACAGCGCTTTAGTGTAGGCTACTTTCTCCTTCCATATTGTTTCCGTGACTATGTTAACCCAATCTTTTACCAACGGCAGTCTCTCTGCTTGCCATCTTTGTGCAATTAATTTTCTTGCGTGGAAGAGACACCTGAGCACTGCTTTTATTGTACTAGCCTCCCTGCTTATTCCCTCCCCTAATCCCAAAATACACAGTCTAGGTTCCCTTTCTAATGTTGTTTTATATATCCTATTTATGGTGTTAAGGACCTCTGACCAATATCTGAATAATTTGGGGCATCTCCATATCATGTGCATCAAGTCCCCCATCCCCAGACACCTGGGACACCCTGTATCTATCCTCCACCCAAACCTAAACAGCCTTTTTGGTGTATAGTACATCCTATGTAGCAGCATCAGATATGAGAACTTTTGTGCGGGTGAAATTGTTACCAGGTGTCCCTTCTCTAATATCTTCTTCCATTGCCCCTCTGATATGGGCCCTAGGTCTTCTTCCCATTTGCCCTTACTTTTGAGGAGTTCGGGCCCTCAATACTTCCTTTACATATATGTGGATAGATTTCAGAAATAAAGCCCCCAGTCCTACTCTGATTATCCAGTCTCTGGAGAATAGGAGATTTACACCAGGCTGGCCCCGTCCTGTCAAACTGAACGTTTAAAGCATGTCTAATTTGAAAATATCTATAAAATGTGTATCTAGGAACATCATATTCCTCTCTCTTATACAACTGGGCTAGCCTGACTATCCCCTTTACTTCCCATTCCTTAATTTTCCCCACTGCCTCCAACTCCAGAAGATTCCTGTTGTCTCAGAGGGGCGCGTATTCTGTTACTCCACCTTGTCCTCCTATTGATTTTACTGCTTTCCATACTTTTATGGCCATCTTAGCCGTAGGGGATCTATAGGCAAATGAATTGGCTTCCAGTACCTCCATCATTATTTTATGGGGTGCCCCCACTGTCATTAGTCCCCCATTTATATCTCCTCCTGGCTCTGATCCTCCTCCTATATGCTGCAATTGTGCTGCCAGAAAGTAGCACCGAGGGTATGGCACCGCCATACCTCCCTCCCTTGTTGATAGCTGTAGGGTTTGCAACCTTATCCTAGACTGACCTCCCTTCCATATTAGTTCTCTAAATAATGTATCGATTTTCCTGAACCATTTCTTATGTATCCATATTGGCGTATTATGTAAAAAGTACAGTAACTGTGGCATCCACAGCATTTTAATTAGGTTACATCTCCCTGCAACTGATAATGGGAGACACCGCCATATTTTTTTTTTTTTTTTAATTTAGACAGGAGGGGAACTATGTTATTATCTATATAATATCTATATCTATATATTTATTAGGGTCGGTCGTTATATGTATTCCCAAGTATTTCATTGTATCAACTATTTACAATTGAGGGGTTTCTACTGAGGTTTGGTTTACAATCGGGTCCACCGGCATCAAAGCTGATTTCTCCCAATTTATAATCAATCCTGAGAGTCTTCCAAATTCTCTAAAAATAATCATTGCCTGCTTGAGCGAGTGATCTGTGTCCCCAAGGAAGAGGATAACATCATCCGCATAAAGTGCGATTCTCTCCTCCCCGGTTGGTCTCACAAATCCCTCCATTTTTGTGTTTACTCTTATAGCAGTCGCCAATGGCTCCATTGCTAATGCAAAAAGCAGGGGGGACAACGGGCACCCCTGCCTTGTGCCTCTCTCCAATTGAATCTTGTCTGAATAATCATTGTTAACTCTAATTTTCGCAGTGGGGTCTCTATACAATATTTTTATCCATCTAATAAACACTGGGCCGAAACCAAATGCTCCTAAAACATGCCAAATATACCCCCACTCCAGGGTGTCAAAGGCCTTAACCACATCTAAAGACATAACTGCTCTTGCGCCAATATTCTCTGTTGGTGTTTGTAAGTTAAGGAATACCCTCCTGATATTCATACTGGTTGATCTACGGTACTGGGAATAAACCCAGTTTGATCCTGGTGTATGAGTCTTGCGATGATTTTATTTAACCTAGCTGCCATTATTTTGGCTAATATTTTGGCATCTGAACAAAGGCTTATTTAACTCTGACTCATCATCAGTCCACAACTGTGAGTACTTGCATCACCTCTGCGTCACACCTCCACTTGCCATGGGGATCACCATACTTTCTCTCAATGCCAGGGGGCTAAACCATCCTGCCAAACGTGCCTCCCTATGGAAATCAGCAATTGCACATAATTGTGACGTGCTTTGCGTCCAAGAAACTCACTTTGCGCCCAAGAAACTCACTTTGCTCTGAACGCTTCCCCTATCTGCAGACACAATCAATTACCTCATGTGTTCCAGTCCTACTTCACTAAAAAACAACGCAGAGTAATGATTGCTATCAGAAACACTGTTCTCTTCAACCTGCAGAGCTGTGATACTGACCCGGAAGGGCGGTATATCTTTCTGATATGTACAATTAACAATGTACCTTACACCCTAGTTTCGATATACGCCCCGAACCATGGCCAAATGACTTTCCTTAAGAAGACACTGCGGGCAGCCCCGACAACTCCAACAAGGCCATTTGCTCATATGTGGAGACTTTAATATGGTCCCAAATAATTCCATGGACTCCACTGCAGGAACTAAAAGATGTACTTCACCTTTAGATGCGTTTATTAACTCTAATGACTTGTATGACGTGTGGAGGTGTTGTCATGCGAGTGAGAGGGATTTCACTTTCCTTTCGCCACGTCACAACACCTACTCACGGATTGATTTATTTCTAACGGATAGTAGGTTGTTACAAAAGGTTTTGAAATCTATCATTCACACCACCACCTGGTCAGATCATGCCCCTATTAGTATTACCATCTCTGATGACTCTCATCAACCCAACTCCTTTATATGGAGGGTCAACAACTATCTCCTCAACACACCATGCTATTCCACACCTATTAAACAATATCTGGAAGAGTATTTTTCGCTCAACCAGACATCTGTATCTGACCCCCTGGTGGTGTTGAATGCCCATAAGGCATTTATACGAGGGGTGTTCCTCCAAATGGGAGCTAGAGCTAAAAAGAAAAGAACCCAACGTCTAGATGAACTCACGTCTGACGGGGCGTGGCCTGGACATGGCTGTGAGGTCGTGTTTCTCTCGAGCTCTGGGCCTGATCCCCTTTATCCCGGCAACCCCACGACCATAAACCGGTATGAGCTCGTCCAAAAGGCATAGGACTTGAGCAGTGACAAGGGGGACCCCAGCTGGCAAGTTTTCGGGCGAAATACACCGTTATTTTAATGCCAAGGAAGCTTCCGCCGGGACGAAGGTGGCGGCAGCGCGTGGAACCGCACGTGGAGAACCGAAGAAGGTCCAGGTGCCTGGCTCTGGGACTTCTGAACCGGAGTCCTCGGATCCCCCTGACTGCTCTCAAGACTTGTTTGCAGACTCTCGGGGGGCCAGGATGTCCTCCCCACACAGGCCAGGGGCTTTGGGCCTGGATCAGGACATTCGGGATATGCTGCAAGCTCTCCCAACCCAGACAGCTATAGAGGCTCTGATTCTCCGGCTGGAGGAGACACACAGAAGAGACATCCAGGAGGTGAGGGGAGAGGTATCTACCTTGGCAGACCGGGAGGGATCGGGCGAAGCATCTCTAACCTCCCTCGAAAGCAGGATCTCCGATCTGGAGCGTTCGAGAGACCAACACCGGGACACCGCGGTCGCTCTTCAGCTTCACTTAGAGGACATTGAGGACCGCAGCCGTCGCAACAACTTACGGCTCAGAGGCATCCGTGAGTCCATGGAGGACGTCAGTGCAGCGGTGACAGAGATATTCCAGACGGTGTTGGCGGATCCCGCTGCAGATGTCCTCCTGGATAGAGCGCACAGAGCCCTAGGCCTTAGGTCTGTGGATCCGGATAGGCCGCGGGACGTGATCTGTAGACTGCACAGATACAGGCAGAAGGAGTTAATCCTACGGGCGGTCTGGGAACATGGAGATGTTTAGCAGGGCGATGCACGAATCCGGATTTTACCGGACCTGTCGAGAGCTACCCTGCGGAGAAGAGCCCTACTGCGCCCTATCCTAGACCTGGCCAAGCAGAAGGACATCACCTACAGATGGGGATATCCACTCTCGGTGACTTTCCGCAGAGAATCCGGATCATTCACGCTCCAGACCGTGGCTGACCTGCCTGCCTTGTTCCACTTCCTGGAGGCGATGCCGATCCAGGTCCCGGACTGGCTCCAGATTCTCCCTCGCCAGATGGGCAGACCGGGACTGGCAGCACAACACGGCCCGCTGCCCCCCCGCCGGCAGAGAGGCAGACGGAGACGACGATCGGTGTCCAGAGGAGAGCAGCGTGAGTAGGCCTTGGGCCGCCCTACCTTGACTACTGCTTACTAGACAACCCTGGGTCACTCCCAAAGCACCGTCCGGACGGTTCCCCTGGCCACTCTCCTTCCCCCTTCTTAACTGGCCCGAAACAACCCTTGAAGCCTTAGCATGGAGGCCTGCGTGATGGCGGCCACCGCACTCATCTCCCTCCCTGGCCCCCGTGAGACACTCTAAATGGCAGTATATGCGGAGGCAGAGCCCTGTCGGTGATCTGGACTGGGCCCCGTATGTTAAGTTGCCTGGTCATATTCCCACGAGACTGGAGGCCTGAACTCGAGACCGAGACGGGGCCGATGCAGCGGTACTCCCCCCCCGTACTTGTGGTGTGTGCTCTCCCCCCCCGGATTGTAGTGGCCCCCCCGGATCCACATAGCGAGGAAGCCCCCGGTAGAGCCCTTACACACTGGCAACACCTTACACGCTTGACGGATGTGGTGGAACGTACGGAGTAGGCGAAACCCGGGGTGGGGGGGGTGAGATGTATTGAGATTCTTGATCATTTCACCTAATGTGCTGCCCGAGGGAGGGGGGAGGGGGCGGCAACCAGACGGTTATGAATGGAATGTCTTTTTGGTTTCACATTCCGGCTGACCGGTGCTTCCAGTTTCTCCCTACTGAATGACACGCGCTGAAGAACTCTATCAGGACACACGCGTTGGTCGGTCCATGTACTCTTATGTGATTGGAGATGCTGGAGGGGGAGGGGGGGCTGCTGATGAGTGAGAAGGGGCATGTGACTCAGGTCCCATGTGATATTGCATTGAATTTGGTAATGCAGTTGCCATATTTTGCACTGATTATGTTCTGTGTGTTTTGAAGCTAGCTTCTATATGCTCATGTTGTATATTGCCTGTTTAATTGTATTGGTTTACTATTTACCCTGTGTTTATAGGTTGCCGGGGGTGGGCGGAGAGGGTTGGGAGCTCTCACTCTGGCTCTGTCTGTCCACTTCCCCGTTTAGGACCGTGCTCCAGAACCGGGATTTTCCTGGGGAGTACTTAAGCCCTTAGGGCTAATTTAGTTTTTCTTCAGTTGCTGCACCCTCTAGTGCTAGCCTCCTAATTTTTCTGACTCTCTCTTTCCTCGGGAGTACTCTCCCTTACTTTTCTCTGCTACTCTTACGTCTCGCTTTACCTTACTGGTTCCACCTTAATCTTGCACTCCCCTTCCTCTTTCTCCCCCCACCCTACCTGTCCCATATACCTGTCCCGACCATATCCCCACTTGACTATGGGTGACATCCACATTGTGTCCCTTAATGCTAAGGGTCTTAACACCCCCGAAAAGCGACGGATTTTGCTACAGGACATGAGGCGTGTGAGGGCGGACATAGTATTTGTGCAGGAGACACACTTCCGGGAGGACAACATACCGATACTTACAAACAGATACTTCCCTTCGGTGTATCATTCTAAATACACGGGGGCTAAATCCAGGGGGGTATCCATCCTCATTTCGGCCAGGGTCCCCTGGAAACATATTGATTCCGTGACTGATGCAGAGGGCCGCTACCTATATTTAAAGGGTGTGCTGGGAGATAGAAAAATTACCTTGGCCAACCTTTATGCCCCTAATGACCGCCAAGACACGTTCATCAGGAGGCGCATGGAACATCTCCTGCGCTTCACTAAGGGACAACTTATAGTGGGGGGTGACCTGAACATGCCATTGATCCCAACTAAGGACACTTCATCTGGGACCTCCTCCACCTCTCGAGACATACGTAAGTGTATCGGAAATACGCTTCATTCTGCCCAATTGATAGACGCCTGGCGCCTCATGCACCCAGGAGAACGTGATTTCACCTTTTTTTCAAAACCACACCAGTCGTACTCGCGTATTGATTATTTCCTGATACCCCATGGGCAGCTACACGCGATCCGGGAGACCTACATCGGGTCTATCACGTGGTCCGATCACGCACCGGTCGGGCTTCGGTACTCACTGTCGGACGCGTCGATGGGGCAACGCCCTCCGTGGAGACTAAATGAGAGCCTTTTACAGAATCCGGAGGTCCTGGCCGATTTGGTCAGGGAACTGGGATGTTATTTTACCACAAACAAATCCGACGATAGCGACCCCGGGGTGGTGTGGGAGGCCCACAAGGCTGTGATTCGGGGGTCCCTTATTAGACATGGATCCAGACTGAAATGCGAGCGGACGGCGCAATTCAATCTGCTCCTCGCCAGACTGCAGACCTTGGAGGCGGCTCACAAAGCTGCACCATCCAAACAACTGGGACTAGATTTTGATACGGTCCGATCGCAGCTAAAGGATCTCCTCCGATTTAAGGCTAAGGCGGCGATGCAGATCTGCCGCAGGAAATCATATGAGTCAGGCAACAAATGTGGGAGACTGTTGGCCCGAACGCTGCAGGCTCAGCGCGCGGCGGCCTACATACCACACATCCAGACCGGGACTGGGCAGAAAACTAGCCTTCCCCAACACATCACGCAAGAATTTTGGGCTTCTATCGTTCCCTCTACAATCTACCAGACACACAACCTATACCGGAGACCATGCGGGACTACTTAGACCATTCCCTCATGCCCTCACTCACGGGAGAAACGCGGTCTGCCCATTACGCGGGGAGCCCATTACGCTGACTGAAATTCAGGTGGCCCTTAAAAATACCAAACCAGGCAAGGCCCCCGGCCCCGATAGACTGACCACTGCCTACTACAAGACCCTCTTGCCTTCATTGGGCCAGCATATGGCAGATCTCTTCAACAGCATAGGTTCAGGGACACTTTTCCATGACTCCACACTCCTGGCGCAGATCTCGGTTATACCTAAGGAGGGCAAAGACCCGGGGTTGTGTGGAAGTTACCGCCTGATCTCCCTACTGAACGCAGATATCAAGATCTTCACTAAGATCTTGGCCTCAAGACTGCAAACACATCTCCCTGACCTGATCCATCTGGACCAGGTGGGCTTTGTCCCGTTTAGAGAGGCCAGGGACAACACCACTAAGGTCCTCAACTTGTTACACATCGCAGACCAGACTAAGGCGCCCTGTGTGTTCCTTGGTACGGACGCCGAAAAGGCGTTCGATCGGGTCCACTGGGGATTCCTGTTCGCTACACTGAGGCATATAGGGTTGGGTGAGACGATGTTGAACTGGGTGACCGCAGCCTATATGACACCGGCGGCCAGGGTGAGGGCGAATGGGGTTTTGTCAGACCCATTCCCCATTAGAAATGGGACTAGGCAGGAATGCCCTCTGTCACCCCTGACTCTAGAGCCCTTTCTTTGCCACGTACGCCGGAACCCGGACATCTTGGGAGTGGAAAGGAACGGGACGCAGTATAAGGTCTCGGCGTACGCAGATGACCTGCTGTTCTCCCTCACAAACCCTAAGATATCCCTCCCGAATCTTCTGAGAGAATTTGAGGTCTACGGATCCCTCTCTAATCTCAAGATTAACTTCACCAAGTCGGAAGCCATGGGTGTGGGGATAGCTCTGCTCCAACTCAAACAACTTAGAGACGGCTTTAGTTTAAAATGGACCGACACGGCACTGAGATATCTGGGGACTGGGGACATCCATACCTATGACTATACCCAAACTGTTTGCACTTAACTTCCCTCCTCTACTGAAGACGGTTCGGGGACTATTGGATGGTTGGGACAGCGGCCTCCATTCGTGGTTTGGCCGATGCGCCATCCTCAAAATGACGATACTACCTAAGTTCCTATACCTCCTACAGGCCCTCCCGATAGCTATCCCTGGGGCCTACTTTAGGCAGGTCCAGGCAGCCTTCACCAAGTTCCTTTGGGCTGGGAAACACCCACGCCTGAGCAGGAGTGTACTCTGTCTCCCAAAGCTACATGGGGGCCTGGCAATGCCAGATGTCCATGCGTACTACAAGGCGGCCCACCTCAGCCGGCTCCTGGATTGGTGCAGACATAGGGGCACCAAGCTGTGGACGACCCTCGAACAGGACCAGAGCGACATACCCCTTGATAGGGCCCCCTGGTGTTACTCGGACCTGCCACCACCCCTGAAAAGACACCCCCTGATAGGCAACACCCTGGGAGTATGCTCGACTTTGCGGACTCGGCCTTCACTCTCATTCCCGGTCTCCCCCCTGCGTCCAGTGCTGGGCCACCCCCGATTTTCTCCAGGGTTGCAAGACAGGAGATTTCTCACACTGAGGGAGGCGGGGCTCTATCAGGTGTCCCACTTTGGTTCCCAGGGGAGATGGAGGTCATATGAAGAGCTGTCGGACCTGAGGGGTCCGTACGGCCTTGATTTCATGAGGGCTTTACAGCTAAGCCACTTCCTGGCGGGTATCTCGCCCCCGCCCAGCGATGCTGGACATCCCCCTACCCCGCTGGAGGAGTTGTGCACGGAGTCAGGTAGGATCCAGCACACGCTTTCCTTGTGCTATGGAATATTGATGGTACCGCCGGGGCCCTTTCATGTACCCTGTCTGGCTGGGTGGGAGTGGGATCTCGGCTGCCAATTTCCCGATGACACGAAGCAGCATATACTGCGGTTTACCCACAAGTCCTCTCTGTGCACCAGGACCCAGGAAACAAACTACAAACTGCTCACGCGCTGGTATAGGACCCCCTCCCTCTTACATAAAATGTTTCCTGGCACCTCTGACCGCTGCTGGAGATGCCAGGGGGAAGAGGGGACTCTCTTGCACATCTTCTGGTCCTGTCCACGGCTGCGGGGTTTCTGGGGGGACGTGAGACGAGTGACCCAGAAATTCACCGACCGTATTGTTCCAGAGACACCGGCCTACTTCCTCTTACACGTAACTGACACGCCTGCAAAGGTGTATAAGAAATCAGTGGTCCGCCATCTTCTGGACGCAGCTAGGGCCTGTATACCCCTAAACTGGAAATCCTCCTCCCCACTGTCCATTGCACAGTGGCTACACAGAGTCGATGACATCAGCCTCATGGAGGACCTGATCCTATCTGATCAGCACAGACGTGAGACAGAGGCCTCGTACACACGGCCGATTTTCTCGGCAAGAACCAGCAAGAAACTTGCTGGCAGAGAGGTCTTGCCGAGTAAATCGGTCGTGTGTACGCGGCTATCGGGTTTCTCGTCGAGAAAACCGACAAGAAACCTCAACGAGAAAATAGAGAACCTGCTCTCTATTTTCTCGTCGAGATTCTCCTCGGCATGTTTCTCGACGAGAAAAGTGAGTGTGTGTACACTTACCTGTCCTCCCGGAAGCCCGCGCATGTTCGAAATGAATTTGACGCATGCGCGGTAGCTTCCTAGGCATACGTAGGGTATACCAAGATGGCGGCGACGGCATCGAATGTGACGAGCACATGCTCGTCGTAGTCGATGACGTCACCGCGTACGCTCCATTCAAAGAACCACGGGTTCTTTGAAACGAGCGTGTGTACACTCGGCCGGGACAAGTTTCTTGTCCAAGAATCTCGTCGAAAAAAACGACATGTTTTTTTCAACGAGAATCTCGGCCGTGTGTACGAGGGCTCACTCTAAGACTTGGCAGCTGTGGAACATTTTTTGATTTTCTGACGAGGGGCAGACCCTTAGAGGGGCTGAGTTGCCCACCTGAGTCCTTACCCGGAATCTCTGCCCACTGGGGTCTTGAAAACCATATAGCTTAGTCACCCTTAGTGGGAGACATGTATAGACATGAGACATGTATAGTCCCCCCTTAGTGGGGGCTGTATCCACGGGACCCGGGCACTCTTATACCTACGAATCCTTGACGGGCATATCTCGGTGGGCTGCGGATGGATATATTGAGACCAAGGGGTAACACGACCTTTCATTGGGGAAGGTTTATATACAGACGGCCATGAGGGGATGTGTTTTCTCTATGTGTTCTCTCCATACTGCGCACTGCATTACTCATTGAATGTACATGTCTGTTATCTACTGTCGGGGTCCATGTGGACCAGTCCCTCCATTGTAAATAAAAAAAATTGAAAAAAAAAGAACTCACGTCTGACATAGCCACTACTGATTCCCAAAATAAAATCAATCCCTCTCCGTTTCTAATGTCTAAAATATTCACTCTACGTCACGAATTAAGGGCCCTTCTGGAAAAGTATGCAAAATCTTATAGGATACTCAAAGCCACTTCATACACCACAGGGAACAAAGCAGGGAAAGCAATGTCCCTACGAGTTAAGGGATACAGAACCAAAACGAAAATCCAATATCTACACCACCCTCACACGAACGAGAAACTCCTTAAACCCCAGGCCATAGCGGACGCCTTCAGTACGTACTATGAGGATCTGTACAACCTCAAAGCTGACCCCACTACTATTCAACCCTCCCCTGCAGGGATCCAATCATTCCTAGAAAGTTTGACTCTCTCGACCGTATCACCCCAACAACTCTCAGACCTAAACGCTCCCTTCACAATTACCGAAATACTGTCAGTGATAGACAATTTGCCCAATTCTAAATCCCCAGGCCCTGACGGTTTCACTGGGGAATACTACAAACAATTCAAACACATACTAGCCCCCACAATGTGCCAGACATTTAACCTAGCCACTACCTCCGCCTCTCTCCCTACTGAAATGCTTAAGGCCATGGTGGTGACCCTGCCTAAACCAGGCAAAGACCCCACATCTCCAAAAAACTTCCGGCCCATCTCATTACTCAACCTAGATTTAAAAGTATATGCAAAACTTATAGCAAATAGACTAGAAAACATACTACCTTCCCTTATTTCAGTAGACCAATCGGGATTTACTAAAGGCCGCCAAGCCTCAGACGCCACTAGAAGAATGATTGATATCATACATCATGTAGAAACGAAAAAACTCCCAGCACTCCTATTATCCCTAGATGCCGAAAAGACATTTGATAGGGTCCATTGGGGATACATATCAGCGGTCCTACACAAGTTCGGTCTCACGGGGACAATACACAATGCCATAATGGCCTTGTACTCCAACCCTTCAGCTAGAGTTTTTACAGCAGATACCCTTTCATCACCATTCCAAATTTCCAATGGAACAAGACAAGGATGCCCACTATCACCCATAATATTTAATCTGGTCATGGAACCCCTAGCAGAAAAAATAAGAACTAACAACAAAATCTCTGGAATATCCCTTGCTAGCTTGGAACATAAAATAAGTTTGTTTGCAGATGACGTGATCCTCATGATCACATACCCTGTTCGTTCCCTCCCTGAGGTCCAAAGGACGCTCGCCTGGTTCAGTGAAATCCCTTATTACAAAGTCAATGAGACTAAATCGTACGTGCTCGACCTAGGCCTGGACAAGCCCACTAGCCAGCGACTCAAATTACAATTCCCATACACATGGGCGGAAAATAGTATAACATACTTGGGCATCCAGCTGACTAAATCAACCAAAACATTATTTCCAACTAACTATTTGCCAATTCGAGCCAAACTTCAAACCGACCTCACCAGGCTGGCGTCCTTTGAGTTCTCCTGGATGGGACGTCTTGCAGCGTTTAAAATGTTCCATCTCCCCCAGATACTGTACCTATTTAGAACCATTCCGAACCCTATACCCATCAGTTACTTCAAATCATTACAAACAATCCTATCCAAACTTATTTGGCAAGGGAAGAAAGCCAGATGCGGTCATTCTCAACGAATCAAACATCGCTTAGCAGGGGGTACAGGTTACGTTGACTTTCAAGACTATTACATGGCATCTATCCTCACACAATCAAGGGAGTGGCTTCTGATGTCCCCCCCAACCACTTTGTGGGGGATAATAGAAGCATCTATGGTACCTGGAGGTAATCTACCATCTTGGTTATTCGCCTCCTTACTAAGAAAAAAAACCCACACCCACTTATCACCGACCATGGCGGCGACTATCAAAGTCTGGTCCCGTTTCACAAAAATCTCAGCATCCCACCCCAATCAATCGACCATACCCATCCCCATAGAAACCCTGCAACACCTAATTGACTCATCCTCATACACAAGCTGGGAACGCAAGGGCATTGTGCACATATCTGATATGATAGATACCGATAATATCAAACCGTTTTCCAAACTTCAAGAGGACTACCTCCTCCCACATTCTGATAGGTTCCTATATATCCGCACTCGACACTGTCTTGCGTCATTCAAAACTTGGAATGGAAAATCCCCCAAATAGCATGGATCTTCTTTAGAGCCCCTAAGACTCGCCGAGGAGGAATATCTTTGTTCTATAACCTATTACACCAAAAAAACACCTTCACTAGTTCCACAGCACTACTGCACTGGGAAAAAGACCTAGGTCAACACTTCACTCATCTCAAGTGGGAAAAGGCCTGCCAATCCACTTATAAAGCAACATGCTGTCCATCACTTTGGGAACTTGCACTTCAACTGACGTACCGTTGGTACTTGACCCCTGATAGACTGTCCAAATTTAACACAACACTGAATAATGCATGTTGGAGAAACTGCGGACAAAAAGGTGACCTAATTCATACTTTTTGGAATTGCCCCAAACTCAGGCGTTAATGGAACTCAGTTTTCCATCAAATTTCTGCCATCACAAAACTAACCATAATGGAAACACCCTCCCTAGCCCTGCTATCCCTGGGTATAGAAAAATTCAACAACCCGTCGAGACATATCATAATACACATACTATTAGCGGCACGCCTCAGTATTTCCAGGAAATGGAAAGACCCAGATCCCCCTACGATTACTGATGTAGTTCAAACCACACATGTGCACTTTATACATGAGACGACCCTAGCACTAAGACAAGGCAGTAAAATGAACAAAATCCAAATGTGGCAACAATGGATTGAATGGATTGAATCTCCCGGTCTTGCAAAATCGTTCAATCTTTAACTTTGATACTATTACTGTTTTCTATAGTCATTTGTTGATAAGTAGGTTCAGAGGTCACTACATGAAGGGGGGTGGAGCCTCCTCGCATGAGCACAGTTTTGCTCCCTATAAGGGGTGCTCGGGTGGGGTGGCTCCCCTCCAACCTCACGTACCAGACATACATATATATGACCTCATATACCGACCAATACCTTGGTTCTATACTACGATTTTTATACTACTAGTCCTACAGCATGTACCACAAAACATCTACTGCGACAAGTAGCAAATTGTTGTACGTATTCTTTTTGTATTCTTTGTATCTTCTACCGATGAATATGCTTTTTGAGAAAGTATGTTTATATGTCTTTTCTACGTATGTAACATTTGGAATATGTTAATAAAAATGTATTGAGGGAAAAAAAAGACCTTGCTAAGGCCACTAAATAGAGATTTCTGTTGACTGTTATGAGCTGAGCTTAATCTTGCTTTCAAGAAAGGACTGTGTAGTGCAGGATATGACTCCCAAACTGCTCGTATAGCTCTCTGGCTTGAAGCAACCCATCTAACTGAATTTTTTTTTCCAATTTTAAGAATTTGTACTTCTAATTCTTTTGCACATTCAGAGAGCTCTGCCAGTTTTTTTGGTGACTGATGATACACAGCATACAACTTCTCAAAAAATTATGTGACATGATGAAGACCAGGAATAGAATGAATTGTATCTGAAATGCACAATTCAAGCCTATGACACAAGCAGTGTCATTTCACAAGCTGTGGATATTTTTGACTGAGTCATTCCAGAACACCTGACTTTCTTCCAACCATTACACTTGCACCATCACTGCAAGCCCCAATCCAGTTTTTGGCAAGAAAGTCATTACTGAATCCAAATTTAGAAAGACAAGCTAGAAGAAGAGTGGCTTCAATAGACTGTGCATCTGCTTTAGGAAAATCAAGCAAATCAAGAAAGAAAGTAACTGGGTCTTTTCCGTTAACAGAGGCACGAATATAAACGATTAATACTGAATGGGGAGAAACTGTTGTAGACTCATCAATATAAACAGAAATTTTTGAAGCCTGCTCAACGATTGCTTTGCAAAGCTTTTTCCTCAATTCACTAGCAATGCAATCTATTATTTGTGCTGCTGTGTACTCACTATGGAGAATACTTCCTAAGTCAGCTCCATTTGCAACTTGCAAGCTGATAAGATCTGGGAAGTCTGTGAAAGGGTGATTTTTTTTCGCACAAAAGTAGGTAGTGCAAAAGACTTTAGTGGTGGACACAAACTTATGCTTCTGCTAGTCTGCAATATTGGATTCCAGTATCTCCTTTCTGGATACTGCTTGGATATTTCCTGCCTTTACATGTGCTTCTGAAATCCTATGTATGTGGATTTTTTTACGCAGTGAGGTCAACATATAGCTTTTTTTGTTTTGCCATATGGAGTAATTGTACCAGTGCTCCATTCTTTGGAAATGGATACACCCTGTGAAACAGACACTCCAAGGTGTTTAACCTCATGACACACTTTGCACCCTAAAAGACCATTTTCTACAAACAGCCAACGGTACTTTTTTTTTTAATTCTAGCCACTGATTCTGGTCCCAACATTCTGGAAGAATAATTATATCACTGACATCGGCAGCGGTATCTTCAGCCACATCGGTAATAAAGTCAACAGCCGATTCACTGACTGGTGTAGTTTCTGGAGCGGACACCACCTGATGAAGCAAAGGCTCAGCCTGAGTTGAGCAACTTGAAGAATCAGCATGAGATTTCTTACTGGAAGTCTTCATGAAGAAATCTGTAATGCTGCTTTTTTGTTTGCTCATTTCTGTAATAATAAAAACAATAAAAAATTGTGTAAAATAAAGTACTGGCCTGGCTGGTCTCAGGGTGCTGGCCTGGCTGGTCTCGGTGCTGGCCTGGCTGGTCTCAGGGTGTTGGCTGGGTGGTCTCAGGGTGCTGGCTGGTCTCAGTGCTGGCCTGGCTGGTCTCAGTGCTGGCCTGGCTGGTCTCGGTGCTGGCCTGGCTGGTCTCGGTGCTGGCCTGGCTGGTCTCAGGGTGCTATCCAAATCTAGAACAGATGTAACAAAATAATTTAACCTGTATGCTATACTAATAAAAAACCACCACAAACAACAAGTTGCAATGACTGGGGGCCCCTTCTGCACTATCTCTCTATGCAGGCTCTGATATGTGGGGCCCCTTCTGCCGCAAGATGTCCACACACATGTGTTGGTCTGTGCAGAGGAGGGAGGTCGGGAGTGCTGAGTGTGCCGGCCCGGAGCTCCGCTTCTCAAGCTGCCTGTATTGTTTGTGCAAAGTGGGGCCCAGGCCACTCACTCATCTGTGCCCATCAATGCAGCCTGATCAGTGCCCATAAAATGCAGCCTTGTCAGTGCCCCCATCAGAGAGCAGGTGTCCCCATCAGACAGCCCCCCCCATCAGAGAGCCCCCCATCAGAATGTCCCTATCAGAGTGTCCCCATAACAGTGCCCTCATCAGAGAGCAGGTATCCCCATCAGAGAGCCCCCCCCAAAAGAGAGCCCCCCCATCAGAATGTCTCTATCAGAGTGTTCCCATAACAGTGCCATCATCAGAGAGCAGGTGTTCCCATCAGAGTGCCCCCCATCAGAGAGAAGGTATCCCCATCAGAGAGCCCCCCCATCAGAGTGTCCCCAGAGTTCCCCATCAGAGTTGTGACTGTGAGCCATCACAAAGTAGAAAGAAACATGTACCTGGAAGTCCTTGAAGGCCGAGTGGAGGAACTTTGCTGAAGAGGGCAGGGAGCACAGGTGATGTCATTGGTTGTTAGGACAATGGCGGTTCTAGCAGCCAATAACAGTATTGCAGCGGGGATCTAGCGCTGCAGATTGGCAGGCGCGGTCCTGTAGCGGCTGCTGGAGGAGGAGGACCGAGGGAGGGGAGGACGCTTCCTTCACTATGCGGCGAGGCTGGGCATCACCGCTTAGTGAAGGATCAGCCCGGGCGGCTCGGCTGCTCTAGTCCTGCAAAGGGAACGGAGTTCCTGCTGTGAAAAAAGTGCAGGGACGCCGTTCCCGCGCGTTCCGGCAGGACTCGAGCCCTGAATATATTCCTTTACATAGTGCCAATATATATATATGCCAATACACAGTGCCAGTGAAAAATTCCTTATATAGGCAAATATTATACTGTATTCCTTTACATAGTGCCAATATATATGCCAATACACAGTGCCAGTGCACAAGCCCTTGTATAGGCAAATAATATATTCCTTTACATAGTGCCAATATATGTTCTAATACACAGTGCCAGTGCACAAGCCCTTTTTTAGAGAAATAGTATATGCCTTAACACTGTGCCATGTGTCAATACATAGTGCCAGTGCAGAAGCCCTTGTATAGGGGAATAGTACATGCCTTTACACAGAGTGCCAGTGCAGGTGACTTATGCAAATGCGTTCAGTCTGATTTACTAAAGGAGTTAGAATTTTCACTCATAAATTGCATGAATATTGAGTTCAATTATGCAATCATGTGCAGGAGAAATAAGTAAACTTGGATTTGCTTTTGAATGGATAATTGAAGGGAATATTCACACAACATATTGTGTGAATATTCTGTACCCCTTTAGTAAATGAGCCTCATAGTGTCAGTGCATGTGTAATGCAAATAGTGTATGTGCTATTATATAGTGCCAGTGCATGTGCTATCAATAGTCTCAGTAGATGTTCCCTTACACAGTTCCAGGTTAATTGCCCTTTTATAGGGCCAATACAAACACCCTTAGATGCATATATCTTATATAGTGCTAGTGCAAGTACTCTTACATAGTGCCACTGTATGTCTCCTTACAATGTCTCAGTGCATGTGCCCTTATAAAGTGCATGTGTATGTATCTATACAAAGTGTCAGTGCATACACCCTTGCAAAGTGCCAGTGCATGTATTCTTATAGTGCCAGAGCATGTGCCTTTACAGAGTGCCTGTTTATGTACAATTACAAAGTGCCAGTACATGTACCTGTAATAGAATATATGAAATTATTGAACTTTGACATACTTAGCTTAACTGGCAGTTTGCATAGAGTTACACCCTGCTACTGATATTCATGGATCAGCCTGATTGTATAAGCAAAGTCATCTTTTAGCTCTTGTAGACTGCTGAATCTAGTTTAATACAAGATAAGAATATACTGAGTTTGTATTATTTTTAGAAACGTATGTGTTAAGACATTGCCCCTCCTATCTTTCTTTTACATAAAAGCCACTCAAAATTCAATAAAGGCCAGAGATCTAATGAACACACTATCCGTTTCCATATGTGTCATTTTGATTTCTCACGGATCCGGGGGTCACTGAAAATGATCTTGCATTTACCTGAAGTACACCTGGGTGACGGTATTACCTGCTTCAGATGGTGGCAGTGGTGGAGATGAAAAAATCACCTTTGGTAAGAAGAATCTTTTTGTCTTTTAGACAGACTGTTTTCTCTTACCTTAGCTCTGATTTAAATTTCATCTAGAACTAAATTTATGTAGAAGAGGGATACGAACCACACCTTGGTGTATAGGGGATTTTTTGGGAAAATCCGCCTTTGAAAGTACCTTTGAGAAGGTCCTAATTAATTAGAAGCGTTTTGGGAACGCTGTAAAGTACCTCTCAGAAGGTCCTAATTAGAAGCGTTTTGGGAACGCTGTAGAAAAGTGTACATGACAGTCCTTTTGGCAAGGAGCTGAAATGGTAAATGAGGATTATATTTCGGTGATCCAACCTACTTTCGCTTTTCTATCTGTCGCATAGAAGTAATAAGATAATTTGTTGTGTAGATACACTGACTGTAGGGAGCGGTTTGCACCATAGAAATGCAGTCCGGATGCGTTCCAGGTGGTTTTTTTACATGCACATTTTTGATGCGTCCCAGTGCGTTTTTTGTGCATTTTTAATGCAGTCCAGTGTTTTTTTCACCCCTCCAGTGCGTTTTTTATGCATTTTTGCATCGTTCCAGTGCAGGAAGGATGCTTGAACTGAAGTGCACTGGAACTGCAAGAACTGATGTGAACTATGCCATTGAAGACCATATAACCTGCTTCAGAATTTTTATTTTATTTTATTAAAACTCACTGGACTGCATGTGGTGTGAACTGGCCCTAAGGTTAAACAGTCAAAGTGGTCTACAGTATTAGAAATCTCCCTTGCTTATATCCAAATATTGTGAGAGTGGTAAGTACTTTTGTATGTATGATAAATGTTGTCGCTGTGGTGCAGATGGGACAAAGGGGTTTTAGCTATACTATAGGGAAAGTTGTTGTTAGTATAGGGAATTCTCTTCCATCTGCTCAGAGAAAAATGCTTACATTTTATGTGTTTGTTTGTTGTTGTCTTGGAATTCCAATTTAAAGTATAAGTTGTTTTTTCTTCTGAATACAAACGGATTGTTGAGTAATTGATATGTCCTTTGATCCTGCCAAGTAGGAGAGCGTTGCTAAAGTGGGCAGGTGAGAGGGACAGAGTAGGGTACTCATCTGTGTGTGGTGCTTTATTTGAGTGATTCCTCCTATCCAAAATATTGTTTAGCACAATACACAGAGGTATATGTCCGCTTGCATAAATCTGCTATTTCACTTCAAGTGAAAGAGGGGATCAAACAACCGACCATACCTTCGTCAACGCTTTTGCGCAAAGCATACTGCTATATTTGCATTCCATATTCAGCGAGTCCGAGAAACTTGCTGAGGTGGAGAAACAGAAAAGTTATCTATATAGATTAAAAAATACATGTTTATTGTTAAAATGTTGCAACTATTGTCAGTCTATTCATAAAATGTGTTGGGCCCATATTCCCATGTCAAATGCATAGTGAATTGGAAACAGTAAAAGGGGAATGTGACGTCACTGATAAATTACATGTATGCGCTGGTACCAAATGTTTTTTTTTTTTGAGGAATCTGATCAGATACAATTTTTGTAGAGTAGCATTTCAACTTATACATGGGATATTTTGATTATTTCAGTTAGGTTCTGTTTCCACTATTGCAACCCCAGATTCGCGTGATTTGCAGTGCGACTTTGCAATGCGATTTTTGATGCAATGTCATTCAAAAGTGTGAGAAAAGGTCGCACCGAAGTAGGAACAAATTAGTACAAGAACCTTTTTGTGTCGCTGCGACTTGAGTCGCACAAATTAAAACAAGGACCATTGAATTACATGGGTTTTTGACTTGTCATGCGACTTCGCATGTGTCAAGTCGCACAGCAACTCACAGTAGTGGAAACAGAGCCTTAGAGCCTTGGAGTCTGACTTTGGGGACTGTTTTAATTGTGTAATTGCCTATCCTTACGTTATTGAAGTTAAACGGTGTTGTTTTCTTTTCAGTATCGACAAATGTGATATAATTGCCCTGGGCTCCGCGATGTTCAGTGAATGGTATTATGGTTTTGTTGATGTTGAGAAGGGAAAAAAAAAAAGGGAACTTTTGCATTGTATAAGGACATTGCCTGTTACAAGACAAGGGAATGGTTATTTGTGCAAATGGTTTTAATTGTGTTTAGGCTGTATGAACAATGATTGGGGATTTTAAAATGTTTGATTTTCTTTTTTTTGGTTAAATACAATTTTAGGGCTGGGTTCACACATATGCAGTGCGAGTTTGAGCTCTGTTTTCACAGCTAATTGACAAAGTAGTTGTTCAGCGCTTCATGTCAGTTTTTTATCAGGATCAGGTCAGGATTGCATATCAGGTCAGGATTTTATACTGTTCACAACTGAATGACATGTGCGATTCAGAAGCGTTCCCATAGAAGTCAATGGCCCTGAATTTGCACGTAAGCCGGACCGCACTGCCTAGAAAACGCACACCTTTTTGGGCAGTGCGGAGTGCGAATGCACCGCAGGTGTGTTAGCCAGCCTCATCCAAGGAAGTTATGTATTCCAGGTGCTACGCCAGAGGAATTGTGGTTGGTAAAGAAAAAGGAAGTAACTTAAGGTTTGTGTAATCCTATGCACTAGGAAATAATATGAGACATATTTAAAAAAAAAAAAAAAAAGTAATGGTAAAAGATGTTTAAAAGCTGTTCAAAGGGCAAATATGGAAAGCATTTCTAAATAAAAGAATGAATGGAGTGGCCAAATGGATGTGAATAAAAGGAGAAAGTGGTTGTATTGTGTTTAATGAATGCACAAGGTATTATTTGATTAGTAAAGTATCTTAAGTGTTGGTTTAAATGTACACAAAGAGATGGTTGTCTCATATTGTGTTTTCTTGTTCAGGGAGTAGAAGTTATTAGGCCCATGTTCCTGATAATATATATTTCTCTAAAAGTTTGGGTTAAGTAACCAGGATACACGAAATACATTGCTACATATATTGAGTCCATGAGGTACGGAAATATGATGGGAAAGTTTGTTTGAATAACAGTCAGAGTGACTATTCTGGATATATTTACCTTTTGAATTCCCAGAGTTTCAATCGTGAAGATATGTTAATGATGTAATGAAGTTTATCCATCAATGTTTTGTTGCTGATGATCAGATATATTTGAAAAGTTAGGAGGGTGACTTCTGAGTCAGAATATGTGTTTGGGTAAAATGTACTGTTCTGAGTTCCGCGGGTCCACTTGGGTCTCGAGGATAGAAAAACTAAAGTTGTTTAAGTTTTATTGAAGTCCTGCTGTGCTACTGGATTTGAAAAAATGTTCAGTTTAAACATATTGAATCTACATAATGAAGACTGTTGCTGAGAAACATTTTATATTTCTGCATGCTTTGCTTATGTTTGAGTTAATGAGGAATATTATGTTTAATACCTCCAATGGTTAAAGCCTTAATTGATCAGGTAGATTCTGTGATTATTCATGTTGGATGAGGAATATCTGCCCCAGACAGCCAGAAGAAATGCCCATCCCATTCCTACCCTATACCCCATTTATACCCTGCCTTATACCCTATCCGGATGAAGAGATGGCTACAGCTTTTACCTGGAAATCTTCGTTGTTCATCTTCATTGTTCATCTTTGTTGTTCAAATGCCATGGGAGATGCTGAGATGAGTAAAGGCGGACACCTGCTGAAAAATATTCCTGGAATGACACCTTGAGGGTTAGCCATGACACACGCCCAAGGTCTACGAAATTCCAGTGAGCATCACAAGGGAGTGATCCAGATATGCCAGCCCGAAGACCCAAGTCTAGCCCAATGCATCAGTTCCCTTCTGTCTGTGGATATCGAGTTCTATCCTTACAAAGAGGCAGGGTTTTGGGGTAGAAGGATCTCTGTAAAATATGTGTAAACACAGAATCGAACCAAAAGTTTTGGGAAAAGTTTAGGAGAATGAGAATTATAATGTGGACATTTCTTTTTCCTTCCCTTTCATGAATTTATTGGACATTCAGAAGCCATACAAGAGATTTTTTTTGTGCTTTTCTTTGGGACAATTTTTTATTTGGCCTAAAGGCTTTCATGCCCCTCCCACTTGCTTTTAAGGACTGTCACGCCCCTCCCCCCTTTGTATTTCATGGACAATTGCTATGAAGCTGAGATTATCTGTTTATTGTTACATGCTTAGGATAATGATACATTTATGAGAAAGTAGTCCAGGTGAATGTCGGGGGCTTCAGGGTTTGTGATTATCACGTTTGTGATAAAAGAGGGGATTGTAATAGAATATATGAAATTATTGAACTTTGACATACTTAGCTTAACTGGCAGTTTGCATAGAGTTACACCCTGCTACTGATATTCATGGATCAGCCTGATTGTATAAGCAAAGTCATCTTTTAGCTCTTGTAGACTGCTGAATCTAGTTTAATACAAGATAAGAATATACTGAGTTTGTATTATTTTTAGAAACATATGTGTTAAGACATTGCCCCTCCTATCTTTCTTTTACATAAAAGCCACTCAAAATTCAATAAAGGCCAGAGATCTAATGAACACACTATCCGTTTCCATATGTGTCATTTTGATTTCTCACGGATCCGGGGGTCACTGAAAATGATCTTGCATTTACCTGAAGTACACCTGGGTGACGGTATTACCTGCTTCAGTACCCATGCAAAGTGCCAGTGCATGTATCCTTATAGTGCCAATGCAAAAACTCTTACATAGTGCCAGTGCATGTGCCTTTACAGAGTGCCTGTGTATGTACAATTGCAAAGTGCCAGTGCATGTAACCTTGCAAAGTGCCAGTGCAGGTATCCTTATATAGTGCCTGTGCCCCCTACATAGTTCCAGACGTGTACCTGGAAGTCCTTGAAGACCAGGTAGAGGAACTTGCTGAAGAGGGCGGGGACAGGTGATGTCATTGGTTGTTAGGACAATGGCTGTTCTAGCAGCCAATGACAGTATTGCAGTGGGGATCTAGTGCTGCAGATTGGCAGGCGCGGTCCTGTAGCGGCTGCTGGAGGAGGAGGACCGAGGGAGGGGAGGACGCCGTCCTTCACTATGCGGCGATGCTGGGCATCGCCGCTTAGTGAAGGATCGGCTCGGGCAGCTTGGCTGCTCTAGTCCTGCAAAGGGAACAGCGTTCCTGCTGTGAAAAAAGTACAGGGACGCCGTTCACGCAGAACTTGAGCCCTGTGTAAACAAAACATCTCTCTGTTCTTCCTAGTGACAGGTCACTGACCGTCTGCTCCCTCTGATTGGGAGAAGCAATCACTGACGTGTCACTCATAGCCATGCCCCCTAACAGTTAGAATCACTCTCTAGGATACACTTAACCCCTTCCTAGCCCGCTAGTGGTTAACCCCTTCACTACCAGTCACATTTACACAGTAACCAGTGCATTTTTATAGCACTGGTCGCTGTATAAGTATGAATGGTCCCAAAATAGCACCAAAAGTGTCCGATGTGTCCGCCATAATGTCGCATTCGATGTGTCCGCCATTACTAGTAAAAAAAAAAATATTAATAAAAATGCCATAAAACTATCCCCTATTTTGTAGACGCTATAACTTTTGTGCAAACCAATCAATAAACGCTTATTGTGATTTTTTTTTTTACCAAAAATATGTAGAAGAATGTGTATCTGCCTAAACTAAAGAAAAAAATTAGTTAGTTTAATTTTACCTGCAGGTTAAGCTTTTTTTTTGGTCCCTATCTCCCTCCCTCACCTACTCATTTTGAATATATCTGCACTCAAGGCTCCAATCAGCATCATTTGATTTCCTCCCTTTACAAAATTCTTCATGAATTTTCATTCTTCAAAATTCTTCATGAAACAACCCCCCTAATGCTAGGTGCACACCTATGCATGTGGCTGCGGGAATCACAGTGATTCCCATACATGCAACTACTCGCAGTGAAAATGCGCTGCTGTCAGAAAATGTACGGGGCTGCCATTCATTAATTTATAGGTAAAGTTGTTCCGGGGAATATCCGATTGCCTCTCAGGGGATCAGAAAGGAATTTTCCCCTGCTGTAGCAAATTGGATCGTGCTCTGCTGGGGTTTTTTGCCTTCTTCTGGATCAACTGTGGGTATAGAATTGGGTATATGGGATTGTATGATATTATTATTATTTTATTTTTTTATGGTTGAACTGGATGGACTTGTGTCTTTTTTCAACCTGACTAACTATGTAACTATGAATGGCAACCCACGCATGCAAAATTGCAGTGCATGTGCGGATGCTGGATTCGCAGGGAAACCGTATGGTCAAAATGACCATGCAATTTCCCTGCAGGCTGTGTTTTGAAAAAGGTGCATGCACTCTTTTCTGTGGGGAATGCAGGCACAGCAGCCCATTGAAATGAATGGGATGCCGTGCCCACACAAACACGGCTCGCAGAAACACTAAGGTGTGAACCTAGTGTAAAAGCACTGTCAGCTGTCCCTCACTAATGCTGCTGGGCTGCTGTAAAAAATCCAAAATCCATCAATGGCTAAATTTTTGCACCTGAAAAGGTCCAACCCCAAAGTTTATCTCTAGTGGAGAGTAATAAAGCAAGGAACTAGTAAGGAAAGTAAGGATGCAGCCTCTGTATCTCTCTCAAAATGGCATCCCGAACACTTCCGGTCGCAGTGCGATATAATGCATTACGAATATTATAAATTCAGCCTGCCATTATAGTGGCTCATCCCCTGACGAAGTCACGTGATGTGGCGACATAACGTAGGGAGGAGGAGCCGGTGACAACATGCCGTGACCAGAAGTGTGCGGAACGCCATTTTGAGAGAGGTACACAGCTGCATCATTAAAGACACATACAGGCTGTATTATTTAGAATGATATGTGAGTGGCTTTTTATACTTTTTAAACAGAAATAAAGTGGTTGTAAACCCTCCCATATATCCAGTGAAGTTAATAGCCTCGGATGATACACAGAGTTTAAACAAATTATCCTACATAAGTTTTATTTGTTTATCTGCAGTCTTCTATTTTGTAAACCCCTTTCAGTATCACAGAGGAGGGGGTGGAGAGCTGCAGTTAGAGGTCTGAGTCACTGTGGCCGCGTAAACACGACCGTTTTTCTCGGCAAAAAAACGACAAGAAAACTGCCGGGAGAGCTTTCTTGCCCAGAAAACCGGCTGTGTGTCCTGCGGTCTTTTTTCTTGTCGAGAATCTCGTCGGCCTGTTTCTCGACGAGAAACCCGAGCGTGTGTACACTTACCTGTCGCCGTGGAAACCCGCGCATGCTCAAAATGACTTTGACGCATGCGCGGTAGCTTCCTAGGCATAGGGTGATGCAAGATGGCAGCAACGGCATCGAATGTGACGAGCGCACGCTCGTCGTAGTCAATGACGTCACCGCGTTTGTGCCATTCAAAAGAACGGCGGTTCTTTTGAATCGTACGTGTGTACACTCGGCCGGGACAAGTTTCTTGTCAAGATTCTCGTCAGGAAAAACGACGGTTTTTACCTGACGAGAATCCCGGCCATGTGTACAGGGCTTGTGTGAGAGCTGATTGAAGGAAAGGAACACACACAGCTGTGTCTATTCAGACAAGCCGTGTGCTGAGCTCTCTCCTCAACACACAGTTTAAGCTCAGATGTTGGGAAAACTTCTCAGAAGTGACTTATGCTAATAAGAAAGCGCTAGAGAGAAGTTACACTTGGAGCTTTGGGGAGAGATAAGTAAACACTACAGATATATGTGCTTTGCTCAGATTTAATGACTGAGGTCCACAACCACTATAACATGCAGTGAGCACTATTAGTACTATCCTTTTCTGGGTACAACATGCGAGTATTAATTGGGATGACCCAGGATGGCATTGGATTGACTTTTTTAGAATTTCCAGTGGTGGTAAAGGAAGCATCCAGAGGAATACAGAAACCCTATATTTAAAGGGCAAAGAGCTATTGACTTAAAGTGGAGGTCCACCCTAAAAAAAAAAAAAAAAAAAACTTGCACCAAAATGCTAGAAACAAAGAGAAAAAATAAATAAAATAAAAACATTTTTTTACTTACCAGAAATTGTGGTTGTTATGCGGATCCTAATCTGCCTCTTCCTAAACCGCGGCTGGCCTTCTTCCTCGTCCTCCTCGCATTGTCTTCTGGGGAATGGGGCGCGCTGCCTTCTGGGAACTGTGTGTATCCCAGAGAGCAGCCACCCATTCATACAGCGCCGCGAGACTCGCGCATGCGCAGTAGGAAATGGGCAGTGAAGCCGTAAGGTGAGGATGGCGGAGCCGGGACCTGGCACGATAGAGGGATCGCCCTCGGGGGGCTGACATCGCGGGTGCCTAGGACAGGTAAGTGTACTTATTAAAAGTCAGCAGCTACAGTGTTTGTAGCTGCTGACTGTAAAAAAAAAAAAAAAAAAGTGGGTGGAACCCCGCTTTTATTGATTTTGGGTCCAATTGAGAAGGTGAGAGCGGTATTGCATTATAAGCGCAATATACTAACGCACCACAGGGTGATCTTGCACTAATGAAGAGGATTATTCATAAATTCGTGGAAAGAAAGACAATATAGTCAAATGTAGTATGTCACATATATATAGTGGAAGGACACTTAACACAATGTATATTGTTCTGTTTTTTTTTTTACTTTATGTTCATGTGTTTCTATATTTGTTGGTATATGTGCAATAATAGATAGTTGATAGATTGGCATATGATTGCTTGATGTGCATCTTCGCAAACTGATTGTTTCCATACAACAGTGGACATTGTAGAGATTTCTGGTGCATATATATATATATATATACACTATTATATATTTAGTATATTGTGTTGCACTGTTTTGTTAAATCTGTCATAAACTCGTCGAAAGAAAAACGATTTAACCAATATTACAATCTAAATATTTATTTAGAATACAATGGGCACTAAGTAAGTCCAAAAATCATTCTTACTGTAAAAACACTTTATATTCAAAGCGATGCTGCTCTGTAATAGCCGTCGCCATATCAACTGTGGTCTTCCGTGTCTGTATTCTAATATACTTCCGCCCGCATTAAATTTTCCTCTCTGTAATCCCGCGCATGCGCACTAATAGCCGTATCCAAGCCTCTTCTTCGTTTCCGGTTACTACGGAAACGAATGTCGAGCGAATCAGAGACTATCCTGTTGCTGGCTTACTTGGAAGCATCGCGGGATGTCAGGGCTGACGTCGACAATAGGAAATGACGCAGCCCCGGCATAGACACTGCATTTTTCTGGCAGGGTCTCTGCTTGCCGGAAAATTTGGAACATTTGGACATATGGCACATGTGCGGGCTACGTCATCAGCCACAAATATATCTATAACAACTCACAAGGCAAGCAGATAAGGAGACATTATTCTAAAGAAAATAATTATAAAACCTGCAATTGTCCACAGGAAGAAAAGTCTTCATATTGGGTTTACAACCAATTTAATATAGGAGAAGGGTTACGTTATGTACCTGCTTCACATACTATACAGCTTTGTGTTCCAGCAAATATTTTTTTTATTCACAAGCGCATAACTAATGCAGCATAGTGGAATGCAGTAACAATCAGCAGTATAAAAGTTAAAGTGTTACTAAACCCACAACAGTAAAATCAGTCTGTATATGCAGTAAAGCTTGTTATGCCCACTATGGAACCTAAGAGGTTAATCATCCGCATTGTGTAAAAAAGCTGTTTGATGTTGTATGCACAGATCCTCCTATTCTTCTACTGACTCCAGAACAGGTCCGAATAAGACACTGGAGTCAGGCTGCACAAGCTAAGTTTGGTGTGTAGACTTTATTTTTTCTTGGGAGAGTGCATGTGATCAGCGCAAGGCCAATCAGCACTGTCCAGAGAGAGGGTCCTGGATTCTGATAGGACAGCTCAGTGCAGTAAAAAAAACTGCTCCTACAAGCTTTAACCAGGAACTGATAGAAGTCACAAGACTGTGATATACTGCTGATGATAAAGGGTATTTAGCAGTTTATATTTACTAAAATTATTGCTTTTCCATGTCCTGTGTACTAGACATAAGCACGAAGTCGAAAAATTTGTTTGTTTTCGTTTCATTCGTTTTTTCGGGTCATTTGTTATGATCGCAATTCATGAATTCGAAAATTCGTAAATTCAAAAAATACGACAATACGAAAATAAAGAAAATGCGAAAATTCTAAAGAGTAACTAACTAATAATAACTAACTATTAAATTATAGGTATTGGAATTTCCTTTCAAATTTGGCTGTTAGTGAACGGAACAAATACATATTTATCCAAAGTTATGAATTATCTGAAATAATGAATGCCGCATCTAATGGAAAGTAACAAATTAATAGTAAATAATAGAAATAAAAAGTTATTATTATTAATTTGTTACGTTCCATTCTTTTAGATACAACATTCGTTATTTTGCATAATTTGTAACTTCGGATAAATTGGTATTCGAGCTAAATTTGAAAGGAAATTCCAATAACTATAATTTAATAGTTAGTAATAGTTAAGTTATTTGTTAGTTATTATTTCAGATTTTCTAATTTTACAATTTTCTAATTTACGAATTTTCAAATTTACGGATTTATGAATTTTCAAATATTAAAAATTATGAATATTCGGAAAAAAATCTTCATCCATGTCCATGAGACTGGGCAGCATACATGCGTTTTACCATGGTTCTGGGATTGGGGTTTGGTCTTATGCATGTCCCTGGCTTTTTTATGTCTGTCATTTGGGAGCTGCAATGCACTCTGCGCGTCCGCTTCGCCATCCCCCTTCCCCCGCCCATTGGGTGGTGGGTTGTGTGATGGTGGGGCCCGGGCACACAGCACATCGGCGTCATGCGTCCCGCCCAGCGTGGGACGTCAAATGTTGGCGTCATGACGCTGAGCGTGCGTTCATCCATCTCAGCCGGCGTAGCTTGGAGACACGAGCTCCTTCGTGGGTGTCCCCCCACCCACGTCGGGGGTTTCTCCTGGCTTACGCTTTGCCTGCATGACGCTGGTGATCATTAGCCTGCACCTGGGTGGGTGTGGTGTTTTCTATTGCCTACACAATGCTGGTGATCATCAGCCTGCACCTGTGTGGAGTGCTCATATATGAACCCTCCCCAAACACATCTTCACCACTATCCTGAGACGCCATACAGCACCATGGTACTCAAGATGGGCTCTTATGTTCCATCATCTAGTTCCTTTGACCAGCAACCAGATTTTGTTATTTACACTTCATTATATATTCTTTAGATGTCCTGAGCACTAGCCCCTGAAGAGTGTAACTTATGCTTTTACTGGTTTTATATGCAAATTTTTACATGTTTTTAACGCTTGTTGCCATGTGACATCTGTACATATGTAATTCACTGAATGTATTCCATTATCCATATGGATCACTATGTGGCACCTGGTCACACACTGATGTACCTTGTTGCTTATATTGTGCATACCCATACTTATGTGTGTGTAACTCTAGGGAATCGCATCAACCAGAATGTTTTTCCTCCCATGTGATTTCTGTTTGGAGATATGTCATGCGTTTATTTTGAATAAACATGTACCTTTTTTACCTACACCATGTCTACAGTCTCACTCAAAGTCCCAAACTTCCATTTACTTTTTCGAATTAGGGATGGAGGTGCATCACATATGCGCCTCATTCAAAGTCCCAAACTCCCCCCCCCTTTTGTTCATATCCTCATACCACTTCTTTTGTCTCAATCTACGGAAATCACAGGCAATCCTCACAACCTTCACCTGGCAACACAAGCAACCTAGGGCTGTAAAATTCATCCTAAGTACCCCAGTTTACCAAGGAGGAATGTGTACACCTAATCTTCAATTATACTTTCATGTAGAACTTATGGAACAACTTAAAGCCTGGTGGTCTCCTGTCTGTGAATTGGCAACAAATAGAAATGGTGGCATTAAATGTCAATCCGCAATTAGTCCTCAGTGCTACATTCATGAACTTTAAACCCTGCCGTTACCCCTTGGGCACAATAACGTCCATTCTCAGAATGTGGATGGTGATCGTACAATTGAATGAGGGCTTATCCTTCACTATATTGTCAATGCTGCCTCTCTAATCACTTGCACTTATTTTGTCAGACCTCTCCCTGCAGTCTTGGATTTCTTCGGGCATCTCATCTATAGGAAATCTACTGTATACTCGTTCACTGGAATGCAACCTTTTCACATCTCAGAAATACATATGGCTTATCTTCTAAAACCTTCTTCATCTACCTTCTGATCCATTTATTTAATTTCTGGAATCCAATGGTCCACAGAAAACACGCTAATATGAACTATATTGAAATTTTACCCAACACCTAACTCTTCCTTTGCGAGGAATATCACTAATTTATAAACTACTCTTAACCTCATCCCAGGACTCTCCCTACCCTCCAATCCAATACTGGTCTTCCTTTACAAACAGTATTCCTCCAATTGAGCAATGGCACAAAGCTCTTTATGCCACTACGGTTATCTCATTGTATTAACCATTGGGAATTATTGCAAAAATGTCCTCAAATGGTACTATACCCCAAACAGATTAGCTGCCATATATCCCAATTCTTTTCCCCACTGTTGGAGAAACTGTGGTTTCCCAGGGACCCTAATTCCAGAAGTCTGCCAAGCAAAATAGGTGAGTTGGAAGCTCTGGTGCATGAGGAGAGCTATGACGTAATCGGTATTGCTGAAACGTGGCTTCAATCCTCACATGACTGGATTATTAATATTCCTGGCTATGCACTCTTTCGGAGAGACAGGGCAAAAAGGAAAGGTGGCGGGGTCTGTCTCTATGTGAGAAGTGATCTCAAAGCGAGTGTGAAAGAGGACCTGGTTGATGGAGAGTGTGATGAGGCTGAAGCATTATGGGTGGAACTGCATACAGATGTGCGTAGTTCAAAGTTAATCATTGGAGTTTGTTATAGACCACCCAATGTTAATGAGGAGGTGGAGACTCAGCTCCTTGCACAGATGTAAAGGGCTGCAAGGGCTGGGACGGTGGTAATAATGGGGGATTTTAACTACCCAGAAATTGACTGGAGTAATGGCACTGCTGGGACAGTTAAAGGGCAAAAATTTATAAGCCTATTGCAGGACAATTTTATGGTCCAGTTTATTGAGGCCCCAACTAGGAATGATGCTCTGTTGGACCTGGTAATCTCAAACCATGCAGAGCATATTACTAATGTTCAGATAAAGGAACACCTGGGTAGCAGTGACCATAACATGATTTCATTTGATGTTAGCTGTAAGCAAGAAATACATGCAGGAAGGATAAAAACACTTAATTTCAATAAAGCAAATTTTCCAAGGATGAGGGCTGCTCTCCAGGACTTAGACTGGGAGAGAATATTGGCATCAATGGGCACAGAACAGAAATGGGAATTCTTCAAAAAGACTGTTTGTGAACTCACTGCAAAGTATATTCCCATGGGCAATAAGTTTAAAAGGCTAAAAATAAAACCTATGTGGCTCACAGTTAAAGTTAAAAAAGCTATAAACAATAAGAAAAGCGCTTTTAAAAAATATAAAAATGAAGGAACACTAGTGTCGTTTAAATGTTACAAAGAATATAACAGGATATGCAAAAAGGAAATCAAGGATGCAAAAATTCAAAACGAACGACAGATTGCAAAAGATAGTAGGACAAGCCCCAAAAAATTCTTCAAATATATTAATAGTAAAAAGGTCAAGTCTGAGCATGTAGGCCCTTTACAAAATAATCTAGAGTGGGTGACTGGGGACAAAGAGAAGGCTAATTTATTAAATACTTTCTTCAGCTCTGTGTATACAATGGAGCATGGGGGAGCTCATGTCCATAATGGGGGTGTAGTGACACAGCCTCAAATCCACAATGGCTCAAAAGTGATATGGTCCAGAAATATTTAGACAGAATAAAGGTGGATAAAGCACCTGGACCAGATGGCATACACCCACGGATCCTAAAAGAATTGAGCTCTGTAATTTCAAAGCCATTGTATCTAATTTTTAGGGACTCATTAATGACAGGAATAGTACCACTGGATTGGCGCAGGGCCAATGTGGTGCCTATATTTAAAAAGGGAACAAAGTCTTTACCAAGTAACTATAGACCTGTTAGTTTAACTTCCATAGTTGGGAAGATACTGGAGAGATTAATAAAAGACCACATAGATGAGTTCTTGCTGGAAAAAAACTATTTAAGCAACAGACAGCATGGATTCATGAAAGACAGAAGTTGTCAGACAAACCTGATTTCTTTTTATGAAGAGGTAAGTAAAACCTTGGACAGAGGCGTGGCTGTGGACGTGGTATACTTGGATTTTGCAAAAGCGTTTGATACAGTTCCCCACACACGGCTCATGTGTAAGGTAAAGTCTACAGGATTGGAAATATCAATTTGTAAATGGATAGAAAACTGGCTAAAAGACAGAATTCAGAGAGTAGTAGTTAATGATTCTTACTCTGAATGGTCTAAGGTTATCAGTGGTGTACCCCAAGGTTCAGTGCTGGGACCCTTACTTTTTAATATCTTTATAAATTATATTGGGTCTGAGATCAAAAGTAACATTTCTGTCTTTGCAGATGACACCAAGCTATGCAGTGGAATAACGTCCTTACAAGATGTCTCCAATTTACAAGCCGACCTCGATGCCCTGTCTAATTGGGCGACTATGTGGCAGATGAGGTTTAATGTTGATAAATGTAAAGTTATGCACTTGGGGGCTAAGAATATGAATGCATCATACATACTAGGGGGAATACAACTGGGGGGATCCGTAGTGGAGAAGGATCTGGGGGTTTTGGTAGATCATAAGCTCAATAATGGCATGCAATGCCAAGCTGTGGTTTCCAAGGCGAGCAAAGTCCTTTCTTGTATTAAGAGAGGTATGGACTCCAGAGAGAGAGATATAATTTTGCCCCTGTACAAATCATTAGTAAGGCCTCATCTGGAATACGCAGTTCAGTTTTGGGCACCAGTTCTCAAAAAGCATATCGGGGAACTGGAGAAAGTGCAGAGAAGGGCAACCAAACTGATAAGAGGCATGGAGGAGCTCAGCTATGAAGAAAGATTAGAGGAACTGAATTTATTCACTCTTGAGAAGAGGAGAATAAGGGGGGATATGATTAACATGTACAAATATATAAGGGGTCCATATAGTGAACTTGGTGATGAGTTATTCACTTTACGGTCAACACAGAGAACAAGGGGGCACTCTTTACGTCTAGAAGAAAAAAGATTTCATCTCCAAATGCGGAAAGGTTTCTTCACAGTAAGAGCTGTGAAAATGTGGAACAGACTCCCTGCAGAGGTGGTTCTGGCCAGCTCAGTAGATTGCTTTAAGAAAGGCCTGGATACTTTCCTAAATGTACATAATATAACTGAGTACTAACAGTTCTTGGTAAAGTTGATCTAGGGTAAATCCGATTGCCTCTCGGGGGATCAGGAAGGAATTTTTTCCCCTGCTGTAGCAAATTGTATCATGCTCTGCTGGGGTTTTTTGCCTTCCTCTGGATCAACTGTGGGTATAGAAGTGGGTATATGGGAGTGCACGATATTTTTTTTTTATTTTAGTTATTTTTTATTTTTTATTTTTTTATTTTTTTTTTTATTTTTTTTTTTTATTTTTTTTTTTATGGTTGAACTGGATGGACTTTGTCTTTTTTCAACCTGACTATGTAATTCATATCTGGTGGGACTGCCCCTTTATAAAGCCCTACTGGCTACAGGTCTTTGGACTCATCACATCTCTAATGCCCCGTACACACGAGCGGTTTTCCCGCCTGAAAAAGTCAGATGAGAGCTTTTGGTCAGGAATCTCGACCATGTGTATGCTCCATCTGACTTTTTCCAACAGAAAAACTGACAGAAAAAGAAAGAGAGCAGGTTCTCTATTTTCCAGATGGGAAAAATTCCTAGCGGAAAAACCGTTTGTCTGTAGGCAATTTCAACACGCAAAAAAACATGCATGCTCAGAATCAAGTATGATACGGGAGCGATGGTAAAACTAGCGTTCATAATGGAGATAGCACATTTGTCACGCTGCTAATTATTGCATCGTTTAATGCAGCGCATTCTTTTCTTCTTTATAATGCTACAATAATGAAGTTGTTTTCCTGCTGATATTCACACAGAGTTCTGACAAACATATTTCTTTATTATTTCTCGTGATCTCATGAATATTCTTTTTGGTTTTTAAAGCCATATTTTCATAATAATGTTTGGAATTATTTTTTATTGTCTTTTTTTTTTATCAAGATCTCCTGTTTTTTGGATAATTTTTTTAATATTTTCTAGTGATATATATATATATATATTTTTTTTGTGTGTCAAGTTACCACAACAACATTATTATCTTTTATTTTTTTACCTCAAGGAGGTTTGTTGGTGTCCCTTGTTTATTTGACATTGTATTTTTGAAATGTACCTGCCTAGTACTCACAAACAAACTGTCCTTTTTAATAAAAACACATAGGCAAGAATTTACTGAAAAAATGTATTCCATTTATTCTGGCTCATAACAAAATAAAGAGGAAGGCAACGCTGGAGAAACTGCTGGATTTGCGAAGCCTTTGGACCACAGGGCAGACATCAAGTATTTGAAAAAGAAAATTAGGAGCTTGAGAAGTACATACAATAGGGAGCACAATCTGGTCCTGGAACCAGGAACAGCAGCAGATGACATATATGTCCCCAGTATGTGGTACTAAAACAACCTACGTCTTCTGTCATACCAGACTGAACCCAGGCCATCACATTCTTGTCATCCTTGCAGCCTTCCCTGCACCCTTCCTTGCAGCCTTCCCTGCAGCTTTCTCTTCACGCTTCCTTGGATGCTGTGGCTCTGGAGGTGTACTTGTGGCAGGAGGAGGAGAAGGAGGAGGTAGAGGAGGATGGGCGAACTCAGAAAGTTGAGTATTTTCTGTTAGTTGGCCCATCAACCCCTTATTTAGGGCCTGTAGAATCAGGGACTTACAGAGGAGGCGTTGGCCCTTCATCCATGTCCTGAATTTTATCAGTAACTAGGCAGGCATAACCCTCTTGAACGATGGGGGGGTCTCTGAGGGTCGCATGAGCATCCCGAATGAGGGCAAGTGCTGCCTCATCCAGGTTCCTACTCCTCTTGGGCCTTTTTGTTTGAAGGCGGAGGGGAGCCACCTGGGATTGGGTGAGGCCACTGGGCCCGGCCACCTGCTGGCTGCCACTGGACCCAGCCACCTCCTGGCTGCCACTTCCCCCTGCCTCCTCCTGCCTGCCACTTTCCAGATCCTCATCCTGGCTGTGCTCTTTATGTATATAAAAAAGGGACATAGTTTTCGTTTTTGGTTCATCAATCACACACAATTTTCAGCTCATGACTGTTGCGAATTGAATGTTAATAAATAGAAAAGACTATCATTCTGACCCCAGCCATTTTCATTCTTGTCTCAATCATTTTTGGCCACTACTGTCTATTGATATGTAAAACAGTTTTTGTTCAAACATTAATTTGTTATCAATGTTAACATCGAATTTACATAATTAATTTTAGGACAGAAAATCTTTTGAAAAATACTTCTTCCAGGATGGAAAGGCCCAGGTTGGTCCTCGGAAGCCTCAGCTGGGATGGAGGGAAGACTGGAGGGAAGGGTAGAAAGTGATGGCCTCACTTCAGTATGGTCGTCTAGAAAGCACATTTTATTGTAGTACCACAGACTGGGTACATACACATCCTTTGCTGCTGCTTCTGATCGCTGTGATTCCAGGACCTTATTGTGCTCCTTCCTGTATGTGCCCCTCAAGTTCCCAATTTTCTTGTCTACAAACTCGATGTCTGCATTGTGGATCTCCTTCTTTACAAATTGCAGCAGTTTCTCCAGCGCTGCCCTCCTTGCTGTTCTAATTTTATGGAGGGGGTTTTTGATTTCCCACAAAACAGTCAGCTCCCTGTAGCTGTCAAGGAACTCATTCAAGAATTTGGGGTTCTTAAAAGCATTCATTATTTCTGCAAGACAAGACAAAAATACTAATGTCAGTCTAAACTCTCCTAATCATATCCCAATATAGGCCTCAATCTCGAAGCAGTATAGGCCACTGATGACTCAAGTTAAAATGTTACCTTCGGTCTCACGTTCGGCACTTACTCCTTCCTCCACACACAGAACGTAGGTACGACACATGCGTGTTAGCTTTATATACACTGCGCATGCCTGAAACTCCACACACGTCGCCCACCATCATGTCTAAAGTTGTGAGAAGTCTGCACAGGAATTTTGGGATACGACGATGCAAGGAGAAATTGAGGAAACGCTGGTCAGACCTGAAATTGAGGGAGCACAACCAGAACAAAAGGATCAAGAAAATGCTTAAAAAAAGTAAGTATTTGTCCTGTGTTCAGATTGTTATTATTACTTGCATGTTGCTCCATGTGCTTTCCTTTACTGTTGGACAGTTTAAAATGGCAACTTTCAGGTTAGTGGGCACAGTAATCGGTCATAGTAAACATCGTTCGCCCACTACATACAATGTTTTTGGCAGATACAGGGTTAACTACATTTGGTTATGCCTATTTGTATTAAAAGAAGTTTATTACATTGTTGTCTAGATGTGTTTGTAACTAGAATGAGATGCAAACTTGATTCAGTGTAAAGGAGAGGACACTCAGCAGCTGTTTACACATCTGGACTCAGGAGCACTAGTGTGGGACACCAGAACAACCTTTTTAGGGTGTCTCACACAGGTGCTCCAGTGGATACTTTGGGTGTCTCCATGTGTGAAACTTGGCCAAAAAAGGTAAGTATTCCAGCTTTGGTAAGGGAAAAAATCATGACTTCAGCTTGGAACTGTGCCAAAACAGACAATTGTACCCCACTTCCAAGCAGTGTTTCATATTCCTTTTTCTGGCGTGAAATTTCTGTGTGCTAAGTATACCTTTTGTTTCATTCTCATAGGGGAGAAAAGACTCGGGACATCTGAGGACACCAGGAACCCCACACCTCTGAAAGAAGGGTAACTGATGACACCAGAACCTGAAGATATGGAGGAAGGAGAGGTGGAAGAAGTGGTTGAAATTGTCACCACAACAGGTCAGTGTCTGACACCACAGATTCAGGTAAGAGATGTAGGCCTGCATATTTATAATACATTTTTTTTTTTAGGTGATGAGCATGTTGTGGAAGAAGAAACTCCTCATTTCACAAGTGCTAGTGCACAAATACAAATACAGGAAATCATGGTGTGTAGTCGGGAAATAGACATGAGGAATAATCTCAATGTTCTTGAACAAAAATTTAAGAACATGATTGATGTATTGGGGTGAATCTAAATAACCATCTAAATTTGTTTGCCCTATTTCCACATATCTTTCTACTTTCTTCAAGCCAAATTTTGAAGATGCACACATGTGCTATCTGCCATCAGGGGATATCAATGTACGCGTTCTGTGGGTGCAACCCCTTCCTCGCAACTCAAGTGGTGAGAGGAAGGGGTTGCACCCCCAAAACACATCCATTGATCCTCCATGATGGGAGATAGCACATGATGACATTAGGCATGGGATCAGGAGGGAAATCCCCATTTTGCATCTCAATTTTTGTGCATCTACACAATTTGGCTTTTTCAGGAGTGACATCACCCCATCTGATGAAGGCAAGATCAAGACACTTTGGACACACTATAATGTCTGATATTGCCCTCAGTTTTTCCATGTTGAACTTTGTAAGTTCCAGAATTATGTATGTTATGTTTTGAAACATGCCTGTTTATGCAAAAACCCCAATTTTTTATGTAAAACTTTATAAAACAAAAGATGTTGTTTTTTGACCCAAAATTTTTATAACGGACATGTGAATGTGCACAGAGTAAAAAATGTTATACTCAACAATGTGTGGCTTTTTATTTCAATGCTCAATACCATTGTTTGTAGTAATTTGGTGTTTACAGTGACAATGGGGGTTATTTAATAATGGAAAAACCACTTGGCACAACAAGCACACTAGGAAAACCTAGGAGACAGCTAAAAGAAACACAAGCAATAAATCAAATTCAAGATGATTTCAGATATAAACATTTTTTAATTTTTTACAATTATCAGATATTTTCTGGCATAGCAATGCCCCCCTACCTGTAAAATATTCCAGATATTTTTGTCTCACATCACGGGCGCTTTGGGGGGGTAAGCCAGGACAGCCAGCTTCCAGGGCCGTCATGGTAATTTCTGGAAGTCCGGCCTCAGGCCCAACTGTGGCCACATAATTTAGAGCATTTTTGCGAAGAAAATTGTGCAGAATACAGCATGCTAGGAAGGTGGGGTTGAGTTTATACTCTGCCATATATATAGCTATAAGGAACAGGCAGAACCGGCTGGCCATTATGACAAATGCATTCTCCACCACTCTTCTGGCTCTGGCCAGCCGGTAGTTAAAAACCCCCTTCTCAGGGGTGAGGGTCCTCTGAGGGAATGGCCTCATCAGATGTTCTCCCAGACCAAAGGCTTCATCTGCGACAAACACAAATGGGAGTCCTTCCATGTTGTCTTCATCAGGTGGCAATGCTAGGCCACCCCTCTGGAGACGTCTGGAAAACTCTGTCTGGGCGAAGACTCCATCATCCAAGATCCAGCCATTCTTCCCCATGTCCACATACAAAAACTCATATTGTGCAGACACCACCGCCATCAACACTATACTATTAAACCCCTTATAGTTATAATAGTATGACCCCGAATGGGGTGGTGGCACGATGTGGACGTGCTTCCCATCTATTGCACCTCCACAGTTGGGAAAGTCCCACCACTCTGCAAAAATGGATGCCACAGTCTGCCATTCCTGTGGCATTGAAGGAAACTGTGGAGTCAAACCAGAAAAAAATATATTAGTACTTTTGCACATAACATTGCAAGCAGATTACACAAAAACATTCTTGGCCAACATCGGTATAACATTTATTTGAAGGAGTATTTAAAGAAAAAAATATAAGACCCACTTATCAGATTCCTCACCCCATCTGATGGCCCATTGTAATCATTTTAGGGGGGTTCTAGCTGAGTTTGGGACCCAAAAAAAAAGCCTCTGCCACTCTGCCTGAAATTAATGAGAACAAAAACATTTGTACACATTTTAGGGGGTGTTTACGGTAAAGCAGTACAATGGAGCTGACAAAATACATTGTTAAGTGACTAGGCTAGGTGTGTATGTGCCAAGGATAGCATGCTGGAGAGGTTAGTGAAGGGAAATATGCATGTAGGCCAAAAAAGAAGCATTAAAAGCTTACAGCATGCATGGGGACAAAGGCGACATTCACAGCATATTACAATCATGGTAATTAGGGAACGATGAAAGAAATACAATACATTAGCATACATTAAATACATAGAATGTGATGTTAAAGGAGAAAACTTACCTTAATATAGTCCTTTTGCAGGATGATGTATGTATGATGGCAGAACAGGTCTCTGGGATAATGATCCCCAGAGCCTGGGGGGAGATGCCTGTCGTGAACTTGAGGTTCTGCAGACTTCTCCCTGTCGCCAAGTATCGCAACGTGGCGACTAGCTTCTGCTCTGGAGTGATGGCTTACCGCATGCAGGTGTCCTGCTCCGTGATATAAGGGGACAGCAAAGCCAACAGACGGTGAAAAACGGGGTCCGTCATCAAGAGATACTTCCTAAAATCATCAGGAATATTCTCCTGGATCTCCCGCAGCAAAGGCATATGACAGAATTGGTCACGTTGGAGCACCCAATTATTTGTCCATGAACTCCTCCTCACCCTGTTCATGGACTGGGCTTGGGTCAAAGCAAGAACCCCAACACCAAGCCTATGCACAGCACAAACTCGATGACGAGTACGTACCCGCAACATAGCTAGAAAACGGTCGGCTGGTCAGAACGAACTAACAGAACGCATTGAAGATCAGCAAGAACTATGAAGAACGACCTGAAAATCAGAAATGAGCAGACAAGAACGCACTGAAAAACAGATACAAACACTGAAAAGCGCGTATCATCTCTCACCAAACTTTTACTAACATGAGATTAGCAAAAGCAGCCCAAAGGGTGGCGCCACTGGAATGGAACTTCCCCTTTATAGTGCCGTTGTACATGTTGTACGTCACCCCATTTTTGACGGTCGGAATTTGGTGTGACCGTGTGTGCGCAAGACAAGCTTGAGCGGAATTCCGTCGGGAAAAACATCTTTTTTTTCTGACGGGAAAACCGCTCGTATGTACGTGGCATAAGTCCACTTTCTCTGGTTATGACATCACAGTACCTTCTGATGGGTTTGGCGACTCCCACCTGGCCAAAAACCTTTTATACCCTGGCTACTCATATATTAATCACAGCCTGTTTAGCACTAATGAGAAAATGGAAATCTTCCCAGCCCCCATTCCTATCTGAAGTTATTCAGATATTGAATACTCACTTTGAGTTGTAAATTTCCTTTGCTAAAGCTAGCCCCTCTGTAGCAGTGTGTTGCTACGAGTTACTAACATTCAGCATACTCATCCTGCTGCCAGACATCCATACGTCACACTTGTAGACAATGAAAAGTATTTTGCTTTGTTTTGTTGTTTTATTTGGGAGATTTAACTTGGTTGGGGGAAAGGGATATGGGATGCCCATAGAACAAATTGGTATTTGCAATGTTAGAGCGGATCCAGCTTTACATTGACAAATGGTTTACTCATTATCTTTGCATTATCTTGAATAGAACAAAAATGGTGGACTCTAATCTTGACAGACTTTTTACCTCAGAACTTCTCACGCCTCTACACTCTCCCTGCAGACTTTTACCTCCAGGACACTTCTCCTCCTGTGCAACGCTTTCCTGTCACAGCATTAGACATCCTGTCCCAACATCTTGAGCTGACTAGGCCTCACTCTGAATAAGTCCTAGGAATAGTTTCACTTGAAGATTCTTAATGAGCCAGGGGCCTGCAGTACCCCTTCTAGGCGGCCCTGAACATTTAGTTATCCGACGATGGACTACTGATCCCAGCAAGCCCGACTTGCAAATCCTGCGTACTCAGGCCGCAACGATTTGACACAAAGCCCCACAGTCTCTCCTCTGGCTCTGCACCCAGCTCCCCTGGCATGCCTCTTCCAGCTCTCCACTGTGCTTCACTCACCGACTCCAGTCCTTACTGAAGGATTTACCCGGACCGTGCGGACCAACTGCTCCTCCAGCTCCTGTTCCACGACACCTCTCCATGACCATGTAAGGAGAGGCTACCTCCCAGCTCCCGAGCTTCTCCGCCGGATCCACACCCCCCCAGATGGGGGTGTTTGTCCAGCATGCAGTCTAGCACTCCATCCTTCAGTTCACCCAGCCAACAACTCCTCCCCAGCAGGCTAAATGTGAGTATATGTAGGAGGCCTTCCTCCTGCCAATCCTAGTTGGGGATTGGTCAGGGCTCCTCACATGTACTCAATGCCACTCCAACTCCCAGCCCTGCCCCTCTTCCAGAACATTCTCACTGAAAGCAGGGGAGGCACCCAAAAGCTGAAGTACATGTCAGTCACACCCACTGCTACATTAACCACTCCCTGCCCCCAGATCAAAAACAAACAGGCCTAGCTTGCAGCATAAGCCTGCTTAAATTCACCTGCACTGACAGAACCTACAAACACTACACCTCTAGCACCTACCTATGGTAGAGGATGCTACATCTCCACCTAATAATTTTATACCGCATGGGCGATATGGATTGCCGATCCCAGAAGCAGGGCTGTATAACCTGTATCCCGACCTCTATAGTCTCGGCCCACCTTCTCACTTCCCACACACCTTCTGAGCCTATTCCAATCAGGATCTCCGGTGTATGCAATTATAGCATAGTTACATTGCATCTCTAATTCGATACTTAAAGTTTGTAATAACACTTATGCCTTGTACACACAATCAGAATTTCCGATGGAAAAAGTCAGACGGAATTTTTTCATGGGATATTCCGACCGCGTGTGTCCCATCAGACTTTTTTCCGTTTGAATTTAGTAAGAGAACATGTTCTCTTTTTCGGAAATTCCGATAGTCTGTATGGAACTCCGACGGAGAAAAAAACACGCATGCTCAGAATCAAGTGGACGCATGCTCGGAAGCATTGAACCCAACAATTCTTTAATAGATGCAAGTAGTTTTTAATGACTTATTTTCCTTCAAAAATGACATTTTGCGCAGGGAACCAAAATAAAAAAAATAAAAATGCACGGGGGTCCCGCCAAAATTCCATTACCAGGCCCTTCAGGTCTGGTATGGATATTAAGGGGAACCCCAAACCCCCAAAAAAAGCATGGGGGTCCCCCTAAATTCCATTTCAGGCCCTTCAGGTCTGGTACTGATATTAAGGGGAACCCCGCACCAAAAGTAAAAAAAAAAATGGCGTGGGGTCCCCCCCATAAATCCATACCAGACCCATATCCGAGCATGCAACCTGGCAGGCCGGAAAAGAGGGGGGACGAGAGAGCCCCCACTTCTGAGCCGTACCAGGCCACATGCCCTCAACATGGGGAGGATGTCCCCATGTTGATGGGGACAAGGGCCTCATCCCCATAACCCTTGCCCGGTGGTTGTGGGGTCTGCGGGCGGGGGGCTTATCGGAATCTGGAAGCCCCCTTTAACAAAGGGGACCCCAGATTCCAGCCCCCCTATGTGAATTGGTAACGGGTACATTGTACCCCTACCATTACGTGTGGAGTGGAGACTGCTGCAGTCTCCAGTCTCCACATGAAACCCCCAAGACGTCATAGGGTAAGCCCCGGCTTTCCCCACTTGCCAGTGAATACCTAATGACGTAAGCGGGACCCCGCCTATGTCATTGGGTATTCACCCGCAAGTGGGGAAAGCCGGGGCTTACCCTATGACGTGACGGGTGACCCGTCCCCCTCTTACGTCATGGGGGTTTCGTATGGAGTGGAGACTGGAGGAGACAGCAGCATCGCTGGACATCAGATCACCACGGGACATAGAGAACAACGCTGGACAGACTGGATTACATCCCTGGAATGTTTTTAATTTTTTCTTTTTTAACCACTTCCCGCCCGGTCAATAGCAAATTGACGTCCGGGAAGTGGTTGCATTATCCTGACTGGGCGTCTATTGACGTCCTGCAGGATAATGTCTAGCACGCGCCCGCGGGGGCGTGCAGAGAGGTGATCGGGGACAGCGTGTGTCCCTCGGACACAGCGCTTCCCCAATCGCGGTCATTGGCTGTTTACCATGTGATCGGCTGTGTCAAAGTCACAGCCGATCACATGTCTGAACAAACTCGGCGCGCCGCCAGAGGCTTGTAGAGCAGTGATCGGGGAAGGCGCGTGTCCCTTGGACATAGCGCCCGATCAGGGTAAACAGTCAATGAAATTGGCTGTTTACCACGTGACTGGCTGTGTCCAATCATAGCCTGTCACAAATATAAACACAGAGGAGCAGTTACTATCTGATCCCTGCTCTCTCCTCACACACCAATCATGTGAGGAGAGAGCAGGGATCAGTAAGTGAGATCAGTGTAGCGTTTTGTCTACTGTATTGTACTGTGCACAACACGCCCCCCCCCCAATAAAGAGGACCTGTCACACAGCCCAGCACATCAATCAGCCCATCTGTCAATCAATCCAGCCAATCATCCCATCTGTCAATCATCCCAGCCAATCAGCCCATCTGTCAATCAGCCCATCTGTCAATCAATTAATCAGCCCATCTGTCAATCAATCAGCCCATCTGTCAATCAATCAATCGGCCCATCTGTCAACCAATTGGCCCATCTGTCAATCATCTGTCACAGGCCCACCTCCATCGGTACCGCCATTGGTACCGACACACAGGCTACCAGTACCACCATCGGTACCACTACCAGTACCGCCATCGGTACCACCACCAGTACCGCCACTAGTACCTCCATCAGGCCCAGCATCTATACTGCCACACAGGCCCGCTACCAGTATCGCCACTAGTGCCACCATCTGCACCATTACCACCATCGGTAGCACCACCACCACCCGTACCGCCACCTGTACCGCCATCGGTACCGCCAACCCCACCACCCGTACCGCCATCGGTACCACCACCACCTGTACCGCCATTGGTACCACCACCACCACCACCCATACCGCCATAGGTACCACCACACAGGCCCACCACTAATACCTCCATCGGTACCACCACACAGGCCGCCACCACTACCACCAGCAGTACCATTACACAGGCCCACCAATAAGCACTGCCATAATGTCCCAAAGGGTTTACACACCTGAGGAGGCATAGGCCATTCTTGCCATGTCGGATGATGAGAGCAGCGGGAGCTCCCATCATCCGATTCTGGTTCGGAATACGAGCCAGTGGAGGATAGTGGCTCAGAGTCCGACTCCCCGGAGGAAACCGTCCCCTCCCAAAAGAATGCGATCAGGACCAAGATCAGGACCAAGAACAGGACCAAGATCAGGAGATCTGCCCACCACTAGCAGCGCCATACCCCAGGAAGAGGAGCCCAGTACAAGTCATGGAAATACACGCCCAACCCGAAGAATCCAGCCCCAGTCCTACCTTCCCGATGCCCTGGCAAACCCCTTATGGTTGCCTGCCAACTCAGGATCCGCTATCATTCCCCCTTTCACCGCACAGCCAGGTGTGCAGCCCGACACTACGAATTTTTCTCAATTTGATTATTTTTGTTTATTTTTCCCACAAGATTTGCTGCAGAATATAGTGAATCAAACTAATCTGTATGCATCCCAATTTATTGCTGCCAATCCCAATTCTTCCATCGCCCGCATGTTCCAGTGGCGGGGTCTAACATTGGACGAATTTAAATTGTTTTTGGGCCTTACGTTCAATATGGGGCTTACAAAAAAGAACGAAGTCCATGCATATTGGTCCAAACGCCCCAGCTGTCATGTCCAGGACAAGATACGACATGATTATACGTTTTCTTCACTTCAATGACAATTCACAGTGCCCTCCCCGAGATAATCCCAACTATGACAAATTGTACAAGATACGCCCCCTAATCAATGCCTTTTCCCAGCGATTTAAAGAAGTTTTCATCCCAGACCAAAAGATTTGTGTGGACGAGTCCCTCATACACTTCACTGGCCGACTGCACTTCAAGCAATATATACCAAGCAAGAGAGCCAGGTATGGGTTAAAATTAAATAAATTATTCGATCGAGCCACTGGATACGTCTTCACATTCTGGATCTACGAAGGTACGAAGGCAAAGACTCCCAGCTCCAGCCCCGTGATTGCCCCACATATATTGGAACCAGTGGGAAAATTGTCTGGGAGTTGGCATACCACCTGTTCGGAAAAGGATACCATTTATATGTTGACAATTACTATAACAGCCTGACCCTTTTTCGTCACCTTTACAGTAAGCAAACCCCGGCCTGCGGTACCTTAAAAAAAACGGAAGGGGTTCCCACAAAATTTGTTAACCAAAAAATGTCAACCTGGAGAATCGGCATTCATGAGGAACGAGGAGGTGTTGGCAATGAAGTGGATGGACAAGAAAGATGTCCACATCCTCTCTACGAGCCACAATGACACCGTTGTGGAGATCCAAAGAAGACACGGCCCCATTTTAAAGCCCAAATGTGTCCACGACTACAATTTGTACATGGGGGATAAATTTAAACAACCAGATGCTACAGCCCTACTTATCAACCAGAAAGTCCCGTTATTGGCACAAGAAAGTTGCGTTTCACCTGTTTCACATGGCCCTTTTTAATTTGTTTGTCTGCTACCAAAAAGTCAAAACCAACAAATCCCCTACCTCCATTATATCGAAGATATCATTGATGCTCTCATTTACCGACAAGATCCCGCCCCAGGAAGCATTCACTCTGATAGTGTGAGTCGACTTCACGAGCGACACTTTCCCTTTAGCATCCCCCCACAGAATCTGGAAGAATACGCCAAAAGAAATGCCGTGTATGCAGCAGAGGAGGAGTAAGAAGAGACACCACCTATTATTGTCCCGATTGTCCCTCCCAACCTGGCCTGTGCATCGGAAATTGCTTCAAAAATTATCATACATCCATTAGTTCCCCTTATTATTAACAGAATGCCATTTCCCCATTTGCCTGCTACCATGTTACTACCTTCTATGATAATTAACTGACCCTGGCCTGTTTACTGACAATGTCTTTGCTTGCCGATTTAAACCACGTTTCTGACCTCCACATGAACCATCCTCAGCCTGTTTACCGATGATGTCTCTGCCTGCCGATTTAAACCACGTTTCTGACTTCCACATGCACCGACCTTGGCCTGTTAATCGACCATGTTTTTGCCTACCACTTGGACTGATCTTTTGGCCATCTACTTTTAGTACACAGGGGTCTCACATATGTGAGGGGCTTCAGAATAGCGTTCTGAGTAGAGAAAACCAGTTTTTCATTTTCTGTGCTCCCAGAACAGGGTCTGGTTGCCCGGAGGCTTCAAAGCGATTTGGGTGGGAGAAGCCTCTACCCCTGTCCCCCTGGCCCTAAGCTTGATGGTCCTTCCTGCTGCCTGAACCAATACTTTAGCTGTGCTGACCATATTACTGCCTATAATGACCCATGACATTATGGACCATGTTTCTTCCTGCTGCTTGGACCAATACTGTGGCTGTGTTGACCATATATCTGCCTGCTGCCTCTACTGACTTTGGACAGTATTTCTGCTGGGACACCTCTGCCTGCTACCTGGACCTGTGCTTTGGCTGTGCTTTGGCTGTGCTCTGGCTGTGCTGACAGTTTCTCTGCCTGTACGAACTATGGACAGTTTGTGCCTGCTGCCTGGATGATTGTTTTTGCTGTCGCTGACCTCATCCCTGCCTCCTGCCTGGACCGATGCTCTCCACTGTGGACCACTGCACTTCTAAAACCACAGGTAATCTTTTGTTATTTGGTATGTACCTGCTATGTGTTAGATATATGAAGGGCCCTCAAAAATGTGATCGGTAGTCAGAAAATTATATGTGCAATTAATGCTGCTAGAATGACTGGAGGTGATACTTGGATGTTGGCCCTCTGTATGTGGCCAGGCTGTGTAAAAGTCTCAAACATGTGGTATCGCCATACTCAGGAGGAGTAGCAAAATGTATTTTGGGGTGTCATTTTTGCTATGTACATGCTATGTGTTAGAAATATCTTATAAATGGACAACTTTGTGTAAAAAAATGAATTTTCATTTTTTTTCCACATTTTCCAAAACCTTCTGCAGAATGTATTTTGGGGTGTAGTTGCAATTATGCATATGCTGTGTGAGAGAAATAACCTGTTAATATGACCAGTTTGTGTAAAAAAAAAAAAAAAAATCCTAATTTTCCCAAGAATTGTGGGAAAAAAATACAACTTAAAAAAACTCACCATGCCTCTTAGTATATACCTTGGACTGTCTACTTTCCAAAAAGGGGTAATTTTGGACTATTTGTACTTTCCTGGCTTGTTAGTGTCTCAAGAAATGAGATAGGCCTTCAGTACATCAGGTGTGATCAGATTTGATAAATTTTCAGTGATTGGCACCATAGTTTGTAGACTCTAGAACTTTCACAAAGACCAAATAATATACACCAATTTGGGTTATTTTTACCAAAGATATGTAGCAGTATAAATTTTGGCACAAATTTATGAAGAAAAATGACTTATTTGCAAACTTTTACCATAGAAACTAAAAAAAAATGTTTTTTTTTTTTAAATGTTGGCAGTTTTTTTGCTTATATCACAAAAAACAACAACCCAGTGGCGATTAAATACCATCAAAAGAAAGCTCTATTTGTGAGAAGAAAATGATAAAAAATGTGTTTGAATACAGTGTAGCATGGCTGAATAATTGTCAACGACCGCTCACTGTATATATACGTCGGCAGAATGGCACCGACAGGCACAATCACGTAGAGCATACGTGATCGCCTTTGTACAGTTGGGGGGTCCGATCGGACCCCCCTTCTATACAGTGAGCGGCCGTTAATCGTTGGGGAGCGTTCGGAGATGAGGGGGCGACCATTCGATTTCGGCCACCCCCTCGCGATCGCTCCCGGCCAATGAAAATGCTTCCTCTGCCATGTGATGTAAACACAGGCAGTAGGAAGTGATGTCATCTCCCTCGCGGCGGTCTTTTCGATTCCGGCGCCGAGGAGAGAGGAAGCAGGTTAGTGCACCAGCAGTCCACTGACACGTAGGTACACATAGGCACACATTTCACCCCCCAGTCACCCCCAGATCACCCCCCAGGTCACCCCCCAGCCCCCAATCACAGTGTCACTGATTGCAGTGATCATTTATTTTACTGATCACTGCTTTTAGTGTCATCTGTGATAGTAAAAAGTTGCAGGGCAGTTAGGATTAGGCCCCTTTAGGTCCAGGGTAGCCCCCTAACCCCCCCTAATAAAGGTTTAACCCCTTGATCGCCCCCCAGGTAACCCTTTCACCCCCTAACGCCAGCGTCGTATTTTCGATCGCTGTATTTAGTGCCGGTGGTGCCCTAGATAGCCAGTTAATTATTTTTAGGTTCGCCGCAGGTTTTTATTAGCGTCAGATACCCCCATATATTATTTTAACCCCCTGATTGCCCCTAGAGTTAACCCTTTCACCAGTGATCACCGTATAAGCGTCACTGGTGACACTGGTTACCCAGTTAGTTATTTAGTTATTTAGGTAACCCGTCAGGTTTTTATATAGCGTCGGGTACCCCCATATTTAACCTAATAAAGGTTTTAACCCCCTGATTGTCCCTAGTTAACCCTTTCACCAGTGATCACCATATAAAGGTTACGGGTGACGCTGGTTGGTTAGTTTGCTTTTTATAGCATCAGGGCACCCGCCGTATATAACCCAATAAAGGTTTAACCCCCTGATCGCCCGGCGGGTGAGATCAATTAGGTTTTAGCGCTAGAGAGGGTCTGCGTCGCCCCAGGCAGCGTTAGGTTAGTGCCAGTAACGCTAACACCCACGCGCAAAGCATACACCTCCCTTAGTGGTATAGTATCTGATCAGATCTATACTAGCGTCCCCAGCGGTTTAGGGTTCCCAAAAACGCAGTGTTAGCGGGATCAGCCCAGATACCTGCTAGCACCTGCGTTTAACCCCTCCGCCCAGCCCAGCCCACCCAAGTGCAGTATCGATCGATCACTGTCACTTACCAAACACAAAACACATAACTGCAGCGTTCGCAGAGACAGTCCTGATCCCTGCGACCGCTAACAGTTTTTTTTGTAGCGTTTGATATATTTGCTGACGACAGTCGGGTGCTTTTTTTTCCTGTGAATCTTACTAGTGTACCCCTAAATTTAGAGCCCAAAATGGCAAGTCGAAGGTACACTAGTAAAGAGGCCTACGAGATTCTGAGCATGACAGATAGTGAAGAGGAGGTCACGTATCTGTCAGATTCAGGCTCAGAATATCTTCCCGTAGAAGACAGTGAAGTCAGCGGCCCCACGTCAGATAGCTCTGATGACGAAGTTGAGGTCCCTGCTAAGGTCAGGTGTACCCGATCCCGATCTTCTGAGGTTGTTGAGGAGCAAGAACCGCAGGGCTCTCGTATCATGGAGCAGAGGAGTACTAGCGCCGCTATTCCTTCTGGTGAATTGGCAAGCACCAGCGGCCTAGTACAGCCTGGGCGTACATCCAGCACTGCAGTATCACGTGGTGACGTGGCGAGTCCCATAAGTGCAGTTCAAGCTGGCGAGGTGGCAAGCACAAGTAGTGTCCCGCTGCCACCAATAAGAAGACAAAGGCAGGCCCGTCGTACCCATAGTGCCCTTCCTGCAGAATTCGCCTATCCTGATTGGGTCCCCACCACTTCTGCAGAACCCGTACTTCCCCCATTCACTGCCCAACCCGGTATTCAGGTGGAAACAGCTGATTTTATGCCAATCGATTATTATTCGCTGTTTTTCACGGAAGATCTCTATAGATCTATTGTGGACCAGAGTAATTTATATGCTGGACAATTCATCGCCGCTAATCCCCAGTTGCCTTCCATTGCCAAAGATTGGAAACCAATTACGGTTTCCGAATTTAAGACCTTTCTGGGCCTTTCCCTCAACATGGGCACACATAAATTCCCGTCATTGCGTGCTTATTGGTCCACGCACCCAATTGACCACATGCCCGTGTTCTCTGCCTCCATGCCCAGGAAACGATACGAGCAGATTTTGCGGTTCATGCACTTCAACGACAATGAACTTTGTCGTCCACGTGGGGACCCTGAATACGACCGGCTCTATAAAATTCGGCCCCTCATAAACCACTTCAACGAACGTTTTGCAGCCTTGTTTATTCCCGATCAAGTTGTCTGCGTTGATGAGTCCCTGATTAAATTTTCTGGCCGCTTGGCTTTCAAGCAGTACCTTCCCAGCAAGCGTGCCAGATACGGGGTCAAGCTCTATAAGTGCTGTGACAGGGCAACAGGCTATGTATGGAGCTTTATGGTTTATGAGGGAAAAGACAGTCAGGTTGAGCCGGTCAACTGCCCGGATTACATAGGGAGCGCTGGCAAGATAGTGTGGAACTTGGTGTCACCCTTATTCGGAAAGGGGTACCACTTGTATGTGGACAATTATTACACGAGCGTGCCACTGTTTAGTCACTTGTTTGATCATCAGATTGGAGCATGTGGCACCGTGCGACCTAATCGCCGGGGCTTTCCCCAGCGGCTTGTAGATGCCCGTCTTAGGCTGGGGGAGAGAGCCTGCGTAAAGTGTAATAACTTGCTCGCTATGAAGTGGAGGGACAATAAGAATGTTTTCCTTCTTACCTCCCTTCATGCAGACACGACAGTCCAAATTCGTACGGCGACTGGTGTTGTGGAGAAACCCCTCTGTGTCCACGAATATAACAAAAATATGGGAGGGGTGGACCTCAACGACCAGTTGATGGCGCTGTATCTAATTGACCGTAAGGCGAGACGCTGGTACAAAAAAGTGTCTCTATCCTTATTTCAATTGGCTTTGCTGAACGCTCATGTGCTATACAGAGCTTCAGGCGGGACTTTATCTCTTCTAAAATTCCAGAATGAGATAGTCACAGAACTCCTGTATCCAGGCGGTTCTGCACCTCACCATCCCCTACCAAATGCACTAAGCCGGCTGCATGAGAGGCATTATACGCATCTCCTCCCGAGTACCCCTACCCAACGAAACCCCAAAAAAGATGTCGTGTCTGTAGCAAGCGCGGATTTAGGTGTGACACCCGTTATTATTGTCCACTCTGTCCTGACAAACCTGGTCTTTGCGTTGGTGAATGTTTTGAACGCTACCACTCAAAAGTGAAGTTTTAGCGTAGGGTACAGCATTTCACAGACTAGGACACACTTACACAGGGTCTCCCAAGATGCCATTACATTTTGAGAGACCCAAACCATTACAGTTGTTAAAGTTTAAAAAAAAAGTGTAAAAAAGAAAAAAAAAACGTAAAAAACAAAAACACAAGAAAAATATAAAATAAAAAAAACAAAAATAGTTGTAGTTTTATTGTTCTCTCTCTCTCTCTCTCTCTCTCTATTTTCTCTCTATTGTTCTGCTCTTTTTTACTGTATTCCATTCTGCAATGTTTTATCATGCTTGCTTTTCAGGTATGTAATTTTTTGTTTTCAGGTGCGCCATTCAACTGCAGCGCGGAATTATTTATCTTGACAGCAACAGCGTTTGCTCCCACGATACATAAAGCCGTGACTCCAGTGCTGTAGGAGGTGATTTCACCACCACAGTTAAAAAAAAAGAGCATATATGCCGAAGCATGGGGGCAGCAGGGGCGGAGGAGCGATTTTGCTCCTAATGCCGCGTATATACGGTCGAAATTCTGACGGAGGCTTGCCCGTGGAAAAGTTCGACCGTGTGTACGTGGCATAACTTTTTTGCGGGAGGATACCCCCATGCTTCGGCATATATATATTTTAGGCACAGGTTGCGTTAAAAAAATGTTTTATTTTTTACTAGGTTTTGTTTTGGTATTTGCTTTGCAGGTATGGTATGGTAAGGTCTTACTGTTGTACTGTAATGTTACTTTGTTTTAATGTTAACCATTAGTGATGAGCCGAACACCCCCGGGTTCGGTTCGCACCAGAACCCGCGAACGGACCGAAAGTTCGAACGAACATTAGAACCCTATTAAATACAATGGATGCGAACGTTCGAATTCTAAAGTGCTAATTATAACAACTATTATGCATGTTATTGTCCTAAAAAGGGTTTGGGAACCCGGGTTCTGCACCAGGGGACATGTATCAATGCAAAAAGAAGTTTTAAAAACGGTCGTTTTTCGGGAGCAGTCATTTTAATGATGCATAAAGTGAAAAAAAAAAAGTCAAATATTCCTTTAAATATCGTACCTGGGGGGTGTCTAAAGTATGCCTGTGAAGTGCCACGTGTTTCCCGTGTTTAGAACTGTCCCTGCACAAAATGACACTTCTAAAGGAAAAAAAAGCCATTTAAAACTGCTTGCGGCTTTAATGTAATGTCTGGTCCCGGTAATATGGATGAAATTCTTTAAGAAAAATGGCATAGCTACCCCATGACCCCCCCCCTACCCCAGCCCATTACCAGCCCCTTTGGGTCTTGTATGGATATTAAGGGGAACCCCGCACATAAAATAAAAAAGGCCCTATATACTCTGAACAGCCCTATACAGGCGGTGCATACAAGACAGGGACTGTAGGTTTGTTCTTATGTAGAGTCTGTTTGTAATTTTGAACAGGTACATTGTTGAAGTGTAGCTCCAGACCAAAAATCTATTTTTAAACTTTTTGGAAAACATAGGTAAGGGTTATCACCCCTGTAACATTTGTTTTGCTGTCTGTGCCCCTGTTCAGAACATTTCACCTCACTTTCCGTCCCAATGACAACTCTTTTTGAAATGTGGTCTTTTTCTTGAAACAAGGATTGCTGATAAAGCATCAGTACAGAGGAGACACCTTTCTCCCATATTTATTCTTACAGGAGAGAATTTTCCTTCCTAGTGGTAGATTTCCTCTCACTTCCTGTTGTCTTCTTGCGTTTGCAAGTAGGAGTCGTTTGTAAGTTGGATGTTTGAAAGTAGGGACCTGCCGTATATACTCTGCAGAAATAGGCCCCTTAGTTGTTGGTGTTGGCACAACACTGTAAGCACTCACAGTTACTCTTGGTTGGTGCTGGAACGCCCTGCTGTCAACTATTATATCAGGAATTTTAATTACATATAATTGTTGAACAGTGGTAGTAAAAATTGGGCCTTTGATGGTGGTGCTGGTGCCACAACACTGTAAGCCCTGACAGTTACTCTTGGTGGGTGCAGCAATGGGCCCTGCTGTGAATTATTAGATCAAGAATTGTAATTACATGCCCCTGTTGAACAGGGGCTGAAAAATTGGGCCTTAGGCACTGGTGGCACAACACTGCAACCCCTCACAGATACTGTACTTGGAGCACAGCAATGAGCCCTGTTGCAAAGTATTGCTTCAAAAATTGTAATGACACGCCCCTGTTAAACAGGGGCTGAAAAATTGGGCCTTAGGCACTGGTGGCACAACACTGCAACTCCTCACAGATACTGTACTTGGAGCACAGCAATGAGCCCTGTTGCAAAGTATTGCTTCAAAAATTGTAATGACACGCCCCTGTTAAACAGGGGCTGAAAAATTGGGCCTTAGGCACTGGTGGCACAACACTGCAACTCCTCACAGATACTGTACTTGGAGCACAGCAATGAGCCCTGTTGCAAAGTATTGCTTCAAAAATTGTAATTACACGCCCCTGTTAAACAGGGGCTGAAAAATTGGGCGTTAGGCACTGGTGGCGGCACCCATAAACAAAAATGATCTTACAAGCTATCATCATCAATCGTATCATTGAGGACTCGGAGGAGGAGGATAGCCAGTCAACATAACAGCACAGGCACTCAGCATCAGCATCAGTCTTGAAGGGATGTGACATGTTAAAATCAATTAGTCTGTTATATCAGCATCAGGTGTGTGGTAGCTGGTGGTGATCCAAGACTGGTTCATCTTGATGAAAGTCAGTCGATCAACCGAGTCGGTGGACAGGCGCACCCTGTGATCCGTGACAAATCCTCCAGCAGCACTGAATGTGCGTTCCGAAAGAACGCTGGATGCAGGACAGGCCAGTAGCTCAATTGCATACTGTGCAAGCTCTGGCCAGTGATCCATCCTCAAGACCCAGTAAGCCAGAGGATTTTCGGTGGGGAAGGTGTCCAAGTCTGACCTTGCCCCTAGATATTCCTGCACCATGTTTATCAGACGCTGGCGATGGTTGCTGGAACCGATCATACTTTGGGGCTGCGGACTAAAGAATTGTCTGAACGCATCGGTCAGACGGCCACCTTCCCCACCGCTCCTTCTTTGACTGGCCGAAGCCTCAGCAACTCGTTGTCCAGGACCAGGAGTTTGCAACCTCCCAGTCTCTGGGAACGCGTTGCACAGACCTTTCTGCAAGGCCTCCCGGAGTTGTCTCATCCTCTGCTCCCTCTGCGACGGTAACATAAGGTCCGCAACCTTACCCTTGTACCGTGGATCAAGGAGAGTGGCCAGCCAGTAATGGTCCCTCTCCTTGATCCGAAGAATACGAGGATCCTTCCGCAGACTTTGCAGGATCAGGGAGGCCATGCAGCGTAGGTTTGCTGAGGCATTCGCTCCGGAGTCCTCTGGGTCACTAAGGACGACATGATCCGCAGCCACCTCCTCCCAGCCACGTACAAGTCCACTGGTTTCTTGGGACTGTAAATCATCCCTAAAAGACTGCTGCTGATGATGCTGAGTGCCAGCCTCCACCTCCATGCTGACACAATCCTCCTCCTCCTCCTCCTCCTCCTCCTCCTCCTCTTCCTGTGCGATGGGTGGGACAGAAGGAACACTGTCTGGGTAAAGGGGGCCTTGAGAGGCAAGGAAGTCCTCCTCTTCCTGCCTCTGTTCTGCCTCAAGTGCCCTGTCCATTATTCCACGCAGCGTGTGCTCCAACAGGTGGACAAGAGGTACAGTGTCACTGATGCATGCACTGTCACTGCTCACCATCCTCGTGGCCTCCTCAAATGGTGCCAGGACAGTGCATGCATCCCTGATCATGCCCCACTGGCGTGGAGAAAAAAAACCAAGCTCCCCTGACCCTGTCCTGGTGCCGTAGTCGCACAGGTACTCATTGATGGCCCTCTGCTGCGTGTGCAGCCGCTGCAGCATGGCCAACGTTGAGTTCCACCTGGTGGGCATGTCACATATAAGGCGGTTCTTGGGCAGGTTCAACTCCTTTTGCAGCTCAGCCAGGCGAGCACTGGCATTATAAGATCTGCGGAAATGCACACAGACTTTCCTGGCCTGCCTCAGGACATCCTGTAAGCCCGGGTACCTGCCCAAGAAGCGCTGCACCACCAGGTTAAGGACGTGAGCCACACAGGGCACATGGGTCAGTTGTCCCTGTCGGAGGGCGGAGAGGAGGTTGGTGCCATTGTCGCAAACCACCATTCCTGGCTTAAGCTGGCGTGGCGTCAACCACCTCTCGGCCTGGCCCTGCAGAGCAGACAGGACCTCTGCCCCAGTGTGGCTTATGTCCCCCAAACACACCAGCGCAAGCACGGCATGGCATCTTTTTGCCTGCGTACTTGCGTAGCCCCGTGAACGGCTACGGAGCACCGCTGGTTCATAGGACAAACCACAGGAAGAGGCCATGGAGGAAGAAGAAGAGGAGGGGGTGGAGGAGAGAGGTGTGTCACAACCAGTAGTAGCATTTTGGAGGCGTGGCGGTGGGACAACCTCCAACACTACTGCACCTTGTCCTGAATCCTTCCCAGCTGCCAAAAGAGTGACCCAATGGGCCGTGAAAGAAAGGTAACGTCCCTGTCCATGCCTGCTGGACCATGAGTCAGCGGTAATATGCACCTTACCGCTGACCGCCCTGTCCAGCGAGGCCAAGACATTGCCTTCCACATGCCGGTAGAGAGCCGGAATAGCCTTCCGTGAGAAAAAGTGGCGTTTGGGAACCTGCCACTGAGGAACCGCACATTGCACAAACTCACGGAAGGGGGCCGAGTCTACCAACTGAAAAGGCAGCAGTTGAAGCGCTAGCAATTTAGCCAAGCTAGCATTCAACCGCTGGGCATGTGGATGGCTGGGAGTGAACTTCTTTCGACGGTCCAGCAGCTGGGGCAGGGAAATTTGCCTGCTAGAATCGGACGTCGGTGTACTGCTAGCAGAGTGGGCGCAAGTACTTGGCTGTGACACACCTAATTCTACACCTTCATTCCTCTCAGTGCATGTTTCAGAGAGGACTGAAGTTATAGTGGGGTTGGAGATCCCAGCTGATGCGGTGCAAGGAGAGGTCCGCTTTGTTCTTTGGTGTGGGTCTTTGAGGTAGGCTTGCCAACGAGCTGCATGGCAGGTCAACATATGTCTGGTCAGGCATGTGGTACCCAAGCGGCTGATGTTTTGGCCACGCGATATACGCTTGAGACATATGTTGCAAACAGCAGCTGTGCGATCTGATGCACTAGCCTCAAAAAAGGCCCACACCAAAGAACTTTTTGAATGACGGGCAGAGGCAGCGCCCTGCACAGGCGGAGCTCTGCGGTGTGATTCCGTCGGTGTACTGCCCTTACGCTGGCCACCAAAGGGCATCCTGCCTCGTTGGAGATGTGCCTCCTCCTCATCCTCCTCCTCCTCCTCTCTCCTATTAGGCACCCACGTGGAGTCAGTGACCTCATCATCCCCTCCCTCCTCATCACTGGAGCCAATCTGGCAGTATGCTGCAGCTGCTGGAACATGACTGCCAGATTGGTGTCCTTCTTGAGCATCCCCTCTGTCTGCTCTCACGCTACTGCCTTCCTCTAGCTGGGTTTCATCATCAGACCCTTCGAAACGCTGGGCATCCTCCTGGAGCATGTACCCAACACTGTGCTGAAACAGTTCGGGGGACTCCTCAGGAGGAGGACATGGTGGGTCTAGGGAAGGAGTGACTGATGATTTGTCTGACATTGATACCAGGGAAGACGACGCTTTGGCAGCTGCTTTTCCAGTACCCTGAGCCTGGGTGAGAGAGGATGAGGAGGAGGAGGAGGGCTTGGTCATCCACTCTACCAAGTCTTCGGCATGATGTGGCTCAACATGTCCAGCTGCCGAAAAGAAGGACAAGCGTGTCCCATGGCCATGTGCTGATGACAATGCACCGCGTCCACGACCAGCACTGTTGCCCCCAGACACAGAGCCTGCTTGCCCTCTTTTATTGCCTCCTGACTGTCTGCCTCTCCTTGTTTGCGTTCCAGACATTCTAATAGATGGCCTGCAGGGAGATGGGAAAAAAGCAATAAGGGCTACCTTCAGGTGTCCTTCTCTGTCCCTTGAAACAAGGACTTTCACAGTGAAAGAAACTGACACTCTCCCTACCTACAGTTTTCTGTCCCTAGAAAAAATATTTTTTTTAAGCACAATATAGCACAAGGACAATTCACTCACTGTCCTTACAGGTCCCTGGAAACAAGGACTTGCAGAGTGAAAGAAAAAAAACACTCTCCCTACCTACAGTTTTCTGTCCCTAGAATAAATGTTTTTTTTAAGCACAATATAGCACAAGGACAATTCACTCACTGTCCTTACAGGTCCCTGGAAACAAGGACTTGCAGAGTGAAAGAAAAAAAACACTCTCCCTACCTACAGTTTTCTGTCCCTAGAAAAAATGTTTTTTTTTAATCACAATATAGCACAAGAACAATTCACTCACTGTCCTTACAGGTCCCTGGAAACAAGGACTTGCAGAGTGAAAGAAAAAAAACACTCTCCCTACCTACAGTTTTCTGTCCCTAGAAAAAATGTTTTTTTTAATCACAATATAGCACAAGGACAATTCACTCACTGTCCTTACAGGTCCCTGGAAACAAGGACTTGCAGAGTGAAAGAAAAAAAACACTCTCCCTACCTACAGTTTTCTGTCCCTAGAATAAATGTTTTTTTTAAGCACAATATAGCACAAGGACAATTCACTCACTGTCCTTACAGGTCCCTGGAAACAAGGACTTGCAGAGTGAAAGAAAAAAAACACTCTCCCTACCTACAGTTTTCTGTCCCTAGAAAAAATGTTTTTTTTTAATCACAATATAGCACAAGGACAATTCACTCACTGTCCTTACAGGTCCCTGGAAACAAGGACTTGCAGAGTGAAAGAAAAAAAACACTCTCCCTACCTACAGTTTTCTGTCCCTAGAATAAATGTTTTTTTTAAGCACAATATAGCACAAGGACAATTCACGCACTGTCCTTACAGGTCCCTGGAAACAAGGACTTGCAGAGTGAAAGAAAAAAAACACTCTCCCTACCTACAGTTTTCTGTCCCTAGAAAAAATGTTTTTTTTAATCACAATATAGCACAAGGACAATTCACTCACTGTCCTTACAGGTCCCTGGAAACAAGGACTTGCAGAGTGAAAGAAAAAAAACACTCTCCCTACCTACAGTTTTCTGTCCCTAGAAAAAATGTTTTTTTTTAATCACAATATAGCACAAGGACAATTCACTCACTGTCCTTACAGGTCCCTGGAAACAAGGACTTGCAGAGTGAAATAAACTGACACTCTCCCTACCTACAGTTTTCTGTCCCTAGAATAAATGTTTTTTTTAAGCACAATATAGCACAAGGACAATTCACTCACTGTCCTTACAGGTCCCTGGAAACAAGGACTTGCAGAGTGAAAGAAAAAAAACACTCTCCCTACCTACAGTTTTCTGTCCCTAGAAAAAATGTTTTTTTTAATCACAATATAGCACAAGAACAATTCACTCACTGTCCTTACAGGTCCCTGGAAACAAGGACTTGCAGAGTGAAAGAAAAAAAACACTCTCCCTACCTACAGTTTTCTGTCCCTAGAAAAAATGTTTTTTTTAATCACAATATAGCACAAGGACAATTCACTCACTGTCCTTCCAGGTCCCTGGAAACAAGGACTTGCAGAGTGAAATAAACTGACACTCTCCCTACCTACAGTTTTCTGTCCCTAGAATAAATGTTTTTTTTAAGCACAATATAGCACAAGGACAATTCACTCACTGTCCTTAGAGGTCATTGGAAACAAGGACTTGCAGAGTGAAAGAAAAAAAACACTCTCCCTACCTACAGTTTTCTGTCCCTAGAAAAAATGTTTTTTTTTAAGCACAATATAGCACAAGGACAATTCACTCACTGTCCTTCCAGGTCCCTGGAAACAAGGACTTGCAGAGTGAAAGAAAAAAACCACTCTCCCTACCTACAGTTTTCTGTCCCTAGAAAAAATGTTTTTTTTAAGCACAATATAGCACAAGGACAATTCACTCACTGTCCTTCCAGGTCCCTGGAAACAAGGACTTGCAGAGTGAAAGAAAAAAAACACTCTCCCTACCTACAGTTTTCTGTCCCTAGAAAAAATGTTTTTTTTTTAATCACAATATAGCACAAGGACAATTCACTCACTGTCCTTACAGGTCCCTGGAAACAAGGACTTGCAGAGTGAAATAAACTGACACTCTCCCTACCTACAGTTTTCTGTCCCTATAATAAATGTTTTTTTTAAGCACAATATAGCACAAGGACAATTCACTCACTGTCCTTACAGGTCCCTGGAAACAAGGACTTGCAGAGTGAAAGAAAAAAAACACTCTCCCTACCTACAGTTTTCTGTCCCTAGAAAAAATGTTTTTTTTAATCACAATATAGCACAAGAACAATTCACTCACTGTCCTTACAGGTCCCTGGAAACAAGGACTTGCAGAGTGAAAGAAAAAAAACACTCTCCCTACCTACAGTTTTCTGTCCCTAGAAAAAATGTTTTTTTTAATCACAATATAGCACAAGGACAATTCACTCACTGTCCTTCCAGGTCCCTGGAAACAAGGACTTGCAGAGTGAAATAAACTGACACTCTCCCTACCTACAGTTTTCTGTCCCTAGAATAAATGTTTTTTTTAAGCACAATATAGCACAAGGACAATTCACTCACTGTCCTTAGAGGTCCCTGGAAACAAGGACTTGCAGAGTGAAAGAAAAAAAACACTCTCCCTACCTACAGTTTTCTGTCCCTAGAAAAAATGTTTTTTTTTAAGCACAATATAGCACAAGGACAATTCACTCACTGTCCTTCCAGGTCCCTGGAAACAAGGACTTGCAGAGTGAAAGAAAAAAAACACTCTCCCTACCTACAGTTTTCTGTCCCTAGAAAAAATGTTTTTTTTAAGCACAATATAGCACAAGGACAATTCACTCACTGTCCTTCCAGGTCCCTGGAAACAAGGACTTGCAGAGTGAAAGAAAAAAAACACTCTCCCTACCTACAGTTTTCTGTCCCTAGAAAAAATGTTTTTTTTTAATCACAATATAGCACAAGGACAATTCACTCACTGTCCTTACAGGTCCCTGGAAACAAGGACTTGCAGAGTGAAATAAACTGACACTCTCCCTACCTACAGTTTTCTGTCCCTAGAATAAATGTTTTTTTTAAGCACAATATAGCACAAGGACAATTCACTCACTGTCCTTACAGGTCCCTGGAAACAAGGACTTGCAGAGTGAAAGAAAAAAAACACTCTCCCTACCTACAGTTTTCTGTCCCTAGAAAAAATGTTTTTTTTAATCACAATATAGCACAAGAACAATTCACTCACTGTCCTTACAGGTCCCTGGAAACAAGGACTTGCAGAGTGAAAGAAAAAAAACACTCTCCCTACCTACAGTTTTCTGTCCCTAGAAAAAATGTTTTTTTTAATCACAATATAGCACAAGGACAATTCACTCACTGTCCTTCCAGGTCCCTGGAAACAAGGACTTGCAGAGTGAAATAAACTGACACTCTCCCTACCTACAGTTTTCTGTCCCTAGAATAAATGTTTTTTTTAAGCACAATATAGCACAAGGACAATTCACTCGCTGTCCTTAGAGGTCCCTGGAAACAAGGACTTGCAGAGTGAAAGAAAAAAAACACTCTCCCTACCTACAGTTTTCTGTCCCTAGAAAAAATGTTTTTTTTAATCACAATATAGCACAAGGACAATTCACTCACTGTCCTTACAGGTCCCTGGAAACAAGGACTTGCAGAGTGAAAGAAAAAAAACACTCTCCCTACCTACAGTTTTCTGTCCCTAGAAAAAATGTTTTTTTTTAATCACAATATAGCACAAGGACAATTCACTCACTGTCCTTACAGGTCCCTGGAAACAAGGACTTGCAGAGTGAAATAAACTGACACTCTCCCTACCTACAGTTTTCTGTCCCTAGAATAAATGTTTTTTTTAAGCACAATATAGCACAAGGACAATTCACTCACTGTCCTTACAGGTCCCTGGAAACAAGGACTTGCAGAGTGAAAGAAAAAAAACACTCTCCCTACCTACAGTTTTCTGTCCCTAGAAAAAATGTTTTTTTTAATCACAATATAGCACAAGAACAATTCACTCACTGTCCTTACAGGTCCCTGGAAACAAGGACTTGCAGAGTGAAAGAAAAAAAACACTCTCCCTACCTACAGTTTTCTGTCCCTAGAAAAAATGTTTTTTTTAATCACAATATAGCACAAGGACAATTCACTCACTGTCCTTCCAGGTCCCTGGAAACAAGGACTTGCAGAGTGAAATAAACTGACACTCTCCCTACCTACAGTTTTCTGTCCCTAGAATAAATGTTTTTTTTAAGCACAATATAGCACAAGGACAATTCACTCACTGTCCTTAGAGGTCCCTGGAAACAAGGACTTGCAGAGTGAAAGAAAAAAAACACTCTCCCTACCTACAGTTTTCTGTCCCTAGAAAAAATGTTTTTTTTTAAGCACAATATAGCACAAGGACAATTCACTCACTGTCCTTCCAGGTCCCTGGAAACAAGGACTTGCAGAGTGAAAGAAAAAAAACACTCTCCCTACCTACAGTTTTCTGTCCCTAGAAAAAATGTTTTTTTTAAGCACAATATAGCACAAGGACAATTCACTCACTGTCCTTCCAGGTCCCTGGAAACAAGGACTTGCAGAGTGAAAGAAAAAAAACACTCTCCCTACCTACAGTTTTCTGTCCCTAGAAAAAATGTTTTTTTTTAATCACAATATAGCACAAGGACAATTCACTCACTGTCCTTACAGGTCCCTGGAAACAAGGACTTGCAGAGTGAAATAAACTGACACTCTCCCTACCTACAGTTTTCTGTCCCTAGAATAAATGTTTTTTTTAAGCACAATATAGCACAAGGACAATTCACTCACTGTCCTTACAGGTCCCTGGAAACAAGGACTTGCAGAGTGAAAGAAAAAAAACACTCTCCCTACCTACAGTTTTCTGTCCCTAGAAAAAATGTTTTTTTTAATCACAATATAGCACAAGAACAATTCACTCACTGTCCTTACAGGTCCCTGGAAACAAGGACTTGCAGAGTGAAAGAAAAAAAACACTCTCCCTACCTACAGTTTTCTGTCCCTAGAAAAAATGTTTTTTTTAATCACAATATAGCACAAGGACAATTCACTCACTGTCCTTCCAGGTCCCTGGAAACAAGGACTTGCAGAGTGAAATAAACTGACACTCTCCCTACCTACAGTTTTCTGTCCCTAGAATAAATGTTTTTTTAAGCACAATATAGCACAAGGACAATTCACTCACTGTCCTTAGAGGTCCCTGGAAACAAGGACTTGCAGAGTGAAAGAAAAAAAACACTCTCCCTACCTACAGTTTTCTGTCCCTAGAAAAAATGTTTTTTTTTAAGCACAATATAGCACAAGGACAATTCACTCACTGTCCTTCCAGGTCCCTGGAAACAAGGACTTGCAGAGTGAAAGAAAAAAAACACTCTCCCTACCTACAGTTTTCTGTCCCTAGAAAAAATGTTTTTTTTAAGCACAATATAGCACAAGGACAATTCACTCACTGTCCTTCCAGGTCCCTGGAAACAAGGACTTGCAGAGTGAAAGAAAAAAAACACTCTCCCTACCTACAGTTTTCTGTCCCTAGAAAAAATGTTTTTTTTAATCACAATATAGCACAAGGACAATTCACTCACTGTCCTTACAGGTCCCTGGAAACAAGGACTTGCAGAGTGAAAGAAACTGACACTCTCCCTACCTACAGTTTTCTGTCCCTAGAATAAATGTTTTTTTAAGCACAATATAGCACAAGGACAATTCACTCACTGTCCTTCCAGGTCCCTGGAAACAAGGACTTGCAGAGTGAAAGAAAAAAAACACTCTCCCTACCTACAGTTTTCTGTCCCTAGAAAAAATGTTTTTTTTTAATCACAATATAGCACAAGGACAATTCACTCACTGTCCTTACAGGTCCCTGGAAACAAGGACTTGCAGAGTGAAATAAACTGACACTCTCCCTACCTACAGTTTTCTGTCCCTAGAATAAATGTTTTTTTTAAGCACAATATAGCACAAGGACAATTCACTCACTGTCCTTACAGGTCCCTGGAAACAAGGACTTGCAGAGTGAAAGAAAAAAAACACTCTCCCTACCTACAGTTTTCTGTCCCTAGAAAAAATGTTTTTTTTAATCACAATATAGCACAAGAACAATTCACTCACTGTCCTTACAGGTCCCTGGAAACAAGGACTTGCAGAGTGAAAGAAAAAAAACACTCTCCCTACCTACAGTTTTCTGTCCCTAGAAAAAATGTTTTTTTTAATCACAATATAGCACAAGGACAATTCACTCACTGTCCTTCCAGGTCCCTGGAAACAAGGACTTGCAGAGTGAAATAAACTGACACTCTCCCTACCTACAGTTTTCTGTCCCTAGAATAAATGTTTTTTTTAAGCACAATATAGCACAAGGACAATTCACTCACTGTCCTTAGAGGTCCCTGGAAACAAGGACTTGCAGAGTGAAAGAAAAAAAACACTCTCCCTACCTACAGTTTTCTGTCCCTAGAAAAAATGTTTTTTTTTAAGCACAATATAGCACAAGGACAATTCACTCACTGTCCTTCCAGGTCCCTGGAAACAAGGACTTGCAGAGTGAAAGAAAAAAAACACTCTCCCTACCTACAGTTTTCTGTCCCTAGAAAAAATGTTTTTTTTAAGCACAATATAGCACAAGGACAATTCACTCACTGTCCTTCCAGGTCCCTGGAAACAAGGACTTGCAGAGTGAAAGAAAAAAAACACTCTCCCTACCTACAGTTTTCTGTCCCTAGAAAAAATGTTTTTTTTAATCACAATATAGCACAAGGACAATTCACTCACTGTCCTTACAGGTCCCTGGAAACAAGGACTTGCAGAGTGAAAGAAACTGACACTCTCCCTACCTACAGTTTTCTGTCCCTAGAATAAATGTTTTTTTAAGCACAATATAGCACAAGGACAATTCACTCACTGTCCTTCCAGGTCCCTGGAAACAAGGACTTGCAGAGTGAAAGAAACTGACACTGTCCCTACCTACAGTTTTCTGTCCCTAGAATAAATGTTTTTTTTAAGCACACTATAGCACAAGCACAAAACACACTGACACTCTCCCTACCTATCCTTCTCTTTCCCTAAACTAAAGGAATCCAGGTTAAGCAAGAAAGAAATAACAGTCACTGTCCCTGCCTATGCTGCTCTATCCCTGCTCCGGAACACACTACACTAGGCCGCCGTGCTGGCGGCCTTTTATAGTGTGGGGCGTGTACTAAACACCCTCAGCAATTATTGGCCACAGGCATCCTGCCTGTGGCCAATCATTGCTCTCCTCGCTGCCGGCGCTGTGATTGGCCAAGCATGCGGGGTCACAGTGCATGCTTGGCCAATCACAGCGCCTGGATGACACTGCGATGGCGTAGTGCATTGTGGGCCGTTCGCGTCACTCGAATTTGGCGCGAACGGCCCAAATCGTTCGATCTTCGTCGAACGATCGAACAGCCGATGTTCGAGTCGAACGTATGTTCGACTCGAACACGAAGCTCATCCCTATTAACCATCATTTGCTTAGCAGGTACGTCATTCAGTTGCATCGCGGATTTATTTATCTTGACAGCAACAGCGTTTGCTCCCACGATACATAAAGCCGTGACTCCAACGCTGTAGGAGGTGATTTCACCACCACAGTTAAAAAAAAGAGCATATATGCCGAAGCATGGGGGCAGCAGGGGCGGAGGAGCGATTTTGCTCCTAATGCCGCGTATATACGGTCGAAATTCCGACGGAGGCTTGCCCGTGGAAAAGTTTGACCGTGTGTACGCGGCATAACCTTTTATGCCGCGTACATACGGTCGAAATTTCGACAAAGGCTTGCCCGTGGAAAAGTCAGACCGTGTGTACGCGGCATAACTTTTTTGCGGGAGGATGCCCCCATGCTTCGGCATATATATATTTTAAGCACAGGTTGCGTTAAAAAAATGTTTTATTTTTTACTAGGTTTTGTTTTGGTATTTGCTTTGCAGGTATGGTATGGTAAGGTCTTACTGTTGTACTGTAATGTTACTTTGTTTTAATGTTAACCATCATTTGCTTAGCAGGTACGCCATTCAGTTGCATCGCGGATTTATTTATCTTGACAGCAACAGCGTTTGCTCCCACGATACATAAAGCTGTGACTCCAACGCTGTAGGAGGTGATTTCACCACCACAGTTAAAAAAAGAGCATATATGCCGAAGCATGGGGGCAGCAGGGGCGGAGGAGCGATTTTGCTCCTAATGCCGCGTATATACGGTCGAAATTCCGACGGAGGCTTGCCCGTGGAAAAGTTTAACCGTGCGTACGCAGCATAACCTTTTATGCCGCGTACATACGGTCGAAATTCCGACGAAGGCTTGCCCGTGGAAAAGTCAGACCGTGTGTACGCGGCATAACTTTTTTGCGGGAGGATGCCCCCATGCTTCGGCATATATGCCCATCATTAGAAGTGGGTGGATGAAGGGAGGTATTCTAATGGTGGGCATACCCACCGATCAATCTCTTTTTTTCGTTCAGCCAACAGGCTGCATGAAAAAAAAGATTACAATACATGTCCAACAAGGACCAGCAACGTACTGGTATGTTGCTGGACTTTGAATGGTTATACCAGATTGATGCCTGTGGGTATCATTCTTTTCAGCCAGCGGCCGGCTTTCATGTAAAAGCAATCCTAGTGGCTAATTAGCCTCTGGACTGCTTTTATAAGCAGTGGGAGGGAATGCCCCCCCCGGATATAAACAGCGCCATTGGGAAATTGGGAAAGCATTTTATCACACCGATCTTGGTGTGGTCAGATGCTTTGAGGGCAGAGGAAAGATCTAGGGTCTAGCCCCCCATTTTTTTTCAAAAAAAGAGTACCTGTCACTACTTATTGCTATCATAGGGGATATTTACATTCCCTGAGATAACAATAAAAATGATAAAAAAAAAAAAATATGGAAGGAACAATTTAAAAATAAAATAAAAAAGCAAAATAAATAATAATAAAAAATAAAAATAAAAAAAAGCACCGCTGTCCCCCCCTGCTCTTGCGCAAAGGCGAACGCAAGCGTCGGTCTAGCGTCATATGTAAATAGCAATTGCATCATGCATGTGAGGTATCACCGCAAAGGTCAGATCGAGGGCAGTAATTTTAGCAGTAGACCTCCTCTGTAAATCCAATGTGGTAACCTGTAAAGGCTTTTAAATGCTTTTAAAAATGAATGTAGTTTCTCGCCGCTGCGCGTATGTGCGCAATTTTAAAGCATGTCGTGTTTGGTATCCATGTACTCGGCCTAAGATCATCTTTTTTATTTCATTAAACATTTGGGCAATATAGTGTTTTTTAGTGCATTAAAAATAAAAAAAGTGTGTTTTTCCCCTAAAAAATGCGTTTGAAAAATCGCTGCGCAAATACTGTGTGGAAAAAAAAAATGCAACACCCACTATTTTAATCTGTAGGGCCTTTGCTTTAAAAATATATATAATGTTTGGGGGTTCAACATAATTTTCTTGCAAAAAAAAAATGTTTTCATGTAAACAAAAAGTGTCAGAAAGGGCTTTGTCTTCAAGTGGTTAGAAGAGTGGATGATGTGTGACATAAGCTTCCTAATGTTGTGCATAAAATGCCAGGACAGTTCAAAACCCCCCCAAATGACCCCATTTTGGAAAGTAGACACCTCAAGCTATTTGCTGAGAGGCATGTTGAGCCCATTGAATATTTTTTTTTTTGTCCCAAGTGATTGAATAATGACAAAAATAAAAAATAAATAAAAAATTTACAAAAAGTTGTCACTAAATTATATATTGCTCAAACATGCCATGGTTATATGTGGAATTGCACCCCAAAATACATTCTGTTGCTTCTCCTGAGTATGGGGATACCACATGTGTGAGACATTTTGGGAGCCTAGCCGCGTACAGGACCCCGAAAACCAAGCACCGCCTTCAGGATTTCTATGGGTGTAAATTTTTGATTTTACTCCTCACTGCCTATCACAGTTTCGGAGGCCATGGAATGCCCAGATGGCACAAAACCCCCCCAAATGACCCCATTTTGGAAAGTAAACACCCCAAGCTATTTGCTGAGAGGTATGTTGAGTATTTTGCAGATCTCGCTTTTTGTCACAAAGTTTTAAAAATTGAAAAAAGAAAAAAAAAAAAAAATGTCTTTCTTAATTTTCAAAAACAAATGAGAGCTGTAAAATACTCACCATGCCTCTCGGCAAATAGCTTGGGGTGTCTACTTTCCAAAATGGGGTCATTTGTGGGGGTTTTGGACTATCTTGGCATTTTATGGCCTTCAAAACTGTGATAGGTAGTGAGGAGTGAAATCAAAAATTTGTGCCCTTAGAAATCCTGAAGGCGGTGCTTGGTTTTCGGGGGCCCGTACGCGGCTAGGCTCTCAAAAAGTCCCACACATGTGGTATCTCCGTACTCAGGAGAAGCAACCAAATGTATTTTGGGGTGCAATTCTGCATATAACCATGGCATGTTTGAGCAATATATCATTTAGCGACAACTTTTTGTACATTTTTTTTTCTTTTTGTCATTATTCAATCACTTGGGACAAAAAAAAAATATTCAATGGGCTCAACATGCCTCTCAGCAATTTCCTTGGGGTGTCTACTTTCCAAAATGGGGTCATTTTGGGGGGTTTTGTGCTATCTTGGCATTTTATGGCCTTCAAAACTGTGATAGGTAGTGAGGAGTGAAATCAAAAATTTATGCCCTTAGAAACCTTGAAGGCTGTGCTTGGTTTTTGGGGTCCCGTACGCGGCTAGGCTCCCAAAAAGTCCCACACATGTGGTATCCCCGTACTCAGGAGAAGCAGCAGAATGTATTTTGGGGTGCAATTCCACATATAACCATGGCATGTGTGAGCAATATATCATTTAGTGACAACTTTGTGCAAAAAAAACAAAGTTTGTCATATTCCCGCAACTTGTGGCAAAATATAAAATATTCCATGGACTGAACATGCCTCTCAGTAAATAGCTTGGGGTGTCTACTTTCCAAAATGGGGTCATTTGGGGGGATTTTGTGCTATTTTGGCATTTTATGGCCTTCGAAACTGTGATAGGTAGTGAGGAGTGAAATCAAAAATTTACGTCCTTAGAAAGCCTGAAGGCGGTGCTTGGTTTTTGGGGCCCCGTACCCGGCTAGGCTCCCAAAAAGTCCCACACATGTGGTATCCCTGTACTCAGGAGAAGCAGCAGAATGTATTTTGGGGTGCAATTCCACATATAACCATGGCATGTGTGAGCAATATATCATTTAGTGACAACTTTTTGTACATTTTTTCTTTTTTTTTCTTTTTGTCATTATTCAATCATTTGGGACAAAAAAAAAAATATTCAATGGGCTCAACATGCCTCTAAGCAAATAGCTTGGGGTGTCTACTTTCCAAAATAGGGTCATTTGGGGGGGTTTTGTGCCATCTTGGCATTTTATGGCCTTCAAAACTGTGATAGGTAGTGATAGGTAGTGAGGAGTGAAATCAAAAATGTATGCCCTTAGAAACCTTGAAGGCGGTGCTTGGTTTTTGGGGTCCTGTACGCGACTAGGCTCCCAAAAAGTCCCACACATGTGGTATCCCCATACTCAGGAGAAGCAGCAGAATGTATTTTGGGGTGTAATTTCACATATGCCCATGGCATGTGTGAGCAATATATCATTTAGTGACAACTTTGTGCAAAAAAAATAAAGTTTGTCATATTCCTGCAGCTTGTGGCAAAATATAAAATATTCCATGGACTAATCATGCCTCTCAGTAAATAGCTTGGGGTGTCTACTTTCCAAAATGGGGTCATTTAGGGGGGTTTTGTGCTATTTTGGCATTTTATGGCCTTCGAAACTGTGATAGGTAGTGAGGAGTGAAATCAAAAATTTGCGCCCTTAGAAATCCTGAAGGCGGTGCTTGGTTTTCGGGGGCCCGTATGCGGCTAGGCTCCTAAAAAGTCCCACACATGTGGTATCCCTGTACTCAGGAGAAGCAGCAGAATGTATTTTGGGGTGCAATTCCACATATAACCATGGCATGTGTGAGCAATATATCATTTAGTGACAACTTTTTGTACATTTTTTCTTTTTTTTTGTCATTATTCAATCACTTGGGACAAAAAAAAAATATTCAATGGGCTCAACATGCCTCTCAGCAATTTCCCTGGGGTGTCTACTTTCCAAAATGGGGTCATTTGGGGGGGTTTTGTACTGCCCTGCCATTTTAGCACCTCAAGAAATGAGATAGGCAGTCATAAATTAAAAGCTGTGTAAATTCCAGAAAATGTACCCTAGTTTGTAGACGCTATAACTTTTGCGCAAACCAATAAATATACGCTTATTGACATTTTTTTTACTAAAGACATGTGGCTGAATACATTTTGGCCTAAATGTATGACTACAATTGAGTTTATTCGATTTGTCTTATAACAAAAAGTAGAAAATATCATTTTTTTTCAAAATTTTCGGTCTTTTTCCGTTTATCTCGCAAAAAAAAAAAATCGCAGAGGCAATCAAATACCATTAAAAGAAAGCTCTATTTGTGGGAAGAAAAGGACGCAAATTTCGTTTCAGTACAACATTGCATGTCCGCACAATTTACAGTTAAAGCAGCGCAGTGCAAAATTCTGAATTCACCTCTGGTCCTTTAGCTACCAAATGGTCCAGGGCTTAAGTGGTTAATAAAGGACCCAACTGTGTCTGTGTGGTTTTTTTTATTTATTTTTTTACACTTTCTTTGTGAAATGGTAGGGGTACAATGTACCCGTTACCAATTCACATAGGGGGGGCCGAATCTGGGGGTCCCCTTTGTTAAAGGGGGCTTCCAGATTCCAATAAGCCCCCTGGCCGCAGACCCCCACAACCACCGGGCAAGGGTCGTGGGGATGAGGCCCTTGTCCCCATCAACATGGGGTCATCCTCCCCATGTTGAGGGCATGTGGCCTGGTACGGTTCAGGAGGGGGGGCACTCTCGCGCCCTCTCTCTTGTCTGGTATGGATTTTGGGGGGGACCCCACGGCATTTTTTTTTTGTTTTAGTGTGGGCTTCCCTTTAAAATCCATACCAGACCTGAAGGGTCTGGTATGGATTTTTGGGGGGACCCACGCCATTTTTTTTTTACATTTTGGTGCAAGTTCCCCTTAATATCCATACCAGACCTAAAGGGCCGGATATGGAATTTGGGGGACCCCCACGTTTTTTTTTGGTTCGGGGTTCCCCTTAATATTCATACCAGAGGGCCTGGTAATGGACTGGGGGGGGGCCCTGACATTTTTTTTAATTACTTTGATCTGTATTGCCGGGGTGTATTGACCTGACAATTCATTGTAGCTTTAAATTACTTTTTTTTCCTTCAGAAATGACATTTTAAACACGTGAAACGAAATTTAAAGGAATATTTCACTTTTATTGTTTCACTTTAAGCATTTTTAAATTAAATCACTGCTCCCGAAAAAACTGACGTTTTTAAAACTTTTTTTTGCATTGATAAATGTCCCCTGGGGGAGGACCCAGGTCCCCAAACACTTTTTATGACAATAACTTGCATATTAACCTTTAAAATTAGCACTTTAGATTTCTCCCACAGACTTTTAAAGGGTGTTTCCACGGCTTTTCAAATTTGCCACGAACACCCCAAATTGTTCGCTGTTCGCCGAACGGGCGAACAGCCAATGTTCGAGTCGAACTCATGTTCGACTTGAACATAAAGCTCATCCCTACTGCCGAGCATCACCAACTACAAACGTTAGTTCCGGCAGTGACGGCCTAGCTTTCACTGTTCATGCCCACCGGGAAATTACGTCGCTAACCGGCAAGGGACACACCCGCAAGGAAAAGAAAAACCAGAGGGATTGAGGGCACATGACAGGCAGGCTTTTAAACAAAAAAGAGGTACAAGGCCGCAAATTTATGCCATTTTAATAATGCAGATCTAATAAAAAGGTGGATTATGGTTGATTGGCACCTATTGAAGGTGAAGCCTGTCCTTCCACTTTAGGTCCCATTTTCAATATTTGCATTATAATTATATTTTTTAAGCAAACCTGCTCATCTAAGATCTTAAGATCAAGAAATAAGTCTGTATAATCTAGACTGTGCATTTTAGTTTAAATAATATTTATGCACACAGTATGTTTTTCACCCAGTTGTTGACCTGTATATGTTTTAAACTGTTATATATAGTGTATATGCATATCCAAGGTAGACATACAGTATGTGAAAATAAAGCAAAGAAACAGAATATAGGACAAACCATATACAGGTCCTTCTCAAAAAATTAGCATATTGTGATAAAGTTCATTATTTTCTGTAATGTACTGATAAACATTAGACTTTCATATATTTTAGATTCATTACACACAACTGAAGTAGTTCAAGCCTTTTCTTGTTTTAATATTGATGATTTTGGCATACAGCTCATGAAAACCCAAAAATCCTATCTCAAAAAATTAGCATATTTCATCCGACCAATAAAAGAAAAGTGTTTTTAATACAAAAAAGTCAACCTTCAAATAATTATGTTCAGTTATGCACTCAATACTTGGTCGGGAATCCTTTTGCAGAAATGACTGCTTCAATGCGGCGTGGCATGGAGGCAACCAGCCTGTGGCACTGCTGAGGTGTTATGGAGGCCCAGGATGCTTCGATAGCGGCCTTAAGCTCATCCAGAGTGTTGGGTCTTGCGTCTCTCAACTTTCTCTTCCCAATATCCCACAGATTCTCTATGGGGTTCAGGTCAGGAGAGTTGGCAGGCCAATTGAGCACAGTAATACCATGGTCAGTAAACCATTTACCAGTGGTTTTGGCACTGTGAGCAGGTGCCAGGTCGTGCTGAAAAATGAAATCTTCATCTCCATAAAGCTTTTCAGCAGATGGAAGCATGAAGTGCTCCAAAATCTCCTGATAGCTAGCTGCATTGACCCTGCCCTTGATAAAACACAGTGGACCAACACCAGCAGCTGACATGGCACCCCAGACCATCACTGACTGTGGGTACTTGACACTGGACTTCAGGCATTTTGGCATTTCCCTCTCCCCAGTCTTCCTCCAGACTCTGGCACCTTGATTTCCGAATGACATGCAAAATTTGCTTTCATCCGAAAAAAGTACTTTGGACCACTGAGCAACAGTCCAGTGCTGCTTCTCTGTAGCCCAGGTCAGGCGCTTCTGCCGCTGTTTCTGGTTCAAAAGTGGCTTGACCTGGGGAATGCGGCACCTGTAGCCCATTTCCTGCACACGCCTGTTCTTGGTGGCTCTGGATGTTTCTACTCCAGACTCAGTCCACTGCTTCCGCAGGTCCTCCAAGGTCTAGAATCGGTCCTTCTCCACAATCTTCTTCAGGGTCCGGTCACCTCTTCTCGTTGTGCAGCGTTTTCTGCCACACTTTTTCCTTCCCACAGACTTCCCACTGAGGTGCCTTGATACAGCACTCTGGGAACAGCCTATTCGTTCAGAAATTTCTTTCTGTGTCTTACCCTCTTGCTTGAGGGTGTCAATGATGGCCTTCTGGACAGCAGTCAGGTCGGCAGTCTTACCCATGATTGTGGTTTTGAGTAATGAACCAGGCTGGGAGTTTTTAAAAGCCTCAGGAATCTTTTGCAGGTGTTTAGAGTTAATTAGTTGATTCAGATGATTAGGTTAATAGCTCGTTTAGAGAACCTTTTCATGATATGCTAATTTTTTGAGATAGGAATTTTGGGTTGTCATGAGCTGTATGCCAAAATCATCAATATTAAAACAAGAAAAGGCTTGAACTACTTCAGTTGTGTGTAATGAATCTAAAATATATGAAAGTCTAATGTTTATCAGTACATTACAGAAAATAATGAACTTTATCACAATATGCTAATTTTTTGAGAAGGACCTGTATATTTCAAACATTTAAATGGATTGTAATGGTAACCATGCATATGGAAGTTAGTTATACTTTCATGTAACGGAGATAAATAATTCAAGTGTTTAAAAATAACAAAGTTCTCTGTCATACAAAATACAATGGTGACAAAGAACACTTGTGAGGGCATTCATGTGTCTCAGACAGACTAAAATAATTAATAAAATAAAATGTCAAGTTTTTATGATACACTGTTGATTGCATCTTCAGGAGGAGAGAAATGTATGTGTTAGAGGGACTAATTAGCATTACCCAGCTTGACATTTTAGTGTTCGTATGTCCAGGAATATATGAATATGAAAAAATATTCTACAGATTGTGTTAAAACTGATTTTTGGTTATTATAACAAAATCATAAAACTGGCAATTGTGTGCAAGGTTATGTACTGTAAGTGTAGCGGGTGGTTACATTTAGGGGAGGCATCTGAGTGATAACAGGCTCAGATGCAGCAATTGTTAGGGTTCATGGACCAATTTATGCCAGTGGAGGATATCAATGGTGTCCAGTTCCCTGCGGCCTGTAGGTGGCGCTGTCGCCATAGGCTGGGGTTGAACCACCATTGTAAGTCTGTACCCTTTTTGTCCTCTCGCAGCAGTAGTACAGCGGGGCGGGGAACCTGCTGTGCATGCTGGGAGAGGGGATAAAAGGGGCGGACATCTTCCGCTCGAGGTCCACGCCCAGGCACCTTCAGCCTGGGTGTGAGTGCTGGAGGTCTCCGGGCACCCTCGACCCGGCAACGGATCTGTGATTCCACCCCAGACACCTTAGGTCTGGGGTGAGGTACTCTCTGGAGGCCTGGGGCCCAGTACCTTCGACTGGGTCCCGCATTGGGATGGAGGATTCCTAGGTGTCCTCCGGTTTTGGACACCCGAATCTAGGGTGAGGGGGACCAGAGAAGTGACCTTCCCGGAGATCCAGCGCAGCATTGGCTGGTGACGGCGGAGGCCTCTGGTGACCGTCCAGATGGATGACTCCCCTGACAGGGGCCACATCTCAAGAAGGTAGTTCATGTTTTAATGGTCGGTGGCAGTGACCCAACTGAAACCCAGGTCGGTGACAGAGGCCTAAATCCTATTTCACCCGGACGGTGGCAGCGACCACCCTCGGGGTCGGTGGCATCGACCGTGCGCCAAGCCTGTTTGCACATACTGAAACAGGAGAGTAATAAGTTTATGTTTGTGCCTGGAACTTCCTCTTCACCTTGCCTGTTCATTGTCTAACCAGTCTGCTCGCAAAGGACTATTTATTGGTCTACAAGAATAAATAAGTGTTGGACTTTCAATGGTGTGGAACTTGGCTTTTTGGGAGTTAAAGGATCATCCTCAAGGGGAGCTTTGGCTCTGGACAGGGGCACAGACCCGAAGATAACTGGGTATAGCTCACACCTCTACACACTGGAGGGTACGAGCTGGTGGTGCGTCACACTCTCCTCCCTGGTCCCCTAGACAAGAGCCATTGACATTGACAGAGAAGGAGGGAGTGAGAGGTGAGGTCGCTACACGTGGGGGCTCGGTTCTGGGATCCCTGTATATTGCACGCTACAATCAAGCCGGTCATAAGTACCAGCATGGACCCGCAGGCAGTAGCAGAGTGGTGCGCAGAATGGGCTGTTGATTCAACCCGGGCGGTAGTCATTGAATTCCCGGGAGGGACCCGGCAAGAAGAAGAGATAAAGCAGCTAGTAATGTCGCTGTCACCGTGCCAGAAAGCATGGGTGGTGGATACAAGGCCAGATATCTCGTGTACATACACACTAGTGGAGTGGGGAGGTGGAATCCCTGAAGATTTGAGGTCAGAGTATAAAGGCCATAGATGACCAAACGTATTGCTTAGTGCATGCAAGGGCAGTGAAGAAGGAGAAGGAATCTCCACGGCCCTTCCCGCCATTATCTCCGCGACTCTTCTCCAAAATGGAAAGCAGTCGCGAGACGAAAACTCCGGGGTCACCCCTGGCCGCCATAGGACCGGAACTATTGACTGCTCTTGGAGACTTTGTTACTAAGTGCCAGAAAAGTAACACGGTACATGTAGAAGCTCCGGGTGTTTTCAGGACAACAACCTGTGCCACCCGGAGAGGAAGACTTCGACACCTGGATTGAGCAGGCAATGCAGGCAGTAGAAGGATGGGAAGTTCCAGAAGCGCAGAGGAAGCAGGGCATCAGTGAAAGTCTGAAGGGTGCTGCTGCTGAAGGGTGAAAAATCTTAGGTGCAGCAATACTGTTTGTACTGCGATGGATTATCTGTCTATGTTGCAGGAGGAATTTGGCCAGCTGGAGAAGCTGTCTGAGTTGGTGTATCAATTTGAACATACCCTCCAACAGCCGGGGGAGAAGTTGTCTGAATATGTCCGGAGACTGAATAGAATGCTGTGCCAAACTGTATTAAAAAAGGGAATGCTGCCACAAGTCATAGACACTACCAGGATGAAGCAGATCCTGAGGGGAGACTTTTGGCTCCACTTGAAGACCTCTGGCGGAGTCATGGCTTTGAGTTACCCAGACCTTGTGCGGATCATGAGGGACGAAGAAGCCTTGCTGAAGGACCAACAGGCGGTTTAGAAGACTACCCCACCTGCCTCGGTGGGAGTCAGAACAGCAGTAGCTATTGAGCGTGATTCAGAAGTAGAAACCTTGAAGTCTCAGATGGCCCAAGTGCTGGATTTATTGACCTCTTTACTGGCCAAGAACTCAGGAGCCAAAGAGAAAGCAGAGATCAGGAGTGAACCGTGCCAAAATGTTTCCACTTCAACACCCCAGCAGACAAGAAAGGAACCTGTCTGCTTCAACTGTGGAGGAGCCGACCACATTGGGAAAGTGTGCCCCAGTCCAAGGAAGAACCGAGGCACTCAATACCAGCAGGCGGAAAACTTCAGAGGGCCCCCGGTGAAGGAGTCAGACGGGCGCCCAATACTCACAGAAAGCTTCAAAAAGATGCAGAAACAAGCAGAGGCAAAGAAGGAAAACAATGCCCCTAAAAAAATCCCCACACCACCTATCGGGAGTTGAAATTTAACAATCTGAGGGAAATCAATGCATACCAGGTCCAAAAAGGGTTGAGGTCCAGAGAAAAATGGAAGAAAAAGAAAAACACCAATAGGAAAATCAAGGAGTCCAAAGAAGGAAACACCCCAGAAGAAGTTTCCAGACAAGTTAATAGGTCCCTCCCCTCTAGTCTCCGTTCAAGTGGAGGGAGTCTACACCAAGGCCCTCCTAGATACAGGAGCCCAAGTGACTCTTTTATACAGAGACTTTTACCAGAAGCATTTGAGTCACGTGCCCTTACAGAAGCTGGAAGACCTACAGATAGGGGGAATTGGCACTCGTAGCTTTCCCTACAACGGTTTTGTCTCAATCAGGCTGGCCTTTGATCCATCAATGACAGGAAAGGCGGAAGTCTTTGACACCCTGGCGGTAGTTTGTCCTCGCCCGTCAGGGGCCAACACCAGTTCCATGCTAATAGGGACCAACACTGACCTGGTCAGGAGGCTGCTGACCCCTCTAGTGCAGGAGCAGAGTCCTACCACAGACAAGATTCACCCCATGTTGCAACAGGTCTACCAGAAGTTAGTCCTGGAACAAAAGGCCCCGGAAGAGGGGGTGGGGAGAGTCTGGAGACTGTCAAGAAAGGAGAAGATATTGCAGCCTGGTGAGGTGGCCTGTCTTCAGGCTACGGTAAAACTCTCCTGGGAGCAGCCTGGCCCCTTTGTGGTCTTGGAGGCAGACCCCTTGAACACCCACCCAGGATTGGAAGTGATCCCTGAAGTGGTCCCATTGAGGGCATTGAAGAAGATGAAGGGCTAGGTTCCCGTGAGCATCAGAAATGTCACTAGTCTCCTATGAAGATTCCAGCCCGGGTACTACTGGGCCAAGTAAATCCTGCTACCCCAGTGACCCTGTCTGAATTGAAGAAAGGCGAAGGAGGGGGACTCACCCTGGAGGGACTCTGTCTGGAAGACACCACCTTGCCACCGAAGTGGAAGGAGATAGCCAAGGCCCAGCTGACCAGATGGAGAAAAATATTTTCGGAAGATGAGTTTGACGTGGGGAGTGCGAGGAGTGCCACCCATAAAATCCGTCTGCAGGAAGACAAACCATTCCAGGAGAGGGTCCGGCGAGTCCCCCTGGCTGACTTGGAAGATTTGCGTGAACAGTTGACAGAGCTTAAGAGAACAGGGGTTATTTGAGAGTCAAGGAGTCCATATGCCTCCCCCATCATGGTGGTAAGGAAAAAGAACGGGTCGTTGAGACTCTGCATAGACTACAGGACTCTCAATGGGAGGACCATACCCGACCAGTACACTACCCTCAGGATAGAAGATGCCTTGCAGAGTCTGTCTCGGGCCAAGTGGTTCAGTGTCATGGACCTGAAGAGTGGGTATTACCAAATCCCAATGCACCCTGAAGACAGAGAGAAGACGGCCTTCATCGCCCCGGTGGGATTCTATGAGTTCAATAGGATGCCTCAAGGCCTGTCGGGAGCCCCCGCCACTTTCCAGGGGTTGATGGAGAAGACAGTGGGGGACATGAATCTTATCGAAGTTCTGGTGTACCTAGATGACATCATTGTCTTCGGGAAGACTCTGAAGGAGCATGAAGAGAGATTGGAGAAAGTCCTGAAGAGACTCAGTGAAGAGGGACGTAAACTCTCCAGGGAAAAGTGCCAGTTTTACCAGTCCTCGGTCCACTATCTGGGACTAGGGATGAGCTTCGAGTTCGAGTCGAACTCATGTTCGACTCGAACATTGCCTGTTCACCCGTTCGCCGAACAGCGAACAAATTGGGGTGTTCGCGGCAAATTCGAAAAATCTATGGGAGAAATCTAAAGTGCTAATTATAAAGGCTAATATGCAAGTTATTGTCCTAAAAAGTGTTTGGGGACCCGGGTCCTGCCCCAGGGGACATGTATCAATGCAAAAAGGAGTTTTAAAAACGGCCGTTTTTTCGGGAGCAGTGATTTTAATAATGCTTAAAATGAAAAAATAAAAGTGAAATATTCCTTTAAATTTCGTACCTGGGGGGTGTGTATGTTATGCATGTAAAGTGGTGCTTGTTTCCCGTGCTTAGAACTGTCCCTGCAAAAAATGTCATTTTTGAAAGAAAAAAATGCATTTAAAACTGACTCGCGGCTATTAATGAATTGTCGGCTCCCGGCAATACATACAAAAGTCATTGATAAAAAAAAAAAAAAGCGTGGGGGTTCCCCAGAATTCAATTACCAGGCCCTTCAGGTCTGGAATGGATATTAAGGGGAACCCCGCCGCAAATTTAAAAAAAAATTGACGTGGGGTTCCCCCAAATATCCATTCCAGGCCCTTCAGATCTGGCATGGATTTTAAGGGGAACTCCACCCCAAATTTAAAAAAAAATGGCGTGGAGTCCCCCTAAAAATCCATACCAGACCCCTTATCCGAGCACGCAACCTGGCCGGCTGCAGGGGAAGAGGGGGGGACGAGAGAGCGGCCCCCCTCCCTCCTGAACCGTACCAAGCCACATGCCCTCAACATGGGGAGGATGTCCCCATGTTGATGGGGACAAGGGCCTCATCCCCACAACCCTTGCCCGGTGGTTGTGGGGGTCTGCGGGCGGGGGGCTTATCGGAATCTGGAAGACCCCTTTAACAAAGGGGACCCCCAGATCCCGGCCCCCCCCATGTGAATTGGTAAGGGGTACATTGTACCCCTACCATTTCACGAAGAAAGCGTAAAAAAATGTTAAAAAAAAACACACAAACACCTTGAAAAAGTCCTTTATTTAAAAAAAAAAAAAAAAAAACATTCCAGCGGTGAAATCCAGTGTCCCGCGGCGATCCCGATGTCCAGCGCTGTCCTTCATTGGTTGTGCCTGAGCAGACCTGATGGGGAACTCCCTCTCAGTATTTTAAATGTATAGACCCGCCCCTTCTAAAGTTCCCCATCAGGTCCGCTCCCTCGGTATGTCGGACCCGCCTACGTCATTGGCTTCAGCAGGGAACTTCCTTCACTGTGTAATTTAAATTTACATAGTGAAGGAAGTTCCCCGCTCAAGCCAATGACGTAGGCGGGTCCGACATACCGAGGGGGCGGACCTGATGGGGAACTGCTCTCACTTTGGTAATACATGTATAGACCCCGCCCCTTCTCATGTTCCGCATCTGGTCCGCTGCACGGACCTGATGGGGAACTTTAGAAGGGCCGGGTCTATACATTTAAAATACTGAGAGGGAGTTCCCCATCAGGTCCGCTCAGGCACAACCAATGACGGACAGCGCTGGACATCGGGATCGCCGTGGGACACTGGATTTCACCGCTGGAATGTTTTTTTGTTTTTTTTTAATAAAGGACTTTTTCAAGGTGTCTGTGTTTTTTTTAAACATTTTTTTACGCTTTCTTCGTGAAATGGTAGGGGTACAATGTACCCCTTACCAATTCACATAGGGGGGGGCCGGGATCTGGGGGTCCCCTTTGTTAAAGGGATCTTCCAGATTCCGATAAGCCCCCCGCCCGCAGACCCCCACAACCACCGGGCAAGGGTTGTGGGGATGAGGCCCTTGTCCCCATCAACATGGGGACATCCTCCCCATGTTGAGGGCATGTGGCCTGGTACGGTTCAGGAGGGAGGGGGGCCGCTCTCTCGTCCCCCCCTTTTCCCCTGCGGCCGGCCAGGTTGCGTGCTCGGATAAGGGGTCTGGTATGGATTTTTAGGGGGACTCCACGCCATTTTTTTTTTAAATTTGGGGTGGAGTTCCCCTTAAAATCCATGCCAGATCTGAAGGGCCTGGAATGGATATTTGGGGGAACCCCACGTCAATTTTTTTTTAATTTGCGGCGGGGTTCCCCTTAATATCCATTCCAGACCTGAAGGGCCTGGTAATTGAATTCTGGGGAACCCCCACGCTTTTTTTTTTTTTTTTATCAATGACTTTTGTATGTATTGCCGGGAGCCGACAATTCATTAATAGCCGCGAGTCAGTTTTAAATGCATTTTTTTCTTTCAAAAATGACATTTTTTGCAGGGACAGTTCTAAGCACGGGAAACATGCACCACTTCACATGCATATCATACACACCCCCCAGGTATGAAATTTAAAGGAATATTTCACTTTTATTTTTTCATTTTAAACATTATTAAAATCACTGCTCCCGAAAAAACGGCCGTTTTTAAAACTTCTTTTTGCATTGATACATGTCCCCTGGGGCAGGACCCAGGTCCCCAAACACTTTTTAGGACAATAACTTGCATATAAGCCTTTATAATTAACACTTTAGATTTCGAACGTTCGAGTCCATTGTATTTAATAGGGTTCTAAATTTCACACGAACATTTTGTCTGTTCGCAGGTTCTGGTGCGAACCGAACAGGGGGGTGTTCGGCTCATCCCTGTCTGGGACACATAGTGTCTGCAGAAGGAGTGTCTACAGATCCTGACAAACTGGATGCAGTTACCTCCTGGCCCAGACCAACTACAGTGACTGAACTCAGATCCTTCCTGGGGTTCTGCTCCTACTACCGTAGATTTGTGGAGGGGTTTGCGAAAATTGCCAAACCCCCGAATGAGCTATTGAAGACGGAAGGAGAGGAGGATGAGACTGGCCCCAGAAAACCTGGAGAGTCCATTGAAGGCCAGTGGACAGAGAAGTGTGAAGAAGCCTTCAAGATGTTAAAGAAAAGTCTGACCACTGCCCCGGTCTTGGCCTATGCTGACCCTAAGAAACCATATGAACTGCATGTAGATGCCAGCCATGATGGTCTGGGAGGGGTACTGCACCAAGAGTATGAAGGACAGCTAAGGCCAGTTGCCTATGTTAGTAGAAGTCTAACACCAGCAGAAAAGAACTAACCCACCCACAAGTTGGAATTCCTGGCTCTGAAGTGGGCAGTCGTGGATAAGCTCAGAGATTACTTGTATGGAGCTGACTTTACAGTAAAGACTGACAAGAACCCACTCACCTACCTCTTCACCACAGCCAAGCTGGATGCCACTGGCCACCGTTGATTGGCAGCCCTGGCCGGATTCAACTTCAGTCTCAAGTATAGGCCTGGACCTGGGAATCGTGATGCAGATGCATTGTCCAGAAGGGCTCATGCACCCACCCACCATCCAGAAGACTGGACCAAGGTAACCCCGGACGGGGTAGGGGCCTTGTGTCAAGGAGCGCAACTTCAAGCTAGTGGTGGGTCAAGGGCTGAAGAGATCGGAGTTTCGGTAGTAGGGGTGCCCAAGTGTTATTGTGACGTGACCCAGAATGTAGAGGACGACCTGCCAAATCTGTCCAAGAAGGACATAAGAAAAGACCAGTTGGAAGATCCTTGGGGAAGATTAGCTTTGAAGGCACTGGAAGACCAGGATCCAGGCAAGCTCCTGCAGGACCCCTCAAAGGTGGATCGACTGGTCCACAAAGAATGGGACAAGCTACAGGTGCATCAAGGGGTGGTCTACCGAAGGGGCCCCTCTGATGACCTGGAACAAAAGTGGCAACTGTTCTTGCCGGAAAAACACAGAAGAACTGTCTTGGCTGCCCTACATGATAACCATGGCCACTTGGGGGCCGAACAAACCTTCCAGCTTGTGAGGAATAGGTTCTACTGGCCTTGTATGCGGGCTGAAGTGGAGGAGTACTGCCACTCATGTGCTCGCTGCGTTCAAAGGAAGACATTACCAGGTCAAGCTGCCCCAATGGGTCATCTGCAGAGTCAAGGACCCTTGGACTTGGTATGCATAGACTTTCTATGTCTAGAACCTGACTTGAGTGGACATGGAAATGTTCTGGTGATAACCGACCATTTCACCCATTATGCCCAGGCCTTTCCAGCTAAAGACCAAAAGGCCTCCACCGTAGCCAAAATCTTGGTGGAAAAATACTTTGTGCATTACGGGCTACCACAACGCCTTCACTCAGACCAAGGGGTAGACTTTGAGAGTCGTCTGATTAGGAAATTGCTGGACTCTTTAGGTATAAAGAAAACTCGTAGTACCCCTTATCACCCCCACGGTGATGCCCAACCGGAGAGATTCAACAGGACTCTGTTAAATATGTTGGGGACTCTGAGCAGCGAGGAGAAGCAGCATTGGAGCAAGCACATAGCAGCAATGGTGCATGCCTATAACAGCACAACCAGTGATGCCACAGGGTACTCTCCCTACAGATTAATGTTTGGCAGGGAAGCAAGACTGCCTTTGGATCTGGCCTTTGGCATATCAATGGATCACACCTCAGCCACCTCTCACAAGGGATATGTAGATAGGCTGAGGAAGAGTCTGAAACTGGCGTTTGAACAGGCCCAAGTGGCATCAGAGCAAAGAGGAGCCCGGAACAAGAGGATCTTTGATCTCAAAGTTCGAATCCAGGACCTGCAACCCGGAGACAGAGTGCTGTGGCGGAACTTGGGAGTCCCTGGGAAACACAAACTAGCAGACAGATGGAGACCCGAACCTTATGTGATCTGCAAAAGGTTACCAGGCTTGCCGGTATATCAGCTGAAGCCAGAAGGGAAGATAGGGCCGCTGAAGACCTGGCACAGAAACCACTTACTTCCAGAAGCAGTTCGGATACCTCCTGTAGAGGATTCCCCTGGACCATCCTCAAGTCTGAATACACCTAGACCCAATACTCAGTCTCAGGCACCTCAGTCTGGAGAGATGGATGTCATTGATCCAAGTGAAGATGGAGAAGAAGAGCTTGAATGGTTGTGGCCATCCCAGGCCCCTGAGCCTCTGTCCATAGATCTTCCACCCTTTGAAGGTACCCTGGATAGTATATTAAAATGTGGAAGCCACGAAGTTGGTCCCGTCCAGCCCTCTGACTGATGACTGGGAAGATGCCATAGAGTCGCCTCCTGTTGAAGATCAAAGGGATTCTCTGTATCTTCCTGCACCTGATCTGGATGCTCCAGAAATCTTGGAACCCAATACACCTACCCCAAGAGAACAGAGAGCGAAGAGAACCATTCGTCCTCCACGGAAGTTAACCTATGCCCATATGGGAGAAAGCTCTGAGGATACAGTAACTACTGCAAGAAGGACAATACCAACACCTGGTCCCTCCACTGTGCATTTGGTGGAGGGCAACCCCAGCTCACTTTCTGGCACAGTTAGGCAAGTCAACCCCATTGATGTGACCTGTGGGCAGGACAAGCTCCCTTCCCAGTTTTGGTGGGAGTTTCCGCTGCCAACCTCTCTTGCAGCCCTCACTGAACTTGTGTCTTCTTATTGCTAATACTGTCTTTGGGGACCAATGATTGTAAGTGGGGGGAGTGTGTAGCGGGGTATCGTTTTTTTCTAAAGAGACTACAGTTCCCAGCACGCTTTAGGGCAACCAGGGTGCATTGCCCTGCGCAGGGACTGCTGGGGTGGACTTTATAAGGGGGAGGCGGGGCCTGGGTCTTTCTCTTTGGACACCGCCCTCCCAGCAAGAGGATCCCTGTGCTGACCTGCTGTGTGCACAAGGCCTGAAGCCTGGGCCTTGTGTCTTTCCAAAGAGCCTTCCGCTCCACCGAGGAGCCTGCGGAGCGTCTGATCCTGTTGCCGAGTGCTGTCATCAGGAGGACCGAAGACCCGGGTGTCATGGACACTGTGAAGCGAGTCACAGTAGCGGACGTAGCGGACAAGGACTGGTCCGGTCGGGTTAGAGAGCACCTGCTCAGAACTACATTACAGTATTGTTAGGCCCATTAACTTTATCCAGGGCCATCACAGTGATTGCAATTCTATCATCCCCTTTACTAACTGTGCCACGAGAGGGTAGAGCCGATTGCCAGGGGTTGACAGCAGTGCACTACAGGGCCCAAAACAAACAAGGCAGCCCTCTTAACTGGGGGTATTGCTACATAAGTATATAATGGATTATATTACAAACTGTTTTAACATTGGTGAATACAGTAAACTTTACAAGTTAACTCAAAGGAATCTTTTGGTAATTTTCGCACAATCCACTATTCTTTTATCTATATCTGTTTATTGGTTTACTTGGTTATATTATACTGACATTACTTTAGTGGTGTTTCAAATTGTCGTAAGTATTTTTCCTACAGTTTCTTCATGTCACCTTTATTTAATGGAGTAAAAGGATAGAAAAATGTGTTTCAGGTGGCCAACGAGGAACCTATATTAACCACTTCAATACTGGGCACTCTTCCTGCCCAGGACAATTTTCAGCTTTCAGTGTTGTTGCACTTTGAATGACAATTGGGCGTTCATGCAACACTGTACCCAAACTAAATTTTTAGCATTTTCTTTCCACAAATAGAGCTTTATTTTGGTGGTATTTGATCACCACTGGGGTTTTTATTTTTTGCTAAACAAACTAATGGGCACTTATAGGCGGCACTGATGGGCACTAATAGGTGGCACTGTTGGGCGGCACTGATGGGCACTGATAGGTGGCACTAATGGGCACTGATAGATGGCACTGAATAGGCAACACTGATGAGGAGCTACTGACAGGCATTACTGAGTGGTATCTGAAGGGCACTGACAGGTATTACTGATGGGGCACTGATTGGCACTTTTATGGGCCCTGATTGGCACATTTATGGCCACTGATTGGCAATTTGATGGGCACTGACATGTGTTCTTTATGGGGCACAGGCTGGCAGCTGGTGGGCAGTGATTGACAGCTGATGGCCACCTCTGATGGGGGCTGTACTGGCAATCAATGTGCTGATTATCAGTGCAGATGCCCTCTGACAGGGAGAGCCGCTATACTCAGTATAGTGTGAGTATAGTGTAGTGTGTCAGTAAAGTGTGAGAATAGTGTAGTGTGAGAGTATAGTGTAGTGCAGGGGTAGGCAACCTCGGCCCTCCAGCTGTGGTGAAACTACAAGTCCCGTGAGACATTGCAAGACCCTGACAATCGCAGGTATGACTCCTAGAGGCAGAGGCATGATGGGATTTGTAGTTTGAAAACAGCTGGAGTGACGAGGTTGCCTACCCCTGGTGTAGTGTGTCAGTGTAGTGTGAGTATAGTGTACAGTGTAGTGTGTCAGTGTAGTGCAAGTATAGTGTAATGTCAGCATAGTGCAGTGTTTAACTGCATTACATTACATTTAGTGGTGTACTGTATATAGTGCTGCATACACATTTGTTTCTGGTTTGCTGCTATTTTTTTTTTTTGGTCCCCTGCCTGCCCCCTTTTTTTAAATTGTCAGCTGCTGTTCCCCCTTGTTTAGTAATATATATATTTTTTTTTTTTAAGGATGTGGTCCGTCTCTGTTTAGTGAGAAATGGGGGGTACTAATGCGCAAACCAAAGGGTTAACAAACTGATCCTAGTCTAACATAAAGCAGCTGCCACAACAAAAGAAGTGTTCACACACTTAAGCCTCGTACACACGGTCGGACTTCCATCGGACTTTTCTGTGGATTTTTGTCCGAACGGAGTTGGTCGGGAACACCCATAGCATACACACCACAGGACTTTTCTGCAAACTTTCTTAAAACTTCTTACAACATCACTTGTTTTTTCTGCTCTTTTCTGATCTTTACTGCCACCCTTTGGTCAACTTATGCTATTGTTGGTTGATTTTAACATTGGTTGTTTTGTCCATCGGACAAAAGTCCTATGGTTTTCTGTACACACGGTAGGACTTTGCTCCATAGGACTTTTGTTGGGCAAAAGTTTGTCCGTTCACAGACCCAACTTTTGTCCGATGAAAACAAAACCAAACTCAAAAAAGTTTGTCCGATGGAGCGTACACACGGTCGGATTGTTGGTCCAACTTGCTTAAAACTAAGTTTGTTGGGCAAAAGTCCGACCGTGTGTACGGGGCTTAAGATAGACAATGGTAAAGGGGTATATGGTGCTTGCTATTAAATAAGCGATAAAAACAATATACATTAAGACGATCAGACAACAGCATGTAAAACCAAAACAAAGGCACTTCCGCTCTCGGCCACGACCAGAAGTGATAGATAGATAGATAGATAGATAGATATATAGATAGTAGGGATGAGCTCGGTGTTCGAGTCGAACATAGGTTCGACTCGAACATTGGCTGTTCGCGCGTTCGGCGAACAACGAACGATTTGGCCCGTTCGCGCCAAATTCGAGTGACGCGAACGGCCCACAATACACGGCGCCATCGCAGTGTAATCCCGGCGCTGTGATTGGCCAAGCATGCACTGTGACCCTGCATGCTTGGCCAATCACAGCGCCGGCAGCGAGGAGAGCAATGATTGGCCACAGGCAGGATGCCTGTGGCCAATTATAGCTGAGGGGGTTTAGTACACGCCCCACACTATAAAAGGTCACCAGCGCGGCGACCTTGTGTAGTGTGTTCCGGAGCAGGGAAAGTGAAGGATAGGCAGGGACAGTGTCAAATCTTGTCAAATCTATTCTTTGCTAAACCTTGTGTGTAGGGACAGAGAAGGATAGGCAGGGAGAGTGTCAGTGTCATATTCTTTGCTAAACCTTGTGTGTAGGGAGAGAGAAGGATAGGCATGGAGAGTGTCAGTGTCATATACTTTGATAAACCTTGTGTGCAGGGAGAGAGAAGGATAGGCAGGGGACAGTGTCAGTGTCATATTCTTTGCTAAACCTTGTGTGCAGGGAGAGAGAAGGATAGGCAGGGAGAGTGTCAGTGTCATATACTTTGATAAACCTTGTGTGCAGGGAGAGAGAAGGATAGGCAGGGGACAGTGTCAGTGTCATTGTTGCTAAGCCTCCTGCACATTATACACCTTAACTTAGCCTGTATTGCTGCTTTTTCCTGGTGTGTTACACCAACAGGATTTTGCGGCACTTACAGCGGTCGGAGTGTACCTCCTGACCATATTACACCTTAACTTAGCCTGTATTGCTGCTTTTTCCTGGTGTGTTACACCAACAGGATTTTGCGGCACTTACAGCGGGCGGAGTGTGCCTCCTGACCATATTACACCTTAACTTAGCCTGTATTGTTGCTTTTTCCTGGTGTGTTACACCAACAGGATTTTGCGGCACTTACAGCGGGCGGAGTGTGCCTCCTGACCATATTACACCTTAACTTAGCCTGTATTGCTGCTTTTTCCTGGTGTGTTACACCAACAGGATTTTGCGGCACTTACAGCGGGCGGAGTGTACCTCCTGACCATATTACACCTTAACTTAGCCTGTATTGCTGCTTTTTCCTGGTGTGTTACACCAACAGGATTTTGCAGCACTTACAGCGGGCGGAGTGTGCCTCCTGACCATATTACACCTTAACTTAGCCTGTATTGCTGCTTTCTCCTGGTGTGTTACACCAACAGGATTTTGCGGCACTTACAGCGGGCGGAGTGTACCTCCTGACCATATTACACCTTAACTTAGCCTGTATTGCTGCTTTTTCCTGGTGTGTTACACCAACAGGATTTTGCGGCACTTACAGAGGGCGGAGTGTGCCTCCTGACCATATTACACCTTAACTTAGCCTGTATTGCTGCTTTTTCCTGGTGTGTTACACCAACAGGATTTTGCGGCACTTACAGCGGGCGGAGTGTGCCTCCTGACCATATTACACCTTAACTTAGCCTGTATTGCTGTTTTTTCCTGGTGTGTTACACCAACAGGATTTTGCGGCACTTACAGCGGGCGGAGCGTGCCTCCTGACCATATTACACCTTAACTTAGCCTGTATTGCTGCTTTTCCCATTTCCCTGCAGGCCATTAGAATGTCTGGAAGGCAAACAAGGAGAGACAGACAGTCAGGAGCCAATAAAAGAGGGCAAGCAGGCTCTGTGTCTAGAGACAACAGTGCTGGTCGTGGACGCGGTGCATCGCCATCAGCACGTGGCCATGGGACACGCTTGTCCTTCTTTTCGGTAGCTGGACGTGTTGAGCCGCATCATGCCGAAGACTTGGTAGAGTGGATGACCAAGCCCTCCTCATCCTCCTCATCCTCTCTCACCCAGGCTCAGGGTACTGGCAAAGCAGCTGCCAAAGCGTCCTCTTCCCTGGTATCAATGTCATCATCAGTCACTCCTTCCCTAGACCAACCATGTCCTCCTGAGGAGTCCCCCGAACTGTTTGAGCACAGTGTTGGGTACATGCTCCAGGAGGATGCCCAGCATTTCAAAGGGTCTGATGATGATACCCAGCTAGAGGAAGGCAGTAGCCTGAGAGCAGAGAGAGGGGATTCTCAAGAAGGACACCAATCTGGCAGTCATGTTCCAGCAGCTGCAGCATACTGCCAGATTGGCTCCAGTGATGAGGAGGGAGGGGATGATGAGGTCACTGACTCCACGTGGGTGCCTAATAGGAGAGAGGAGGAGGAGAAGGAGGAGGATGAGGAGGAGGCACATCTCCAACGAGGCAGGATGCCCTCGGGGGGCCAGCGTAAGGGCAGCACACCGACGGAATCACACCGCAGAGCTCCGCCTGTGCAGGGTGCTGCCTCTGCCCGTTATTCAAAAAGTTCTTTGGTGTGGGCCTTTTTTGAGTCGAGTGCATCAGATCGCACAGCTGCTGTTTGCAACATATGTCTCAAGCGTATATCGCGTGGCCAAAACATCACCCGCTTGGGCACCACATGCTTGACCAGACATATGTTGACCTGCCATGCAGCTCGTTGGCAAGCCTACCTTAAAGACCCACACCAAAGAACAAAGCTGACCTCTTCTTGCACCGCATCAGCTGGGATCTCCAACCCCACTATACCTTCAGTCCTCTCTGAAACCTGCTCTGAGAGGAATGAAGGTGTAGAATTAGGTGTGTCACAGCCAAGTATTTGCGGGCACTCTGCTAGCAGTACACCGACGTCCGATTCTAGCAGGCAAATTTCCCTGCCCCAGCTGCTGGACCATCGAAAGAAGTTCACTCCCAGCCATCCACATGCCCAGCGGTTGAATGCTAGCTTGGCTAAATTGCTAGCGCTTCAACTGCTGCCTTTTCAGTTGGTAGACTCGGCCCCCTTCCGTGAGTTTGTGCAATGTGCGGTTCCTCAGTGGCAGGTTCCCAAACGCCACTTTTCCTCACGGAAGGTGATTCCGGCTCTCTACCGGCATGTGGAAGGCAATGTCTTGGCCTCGCTGGACAGGGCGGTCAGCGGTAAGGTGCATATTACCGCTGACTCATGGTCCAGCAGGCATGGACAGGGACGTTACCTTTCTTTCACGGCCCATTGGGTCACTCTTTTGGCAGCTGGGAAGGATGCAGGACAAGGTGCAGTAGTGTTGGAGGTTGTTCCACCGCCACGCCTCCAAAATGCTACTACTGGTTGTGACACACCTCTGTCCTCCACCCCCTCCTCTTCTTCTTCCTCCGTGGCCTCTTCCTGTGCTTTGTCCTCGGAACCAGCGGTGCTCCGTAGGCGTTCAAGGGGCTACGCAAGTACGCAGGCAAAAAGATGCCATGCCGTGCTTGCGCTGGTGTGTTTGGGGGACAGGAGCCACACTGGGGCAGAGGTTCTGTCTGCTCTGCAGGGGCAGGCCGAGAGGTGGTTGACGCCACGCCAGCTTAAGCCAGGAATGGTAGTTTGTGACAATGGCACCAACCTCCTCTCCGCTCTCCGACAGGGACAACTGACCCATGTGCCCTGTGTGGCTCACGTCCTTAACCTGGTGGTGCAGCAGTTCTTGGGCAGGTACCCGGGCTTACAGGATGTCCTGAGGCAGGCCAGGAAAGTCTGTGTGCATTTCCGCAGATCTTATAATGCCAGTGCTCGCCTGGCTGAGCTGCAAAAGGAGTTGAACCTGCCCAAGAACCGCCTTATATGTGACATGCTCACCAGGTGGAACTCAACGTTGGCCATGCTGCAGCGGCTGCACACGCAGCAGAGGGCCATCAATGAGAACCTGTGCGACTACGGAACCAGGACAGGCTCAGGGGAGCTCGGGTTTTTTTCACCACGCCAGTGGGGCATGATCAGGGATGCATGCACTGTCCTGGCACCATTTGAGGAGGCCACGAGGATGGTGAGCAGTGACAGTGCATGCATCAGTGACACTGTACCTCTTGTCCACCTGTTGGAACATACGCTGCATGGAATAATGGACAGGGCACTTGAGGCAGAACAGAGGCAGGAAGAGGAGGACTTCCTTGCCTCTTAAGGCCCCCTTTACCCAGACAGTGTTCCTTCTGTCCCACCCATCGCACAGGAAGAAGAGGAGGAGGAGGAGGATTGTGTCAGCATGGAGGTGGAGCCTGGCACTCAGCATCATCAGCAGCAGTCTTTTAGGGATGATTTACAGTCCCAAGAAACCAGTGGACTTGTACGTGGCTGGGAGGAGGTGGCTGCGGATCATGTCGTCCTTAGTGACCCAGAGGACTCCGGACCGAATGCCTCAGCTAACCTACGCTGCATGGTTCTCCCTGATCCTGCAAAGTCTGCGGAAGGATCCTCGTATTCTTCGGATCAAGGAGAGGGACCATTACTGGCTGGCCACTCTCCTTGATCCACGGTACAAGGGTAAGGTTGCGGACCTTATCTTACCGTCGCAGAGGGAGCAGAGGATGAAACAACTCCGGGAGGCCTTGCAGAAAGGTCTGTGCAACGTGTTCCCAGAGACTGGGAGGTTACAAACTCCTGGTCCTGGACAACGAGTTGCTGAGGCTTCGGTTAGTCAAAGAAGGAGCGGTGGGGAAGGTGGCCGAAGCATTCAGACAATTCTTTAGTCCGCAGCCCCAAGGTATGATCGGTTCCAGCAACCATCGCCAGCGTCTGATATACATGGTGCAGAAATACCTAGGGGCAAGGTCAGACTTGGACACCTTCCCCACCGAAAATCCTCTGGCTTACTGGGTCTTGAGGATGGATCACTGGCCAGAGCTTGCACAGTATGCAATTGAGCTACTGGCCTGTCCTGCATCCAGCGTTCTTTCAGAATGCACATTCAGTGCTGCTGGAGGATTTGTCACGGATCACAGGGTGCGCCTGTCCACCGACTCTGTTGATCGACTGACCTTCATAAAGATGAACCAGTCTTGGATCACCACCAGCTACCAAACACCTGAAGCTGATATAACAGACGAATTTATTTTCAAATGTCACATCCCTTCAAGACTGATGCTGATGCTGAGAGACTGTCCTGTTATGTTGAGTGACTATCCTGCTCCTCCTCAATGATCCGATTGACGATGATAGCTTGGAAGAACATTTTTGTTTCTGGGTGCCGCCACCAGTGGCTAAGGCCCAATTTTTCAGCCCCTGTTTAACAGGGGTGTGTTATTACAATTTTTTATGCAATGCTTTGCAGCAGGGCTCATTCCTGCACTCCAACTAGAGTATCTGGGCGTGGTTGCAGTGTCGTGGCACCAGCACCAGTGGCTAAGGCCCAATTTTTCAGCCCCTGTTTAACAGGGGCGTGTAATTACAATTTTTGATGCAATACTTTGCAACAGGGCTCATTGCTGTGCTCCAAGTACAGTATCTGTGAGGGGTTGCAGTGTTGTGGCACCAGTGGCTAAGGCCCAATTTTTCAGCCCCTGTTTAACAGGGGCATGTAATTACAATTTTTTATGCAATGCTTTGCAGCAGGGCTCATTCCTGCACTCCAACTAAAGTATCTGGGAGAGGTTGCAGTGTCGTGGCACCAGCACCAGTGGCTAAGGCCCAATTTTTCAGCCCCTGTTTAACAGGGGCGTGTAATTACAATTTTTGATGCAATACTTTGCAACAGGGCTCATTGCTGTGCTCCAAGTACAGTATCTGTGAGGGGTTGCAGGGTTGTGGCACCAGTGCCTAAGGCCCAATTTTTATGCCCCTGTTTAACAGGGGCATGTAATTACAATTCTTGATCTAATAATTCACAGCAGGGCCCATTCCTGCGCCCACCAAGACTAACTGTGAGGCCTTACAGTGTTGTGTCAACACCACCACCATCACCACCACCAAAGGCCCAATTTTTCAGCCCCTGTTCAACAGGGGCATGCAATTACAATTCTTGATCTAATAATTCACAGCAGGGCCCATTCATGCGCCCACCAAGAGTAACTGTGAGGGCTCACAGTGTTGTGGCAATACCAACATGTAAGGGGCAAATTTCAGCTGAGTATATACGGCAGGCCCCTACTTTCAAACATCCAACTTACAAACGACTCCTCCTTGCAAACGGAAGGATACAACAGGAAGTGAGAGGAAATCTACCCCTAGGAAGGCAAATTCTCTCCTGTAAGAGTTAATATGGGAAAAAAAGTGTCTCCTCTCCACTGATGCTTTATCACCAATTCTTGTTTCAATAAAAACCGCAAATTTTCAAAAAACATTTGTCATTAGGACGGAAAGTGAGGTGAACTGTTCTGAACAGGTGCACACTGCACAGACAGCAAAACAAATGTTACAGGGGTGATAACCCTTCCCTATGTTTTCCAAAAAGCTTAAAAATAGATTTTTTGCCTGGAGCTACACTTAAACAATGTACCTGTTCAAAATTACAAACAGATTCTACATAAGAACAAACCTACAGTCCCTGTCTTGTATGCACCGCCTGTATACGGCTGTTCAGAGTATATAGGGCCTTTTTTATTTTGTGTGCAGGGTTCCCCTTAATATCCATACAAGACCCAAAGGGGCTGGTAATGGGCTGGGGTAGGGGGGGGGGGGTGTGTGATGGGGTAGCTATGCCATTTTTCTTAAAGATTTTCATCCATATTACCGGGACCAGACATTACATTAAAGCCGCAAGCAGTTTTAAATGGCTTTTTTTCCTTTAGAAATTTAATTTTGTGCAGGGACAGTTCTAAACACAGGAAATACGTGGCACTTCACAGGCATACTTTAGACACCCCCCAGGTACGATATTTAAAGGAATATTTGACTTTTTTTTTCACTTTATGCATCATTAAAATGACTGCTCCAGAAAAACGGCCGTTTTTAAAACTTCTTTTTGCATTGATACATGTCCCCTGGTGCAGAACCCGGGTTCCCAAACCCTTTTTAGGACAATAACATGCATAATAGTCGTTATAATTAGCACTTTAGATTTCGAACGTTCGCATCCATTGTATTTAATAGGGTTCTAAAGTTCGTGCGAACTTTCGGTCCGTTCGCGGGTTCTGGTGCGAACCGAACCCGGGGGTGTTCGGCTCATTACTAATAGATAGATAGATAGATAGATAGATAGATAGATAATAGGATTTTTATAACAGCTTACCTGTAAAATCCTTTTCTTGGAGTACATCACGGGACACAGAGCGACATAGTCATTACTAATGGGTTATATAGATACCGTCAGGTGCTGGCACTGGCAACTTCCAAAACCGGAAGTACCCTCCCCTATATAAGCCCCTCCCATCCGGGAGCACCTCAGTTTTGTAGCAAAGCAATAAGTGTCCCTAAAGAGGGGCGGGAGCTCTGTGTCCCGTGATGTACTCCAAGAAAAGGATTTTACAGGTAAGCTGTTATAAAAATCCTATTTTCTTTCTCGTACATCACGGGACACAGAGCGACATAGTCATTACTAATGGGATGTCCTAAAGCAATGCCAAATGAGGGGGGGATACACCATATATAAGCTGAGCGCTATCAGACATGAGGATCTTTTGCGGCCTGCAACACACTGCGCCCAAATTCGACATCCTCCTGACTTCTAACGTCCACCTGGTAGAACCTAGTAAACGTGTGTACCGAAGACCATGTTGCGGCCTTACAGATTTGAGCCAGGGAGGCCTGGTGATGCACTGCCCATGAAGTTCCAACTGCTCTCGTGGAGTGCGCCCTAACTTTGAACGGAGGCGGTCTACTTCTCAAGCCATAGGCTTGTATTTTGACCTGTCGAATCCACTTGGCTAAAGTAGATTTTGACGCTGCCTGACCCTTTCTGGGGCCTTCCGGCAGAATAAACAAAGTATCCGTTCTGCGAATCTGAGCAGTGGCTTTTAGATAAGCTTTAACTGCTCTTACTACATCCAAAGAATGCAATAACTTTTCCTCTACCGAAGTAGGTTTGGGGAAAAAAGAAGGAAGAACCACATCTTGGTTCAAATGAAAACTCGATACCACCTTAGGAAGAAAGGCTGGATGAGGACGTAACACTACTCTGTCCTTATGGATAACCAGATATGGCTCCTTACAGGACATAGCTGCTAATTCCGATACTCTTTTAGCCGAACAAATGGCTACTAGAAAAATCAATTTCCTGGTGAGAAGCACCAAGGAAATATGCTGTAATGGTTCAAATGGTTGTTTCTGTAGAACCGACAGAACCAAGTTTAGATCCCATGGACATATGGGAATATTAACCGGAGGACTAATACGCATCACTCCTTGTATAAAGGCTTTGACTAGTGAATGCGAAGCCAAGGGCCTTTGAAAAAATATTGACAAGGCCGAAATCTGACCCTTGATAGTACTCAAGGCAAGCTTCCTATCTACAGCCCATTGTAGGAAGTCCAGAATCCTACCTATTACGTATTTACGTGGATGCCATTTCCTGGCCTCACACCAGGCGATGTACGCCTTCCAGATTCTATAGTAGATCTGCCTGGATACCGGTTTCCTGGCATTGATCATGGTAGACACCACAGCATTAGAGAGCCCTCTCTTTTTTAGAATGTGGGCTTCAATAGCCAGGCCGTCAAACCTAGGGCTGGTAAGGAAGGGTGGTATATCGGTCCCTGCGAAAGCAGGTCCGGACGATGTGGGAGGGTCCAAGGACTCCCCACAGACATTTTTACAATCTCCGCGTACCATGCTCTTCGGGGCCACGCTGGAGCCACCAGAATCACTGGTTTCTTTTCTACCCTGATTCTGCGGAGTAATCGAGGTAACAATTGTGGCGGTGGGAATGCATATATCAGCTTGAACTGATCCCAAGGGAACACTAGGGCATCCGAGCCGCAAGCTAGGGGATCCCTTGTCCAAGAGACAAACCTGTCCACCTTTGCGTTGAATCTGGATGCTAGCAGATCTACATCCGGTGTTCCCCACCGCTGACATATTGTCCGGAAAACCTCGGGATGAAGGGACCATTCCCCTGGGCATAATTGTTGGCGACTTAGAAAGTCCGCCTTCCAATTCTCCACCCCTGGAATGAATACCGCAGATATGGCTGGGACATATCTTTCTGCCCATCTCAGGATGTAATTTACCTCCCTTTGGGCTGCACGACTCCTGGTGCCCCCCTGACGATTGATATATGCCACTGCTGTGGCATTGTCTGACTGAACTCTGACAGGGGACCCTTGGAGTTTGGATGTCCATGCTACTAGGGCATACCGGGCTGCTCGTATCTCTAAGAGATTGATGGGCAGGGCCTTTTCTGTATCCGACCATCTGCCCTGGAGAGACCATTGCTCCAGTACTGCTCCCCAGCCTACAAGGCTGGCATCTGTAGTGACCACCTTCCAGGAAATCGGACTGAAGGATTTCCCTCTTTCCAGATTCTGGGGAACCAACCACCAGCGGAGGCTCCTGCGAACGGAAGGGGACAAGGACATTGGAAAGTCCAGAGCCTGAACTTTTTTGTTCCAGGCTGACAGTATGGCCCTTTGCAACTTCCTTGAATGGAATTGACCGTAGGGTACTGCTTCGAATGATGCCACCATCTTTCCCAGCAGCCTCATGCACAGGCGTATGGATGGCTATCTTTTTGAGCCCACTAAGTGGATCAAATCTCTCAAAGACGACCCCTTTTCTTGAGGCAAGAAAATTTTTCTCTGGTCTGAATCCAGCCTTAGCCCCAAGTATTCCAGACTTTTGACTGGCTTTAGGGCTGACTTGTCTCGGTTGATAATCCAACCGTGATATTCCAGATACTTGATTGTCTCGTGAACAACCACTTCTAGTTTTTCCACTGAGTGGTCTATCAGCAACAAGTCGTCTAGATATGCCATTATCGTTACACCTCGTGTTCTTAGATTGGCCAATAATGGGGCCAAAATTTTTGTGAACACTCTTGGTGCTGTGGACAGACCGAAGGGTAAGGCTCTGAACTGAAAATGGCGGCCTTCTACCGCAAAGCGTAGAAATTTTTGGTGGGCTGGAAAGATGGGAATGTGCAAATAAGCATCCTTGATGTCGATCGAGGCTAACCATTCCTCCCCTTGTAGGGCAGTGGCTACCGATCGGATCGACTCCATCCGGAAAGTCCTGATATGCAGGAATTTGTTTAGCCCTTTTAGATTTAGTATGGGCCTCACGTCCCCGTTTGGCTTCGGAACTGTAAAGAGGTTTGAGTAAAACCCGAACCCCCACTCTTCCAGGGGAACCTCTATAATTACTGCTTGAAGCAATAATTGTTCTAGTGCCAACAGGAGGGATCCTCTCTTCTGAGGATCCCTTGGCACGTTTGACCTTATAAAGCGGGAAGAAGGGGAGTTTTTTAACTCCAATTTGTATCCCAGATTTACTGCGGAGAGCACCCATCTGTCTCGGATCGTGTCCCGCCAGGTCTCTGTGAACAACTGAAGTCTTCCCCCCACCCGATTGGGTGGGGGCAACCCTTCATGCATTTGACTTTGGGGGAGGTTTTGTACCTCTCCTGCTCCAGGGCTTTTTGTTACCCTGCAACTGTCCCTGATTTCTACCTCCGGGATTTGACCGAGGAGGCCGTCGGAACTGTTTCACAGCCGATGTCCTAGGGACTGGAGAAGCCGGCCTCTTAAAAGAGGGACCTCTAACTCTATTTTTAACCGGCAAAAGTGTACTTTTACCGCTGGAAATTCTCTGGATATACTTGTCCAGGTCTTCCCCGAATAAGCGCTCCCCATGAAATGGGAAGCTAACCAGCAATTTTTTACAGGGAGCTTCAGCAGACCAGTTTTTGAGCCATAGAAGCCTGCGCATATGTACTACAGACAGCGTAAGGCGGGAGGCCTGATGGATTGAATCCTTTATAGCGTCCACCGCAAAGCATAAGGCTCTAGGTAGATCAGCTAGGGCAAGAGCCTGCTGATCCGGCAAGTCCCTTAAGACCTGTTTCAACTGATCCTTCACTGCTTGGCAGACCCCAATAGCTGCCACTGCTGGTTGTGTCACCAATCCTGCTGTAGAAAAAGCAGATTTTAATAAGGACTCCAATTTTTTATCTATTGGGTCCTTGAACATTTGGACATTTTCCACCGGACATGTCAGTGATTTATTCACACAAGAGATGGCTGCGTCCACTGTAGGGACCCTCCATTTTCTGATGAACTTATCCTCCATGGGATAGACCACTGGAAATCTCTTGGGGGGAGTAAATATTTTGTCAGGATGCTCCCAATCCTGGTAAATGAGCCCCTCCAGTAAAGGATGGATCGGAAAGGAACAAACAGTCTGGGGAGCTTTTAGCGACCCCAACGAGGAGACAGAAGTGGAGGATGGCTCCGCAAGCGGCATTTTAAATGCTGATCGGACCATATTAGTCAGGGACTGAACCCATAACCTTTCAGCATGTGATGCTGAGAACGGCTCTTCCACTGTTGATTCCTCTGCAACCGAATCGACCTCATCCTGATCCCCCTCAGGTAGGTCGACCTCTGTATGGGACTGTTGCTCTGTTAACAGGCACTCTGAGGGGGGAGACGGAGATCGAGCGCTTTTCTCCTGTGACAGGGAAGCAGCGATCAATGCTGACAATCTCTCTTCCAGCCCTCCCAGAGCTGAGGAAAAAACCTCCTCTGTTACGTACACAGGAGCAGGTGAACTGAGGACAGCCACAGTACCAGGTACTCCTGAGGGTGCTCTACGGTCACTAACCTCTGATTCTTCAGGGGAGACTGGTGCAGCCAAAGCATGCCCAAGATCCTCAGAGCCCGATGGAGACCCCCTATTCCTCCTGGAATTTCTAGTCCCGGAGTTTTTAGACGGCATATTCCTAAGCCACAAAGCTGAGGTATTCCAGCCGAAATACACCAGTTACTGATAATAGTCTAGCATAAATGCTGCTATAAGAAACAGTTGGTGTCTACTAATGTGCCTTTCTAGGGGATGCCTGTATCAACCGCTTGCTGTATGCCTTTAAATGTTGCCAGCTCTGTCTCTGTACTTCATAGCCAGCTCACTACAATATTGTGGTTTTTTTAAACTGCTGGGACGCCCGCACATGCGCAGAAGCGCTGCGGCGCGCACAGAGCGTCATCCCCCAGGCTCCGCCCCCTTTCCCGGCTCACCTCTATATATAGAGGCGCGTGCACGCGCACGCGCGCGGCCACGTGCGCCTTCGGCGCTAATTTCAAAAAATGGTAACAAGGGACAGGAGCCAGGGCCCCTCTTTGCCGCAGGCCGGGGGATGGACGAGCACTGCAACATGGCAGAGGAAGCAGTTTCCTATAAGAGAACTCACCATCTGCCTGGACTTTGCTCTGCTGAGAAGAAGCTAGTCCACATGACAAGAAAACATTCCACAGCGGCCTCTAGTGGACAAACACAGGTACCGCAGTCTAATATATTAAATATATATAAAAAATTTATTTATTTTTTTTATTTTTTTTCTTGACCACCATTAAAAATTATTACATTTTTTTAGTAGTTACAGGCATGCACAGAATTTTGCGGGAATACCATTAGGTAACAGACAGAAAGACAAATTAGGCTTGGGGGTCCCCCAATAGAACCAAGTTCCTGGGGGCCCCCACTTACCTGTTCCCCGCCGCAGGACTTTGTTTGGTCCACAAAAGCCCAAACTTCACCTATCACGGCAGGCATTGTAATCAAACCTTCAGGGACCGGGTTCCCAAGGATTCCACTCCCCTGGACCTGTATAGCACCCTGCACAGAAAACATCTTGGTCGTGGGTATGACCAGAGCTCTGGATCCCAGGGTCCAGCTCTCCTAAGAGAAGCATTACAGGCAAAACCTTGCTCTTCTCTGCAAGGCCCGGGTACCGACCGTTTAGCTATGAAGCTTTTTTGGTCGGATCCGGAATAGCTTACTGAGGCCCAAAAGAACCTGTACGCAAGCTCAGTGAAAAACACATGTTTCTTCTTGGCCAACACCTTAGACACTGGCAAAAAACTGAGGTGCTCCCGGATGGGAGGGGCTTATATAGGGGAGGGTACTTCCGGTTTTGGAAGTTGCCAGTGCCAGCACCTGACGGTATCTATATAACCCATTAGTAATGACTATGTCGCTCTGTGTCCCGTGATGTACGAGAAAGAAAGATAGATAGATAGATAGTTAGATAGATATAGATATGTATACTTTATTGTCATTGTATACATACAACAAAACATTTCTGGGTAATCTTTACAGTAGCAATAAAACACTTCTCAACAAAACCACACATACATACTCCTAGCACATGCCCACATATCTATTTAAATATATCAAAATATAAAATGTTATTTAAATGTAGCGACCACCTCCACTCCCCTCTTTGTCTCGTCTTTCTCTTGTCTAGGGGTACCTTAGAGGGGAGGGAGCGGGGACACCACGCCTGGCTTCCACCACAGGTGTTAATGCGGTATAAGCAACGGTTTTGTATTACCTTCGGGTCAGTGCTGTGCACCTGGATCCTCCCTCCAAGAGTCACCGTGAACCATGTCCGTTAGAAAATGAGCTGCACACCATTAAAGTTCAACACTCCTTTATTCTCCTTGTCTGAACACAAACAGTTGAACTCCCTTGATATAACAGAACAGAAAAGGAGGTGTGGATGCGAACAGGCCCAGACACAATGTAAGTTGCCACTTCCCTTCCTAGAAGTGTGTCCTGGTCTCCGCACGAGGGTAGATTTCCTTCCAGGCGGTCTCCGACGAGAGACTCACTTGTCACCGGCAATATGCTGCACCGGGTCTTCAAATGAGGAGCTCCCCCGGTCCATTGCGCCTTCCGGATTCGGGTACCCAATCCCTGGTTACCCTAGGATCTCCTTCCCTCGCGGAACCCAGTGTTGGGCACTGAGCTCCGGACCTCCATCTAAGTACCTCACCCCAGGCTAAAGGTGCCTGGGATGGAACTCAACCTCCGCTGTCCTCTGGGCCTAAGCCACCCAGAGGAGCGACACGACCCACCGTCCGCAAGCTGAAGGTGCCTGGGACTTCGACCCCATGACCAAGATGGCCGGCCCCCTTTATACCCTCTCCCAGCAAGCACGGCGGGTTCCCCGCCCCACCATACCGCTGCCGAGGGAGGGCAAAAAGGAGGACAGCACACAGCGATAATACAGCCCAACCCAGGGCGACAGCGCCACCCAATGGGCCGCGGTGAATCACACATCACTGGTGTCACTTCCAAATTCAAATTTACACTCGGGAAAGTACATACCCGCTACACTCTCCCCTCGGTCCTTTGACACTGGTCCCCAGTGTCTGGAGTAAATCATGCCCTCAACAGCTGACATAATCCAACCCAGAAACCGACTAACAATTTTTTTCAAAAAAAAACTTTGGAAAAATATCGAACTAAACATTGTGTCTGAGCCCTGTAAAGAAAGGGAAATAAGACAAACAAGAAACAACTATTTTGACACATGACTTAGAATCACATTTCACATTTAACTTTTCCCACCCATCCTGACTAAGAACCACCCCATTCTCAGTGATCTTGAAGGGTTGCTCTCCTGCAGAGGGAAAAAAAAAGAAACAACACACATAAACCCTGACACATATATTCGTGTAGGAGGAAAGAAACTTCTTCAAGAAGAAATCCCCTTTCTCCAGAGTAAGGCCTCGTACACACGGCCGAGATTCTCATTGAAAAAAAACATGTCGTTTTTTTCGACGAGATTCTTGGACAAGAAACTTGTCCCGGTCGAGTGTACACACGCTCGTTTCAAAGAACCCGCGGTTCTTTGAAAGGAGTGTACGCGGTGACGTCATCGACTATGTCGAGCATGCGCTCGTCACATTCGATGCCGTCGCCGCCATCTTGGTATACCCTACGTATGCCTAGGAAGCTACCGCGCATGCGTCGAATTCATTTCGAACATGCGCGGGCTTCCGGGAGGACAGGTAAGTGTACACACACTCACTTTTCTCGTCGAGAAACATGCCAAGGAGAATCTCGACGAGAAAATAGAGAGCAGGTTCTCTATTTTCTCGTCGAGGTTTCTTGTCGGTTTTCTCGACGAGAAACCCGATAGCAGCGTACACACGACCGATTTACTCGGCAAGACCTCTCTGCCAGCAAGTTTCTTGCTGGTTCTTGCCGAGAAAATCGGTCGTGTGTACGAGGCCTCAGTGTATGATAAGTGTTTAAACGTTGCGCAACACTGCCACCTGGTAACAGCACCGCGGTAACTGCACTCGTGGAGCTTTCCTCTTTTCTTTCGGCCCTATCTACCCCAGAGTCAATAATCTCTTGCTGAAAAGTGAATAACAAACAGGAACAGTTCTTCATTCCTCTGGGCACAAAATCAACGGGCCCCAGAAAGTTCCGCAACATGATAAGAACAAACTGAGTCTTTCTCTCTACTATAAGTAAAAGTGGGGATACGGCAGAACAAGTGGTTTCAAGTGCTGATCCATGGTCTCCAGATGATACTCCACATCTTCTCCTTCTTTGCGCCAAATCAACACTTTATCTGCATGGATGTGTCATGCCAACATCCACTCTGCCTTGCAGTCTTTAAAATGTTGAGAGGCCTTTGGAGAGCATGCCAGGTACCTGCGGGCGTGGGGAACCTGAAGGTGGGTCCACACAAAGTCATTGTACCAGCGCTCCCGGCACACTTCCACCTCATAAAGCAATTCCTTCGATAAGTATGGATACTCCCATCCATAGTCTGCAGCAACCTTCTGACCAAACAGCCGTTGTAATCTCGCCAAAGGAGGCATGGTAGCTTTGTCCCCTTCACCAGGCAAGACTATCGAGTCCGGGTGGCGAGGGACCTTGATCACATCTGATCTGGGCATAGGTGCCCGCAGCAGCAGTCTCTTTTCCCCGACCTTCGGTACTGATGGCTTTGGGGATGTAGAAGCAGGCTGGGGACCAGACCTCTCTTCAGGCGCTGATGCCTCCACCCGGGGTGTACTTTCCCCTGTTGACATGGGTGGATCTCTGGTTCTCCGAGATGAAGCGAGAGGTACTTTGTCCCAGCCCTTTCCGGCAAACAAATCGTCTATGGCAGCGTCGTCTCCCATGTCCAAGAGCGACTCCAGGTCAGAGGTGTCACACTCCTCTGCGGGTATGTAGCCGGTTGTAGAAACGGAGCCACCACCTCCCGCGGATTTGCTAGGCCATGACTTCCCGACACCTCCGCCCACACACCAAGTCTCCCCGCCTGGCTTACCTCGGCCTTTACTTGAAGCGGGACGTCCGGAACTCTTGTCGATGGATTCATCCGGGACGGGTGTAAGCGGGTGAGACGGTCCACCACAGCCGCTGGTCGGGGCTACCATGCCGGTCTTCCTCTTCGGTGGTGGACGCTGCGAGACAGTGGTGACCGAGTCAGCATCCTCTGATTTCTCCCGTTGAGATTTTACGACCTCCTCCGCGGTCGTTGCAGTGTGCGCAGGGGTGACTCTCACAGCAGTGATTCCTCCTCTCTGAGTGGTGTTGCCTGAAGCCCGGCCAGGGTAAATGGTTCTCGGCCTCTCCACCGCCGGATCCACTTCGAACAGGAACTCCCCACAGGCCTCACAGCGTCCGAACGGCTTCAACTGGCACACCAGTCCTGAACACCCGGGACAAATCACACCCAGGGCCTCAACGTCCATGCACGAGTACAGGGCGAATCGACCCCTTGGCTTTAGTCGGATCCCCGTATCCGTTACTGGAGCAGCAGCAGTCAAAGTCGTGGTGGAAGGGTGAACTGGAATCCATGAGGTGTGTCCAAACATGGCGACCTGTTGCTGATCCATCGCACACTGCAAAGTTTTTGCGCCAACGTCCCATGTGTAGTCCTGCACACGTATCGGACTCCTCCCCTTTGCTCCAGTTCGCAGGCTTTTCTTCTTTTCTGTTTCTGAGTCACGCCCACGAACTAAGCGGTGGGGGTGTGCCTGGTGGTGCAGTGCAACTAGAAACCCCCACGTGTAGTCCCTCACACGGCTGGGTTTCCCCCTCTCCTCGCTCTTCTGCGCGGGCCTTTCGCTTCAATGGGTCATGTCCACGACTTTGAGCACCGGGGTGCACTTCGGCCAATGAAGGTCCGCCTGTTCGCTTAACTCTTCCAACAGACACGTTCAATACTGTGGTGCACAAAAAACTATACCGGACCCGAGCCCCCATATGTAGCGACCACCTCCACTCCCCTCTTTGTCTCGTCTCGTCTTTCTCTTGTCTAGGGGTACCTTAGAGAGGAGGGAGCGGGGACACCACGCCTGGCTTCCACCACAGGTGTTAGTGCGGTATAAGCAACGGTTTTGTATTACCTTCGGGTCAGTGCTGTGCACCTGGATCCTCCCTCTAAGAGTCACCGTGAACCATGTCCGTTAGAAAATGAGCTGCACACCATTAAAGTTCAACACTCCTTTATTCTCCTTGTCTGAACACAAACAGTTGAACTCCCTTGATAGAACAGAACAGAAAAGGAGGTGTGGATGTGAACAGGCCCAGACACAATGTAAGTTGCCACTTCCCTTCCTAGAAGTGTGTCCTGGTCTCCGCACGAGGGTAGATTTCCTTCCAGGCGGTCTCCGACGAGAGACTCACTTGTCACCAGCAATATGCTGCACCGGGTCTTCAAATGAGGAGCTCCCCCCGGTCCATTGCGCCTTCCGGATTCGGGTACCCAATCCCTGGGTACCCTAGGATCTCCTTCCCTCGCGGAACCCAGTGTTGGGCACTGAGCTCCGGACCTCCATCTAAGTACCTCACCCCAGGCTAAAGGTGCCTGGGATGGAACTCGACCTCTGCTGTCCTCTGGGCCTAAGCCACCCAGAGGAGCGACACGACCCACCGTCCGCAAGCTGAAGGTGCCTGGGACTTCGACCCTGTGACCAAGATGGCCGGCCACCTTTATACCCTCTCCCAGCAAGCACGGCGGGTTCCCCGCCCCACCATACCGCTGCCGAGGGAGGACAAAAAGGAGGACGGCACACAGCGATAATCCAACCCAACCCAGGGCGACAGCGCCACCCAATGGGCCGCGGTGAATCACACATCACTGGTGTCACTTCCAAATTCAAATTTACACCCGGGAAAGTACATACCCGCTACATAAAAATAAATAAAAAAATAAATACATTTTTTTTTTTTTAGAATTCCACATAAAATTCCTAAAACACTTTACCTGATGTAATTATGGACAATACAGCCCTAGGGAAAAAAATATACTTTTAGCGATTAGTGTACGTTTTAAGTGTCCTATATCTTTTCCCTGATGGCAACGGGACAAACACACTGTAACCTGGGTGGGTTGGATCAATACTAATAGCTTTTGCCCGCTTTTTTAATCGGCTAGCATATGCCGTGTCCAAATTCGGTAGCTCTGTTCCTATGATCCACTGATGTCACCATAGGCTCTCGTCCCTGTCGCGTTGCGTGACTGTTCACGTCACTTTAAGCCTATCAGGGGTAGATCTGAAATGAGTTGAAGCTCTGCTGATTTTATCATCCAATCATGTGCAAGCTAAAATGCTGTTTATTATTTTCCTTGCATGTCCCCCTCGGATCTACAGTGACTGCACTTCCAAGTGCACTTTCAGTGCAATTTCAAGTGCACTTTGCACTTGTAGTGCAAAGTGGATTTGCCTTTCGGAAATTACCCCCATTATATAATACTGTATTAGAGTGGATTATAGGATTTTACAAGCACTTTAACTCAGTTCACACTGGGAATTCCTGTCAGGCAGGCAGGCAGGGAGAGAGACGGGGAGAGAAGACAGCACATTACATGGTAAGACCTACCCCGAAAATAAGCCCTACACTTTTGTTGACAAAATTAATATGAGACCCGGGCTTATTTTTGGGGAAACACAAATATATATATATATATATATATATATATATATATATATACACACACACACACATACATACACACACACACACACATATATATATATATATATGTAGCGGCCTCCTCACTCCCCTCTTTGCATCAGCTCGTCTTTCTCTTGTCTAGGGGTACCTTAGAGGGGAGAGAGCGGGGTCACCACGCCAAGCCTTCACCACATGTGTCAGTGCGGTGTAAGCAAAGTTCTTTCTCTACCTTCGGGTCAGTGTTATGCACCTGGAGTTACCTTGAACAATGTCCACCAGAAAAGAGCCCCACATCATTAAAGTCCAACACTCCTTTATTCTTATCAAGTGAACAGCATAATCAGTTAGACTCCCTTAGAGAACAGAACAAACAAGGAGGTGTGGATGCGAGTAGGCCCAGACACAATGAACTCTCCACTTTCCTTCCTGAAAGTGGGCTGAAGTCTCCTAGTGAGGGGGGATTTTCCTTCCAGGCGGTCTCCGATGGGAGGCTCACCTGTCACTGGCAATCTGCGGCACCCGGTCTTCAAGTGAGGAGCTCCCCCCCGGTCCATTACGCCTTCTGGATTCAGGTACCCAATCCCTGGGTTCCCTAGGACCTCCTTTTCTCGCGGAACTCAGTGTTGGGCACTGAGCTCCAGACCTCCATCCGAGTACCTCACCCCAGGCTAAAGGTGCCTGGGATGGAACACGACCTCCGGACGTCCTCCAGGCCTAGGCCGCCTAGAGGACTGACACGAACCACACGCCCTCAGGCTGAAGGTGCCTGGAACTTGACCCGTGACAAAGATGGCAAGCACGGCGGGTTCCCCGCCCCACCATACCGCTGCCGAGGGAGGACAAAAAGGAGGCACAGCACACAATGATGGTTCAACCCCAGCCCGAGGCGACAGCGCCACCCACTGGACTGCAAGGAACTGCACATCACTGGTGTCTCTGCCAGTTTGAATTACACCCGGGAAAGTACATACCCGCTTCATATATATATACATATATACACACATATACACACATATATACATATATATATATATATATATATATATATATATATATACATATATAGTCAGTTTTACTGCAGCAGGTTCTATACAGGGTACAGATGGGCCACTTTACAGGTAGACCTAAGGGGACCCCCAGGCACTATTTTTAACCACTTGACGCCCGCCCACCATCAAATGACAGAGGGACAGTGCAGCTCTCATTCTGGGTGGACGTCATATGATCGTGCACCAAAACACCAAAACGCCACACTTGCACAGCCCCAGGGGGACTCAGCGTGGCGATCATGGCTGCGCCATGTTGCTAGGACATGGCACGACCACAATCTCTGTAAAGAGCCACTGATGTGGCTCTTTAACCCTGTGATCGGCTGTGTCCAATCATAGCCAGTCGAATGTAATTGCGGAAGTGCCGTAAATCGTCTCTCCTCGCCTCACACTGACAGAGTGTGTGGTGAGGAGAGCTAATCAGCGGTATCTCCTCACAGGGGAGAACAGGGAAGGTAATCAGGGCACTGATCATCAGCAAACCAATTTGAGGGCTATATTAACTTTACATTGACACACATAGTGATTTGCAGATGTCAGAGAACCACCTGCGAATCAGGTGCGATGCGGAAACTGGCACAGAAATTGCAGGGTTTGCTGCATCGCACCAGTGTGAACCGAGCCAGGAGCAGAGGTAAAAACATTTAGGCATCCAAAAGTATAAAAAGTAAGGTGGGAAGACAGAGGAGAAATCACCACTCCAGGTGTACTGATGAGATCCCACAGCAGGTAACCCTACAGGTGCTTGCCCGACTCGCCACCATGACAGACAAGGAAACTTGGACTAGGCAGCCGCACACCGCAACGGGATACCAATAAAAACGTTTTTATTGTAATGTAGACAGATGTAGTCACAGGAATGAATGAAGTCATAACCAGGGGTCAAACTGTGTGGTCGTTGCTGAAATAGATGAAAACCCACCCATTTACAGCCAAATCCAATCATTGGATTGGCCCCTGCCTAAAAAGCATGAAAAAACAATCCATAATTTTTTTTTTTTATTTATCTTTACACTCCATATTATGGTGAAACTCTGTATAGGTGTACATTTTTGTCATTATTTATCCCTCTTTATGTTTTTTTGTGCAGAATGAGAGCCTTTTTTCCTGTAAAGGCAGTCCCCGGGTTACAAACAAGATAGGGTCTGTAGGTTTGTTCAGAACAGGTACATTATTTAAGTGTAGCTTCAGCCAAAAAAACTATTATTAAGCTTTTTGGATAGCATAGGAAAGGATTAATACCCCTATCGCAATGAAAATTGGATTTTTAACATTTTTGGTTGTTGTGGAAACAAACCTGGTGATAAAGCATCAATGGAGGTACCTTTTTCCCATAATAACTCTTACAGAAGTGAATTTCCGTTCCTAGGGGTAGATTTACTCTCAAATCCTGTTGTCTCCCTCAGTTTGTAAGTAGGAGTCATTTGTAAGTCATATGTTTGTAACTAGGGGACCGCCTGTATTGGTTATTGGCTTTTAACGCATTGATGTCTCTGCCTGGTATTTATTGTCGTTTTTGTGTATATGTTTTTATTTTTCTCTTTTATGTGGTGCAATATTTTGTAACATTTTGTTTGGTTTTTAATCAATGGATGTTTTTTCATGCTCATCAGGCGGAGGCCAATTGTGTTGATTGGATTTGAATGGGTGTGTTAATACTTTTTATATCTTTAGGCTCCATGTACACAGAAGCTGATAAACTGCAGTTAATGGGCGTTTTGGCGTTTTTTTTAAAAGCCCATTAACTGCACTCTATGTTAGCCTATGTGTTCATGTACACATAACGTTTTTTAGCTTTAATGAGCAGTGGAGTTAATGGGCTTTTTTCTGAACGCAGGAAATTTGCGTTCAAAGTGCCGTTTTTCGGCAGAAAAAAACGCAAAACGCCGAAAAACGCTCAAAAACGCTGGCCGCGAGCGTTTTTTAGTCCATTGAAAAAAATTTTTTTTTTTTTTTTTTTTTTAAAAAAGCTAAAAAAAGCTACACTGAAAAACGCTAATAAAAGCTAGTAAAAAAACGCTGATAAAAGCTAGCTTTTTCTGCTGCTTTAAAAACGGCCGTTTTTGAGCTTCTGTGTACATGGAGCCTTAACCTTAGCTAAAACTTTAAAAAAAAAAATTGGATAGAAAGTGGTGCAGTTTGAACTAGAAGTTTTATAGTTTATTTGGCTGTGAATGGGTGTGTTTTCACCTATTAAAATACCAACCACACATTTTGACCAATGGTTATGAATAAGCACAAGATGTGTGAAACATGTTAATCGTCCATTCATTCCTGTGACTGCCTCAATCTACATTCCAATAAAGAAGTTTTTATTGGTATACAGTTGTGGTGTGTGTGGTTGCCTATTCCAAGTTTCCTAAAAAGTAAGATGCCCAAAGCTGATCCTTAACCTATATATAGTTAAACAACACATTGGGGTAGCTGCCTTCAGCAAACAATGGAATCTTTTTTTCTCTCCCAGCTTAATCCTCACAGCTATGAACTTTTTTTCCACTTGCCTCTCCCTATTATTTTTTAAGCACTTAGGAGCACAGCTCCCCTAAAGTCTAGCACGCACAGGCCGAGTGTCGGCCGGTTCAATGGAAATCAGCCGACATTCGGCCCGTGTGTACTGCAGCCGGTCCGACAGAAGCTTGCCAATGGCTGAGAGGGCTGACTGGAGTGTTCTTACAGGGGGGCCGTCCCCCTGTCAGAATACAAAAGCACAGCAGGGGGGATCACTGTACTAAGATAGGATAGTTAGTACAGTGGCTCCTCCTAAGCTGTTAGTTTTTTTTCATTCAGCCCTGCTTGGTTAAACGAAAAAAAAAATACTAGTGTGTACCAGGCTTAACCCTCTTGTATTGTACTGTCTCCCTCTATAATGTAAAGTGCTGCACAAACTGTTGGTGCTATATAAATCCTGTATAATAGGAATAATTATTTACTAGAGGAAAATACTGTATACTTTTTATCTTGCAAGGGAAGCTGCAGTTTGCAAAGGATATTTCCCAGAGTATAGCCAATGGAGTGAAGCTCTGCCGACTCCCTTATTTAAATTATGTGCAAGCACAAATGCTATTATTTTTTTAAATCCCCTTGCACGTGATTGGGTATTCTTTGCAAAGTGAAATTTCACCACATTTACTAAGCTCTGGGGGAAAAAATATTTTGCAAATTGAACAGTGTGTTCGCTTTTAGTAAACTCTACTATGTTTCAGCATAAAAACACATTTATCTGTAGATCAGCTGTGTAAGCAGTAACATACAGTATTATTGATAATTATTTTATATATGGTTTACACAAAAATATTAGACTTAGAGTTATAGGAGTCTTTATGCACTTAGGCTGAACACTTATTTGCCCATATCAAACTGAATAGATGGACAAGAGCTCTGCTTTGTTAAATGCTTTATTTTTTATCAAGAGAGATAAGGGCAGGATCTTCAAATACAGTTTAGTGTATATCTGTTACAGAAAAGGTCCTGTCTATGCACAGATGTCTCAGATTAAATTGTATCTCACAGTCCTTACAACACTCAGTACTAGATGAACTGCCAAAAGGGCCGTAGGCAAGAACTAAATTGCTTTGGTTTCAGTACACAGTGAATTTGGCTCAGACAAGCTGAATCAGTACATTAAATGTGAATCCCTCACAGATTTGAAAGCAGCCTTTAGCACAATTATTGACTGTGAGTGATGATTATGCCTAATTGAAGGAGACTTTTGCTACCTGTAGCTCAGTTGGAGTCCACAAGAGACACAGCAAGGCATCACATCTTAATTTAATATTCCAGCATGAGAGAAGCAATTGAACTTAAATCTTGAGGTGTGTACATGGTCAATAAACTTTAATAAACTTTAAAGGTTCTCTAATGCTGCTGACTGCAAATAATTCAATATTTTAATACTGAAAAAGAAAATAACAAATCACTTTATTATGTCAGGTGAATATTGGATTAGTTTTTCTTAATTTGAAGTCTAGCATGTATGAAATGTACAGAACCCTTCTCTGTATATGTTTTAGTACCTTAACATGCCATAATCTCAAATTTTCCCAGAGTATAAATATTGCATTAATAGAAGCCCACTAAATGTCTTAAATGCCAGGTTAAAAAAATTAAATGTAGCAGTGGTTTGACAACTAAAGATCTACTATTTCACATTTAAACCAGTAAGTCAATTTCCACGTTATCAAATCTTTTGCAAGAGATTAAGGTATTTCTGGACTTCTTCATAAATCAATACAGAAAATTCATGCTAACATCTTTATTGAATTTATTTATTTTTTCTTTGCAAGAGGATGATGAAGCATCATAGAGAATTTTAGACTGTTTTATTTCTAAGGCTGAAAAGCTGTTCAGTCTGTAATTATAAACCAGAATTTTAAAGGCAAGTATGCTTACTACAGGGAAAACTAATCATCCTGCAAATTAATTAGTAGAGTGTTTGAAAGCATTTGGTAGTATTCTAGAATACCATTTACATAAAAAACATGTGTAATGTCAAGACCACATTATTGTATTTTAATTAGAATCGCTATTCACACTAGAGTTCAGGATTTTAAATAAACAGATATATCAATTGCCATACAAATACTCTTGCCTATTTATTGATTGTATATTATCTGGTTTTATCTGTAAATGGTATGTGTATAATCAGTAATTAAACAAGCCAACCTGAGCATTTCATCTTCCCTGCTTGTTTGAAAAATGTAGATGGAGTTCCTCCAACCTAATCTTCTCCTTAAGTGCTGGTTCACACTGGGGCGACAAACGCTCCGACATTAGGAGCTCATGTCGCATGACGTGTGAAAATCAATGTTTCCCTATGGGAGCCGTCTTAACTGGTCCGACACATGTCGGTCCGACATTAAAAATTCTCCCTGTACTACTTCTGTCCGACTTTGATCCTACTTCAGCCCATTGACTATCATTGAAGTCGGATCAAAGTCGGATCCTTGTCCTAACCATACGACTTTGGCATCCGACATTGTGATTACAGCAGCAGTAAAAGGAATTTATCTCACCCTGGGATTGTTTTGATTGGTCAAAGGACAAGTCAGACTAGCACAATGTCGGATCAAAGTAGTATCCTGTTCATGAATGTCGGACCGATGTCGGACCAATGTCGGACCAATGTCGGACCAATGTCGGACCAGTGTCGGACAGATGTCGCAGAGCAAAGTAGGATGAAAGTCGTGTCGTATAGTGTGAACCCAGCCTAAATCTTACATCTCTGGCCTATAACAGAGGGGATAAAATGGCGGACATTATTTTAGCTTTCTAATATTTTATTACAAAGGGTTTCTAATGTTGCTGTTGCAACATTGAAAGAATACTATAATTTAAAAAAAAGAGTAAATAGGTTTTTAAACCAACTGTGCATGTATTAGCACATCTTTTAGAAAAAAAGATACAAAAGCAACAATATTGGCATGTTCAACATGTGACGGAATACAACATATGCAACTGTATAATTTGATAGGTTTATGGTTTTAGTTTATTGGTTTGTATGACCATATACTGTAGACCTATTATAGCAATGCATCCCTGCCTTTGTTCAATTACTTTGGTAAATCAGGCCCAATTCATCCTCTGCTCTTAAGTTGGCAATGGATAGGTGCTGAGAACAAAAAGTAGTAAGCAATCTGCATGTCCTCACTCACATTTACGGACTGTCAGGGCATTTATGATATTGCAATGGGCAGTTTGCACCCCAGAATTCACCTATGGAACTTATAAACCCAGACAACTGGCTCACCTACCATTATACAGCTAGTGATGGCACTCCCTACAATGATTTACTTGACATTAAGAAAATCACCTTTACTTCTGTAACAGCTCACTTCAGATGATAGGGACCACTGAGAAACATACAACTTTGGCAGAGTGTGCAGCATATTAGATGTGTATCCTAGGACTTTGTACACAAGTGTTGATTATAAAGGATGTATAGAATTTGTACTGTGCCTGGTGAGTGTTTTAGTACTAGCTCCAACAAGGGGCAATGGCAACAACTTCACAATAACTGAAGTGAATAGGTACTGCAGCATAAGTGGCCTCAGATAACACACTTTAAAACAGATAAAGTGCTAAAATCTAAGTTAAACTTTAAGAACAAAGCCAAGGTCATGGCAGGCAGAATGCTAGAGAGGTCAGAACATGCAGGCAGTCAGATCCAGAAAATCCAAGAGGTCAGGGGTAAGCGTGAGCATGTTCAAATAGTTCAGGTGCAAAAAATAACAGGGTCTAAGGATCAGAAGTGAAATGAGGTAGGAGACAAAGCCAAAAATACAGAAAGTAGTAACAGGGCAACCAGGACCAAATATGACAGGTTGATGAGAATGACAACAAAAAGTGAGTACAGGTTCAAATGATTGCACGTTTTCAAGATGATATATAATCACACCATAGCAAAAGCAAGCCGAATGTGACACCAAACAGAGCATGGACTCTGATGTGCTTCTAGGGCTCATTTAGATGGCACATTAGTGCTGTCCCCAGTGCAGAGCCACTGGAAGATGCATGTGCATCTACCTTGGAGCTGTGTACAGGCAGCCCATAGGGATGGATGCAAATGCAGGATGGACACAATCACATGTCAAATTTTGACATGTGGGCATGAGAAAGTGAACAGATCAAAATGCAGAGGCTCTAAATTTGGATCAGTGCACCTGCTCCTGCCTGTATGTAATATTTTGACATGTGATTGTGTCCACGCCAGTGCTGCATGTGCAGTCACTTCAATGGGCTACCTGCACACCACTCCCAGGTGTATGCACATGAATCTCCAAGCAGCTTTTCACAGAGAACAGCACTAATCTGCCATCTCAATGAGCCCTTAAAGGAGTTTTGACCAATCAGGACTTCCCATATCTATGTCTGTGCACAGCCCACCTGAAAAGGCAGTTATGTTAATGCTGGGATACAATAAATAGGTCAGAAGTGCAATAAAAGCTAATTAAAAGAAATCAGAAGATGAGGGGAAACCAGTCACACTTCCTTGTCAAGGCCTCTATATATAGTGTAGTCCTAACAGGCGGGCTAATGACATCACGTTTTCAGACTCAGTTAGAAGGACCAGTTAGAATAAGCTTTGTATTCATTCACTGAACTGACTCTGTATTGTTCCGGATGTAAGATGGTAAGTCTCCATCTCACAGCCGGGACCCAGCATTGTGTATGTAGCTGAAGCTACATGCAGTACATACAGTGCTTAGGCAGTGCTGCACTCAGTGAAGGAAATATTTCATTTGGACCAGCTTGGTCCAAATTAACTATTTAAAGTCACAGAAAACTGAAGATCAGCTTTAAGCAACACATTGTACATGGTGACAACACATAGCATGACAGTATGCAAACACTGCAAAATATATTCCCATGGGCAACCAGTTTACAAGGCTAAAATAAAACCTATGTGGCTCATGGACAAAGTAAATAAAAGCTGCAAAGGATAAGAAAAGAGCTTTTAAAAAATATAAAATTGGAAGAACACTATCATTAATTAAATGTTGCAATATAACAGAAAATGTAAAAAGCAAATTAAGGCCACAAATTTCAAAAACAAGCAACAGATTGCAAAGAGAGTAAAACAAACTCAAATAAGTTCTTCAGATATATGAATAGTAAATAGGTCAGGTCTTAGCATGTAGGTCCTTTACAAAATAATCTAGAGTGGGTGACTGTGGACAAAAAGAAGGCAAATTTATTAGATATCTTCTTTAGCTCTGTGTATACAAAGGAGTATGAGGGAGCTCAAGTCCATAACGGGGATGATATAGAAAATTATCCACTATGGCTCAAGATTGATATGGTTCAGAAATATTTAGACAGAATAAAGATGAATAAAGCACCTGGACCAGATGGCATACACCCATGGATCCTAAACAAGGTGAGCTCTGTCATTTCAAAGTTATTGTTTCTAAATGTAAGGGGATCTTTAATGATTAGCATATTACCACTGGATTGGCGTAAAACCAACTTGGTGTCTATATTTAAAAAGAGGTCAAAGTCATTACCAAGTAAATATAAACCTGTTCTTTTAACTTCTATAGTTGGGAAGATACTGGAGAGTTTAATAAAAGACCACATAGATGAGTTTTTGCTAGAACAAAAAAAACATTTTAAGCAAGAGTCAGCATGGATTCATGAAGGACAGAAGTTGTCAGACAAATCTGATTCTTTTGATGAGGAGGTGAGCAAAACCTTGGACAGAGGGATGGCTGTGGATGTGTTATACTTGGATTTTGCAAAAGCGTTTGTCACAGTTCCCCACATACGGCTAATGTGTAAGGTAATGTCTACAGGTTTGGAAAAATTAGTTTGTAAATGGATAGAAAACTGGCTAAAAGACCGTATTCAAAGAGTAGTGGATAATGATTCATCCTCTGAATGGTCTAGGGTTATTAGTGGTGTTCCTCAAGATTTCGTGTTTGGACCCTTGCTTTTTAACCACCTGGCGCCCGCGCTATAGCTGAAAGATAGCTACAGCATGGGCCTTAATTTCCGGGAGGGTGTCCATGCGTGTCCTCCCAGAAACACGATCTCCGCGTGTCCCCTTGACACAGCCAATCACAGATAGTGGTAAATGGCCAATCACAGCAGCCATTTACCACGTGATCAGTGTGTCCAATGAGAGATGATCTCAAATGTAAACAAATGAGATCAGCTCTCATTGATGACTATTCCTCCTCACACATAGGCCACAGGTGAGGAGGGAGAGTGACCTGTGATCACAGTGAGTAAGTTCTTCAACTTATTCATTGCCGATATAGTGCCCATCAGTGTTACAGTGCCCATCAGCTTCAGAGTGCCCATCAGTGTCAGAGTGCCCACAGTGCTATCAGTGCTAACAGTGCCCATAGTGTCCACAGTGCCATCAGTGCCAATGTGCCCATCAGCATCATAGTGCCCATCAGTGGCACGGTGCCCACCAGCACCATAGTGCCCACAGTGCCATCAGTGCCGATCAGTGACACAGTGGCTATCAGTTATCAGTGCCACAGTGTCACCATGTCAGTGTCACCACATCATCAGTGCCATCAGTGCCAACAGTGCCCATCAGTGTAAAAGTTCCCATAGTGCCATCAGTGCTACCAGTGTCATTAGTCCCCATCAGTCATCAGTGCCACAGTGTCATAAGTTTTTTTTCTACATTTCCCAAAAACGTGTTGGGAAAAAATGTCAATTTTCAAAAGACTCATTATGCCTCATAGAATATACATTGGGTATATGCTTTCCAAAATGGGGTAATTTTGTGGGTGTTTCCATTGTCCTGGTGCTTCAGGGCCTTCAAAAGTGTAATAGGTGGTTGAAAAATTATATGTGTCATTTATGCTCCTAGAACGCCTGAAGGTGCTACTTCAATGTTGGGCCTCTGTATGTGGCCAGGCTGTGTAAAAGTCTCACATATGTGGTATCGCCATATTCAGGAGGAGTAGCAGAATGTATTTTGGGGGTGCAATTTTTCCCACGTATATGCTATGTGTTGGAAATATCTTATAAATGGACAACTTTGTGTAAAAAAATAAAAAAAAATTCCACATTTTCCCAAAAACTTGTGGAAAAAAATGACATGTTCAAAAGACTCATTATGCCTCAAAGAATATACGTTGGGGTGTTTGCTTTCCAAAATTGGGTCATTTTGTGGGTGTTTACATTGTCCTGGCACTTCAGGGCCTTAAAAATTGTAATAGGTAGTCAACAAGTTAGATGTGTAATTTATGCTCCTAGAACACCCGACAGTACTCCCTGCATGTTGGGCCTCTCTATGTGGCTAGGCTGTGAAAAAAACACACATGTGGTATCGCAATACTCAGGAGTAGCAGAATGTATTTTTGGGTGTAACATGTGTTATGCATTTGCAATGTAAGAGAAATAACCTATTAATATTAAAATTTTGTGAAAAAATATATTTATTTTGCAAAGAATTGTGGAAAAAAATACAACTTCAAAAACTCACCATGCCTCTTACTAAATACCTTGGAATGTCTACTTTCCAAAAAGGGGTAATGTGGTGGGTATTTGTACTTTCCTGGCTTGTTAGTGTCACAAGAAATGAGTTAGCCGTCAGGTGTGATCAATTTTTAATGATTTGCACCATAGCCTGTAGACTTTCTAACTTTCACACAGAAATAATATATACATATTTGGGTATTTTTTACCAAAGCAATGTTGCAGTATAAATTTTGGCCAAAATGTATGAAGAAAAATTACTAATTTGCTAAATTTTATAACAGAAACTAAGAAAAATGCACAAAAAAAACAAACAAAAAAAACCAGTGGTGATTGACCACTTGACCACAGGGCAATTAAACCCCCTTCCTAACCAGACCAGTTTTCAGCTTTCTGTGCTCTCACACATTGAATGACAATTACTCAGTCATGCAACATTGTACCCATATGAAATGTTTGTCCTTTTTTCACACAAATAGAGCTTTCTTTTGGTGGTATTTAATCACCGTTGGGTTTTATATTTTTTGCGCTATAAATCAAAAAATACTGATAATTCAGTAAAAAAAAAAAAAGTCTTTGTTTCTGTTAAAATTTAGCAAATTAGTAATTTTTCTTTATAAATTTTGGCCAAATTTTTTATTTGGGCAGGATCAACGGACTCTTTATGAGATTTTTTAAATATTTTAAACAACATTAATAACATTAAATTAACCACACAATGGCACCATGAATAAATTAACTTCCTAGACGTCACTGTATACCGTAGAAATGATAAATTGAAAACAAAGGCTTATTTCAAGCAAACAGATAGAAACAGCTACCTACCTACCTCAAGCGGACATCATCCGCTATGGCTAAAAAACATCCCAAAAGGGCAGCTGATGAGGGTGAAACGTAACTGTTCTGAAGCCAAAAACTTCCCCTCACAGTCAAAAATCCTGACAGACAGGTTTGAGGCCAGAGGGTATGACCCAAAGAGATTGGAAAGAATGGTCACAGATGTGGGAGCCATCTCCAGAGATACCTGTCTGGTAGAAAAGGATCCCCAGGCCCCCCAGTCTCAGAACAAGACAAAAGAATGGGGGTTCATATCTGGTTTCCACACACAATACAAGGAAGTTGAATCCATCTTCAGTCAGCACTGGCACGTTCTTCTTATGGATAAGAAATTAGGTACGGTGCTACCACCTAATCCACAATTTGTGTACAGGAAAGCCACAAACTATGGGGACAAGGTTGTAAAAAAGGTACTGGACCCCCCTACACGTCCACTAACCTTCATGGAATCAGAATGTTTTTTTTGCCTGCAGAAGATGCAAGGCCTGTAGGGAAGTATCTAGACCACTTAGAGGCTTAGAGAATTTCTTATCCCCCTTCCAATAACCGGCATTTCGACATAATTTTTCTTTTTACATGTAACAGCACACATGTAGTCTATGACTTGAAATGCCCATGTGGTCTCCTTTACATACTGTAGGTCATACAAAAAGGATGCTAAGAGTGAGAATAGCAGAGCACATACATAATATAAAAATAGGTTTTAAAGACCACAATGTCTCTCTGCATTTTAAACTAAAACATAATCAGGATGCATCAGGCTTAGAGTTCTGGGGGGTTGAACACCTTGAACCCCACTGGAGGGGGTCACATCTCGTATGAGAATTATCCAAACGGGAAACTCAATGGATATATTTAACTGATGTATTATCCCCAAAAGGCCTCAATATTGAGCTCGACATCAATTGTTTTATCAGTGATACCTGATGCTATGTTACCCTCTATGTTTTTTTACTGTATCTCACACAAACACCTTTTTACTGTGGCTGTTATTTTATCAATTCCCTTATACCTTATATTTATTTAGATTTTTAGATATTTTTAAAAAACACATTTGTTTTTAGGAATATTTTGAGCAATGTTCATTTTAAAATATTTTCATATATATTTTTTAGATTTATATCTTTTAAATGCTTTAATATTCCATGTATATCTAATTTTTGCACTCCTCACCATGTGTGCCACACGGCATCTCACCTATGGTAGAGTGAGGTTGGCACTACATCAATAATCCTGGTAGTTCAAATCAGGATCTTATTTCACATTTTAACCATGTTTTTTTTCTACCTCCTTTTTTCACACAGTTCACATTTTCCTGCTTGCAAGTCCCAATCTTAATAGCCAGTATGGTCATATGTGAGGATATATATACATATATTGGATTGCCATATTGTATGGATTGATGTGTGAATTGTATGGTTCACGATGAATAACATTTGACATCGCTCCATGTGTGATGTGGAATGACGGCGTACTGACAGCGATGGGTTTGCCCCAGCTAGGGCCCCTCCTCGCTGCACTCGCTGCATGCACTCACACTCATGGATTAGATTGTGTTCCTACATGCGGATCAATGTCATAAACAATCAGTAAATGTTGCACTATGCCACCCATTCTAGATTTTATATCAGTAATGGCACTTGTGTATTATGTATTTCATATTGTTTTTATCCCCTGTTTTCATGCAGAGTATGAATTTATCTGCGGACATTCCACCGCTGCCTAAATGTTTTGAGCAATGGATGTCAATCCTCTATGGTCACTCTACTCACCCTATCAACAGGCTGCATTCAGCATTGCAAAGGGGTGTGAGCGAACATACCGCTGTGATTGGCTTCTAGCATTGGGGATGTGTCCGTGCCTCAATAATAAAAGACCGGTGACTGCGCTTGGAGACCACGCCCTCAGACGAAGTCCGGAAGTGACAAAACACGTCAGCAACGTGGTCTCGCTGGTCAAACCAGAAGTGGCGCTTGCGCTCCACTGACTCCAGGAACCAGGAAGTGGTAACGAGTTTACACGCTGTCTTAACAGCGTGGACCCCCATCTACTGGCGTCTTTGGTGTACTGTGCCGCTAGCCATAGCACTTTACTTGCCCATTGTAATTTTAAACTGTGTACGTATCCATCTGTAAGGGGGTTATTTATGGGAAAATAAATGTTTTAAGCAGTATCACGCTATGTGGCCATTTCTTTCCCATATGAATGACTTAATCCCCTGCACAAGAGCTGGATATCGGTGAAAAGGGAGAAAAAGGAGGAGGCAATCCTATGTTTTGGTGATAGGGCTTATCTCATTCTACATTGTGGTGAGTGCATCCCCAAAGGGGGACTTCTCTACTTTCAATGCGATACATCACGGATGAAGCTTTGACCTGTATCACTGCACTGGGATAAAGAACTATACTCATATTTATATATATATAATTTTCTCCACCAATTGGTCCCTTTATGTGCACAGGGACACATAAAGAAGATTATCATTTTTGATAAGAGCGCTGCTACACTATTTTATGGACAGTCATACGGTTTTTCTTTTTTAGTGTTTTTACAGTATTTATTGTTTACAATTTTTATTGTGCACGATTTTATTGTTTTACATTATTTATGATTAGCCTTTGGTATTATTGGTCAGTGAGAAAGTTATAGAGTCCGCAAGCTATGGTACCAATCTCTGAAAATTGATCACACCTGAAGTACTGACGGTCTATCTCATTTCTTTTTTTTATCTTTTAAGATTTTTATTGAATATTAAATATTAACAATTACAAGGTCGTATTCATGACAAAAAGACGTAAAAGGACAGCAGTCGTATTACAGGATCCTTAGTACATAGATACAGTCATGCATCGTGATTCTTATCTTTCAATAAAAGGATAGACTAAGGAGTCAAGGACATAATGAGGACCTCATAGTATAGAAAAAAGATCAAACAAAACAAAAACATGAGTAGATTCACTCGGTCCTATAAGAAAGCCAATCCGGCTCGGGTAATAGATACCCGTATGACCTTGTAGTAACATATACTGAGTGCAATAACTAAAAACCTAAGACTAAACTAGAACTAAAACTAGATCTAAAACAAAGAATGAGGATAGCAAGGTTACCATATATGTGGTAACCAAGAGTTGCATGCGTCAATCCACATCTGTTCTGTTATGGTGCATTTCCTGTTCATTGCTTTTTTTTTTTTTTTTTTTTTAATTCATCTATGTGTATAGCCATTCTAAATCATATCAGTCAAATTATATATTTTAAGCCATATTTCCCATTGTTTGAGAAATTTTCCTTTATTGCCTTTGGAGTTGGCAAAAGAGTGTTCATAAGAGCACTGTAGAGTCACCCTGAAGATGATTTCCTGAATTGAAGGGACTGTGTTTTTTTTCCATTGGCACATTATTGATAGTCTAGCCGCAATTAAGATATGTAGAACCACTGTCCTAAAGTCAAGGGGGAATTCCCCTATACGTAAACCGAGTAGTGCTAAATCTGGCGATGGTTTCGTTATTATCCCTGTAATCTGTGAGATCAACTGGAAGATGGAGTTCCAGAAGCTCGTTAATGACTTGCAATACCAAAGTATATGAAGCAAGTTCCCCGGTTGTCCGCAGTCACGCCAACAATCCGGAGACCTACCCGTGTAGATCGTAGCCAAAGGCGTCGGTGTCAAGTACCACCTATACAGGATCTTATATACATTTTCCCAGTGTGACACACAGTGCGAGGCTTTTAGACTACAATTAATTGCTTGAGACCATTCTAATGGAGAGTATGTTCTCTTTAGTTCTGCTTCCCATTTAATTATCGCTGGAGTGTCTTTGATTGGAGAATCGGGTTGTAGTAAGGAGTACATGAATGATATGCCTTTTTTTTTCGAGGTAGAGTCCACATGATAGAAATCCCATACTGCTTTGTTCAGATTAATGGTGTCCGAATTGTAGGTGTGGAGGAAGTGCTGAATTTGCATCATTGTAAACCTATCCTTAAGTTTAACCTCCTCTGGAATCTCTCGTAAGGTATGATAACCCGCTTCAATCCAAGGTTTAAGCCAAAGGTTCGGAATCAGGAATGTGAAGGATTGAAGCGGAATATCAATCAATTTCACCTGTGTGACCTCCCGGCTCTTAATTAATAGGTCTTCCCAAGCTTTAAGTGAGGCAGATATAGACGGGTGATATGGTATGTATATTGGTTTGCTAGTGGCTGCTGCGATGAGTAACGCTGGTAGGTTAGTATTATGTATTAAGGAGCGTTCTAGTAATACCCACTGTTTCCCTAAAGATGGGTCGCACCATGCTCTAAGTTGGTCGAGGAGAGTTGCTCTATAGTAATCTCGAATGGCTGGTACCCCCATACCCCCTTTTGATTTTAATTTGGTGAGAGTTGCGAAAGCTATTCTTGCCTTAGTTCCTTTCCATATGAAGGATCTAAGCGATGTATCAAGTTTATTGAAAAATACTTGTGGGAGGGGAACGGGTACTGTCCGAAAGATATAGAGGATTTTTGGTAGCACCATCATCTTGAATGTAGCTAACCTGCCCATCCAAGAGATTTCAAATTTTGCTAGTTGAGTAAGTTCGGTCTGGACCGTATGAAGTAGCTTTTTATAGTTAACGTCATAGAGGTGGCCTGATTTGGCAGTGAGATAAATCCCCAGATATTGGATCTTGTCGCTGTCCCAATCACAAGGGAACAGAGATTTAATTTTTACTTTAATTTTATAGTTAAGATTGGTTGTGAGAACCTGACATTTGGCTATATTGATTTTATAGTAAGATACGGCGCTAAAGGTATCAATTATCTTGCATACTTCAGGCAGAGATTTAGTCACATCTGAGAGTGTCAAAATGACATCATCCGCAAACAATCCCATTTTATAGTCATTACCAGCTACTGTGATGCCTGTTACGTTTTGGGAACTCCTGATTAGGGATGAGCCGAACACCCCCGGGTTCGGTTCGCACCAGAACCTTCGAACGGACCGAAAGTTCGCGCAAATTTTCGAACCCTATTCGTTATAATGGACGCGAACGTTCGAAATCAAAATTGCTAATTACAACGGCCAATATGCATGTTAATGTTATAAAACAGGTTTGGGGACCCGGGTCCTGCCCCAGGGGACATATATCAATGCAAAAAGAAATTTTAAAAACTAAAGTTTTTTCGGGAGCAGTCATTTTAATGATGCATAAAGTGAAAAAAAAAAAGTGAAATTTTCCTTTAAATATGGTACCTGGGGGGTGTCTAAAGTATGCCTGTGAAGTGGCATGTGTTTCCCGTGTTTAGAACTGTCCTTGCACAAAATGACATTTGTAAAGGAAAAAAAGAAGCCATTTAAAACCACTTGCGGCTTTAATGTCATGTCTTGTCCTGGCCGCCATATGGCTGAAAATCCTTGAGAAAAATGGCATGGCTACCCCATCACCCCCCCCCCACCCCAGCCCCTTTGGGTCTTGTATGGATACTAAGGGGGACCCCGCACCCAAAATAAAACCCTATACCTACAACCCTATATACTCTGAACAGCAGTATATAGGTGGTGCAAACAAGACATGGACTGTAGGTTTGTTCTTAAGTAGAATCTGAACAGGTACATTATGAAGTGTAGCTACATCCCAAAAAAATCAATTTTTAAGCTTTTTGGAGAACATAGGGAGGGGTTATCACCCCTGTAACATTTGCTGTCTTTGCACATCTGTTCAGAACATGTCACCTCACTTTCCGTCCCAATGACAAATGTTTTTGGAAAAGTGGGGTTTTAATTGAAACAAGGATTGGTGATAAAGCATCAGTAGAGAGGAGATACCTTTTTCCCAAATTAAATCTAACAGGATAGAATTTTCCTTCCTAGGGGTAGATTTCCTCTCACTTCCTGTTTTCTCTTGCCGTTTGCAAGTAGGAGTCGTTTGTAAGTTGGATGTTTGAAAGTAGGGGCCTGCCGTATATACTCTGCAGAAATTTGCCCTATTAGATGTTGGTGTAGCCACAAGACTGGTGGGCACAGGAATGGGCCCTGCTGTGAGTTAATAGATCAAGATTTGTAATTGCATGCACCTGTTGAACCGGGCAGAAAAATTGGGCCTTTGGTGGTGGTGGTGGTGGTGGTGGACGGTGTTGCCACAAGACTGTAAGCCCTCACAGTTACTCTTGGTGGGTGCAGGAATGGGCCCTGCTGTGAGTTATTAGATCAAGATTTGTAATTGCATGCACCTGTTGAACAGGGCAGAAAAATTGGGCCTTTGGTGGTGGTGGTGGTGGTGGACGGTGTTGCCACAAGACTGTAGGCCCTCATAGTTACTCTTGGTGGGCGCAGGAATGGGCCCTGCTGTGAACTATTAGATCAAGATTTGTAATTACACGCCCCTGTTAAACAGGGGCTGAAAAATTGTGCCTTAGGCATTGGTGCTGGTGCCACAACACTGCAACCCCTCACAGATACTGTACTTGGAGCACAGCAGTCACACCTGTTGCGAAGCATCTTTTTAAAAAATTGTAATTACACGCCCCTGTTATACAGGGGCTGAAAAATTGTGCCTTAGGCACTGGTGCTGGTGCCACAACACTGCAACCCCTCACAGATACTGTACTCTGAGCACAGCAATGAGACCTGTTGCAAAGCATTGCCTAAAAATTGTAATTACACGCCCCAACAGGGGCTGAAAAATTGTGCCTTAGGCACTGGTGCTGGTGCCACAACACTGCAACCCCTCACAGATACTGTACTCTGAGCACAGCAGTCACACCTGTTGCGAAGCATCTTTTTAAAAAAATTTAATTACACGCCCCTGTTATACAGGGGCTGAAAAATTGTGCCTTAGGCACTGGTGCTGGTGCCACAACACTGCAACCCCTCACAGATACTGTACTCTGAGCACAGCAATGAGACCTGTTGCAAAGCATTGCCTAAAAATTGTAATTACACGCCCCAACAGGGGCTGAAAAATTGTGCCTTAGGCACTGGTGCTGGTGCCACAACACTGCAACCCCTCACAGATACTGTACTCTGAGCACAGCAGTCACACCTGTTGCGAAGCATCTTTTTAAAAAATTGTAATTACACGCCCCTGTTATACAGGGGCTGAAAAATTGTGCCTTAGGCACTGGTGTGGTGGCATGGATCATTGAGGAGGAGGAAGAGGATAGTCAGTGAACATAACAGGACAGTCACTCAGCATCAGCATAGGCAGTCTTGAAGGGATGTGACATTATAAATTATTCCGTTATATCCACTTCAGGTGTCTGGTAGCTGGTGGTGATCCAAGACTGATTCATTTTTATGAAGGTCAGTCGATCAACCGAGTCGGTGGACAGGCGCACCCTATGATCGGTGACAAATCCTCCAGCAGCACTGAATGTGCGTTCGGAAAGAACGCTGGATGCAGGACAGGCCAGTAGCTCAATTGCATACTGTGCAAGCTCTGGCCAGTGATCCATCCTCAGGACCCAGTAAGCCAGAGGATTTTCGGTGGGAAAGGTGTCCAAGTCTGACCTTGCCCCTAGGTATTCCTGCACCATGTATATCAGACGCTGGCGATGGTTGCTGGAACCGATCATACCTTGGGGCTGCGGACTAAAAAATTGTCTGAACGCATCGGTCAGACGTCCACCTTCCCCACCGCTCCTTCTGCTACTGACCGAAGCCTCAGCAACTTGTCGTCCAGGACCAGGAGTTTGTAACCTCCCAGTTTCTGGGAACGCGTTGCACAGACCTTTCTGCAAGGCCTCCCTGAGATGTCTCATCCTCTGCTCCCTCTGCGACGGCAAGATAAGGTCCGCAACCTTACCCTTGTACCGTGGATCAAGGAGAGTGGCCAGCCAGTAATGGTCACTCTCCTTGATCCGAAGAACACGAGGATCCTTCCGCAGGCTTTGCAGGATCAGGGAGGCCATGCAGCGTAGGTTAGCTGAGGCATTCGGTCCGGAGTCTTCTGGGTCACTGAGGATGACATGATCGCCAGCCACCTCCTCCCAGCCACGTACAAGTCCACTGGTTTGTTGGGACTGTACATCATCCCTAAAAGACTGCTGCTGCTGATGCTGAGTGCCAGGCTCCACCTCCATGCTCACACAATCCTCCTCCTCCTCCTCCTCCTCTTCCTGTGTGATGGGTGGGACAGAAGGAACATTGTCTGGATAAAGGGGGCCTTGAGAGACAAGGAAGTCCTCCTCTTCCTGCCTCTGTTCTGCCTCAAGTGCCCTGTCCATTATCCCACGCAGCGTATGCTCCAACAGGTGGACAAGAGGTACAGTGTCACTGATGCATGCACTGTCACTGCTCACCATCCTCGTGGCCTCCTCAAATGGTGAGAGGACAGTGCATGCATCCCTGATCATGCTCCACTGGCGTGGGGAAAAAAAGCCAAGCTCCCCTGACCCTGTCCTGGTGCCGTAGTCGCAAAGGTACTCATTGATGGCCCTCTGCTGCGTGTGCAGTCGCTGCAGCATGGCCAACGTTGAGTTCCACCTGGTGGGCATGTCACATATTAGGCGGTTCTTGGGCAGGTTCAGCTCCTTTTGCAGCTCAGTCAGCCGAGCACTGGCATTATAAGATCGGCGGAAATGCACACAGACTTTCCTGGCCTGCCTCAGGACATCCTGTAAGCCTGGGAACCTGCCCAAGAACCGCTGCACCACCAGGTTGAGGACGTGAGCCATACAGGGCACATGGGTGAGCTGCCCCTGTCGCAGGGCGGAGAGGAGGTTGGTGCCATTATCAGAAACGACCATTCCTGGCTTAAGCTGGCGTGGCGTCAACCACCTCTCGGCCTGCCCCTGCAGAGCTGCCAGAACCTCTGGCCCAGTGTGGCTCCTGTCCCCCAAACACACCAGCGCAAGCACGGCATGGCATCTTTTTGCCTGCGTACTCGCGTAGCCCCTTGTACGCCTACGGAGCACCGCTGGTTCCGAGGACAGAGCACTCGAAGAGGACATGGAGGAAGAAGAAGAGGAGGGGGTGGAGGAGAGAGGTGTGTCACAACCAGTAGTAGCATTTTGGAGGCGTGGTGGCGGAACAACCTCCAACACTACTGCACCTTGTCCTGCATCCCTCCCAGCTACCAATAGAGTGACCCAATGGGCCGTGAAAGAAAGATAACGTCCCTGTCCATGCCTGCTGGACCATGAGTCAGCGGTAATATGCACCTTACCGCTGACCGCCCTGTCCAGCGAGGCATGGACATTGCCTTCCACATGCCAGTAGAGAGACGGAATCGCCTTCCGTGAGAAAAAGTGGCGTTTGGGAACCTGCCACTGAGGAACCGCACATTGAACAAACTCACGGAAGGGGGCCGAGTCTATCAACTGAAAAGGCAGCAGTTGAAGTGCTAGCAATTTAGCCAAGCTAGCATTCAACCGCTGGGCATGTGGATGGCTGGGAGTATACTTCTTTCGACGGTCCAGCAGCTGGGGCAGGGAAATTTGCCTGCTACAATCGGACGTCGGTGTACTGCAAGTACTTGGTTGTGACACACCTAATTCTACACCTTCAGTCCTCTCAGAGCAGCTTTCAGAGAGGACTGAAGATATAGTGGGGATGGAGATCCCAGCTGATGAGGAGCAAGGAGAGGTCCGCTTTGTTCTTTGGTGTGGGTCTTTTATGTGTGCTTGCCAACGAGCTGCATGGCAGGTCGACATATGTCTGCTCATGCTTGTGGTGCCCAAGCGGCTGATGTTTTGGCCACGCGAGATACGCTTGAGACAAATATTGCAAATAGCAGTGGTGCGATCTGATGCACTCGTCTCAAAAAAGGCCCACACCAAAGAACTTTTGTGATAACGTGCAGAGGCAGCGCCCTGCACAGGCGGAGCTCTGCGGTGTGGTACAGTTGCTGTGCTGGCCTCTAGCTGGCCTCCAGGGGGCATCCTGCCTCGTTGGACATGTGACGCTGCATCCTCCTCCTCCTCCTCCTCTCTCCCTTCAGGCACCCACGTGGAGTCAGTGACCTCATCATCCCCTCCCTCTTCACCACTAGAGCAAACCTGGCAGTAAGCTGCAGCTGGTGGAACACTACTGCCAGATTGCTGTCCTTCAGCATCCCCTCTCTCTGCGCGCACACTACTGACTTCCTCAAGCTGGGTATCATCATCCGAGCCTTCGAATCGTTGGGCATCCTCCTGGAGCATGTACCCAACACTGTGCTCAAACAGTTCGGGGGACTCCTCAGGAGGACATGGTGGGTCTAGGGAAGGGGTGGCTGATGATGCCATTGAGTACGCGTTGGCAGCTGCTCTGCCAGTACCCTGAGCCTGGGTGAGAGAGGATGAGGAGGATGAGGAGGGCTTGGTCATCCATTCTACCAAGCCTTCGGCATGATGCGGCTCCACATGTCCAGCTGCCGAAAACAAAGACAAGCGTGTCCCATGGCCACGTGCTGATGACGATGCACGACCACGTCCACGGCCAGCACTGTTGTCTCTAGAAACAGAGCCTGCCTGCCCTGTGTTCTTGCCTCGGCACGCTCTGCCTCTCCTTGGCGGTCTTCCAGCCATTGTAGTCGGTAGTGTATATAGTATAAAAAATAGAACTCCTATGTGTGCTCACAACACACTGTAGGTCCTATGGGTGCTGACACTAACACACTATAGGTACTATGTGTGCTGCTGACAAGAAAATATAGGAGCTCTGTTTGCTGCCACTAACACACTAGAAGTCCTATGGGTGCTGCTGAGAAGAAAATATAGGAGCTCTGTTTGCTGCCACTAACACACTAGAAGTCCTATGGGTGCTGCTGAGAAGAAAATATAGGAGCTCTGTTTGCTGCCACTAACACACTAGAAGTCCTATGGGTGCTGCTGAGAAGAAAATATAGGAGCTCTGTTTGCTGCCACTAACACACTAGAAGTCCTATGGGTGCTGCTGAGAAGAAAATATAGGAGCTCTGTTTGCTGCCACTAACACACTAGAAGTCCTATGGGTGCTGCTGAGAAGAAAATATAGGAGCTCTGTGTGATGCCACTAACACACTAGAAGTCCTATGGGTGCTGCTGAGAAGAAAATATAGGAGCTCTGTTTGCTGCCACTAACACACTAGAAGTCCTATGGGTGCTGCTGAGAAGAAAATATAGGAGCTCTGTTTGCTGCCACTAACACACTAGAAGTCCTATGGGTGCTGCTGAGAAGAAAATATAGGAGCTCTGTTTGCTGCCACTAACACACTAGAAGTCCTATGGGTGCTGCTGAGAAGAAAATATAGGAGCTCTGTGTGATGCCACTAACACACTAGAAGTCCTATGGGTGCTGCTGAGAAGAAAATATAGGAGCTCTGTTTGCTGCCACTAACACACTAGAAGTCCTATGGGTGCTGCTGAGAAGAAAATATAGGAGCTCTGTTTGCTGCCACTAACACACTAGAAGTCCTATGGGTGCTGCTGAGAAGAAAATATAGGAGCTCTGTTTGCTGCCACTAACACACTAGAAGTCCTATGGGTGCTGCTGAGAAGAAAATATAGGAGCTCTGTTTGCTGCCACTAACACACTAGAAGTCCTATGGGTGCTGCTGAGAAGAAAATATAGGAGCTCTGTTTGCTGCCACTAACACACTAGAAGTCCTATGGGTGCTGCTGAGAAGAAAATATAGGAGCTCTGTGTGATGCCACTAACACACTAGAAGTCCTATGGGTGCTGCTGAGAAGAAAATATAGGAGCTCTGTTTGCTGCCACTAACACACTAGAAGTCCTATGGGTGCTGCTGAGAAGAAAATATAGGAGCTCTGTTTGCTGCCACTAACACACTAGAAGTCCTATGGGTGCTGCTGAGAAGAAAATATAGGAGCTCTGTTTGCTGCCACTAACACACTAGAAGTCCTATGGGTGCTGCTGAGAAGAAAATATAGGAGCTCTGTGTGATGCCACTAACACACTAGAAGTCCTATGGGTGCTGCTGAGAAGAAAATATAGGAGCTCTGTTTGCTGCCACTAACACACTAGAAGTCCTATGGGTGCTGCTGAGAAGAAAATATAGGAGCTCTGTGTGATGCCACTAACACACTAGAAGTCCTATGGGTGCTGCTGAGAAGAAAATATAGGAGCTCTGTTTGCTGCCACTAACACACTAGAAGTCCTATGGGTGCTGCTGAGAAGAAAATATAGGAGCTCTGTTTGCTGCCACTAACACACTAGAAGTCCTATGGGTGCTGCTGAGAAGAAAATATAGGAGCTCTGTTTGCTGCCACTAACACACTAGAAGTCCTATGGGTGCTGCTGAGAAGAAAATATAGGAGCTCTGTGTGATGCCACTAACACACTAGAAGTCCTATGGGTGCTGCTGAGAAGAAAATATAGGAGCTCTGTTTGCTGCCACTAACACACTAGAAGTCCTATGGGTGCTGCTGAGAAGAAAATATAGGAGCTCTGTTTGCTGCCACTAACACACTAGAAGTCCTATGGGTGCTGCTGAGAAGAAAATATAGGAGCTCTGTTTGCTGCCACTAACACACTAGAAGTCCTATGGGTGCTGCTGAGAAGAAAATATAGGAGCTCTGTTTGCTGCCACTAACACACTAGAAGTCCTATGGGTGCTGCTGAGAAGAAAATATAGGAGCTCTGTGTGATGCCACTAACACACTAGAAGTCCTATGGGTGCTGCTGAGAAGAAAATATAGGAGCTCTGTTTGCTGCCACTAACACACTAGAAGTCCTATGGGTGCTGTTGGGGTGCAATGCTGTGCTAACAGCACTGCGGTTGGTACTACTGCAATACTGTACTAACAGTAAGCACGCACCAGACTAATCCCCAGCAGCAGCTAATAACACACTAACTGTGCAATCAGCAGCAATGAACGATCAATGACTTAGGTAGCAATGGTTTAGCAAAGAAATAGCCAATGGTTTAGCAAAGAAGAGCAAATCTTTCAGTATCAAGCAAAGACAGAATCAGCAGACTAATCTCTCCTAAAGCCGGAACTCATGTGACCGGGGCCGATGGCGTGGCGGCCTTTTAAATGGTGGGGCGTGTACTAAAGCCCCTGAGCTGTAATTGGCTACAGCCGTCCTGCCTGTAGCCAATTATTGCTCTCCGAGTTTCGGGCGCTGTGATTGGCCAAGCATGCGGGGTCACAGTGCATGCTTGGCCAATCATCAGCCAGCAATGCACTGCGCCGGCCGCGCCGGCCGCAATGCATTGCGGGGCCGCTCGCATCACACGAATGTGATGCGAACGGCCCAAATAGTTCTGGGCTCGACGAGCGAGCGAACGCCCGATGCTCGATTCGAACATTGGTTCGAATCGAGCACCGGGCCCATCCCTACTCCTGATGGCAGCCGCAAATGGTTCCATAATCAGAGTGAAAATTAGAGGTGAAAGGGGGCACCCTTGCCTAGTCCCATTAGTTATAGTAAAGGCATCGGAGAGTACAGAGGAGGTAAATACTTGAGCTGATTGGTTATTATAAAGTGCTAGGATAGCAGATAAAATGGGGCCAGTGAAACTAAATTTTGTTAGGGTAGCCTGTAAATACCCCCAGTGTACCATATCAAATGCCTTCTCGGCATCTAAAGCTATGAAGGCAGTGGGCAACTTACGGCTCTCGGCTATACGGAGAAGATTAAGTATTCTGCGGGTGCCATCAGGAGCTTGGCGACCTTTTACAAATCCTACTTGATCAGGGGCTATTAAGGATGGTGTTACTTCCGCTATTCTATTGGCAATAATCTTGGCGTATACTTTAAGGTCTGCATTAAGGAGGGATATTGGCCTAAAGTTTTGAGGTAAGCTGGGTTCCTTTCCTGGTTTTGGTAGGGTGACTATTATAGCTTTAAGCATTTCTGATGCTATTGTTCCTGAAGAGATAGCGTCATTAAAAACTCTGACTAGATGTGGGATTAATACGGTTGAGAAGGTTCTATAGTATTCCGCTGAGAGACCATCAGGTCCCGGTGATTTGTTAAGAGCAAGGGAGTTGAGGACTAGTTCAACTTCTGCGCCTGTAACTGGAGCATTAAGTCGCTCCAACATCTGGGGATCTATTGATGGAATGTTGACCGAATTTAGAAATTTGGATATGTTTTCCATGGATGGTTGGGGGGTGTTGGAATCTGAGTTAAGATTATAGAGACCACTATAGTACTCTTTGAATATGTTCGCTATATCTTTCGGATGTGATACTTTGGTGCCATTTTTGGGTTCAATTAGATGAGCGATTCTCGTTCTGGCTTGTCGGACTTTAAGTTGTTGGGCCAAGAGTTTTCCCGCTTTATTACCGGAAGAATAAAATGAGGCTTTTAGGTATTTCATATGTCTTTCATAGTTGGCTACTAACGCATATTTAAGGTTCAATCTACATTCTTTAAGATCGTCTATCGCATTTTGGGACATGTCTTTCTTATTTTGTGTTTCTAGGAAGCATATTTTGTTCAGTAGTAGGTCAATTGTTTGAGACTTACTTTTTTTTTCCCTAGCAGCAATTTGTATTAACAGGCCTCTGATGAAGGCTTTGTGAGTACACCAGATAATGGATGCTGAGGTATCTTCTATGGTATTGATTGTAAAAAATTCCTCCAGTTGCTTCTGAACTCTCTCTCGGTGATATTTATTGGTGAAGATGTGAGTATTGATGCGCCACAGAAATGTAGGGGTTACATTAATTTGTTCTTCTAATTCAATTGTTATAGGCGCATGGTCTGACCAAGTGATGGTCTCAATAGTGGCTGACTTAGTCTTGTACAGGGAAGATAGGTCTGTAAGGATTATATCTATTCTAGAATAGGATCTATGGGGATTAGAAAAAAACGTAAAGTCTTTTTCGTCTGGATGATGGCATCTCCAGACATCATATAGGGATTCTCTATGTATAGTGGATTGGAGTATAGATTTATGGTGTAATTTGGGAGGTGAGCAGTCAATATGGGAGTCAATCACCGAGTTAAAGTCCCCTAGCAGAAGGAGGTTTCCCCTACAGATGGGTTTAACCTGTTTGAGGAGGTTCCTCAAAAAGGTTATTTGCCCTTGATTTGGGGCATATACTGCCACAATGGTATATAAAACATTATTCAAGGTACATATTAAAATAACATAGCGGCCCTTCTTGTCCGTGATGACTTCCTGTTAAGCAAATGCTATTGAATGTTTGATTGCAATAAGAACTCCATTATGCTTAGTGTCAGCATTAGCAAAAAATATATGCGGGTACAATCTATGAGAACACTTTGGAGCTTTTGTTGCTGAAAAATGAGTCTCTTGTACACATAGTACATCTCCCCTTCGTTTTTGGGCTGTAGACCATAAAAGGCTTCGTTTAAAAGGGCTGTTTAGACCCTTGGCATTAAGAGAGACAAACTTAATGGTCATCATAAACTAGGGTATGAACAAACGATGCTTCCTGTAGGAATAAACGATGGGAGCTGACCTTGTTGATTAAGAGATCATCATTTTCAGAAACATGTTCATACTCACAAACATTAGAGTTAAAGGAAAGGGGATATCGCCATCTAGTGGTAACTGTTAGTACGGATGACCAGTTGTAGTTCCGTGTGGATTGCAGATTAGATTAGATTAGATTCCTTTGAAGAGATGACATGTGGAAGGCAGTAGGATAAGCAAAAAAAATCCTGGATTGAAAAGATGTGGATTGCTCTGTTGGGAAAAAGAAAAAGGAGAGAAAAGAACAGAGAAAAAAACAACAAAAAATAACCAAATAGTAAAAAAGAGTCTGGAGCCCGCCCCAGCATCCAGAGGCAGACTAGTCTGCTTGTCATCTGAGGGCGCCTATTCCACTCCAACATGGCGACAGGAAAAGCAAATCTAGGCATTTAAAGGTGCTCCATTCAACCGCAGCAGTAGAAGGGTAAGAGGTGGTTCTCTTTCGGTGGTCCGTGGTTATTATGTCGACCAGTCCGTCCGAACTTTAGGAGGATCACGTCGTCTAGGGGCTGGTTCTTCAGCAGGAAGGATGTCCCATTCTCTGAGGAGGCGGAGGCCTGATTCCAGTGAGTGAATGTTGAACGGCTTACCTTGATAGGTTACCATGAGTTTTGATGGGGTCCCCCATCTGTAAACAATGCTATGATTACGCAGAGCTTTGGTGATCGTAAGGAGTTTCTTTCTGTGTTGTATAGTGGCTTGTGAGAGATCCGAGAATAAAGCTATGTTCGCATACTGTCCAGTCATTTGTGGGTTGTTTCTCATAGCTCGCATAGAATCCTCTTTTATATGGTAGTAGTGTATACGTGCCAGGACATCTCTCGGTACATTATCCGGGAGGAAACCTGGCTTAGGCAGTCTATGCGCTCTGTCAATTGTTAGCTCAACGTCAGTTGCTTTGGGCAGTAAGGTGTGTAACATTTGGCGTACAAATCTACTCAGATCAACATTGGGAATAGATTCAGGGATTCCGCGAAATTTAATGTTATTTCTGCGGGAACGGTCTTCTAAATCTGATAACTTCGCTGCCATTCTCTGCATCTCAGTTTGCTGTTCCTTAAATGCATCCACTAGATTATTGTGTGCTGCAAAAGCATCCTCCATTTTGTGATCTGTGTAGGCCACTCTATGCTGTAATTCTTGCACATCAGCCTTGATAGGATTCAACATTGTCAGCATGTCTGAATGTACAGAATCTCTTAAGGAAATGAGCATATCTCTCATATTAGATATGGTCACAGGCTGGGATGAAGAGGGAAAGTGCTCAAGTGGGGTCTGATTTGCAGCCTCCTGTGCACTGTCCTCCATGTCAGATTCTTCCTCCTGTCTGTCTCCCTTCGCTTTTTTAAATTTAGTAGGGCTGCGGGTGGTAGGGCTATCAGGTGGGGAGATGTCGGTTCCCCCCTTAGCAGTATGTTCGATAGCTGTACGTACCGAAGATGTGCTGCTGGAGTCTGAGGAAGCTTCACTTTCCCCTATCTTCTGCATGTGTGCTCCGCCGCCGGCGCCATCTTGGATCAGTGGAGGGGAAGTAATCCGTTAATGTCAGCAGATTCTGGCGGTATGAACCCCTCTTACGAACAGCGCCAGGTGTAGCGTCGTCATGGGAAGTCATGGCTTGTTTTTAGAAATCACCACCGTCGCTGGGTCACTTCGTTTGCGGTATCCTGGAGCAGGAGCTCAGCTATACAGCAGCCGTCTCTCACGCCGGCTAGCCACGCCCCCCTATCTCATTTCTTGAGACCCTAACAAGCTAGGAAAGTACAAATACCCCCCAAATGACCCCTTTTTGGAAAGTAGACATTCCAAGGTATTTAGAAAGAGGCACAGTGAGGTTTTTGAAGTTGTAATTTTTTTCCCACAATTCTTTGCAAAAATCAAGATTTTTTCTTTTTCTTTTTCACAAAATTGTCATTATCAGGTTATTTCCACACAAAGCATATGCATACCACAAATTACACCCCAAAATCCATTCTGCTACTCAGGCCCGTACTGGGACAAAAAATAGGCCTGGGCATTTTAGACTGAGCAGCCCGGGAAGGGGGGGGCGCGGTGGCAGCGCTTTGCAGCGGCGGTTAATGATGGGATGTGGGGTTCCAGCACCTTGTACCTCTGGACCCCTTTACATTACACAGCACCCTGCACCTCTGGACCCCTTTACATTACACAGCACCCTGGACCCCTTTACATTACATAGCACTGCACCTCTGGACCCTTTTACATTACACAGCACCCTGCACCTCTGGGCCCCTTTACATTACACAGCACCCTGCACCTCTGGACCCCTTTACATTACACAGCACCCTGCACCTCTGGATCCCTTTACATTACGCAGCACCCTGCACCTCTGGACCCCTTTACATTACACAGCACTCTGGACCCCTTTACATTACACAGCACTGCACCTCTGGACCCTTTTACATTACACAGCACCCTGCACCCCTTGGCCCCTTTACATTAGACAGCACCCTGCACCTCTGGACCCCTTTACATTACACAGCACCCTGCACCTTTGGACCCTTTTACATTACACAGCCCCCCACAGTTTGTTAAACAGACACCCCCTAACAGTTCTGGACCCCCTGCATGTTACACAGACCTCCCTACAGTACAGACCCCCTCCCTACAGTACAGACCCCCTCTACATTACAGCCCCCCCTCCCCTACATTACAGATCCCCCTACATTACAGACCCCCCTACATTATAGACCCCTCCCTACAGTAGAGACCCCTTCCCTACAGTACAGACCACCCCTACATTACAGACCACCCCTACATTACAGACCCCCCTACAATACTGACCCCCCTACATTACAGACCCCCCTACATTACAGACCCCCCTCTACAATACAGACCCCCCTCTACAATACAGAACCCCCCTACATTACAGACCCCCCTACATTACAGACCCCCCTACAATACAGACCCCCTACAATACAGACCCCCCTAAATTTCAGACCCCCCTAAAATACATAACCCCCTACATTTTAGACCCCCCTACAATACAGAACCCTCCTACATTTCAGACCCCCTTCAATACAGAACCCCCTACATTACAGACCCCCTACATTACAGACCCCCCTACAATACAGAACCCCCCTACATTTCAGACCCCATTCAATACAGAACCCCCTACATTACAGACCCCCTACAATACAGAACCCCCTTACATTACAGACCCCCCTACAATACAGAACCCCCTACAATACAGAACCCCCCTACATTACAGACCCTCCTACAATACAGAACCCACCTACATTTCAGACCCCCCTACAATACAGAACCCCCCAACATTACAGACCCCCCTACATTTCAGACCCCCCTACAATACAGAACCCCCCTACATTTCAGACCAACCCTACAATACAGAAACCCCCCTACAATACAGACCCCCCCTTCAGACCCATAATGTACCTCAGATCAGTGCAGGACTGCATGTTGGGTCCCCTCCCCCTGTGTGGAAATAAAGGAGGAGGGGGAGGCGGCTTTACTCTGCTCGGCTGTGTGAGACAGCCTACCCGAGACTGATCAGATCATCAGTGCCGCGGCCACCTTGTCAGAGAGAAGGGGATCGTTGCGGGTCCCGGCCCCCTGATGTGCCGACGGGGGTCACTGTCACTCGCGTGCGGCTCCGACTTGCAGCTGAGAGTGCACTGGGGCAGTGGCATCACTAGGGTTGGTGTCACCTGGTGCGGCAAAACATGGTGTCACCCCTTCCTGTCTATCCTGCCCAGCGTACTGCAGGCAGCACACGGTCATGAGGCACACCCCCAAATGACCCCTGTAAATTAAAGTATAGGGTGGTATTGGGCCAGCTGGGGCGATATAGGGCAGGTTGGGGTAATATAGGGCAGGTTGCGGTGATATAGGGCAGGCTGGGGTGGTATAGAGCAGGTTTGGGTGGAATAGGGCAGTTTGCGGTGGTATATGGCAGGCTGGGTGGCAAAGGGCAGGTTGGGGTGATATAGGGCAGGGTGTGGTGGCATAGGGCAGGTTGGGGTGGTATAGAGCAGTTTGCGGTGGCATAGGGCAGGTTGGGGTGGTATAGAGCAGGTTGCGGTGGCATAGGGCAGGTTGCGGTGGCATAGGGCAGGCTGGGGTGGTATAGGGCAGTTTACGGTGGTATAGGGCAGGTTGTGGTGGCATAGGGCAGGTTGGGGTGGTATAGAGCAGTTTGCGGTGGCATTGGGCAGGTTGGGGTGGTATAGAGCAGTTTGCGGTGGCATAGGGCAGGTTGCGGTGGCATAGGGCAAGTTGCGGTGGCATAGGGCAGGGTGCGGTGGCATAGGGTAGGGTGCAGTGGCATAAGGCAGGTTGGGGTGGCACGTATAGGGCAGGGTGCGGTGGCATAGGGCAGGCTGGGGTGGTATGGTGCCAGGTTAGGACACTATGTAGTGACATGTGCAGCAGTGCAGTAACTTACAGCATGCCTGGAGATGAAGACACTTTGGCTGCTGTGTCCTCGTTTCTTTCTCCTTCAGCTGTGGGATCAGCCAGAGTGAACGAGTCTGTGGGAGGAGTGGAGGGGGCAGCCACACCCCCAGCTCCGCCCACCAACTCCGGCTGCCTCCGGAGACATTGGAGACGATGGGGAAGACGTGACATGCTGTCCGGCGGCCTGCGGCCATCGCGGGCCGTCGGGGCCGCCGCGGCCCACCAGGCATTAGGCCGGGTTACCCCTTTGGCCAGTCCGGGCCTGCTGCTACTCCTCCTGAGTATGGCGATACCACATGTGTGAGACTTTTACACAGCGTGGCCACACACAGAGGCCCAACAGGCAGGGAGCACCAGCAGGCATTCTAGGGGCATAAATTTCAAGTCTAATTTGACTATCTAATTATACTTTGAGGCACTGTAGTGGCATGGATGTGAACTGATGTGGCATGGATGAGCAGTGGATGTGGATGGCTGGGTATAGATGGGATGGCCGAGTATGGCTGGGTGGGTATGGCTGAGTGTGGGTGGGATGGCTGGATATGGCTGAGTATAGCTGGGTATGGCTGAGTACTGATGGATGAGTATTGCAGAGTATGGATGGATGAGTATTGCAGAGTATGGATGGATGGATGAGTATTGCAGAGTATGGATGGACGGATGAGTATGGCAGAGTATTGGCAGGGTATTGGCAGGGTATTTCAGGGTATTGCAGGATATTGCAGAGTATTGGCAGAGTATTGGCAGAGTATTGCATGGTATTTGCAGATTATTGGCAGAGTATTGGCAGAGTATTGCAGGGTATTGCAGAGTATTGCAGAGTATGGGCATAGCTGGAATGGGCATTGAGCAGCGCTGTGGGCACTACAGATCCAGCCCACAGCTCTGTTGCAAAGGATCTCTCCCACTCTTCTCTCACACTGTACCGATCGGTACAGAGAGGGGAGAGAGGAACCGGCGTGCCATGACGCCGGTTTATTTACAAGTGATCGCTCCGTCATTTGATGGAGCGATTACGTGGTAAACGGCCGCTATCTTCCAGACCCGGCGGTCATGGATATTTCCAGGAGCGCGCCCTAGGGGGCGTGCGGGAGCAAGGTTCTGGGAGGACGTCCATGGACGCCCTCCCAGAATGAGCCGATCTCGCTGTAGCCGTCTTTCGGCTATGGCCCGGTCGGCATGTGGTTAAATACCACCAAAAGAAAGCTCTATTTTTATGAAAAAAGGTTAAAACATTCCCATGGGTACAGTGTTCATGACAGTAATTGTCATTTAAAGTGTGAGCGCTCAAAGCTGAAAATTGGTCTAGGGACCAAGGAGGGGTGTTTAAGTGTCCAGTAGGCACGTGGTTAATATATTTATAAATGATATAGGGTCTGGAATTAAAAGTACCATTTCAGTCTTTGCAGGTGACACCAAGCTATGCAGTGGAATAACGTCCTTACCTCTCCAACTTATAAGCAAACCTCTATGCAACTGTATAGCAAATGAGGTTTAGTGTTGAAAAATGTAGTTGGGGGCTAAAAATATGCATGCATCATACATACTAGGGGGAGTTCAACTGGGGAAATCAATGGTGGAGAAAAATCTGGGTGTTCTGGTAGATCAGGGGTAGTGAATTATAATTCAAGGAGGTCCAGTAACTAAAAAAAAATGTCAGCCGACGTCCGAATCACAAGTCTGTGCCATGAAAGATGATTGTATGTGTCTACATTCCTTTTTTTTGGCACAAGCTACACTCTATGGTGCTTTTCTTACTATTTCCTCCACACACTCTAGTAATACTCTGTAAATAGTGTTCCCCCTTACATCAGGTGCCCCTACCAGAGTAAATAATTACATTGGGTGCCCCCTTTAGACTACACCCATTAATCAGTTGCCACGTCAGAGTATCCTCTTATATCAGGTGTCCCCATCAGAGTGCCACTTTACATCAGGTGTCCCCATCAGAGTGCCACTTTACATCAGGTATTCCCGTCAGAGTGCCCTCTTACATCAGGTTTCTTCATCAGAAGGCCTCCTTACATCTGGTGTCTCCCATCAGTGTGCCCCCTTACATCATTTGTCCCCATCAGAGTGGCACTTTATATCAGGTATTCCCGTCAGAGTGCCCTCTTACATTAGGTCCCATCATCAGAGTGCCCTTTTACATAAAGTGTCTCCATCAAATCAGGTGTGCCCATGAGAGTGCTCCTTTATATTAGGTGTGCCCATCAGAGTGCCCCTTTACATCAGGTGTCCCCATCAGTGTGCATCTTTACATCAGGTGTCCCCATCACAGTGCCACTTTATATCAGGTGTTCCCATCAGAGTGCCCCCTTACATCAGGTGTCACCATCAGAGTGCCACCTTACATCAGGTGTTCCCATCAGAGTGCCCTATACATCAGGTGTCCCCATCACATCAGGTGTCCCCATCAGAGTGCCTACTTAACATAAAGTGTGCCCATCAGCATGCCCCTTATTTTATGTTAAGGGGCACTTTGATAGGTACATTTACATTAAGGAGCATGCTAATAGCACATTTTGTTGTGCCCATCAGAATTCCCCATAACTTAAAATGTGCCTATCAGAGTGAACCTTAGCATAAAATAAGGGGCATGCTGATGGGGCAACTTACCAACCAGCCTGTGACCAACCAAATAAACCTGTCTAACAGTATGCGTTAAAAACAGGGGTTAAGTTGCACACATTTGCAAATAAATGCGTAAGCTGCAGGCCCCGCCAAGGCACCCTGTATCCTGCAGACCCTAACTTTAAATTCGGAGAGTCTCCACAGTGGGAGCACATGTATTCTGATGGATAGATGAAGGGCAGATGACTGGAGGGAGCCCAACCCTCCTAAAAAAAAACTGTTTTTCACGCATACTGTTAGACAGGTTAATTTGGTTGGTCGCAGGCTGGTTGGTAAGTTGAGCTTGGAAATTCTTTGGTTTTATTTGACATGCGTTTGTCCTTCCAGTGCTCCTTGCTGTAAAGACCAGTTATAGGTGGGGGCAGTGACCTTTTTTTGTATTGTTGACATATTGGCCAGGAAACGCACTGACATCTTTGCTGCCATTGTGCAATGTGCTGGGTGTCTAGTGTGTTCCTGCACCTTTAAGGAGGGTTGGGTTCCCTCCAGTCATCTGCCCTTCATCTATCCATCAGAATACACGTGCTCCCACTGTGGAGACTAGGGATGAGCTCGGTGTTCGAGTCGAACATAGGTTCGACTCGAACATCGGCTGTTCGCGCGTTCGGCGAACAACGAACGATTTGGGCCGTTCGTGCCAAATTCAAGTGACGCGAACGGCCTACAATACACTGCGCAATCGCAGTGTAATCCCGGCGCTGTGATTGGCCAAGCATGCACTGTGACCCTGCATGCTTGGCCAATCACAGTGCCGGCAGCGAGGAGAGCAATGATTGGCCACAGGCAGGATGCCTGTGGCCAATTATAGCTGAGGGGGTTTAGTACACGCTCCACACTATAAAAGGCTGCCAGCATGGCGGCCTTGTGTAGTGTGTTCCGGAGCAGGGAAAGTGAAGGATAGGCAGGGACAGTGTCAAATCGTGTCAAATCTATTCTTTGCTAAACCTTGTGTGTAGGGACAGAGAAGGATAGGCAGGGAGAGTGTCAGTGTCATATTCTTTGCTAAACCTTGTGTGTAGGGAGAGAGAAGGATAGGCAGGGAGAGTGTCAGTGTCATATACTTTGATAAACCTTGTGTGCAGGGAGAGATAAGGATAGGCAGGGGACAGTGTCAGTGTCATATACTTTGATAAACCTTGTGTGCAGGGAGAGAGAAGGATAGGCAGGGGACAGTGTCAGTGTCATTGTTGCTAAGCCTCCTGCACATTATACACCTGAAGTTAGCCCGTATTGCTGCTTTTTCCTGGTGTGTTACACCAACAGGATTTTGCGGCACTTACAGCGGGCGGAGTGTACCTCCTGACCATATTACACCTTAACTTAGCCTGTATTGCTGCTTTTTCCTGGTGTGTTACACCAACAGGATTTTGCGGCACTTACAGCGGGCGGAGTGTACCTCCTGACCATATTACACCTTAACTTAGCCTGTATTGCTGCTTTTTCCTGGTGTGTTACACAAACAGGATTTTGCGGCACTTACAGCGGGCGGAGTGTGCCTCCTGACCATATTACACCTTAACTTAGCCTGTATTGCTGCTTTTTCCTGGTGTGTTACACAAACAGGATTTTGCAGCACTTACAGCGGGCGGAGTGTGCCTCCTGACCATATTACACCTTAACTTAGCCTGTATTGCTGCTTTTTCCTGGTGTGTTACACCAACAGGATTTTGCGGCACTTACAGCGGGCGGAGTGTGCCTCCTGACCATATTACACCTTAACTTAGCCTGTATTGCTGCTTTTTCCTGGTGTGTTACACAAACAGGATTTTGCGGCACTTACAGCGGGCGGAGTGTGCCTCCTGACTATATTACACCTTAACTTAGCCTGTATTGCTGCTTTTTCCTGGTGTGTTACACAAACAGGATTTTGCGGCACTTACAGCGGGCGGAGTGTGCCTCCTGACCATATTACACCTTAACTTAGCCTGTATTGCTGCTTTTTCCTGATGTGTTACACAAACAGGATTTTGCGGCACTTACAGCGGGCGGAGTGTGCCTCCTGACCATATTACACCTTAACTTAGCCTGTATTGATGCTTTTTCCTGGTGTGTTACACAAACAGGATTTTGTGGCACTTACAGCGGGCGGAGTGTGCCTCCTGACCATATTACACCTTAACTTAGCCTGTATTGCTGCTTTTCCCATTTTCCTGCAGGCCATTAGAATGTCTGGAAGGCAAACAAGGAGAGGCAGACAGTCAGGAGCCCAAAAAAGAGGGCAAGCAGGCTCTGTGTCTAGAGACAACAGTGCTGGTCGTGGACGCGGTGCATCGCCATCAGCACGTGGCCATGGGACACGCTTGTCCTTCTTTTCGGCAGCTGGACGTGTTGAGCCGCATCATGCCGAAGACTTGGTAGAGTGGATGACCAAGCCCTCCTCATCCTCCTCATCCTCTCTCACCCAGGCTCAGGGTACTGGCAAAGCAGCTGCCAAAGCGTCCTCTTCCCTCGTATCAATGTCATCATCAGTCACTCCTTCCCTAGACCAACCATGTCCTCCTGAGGAGTCCCCCGAACTGTTTGAGCACAGTGTTGGGTACATGCTCCAGGAGGATGCCCAGCGTTTCGAAGGGTCTGATGATGATAGCCAGCTAGAGGAAGGCAGTAGCGTGAGAGCAGAGAGAGGGAATGCTCAAGAAGGACACCAATCTGGCAGTCATGTTCCAGCAGCTGCAGCATACTGCCAGATTGGCTCCAGTGATGAGGAGGGAGGGGATGATGAGGTCACTGACTCCACGTGGGTACCTAATAGGAGAGAGGAGGAGGAGGAGGAGGAGGATGAGGAGGAGGCACATCTCCAACGAGGCAGGATGCCCTCGGGGGGCCAGCGTAAGGGCAGCACACCGACGGAATCACACCACAGAGCTCCGCCTGTGCAGGGCACTGCCTCTGCCCGTCATTCAAAAAGTTCTTTGGTGTGGGCCTTTTTTGAGTCGAGTGCATCAGATCGCACAGCTGCTGTTTGCAACATATGTCTCAAGCGTATATCGCGTGGCCAAAACATCACCCGCTTGGGCACCACATGCTTGACCAGACATATGTTGACCTGCCATGCAGCTCGTTGGCAAGCCTACCTTAAAGACCCACACCAAAGAACAAAGCTGACCTCTTCTTGCACCGCATCAGCTGGGATCTCCAACCCCACTATACCTTCAGTCCTCTCTGAAACCTGCTCTGAGAGGAATGAAGGTGTAGAATTAGGTGTGTCACAGCCAAGTACTTGCGGGCAATCTGCTAGCAGTACACCAACGTCCGATTCTGGGCAATGTCTTGGCCTCGCTGGACAGGGCGGTCAGCGGTAAGGTGCATATTACCGCTGACTCATGGTCCAGCAGGCATGGACAGGGACGTTACCTTTCTTTCACGGCCCATTGGGTCACTCTTTTGGCAGCTGGGAAGGATGCAGGACAAGGTGCAGTAGTGTTGGAGGTTGTTCCACTGCCACGCCTCCAAAATGCTACTACTGGTTGTGACACACCTCTGTCCTCCACCCCCTCCTCTTCTTCTTCCTCCGTGGCCTCTTCCTGTGCTTTGTCCTCGGAACCAGCGGTGCTCCGTAGGCGTTCAAGGGGCTACGCAAGTACGCAGGCAAAAAGATGCCATGCCGTGCTTGCGCTGGTGTGTTTGGGGGACAGGAGCCACACTGGGGCAGAGGTTCTGTCTGCTCTGCAGGGGCAGGCCGAGAGGTGGTTGACGCCACGCCAGCTTAAGCCAGGAATGGTAGTTTGCGACAATGGCACCAACCTCCTCTCCGCTCTCCGACAGGGACAACTGACCCATGTGCCCTGTGTGGCTCACGTCCTTAACCTGGTGGTGCAGCGGTTCTTGGGCAGGTACCCGGGCTTACAGGATGTCCTGAGGCAGGCCAGGAAAGTCTGTGTGCATTTCCGCAGATCTTATAATGCCAGTGCTCGCCTGGCTGAGCTGCAAAAGGAGTTGAACCTGCCCAAGAACTGCCTTATATGTGACATGCCCACCAGGTGGAACTCAATGTTGGCCATGCTGCAGCGGCTGCACACGCAGCAGAGGGCCATCAATGAGTACCTGTGCGACTACGGCACCAGGACAGGGTCAGGGGAGCTCGTTTTTTTTTCACCACGCCAGTGGGGCATGATCAGGGATGCATGGACTGTCCTGGCACCATTTGAGGAGGCCACAAGGATGGTGAGCAGTGACAGTGCATGCATCAGTGACACTGTACCTCTTGTCCACCTGTTGGAACATACGCTGCGTGGAATAATGGACAGGGCACTTGAGGCAGAACAGAGGCAGGAAGAGGAGGACTTCCTTGCCTCTCAAGGCCCCCTTTACCCAGACAGTGTTCCTTCTGTCCCACCCATCGCACAGGAAGAAGAGGAGGAGGAGGAGGAGGATTGTGTCAGCATGGAGGTGGAGCCTGGCACTCAGCATCATCAGCAGCAGTCTTTTAGGGATGATTTACAGTCCCAAGAAACCAGTGGACTTGTACGTGGCTGGGAGGAGCTGGCTGCGGATCATGTCGTCCTTAGTGACCCAGAGGACTCCGGACTGAATTCCTCAGCTAACCTACGCTGCATGGCCTCCCTGATCCTGCAAAGTCTGCGGAAGGATCCTCGTATTCTTCGGATCAAGGAGAGGGACCATTACTGGCTGGCCACTCTCCTTGATCCACGGTACAAGGGTAAGGTTGCGGACCTTATCTTACCGTCTCAGAGGGAGCAGAGGATGAGACAACTCCGGGAGGCCTTGCAGAAAGGTCTGTGCAACGCGTTCCCAGAGACTGGGAGGTTACAAACTCCTGGTCCTGGACAACGAGTTGCTGAGGCTTCGGTCAGTCAAAGAAGGAGTGGTGGGGAAGGTGGCCGTCTGACCGAAGCGTTCACACAATTCTTTAGTCCGCAGCCCCAAGGTATGATCGGTTCCAGCAACCATCGCCAGCGTCTGATATACATGGTGCAGGAATACCTAGGGGCAAGGTCAGACTTGGACACCTTCCCCACCGAAAATCCTCTGGCTTACTGGGTCTTGAGGATGGATCACTGGCCAGAGCTTGCACAGTATGCAATTGAGCTACTGGCCTGTCCTGTATCCAGCGTTCTTTCAGAACGCACATTCAGTGCTGCTGGAGGATTTGTCATGGATCACAGGGTGCGCCTGTCCACCGACTCTGTTGATCGGCTGACCTTCATAAAGATGAACCAGTCTTGGATCACCACCAGCTACCAAACACCTGAAGCTGATATAACAGACTAATTTATTTTCAAATGTCACATCCCTTCAAGACTGATGCTGATGCTGAGAGACTGTCCTGTTATGTTGACTGACTATCCTGCTCCTCCTCAATGATCCGATTGACGATGATAGCTTGGAAGAACATTTTTGTTTCTGGGTGCCGCCACCAGTGGCTAAGGCCCAATTTTTCAGCCACTGTTTAACAGGGGTGTGTTATTACAATTTTTTATGCAATGCTTTGCAGCAGGGCTCATTCCTGCACTCCAACTAGAGTATCTGGGAGTGGTTGCAGTGTCGTGGCACCAGCACCAGTGGCTAAGGCCCAATTTTTCAGCCCCTGTTTAACAGGGGCGTGTAATTACAATTTTTGATGCAATACTTTGCAACAGGGCTCATTGCTGTGCTCCAAGTACAGTATCTGTGAGGGGTTGCAGTGTTGTGGCACCAGTGCCTAAGGCTCAATTTTTCTGCCTCTGTTTAACAGGGGGATGTAATTACAATTCTTGATCTAATAATTCACAGCAGGGCCCATTCCTGCGCCCACCAAGACTAACTGTGAGGCCTTACAGTGTTGTGTCAACACCACCACCACCACCACCACCAAAGGCCCAATTTTTCTGCCCCTGTTCAACAGGGGCATGCAATTACAATTCTTGATCTAATAATTCACAGCAGGGCCCATTCATGCGCCCACCAAGAGTAACTGTGAGGGCTCACAGTGTTGTGGCAACACCAACATGTAAGGGGCAAATTTCAGCTGAGTATATACGGCAGGCCCCTACTTTCAAACATCCAACTTACAAACGACTCCTCCTTGCAAACGGAAGGATACAACAGGAAGTGAGAGGAAATCTACCCCTAGGAAGGCAAATTCTCTCCTGTAAGAGTTAATATGGGAAAAAAAGTGTCTCCTCTCCACTGATTCTTTATCACCAATTCTTGTTTCAATAAAAAAAACAAATTTTCAAAAAACATTTGTCATTAGGACGGAAAGTGAGGTGAACTGTTCTGAAAAGGTGCACACTGCACAGACAGCAAAACAAATGTTACAGGGGTGATAACCCTTCCCTATGTTTTCCAAAAAGCTTAAAAATAGATTTTTGGGCTGAAGCTACACTTAAACAATGTACCTGTTCAAAATACAAACAGATTCTACATAAGAACAAACCTACAGTCCCTGTCTTGTATGCACCGCCTGTATACGGCTGTTCAGAGTATATAGGGCCTTTTTTATTTTGTGTGCGGGGTTCCCCTTAATATCCATACAAGACCCAAAGGGGCTGGTAATGGGCTGGGGTGGGGGGGGGGTGTGTGATGGGGTAGCTATGCCATTTTTCTTAAAGATTTTCATCCATATTACCGGGACCAGACATTACATTAAAGCCGCAAGCAGTTTTAAATGGCTTTTTTTCCTTTAGAAATGTAATTTTGTGCAGGGACAGTTCTAAACACGGGAAACACGTGGCACTTCACAGGCATACTTTAGACACCCCCCAGGTACGATATTTAAAGGAATATTTGACTTTTTTTTTCACTTTATGCATCATTAACCACTTAAGCCCCGGACCATTTGGTAGCTAAAGGACCAGAGGTGAATTCAGAATTTTGCATTGCGCTGCTTTAACTGTAAATTGTGCGGACATGCAATGTTGTACCCAAACGAAATTTGCGTCCTTTTCTTCCCACAAATAGAGCTTTCCTTTAATGGTATTTGATTGCCTCTGCGATTTTTTTTTTTTGCGATATAAACGGAAAAAGACCGAAAATTTGGAAAAAAAAATAGGATTTTTATAACAGCTTACCTGTAAAATCCTTTTCTTGGAGTACATCACGGGACACAGAGCGACATAGTCATTACTAATGGGTTATATAGATACCGTCAGGTGCTGGCACTGGCAACTTCCAAAACCGGAAGTACCCTCCCCTATATAAGCCCCTCCCATCCGGGAGCACCTCAGTTTTGTAGCAAAGCAATAAGTGTCCCTAAAGAGGGGCGGGAGCTCTGTGTCCCGTGATGTACTCCAAGAAAAGGATTTTACAGGTAAGCTGTTATAAAAATCCTATTTTCTTTCTCGTACATCACGGGACACAGAGCGACATAGTCATTACTAATGGGATGTCCTAAAGCAATGCCAAATGAGGGGGGGGATACACCATATATAAGCTGAGCGCTATCAGACATAAGGATCTTTTGCGGCCTGCAACACACTGCGCCCAAAGGCGACATCCTCCTGACTTCTAACGTCCACCTGGTAGAACCTAGTAAACGTGTGAACTGAGGACCATGTTGCGGCCTTACAGATTTGAGCCAGGGAGGCCTGGTGATGCACTGCCCATGAAGTTCCAACTGCTCTCGTGGAGTGCGCTCTAACTTTGAACGGAGGCGGTCTCCTTCTCAAGCCATAAGCTTGCATAATGACCTGTCGAATCCACTTGGCTAAAGTAGATTTTGACGCTGCCTGACCCTTTCTGGGGCCTTCCGGCAGAATAAACAAAGTATCCGTTCTGCGAATCTGAGCAGTGGCCTTTAGATAAGCTTTAACTGCTCTTACTACATCCAAAGAATGCAATAACTTTTCCTCTACCGAAGTAGGTTTGGGGAAAAAAGAAGGAAGAACCACATCTTGGTTCAAATGAAACCTCAATACCACCTTAGGAAGAAAGGCTGGATGAGGACGTAACACTACTCTGTCCTTATGGATAACCAGATATGGCTCCTTACAGGACATAGCTGCTAATTCCGATACTCTTTTAGCCGAACAATTGGCTACTAGAAAAATCAATTTCCTGGTGAGAAGCACCAAGGAAATATACTGTAATGGTTCAAATGGTTGTTTCTGTAGAACCGACAGAACCAAGTTTAGATCCCATGGACATATGGGAATATTAACCGGAGGACTAATACGCATCACTCCTTGTATAAAGGCTTTGACTAGTGAATGCGAAGCCAAGGGCCTTTGAAAAAATATTGACAAGGCCGAAATCTGACCCTTGATAGTACTCAAGGCAAGCTTCCTATCTACAGCCCACTGTAGGAAGTCCAGAATCCTACCTATTACGTACTTATGTGGATGCCATTTCCTGGCCTCACACCACGCGATGTACGCCTTCCAGATTCTATAGTAGATCTGCCTGGATACCGGCTTCCTGGCATTGATCATGGTAGATACCACAGCATTAGAGAGCCCTCTCTTTTTTAGAATGTGGGCTTCAATAGCCAGGCCGTCAAACCTAGGGCTGGTAAGGAAGGGTGGTATATCGGTCCTTGCGAAAGCAGGTCCGGACGACGTGGGAGAGTCCAAGGACTCCCCACTGAAATTTTACAATCTCCGCGTACCACGCTCTTCGGGGCCACGCTGGAGCCACCAGAATCACTGGTTCCTTTTCTACCCTGATTCTGCGGAGTCATCGAGGTAACCATTGTGGCGGTGTGAATGCATATATCAGCTTGAACTGATCCCAAGGGAACACTAGGGCATCCGAGCCGCAAGCTAGGGGATCCCTTGTCCGAGAGACAAACCTGTCCCCCTTTGCGTTGAATCTGGATGCTAGAAGATCTACATCCGATGTTCCCCACCGCTGACATATTGTCCAGAAAACCTCGGGGTGAAGGGACCCTTCCTCTGGGCCTAATTGCTGGCGACTTAGAAAGTCCGCCTTCCAATTCTCCACTCCTGGAATGAATACCGCAGATATGGCTGGGACATATTTTTCTGCCCATTTCAGGATGTAATTTACTTCCCTCTGGGCTGCACGACTCCTGGTGCCCCCCTGATGATTGATATATGCCACTGCTGTGGCATTGTCTGATTGAATTCTGACAGGGGACCCTTGGAGTTTGGATGTCCATGCTACTAGGGCATACCGGGCTGCTCGTATCTCTAAGAGATTGATGGGCAGGGCCTTTTCTGCATCCGACCATCTGCCCTGGAGAGACTATTGCTCCAGTACTGCTCCCCAGCCTATAAGGCTGGCATCTGTAGTGACCACCTTCCAAGAAATAGGACTGAAGGATTTCCTTTTTTCCAGATTCTGGGGAACCAACCACCAACGGAGGCTCTTGCGAACGGAAGGGGACAAGGACATTGTAAGTCTAGGGCCTGAACCTTTTTTGTTCCAGGCTGACAGTATGGCCCCTTGCAAATTCCTTGAATGGAATTGACCGTAGGGTACTGCTTCGAATGATGCCACCATTTTTCCCAGCAGCCTCATATACAGGCGTATGGACGGCTGTCTTTTTTGTACCCACTAAGTGGATCAAATCTTTCAAAGACAACACCTTTCCTCGAGGCAAGAATATTTTTCTCTGGCCTGAATCCAACCTTAGCCCCAAGTATTCCAGACTTTTGACTGGTTTTTAGGGCTGACTTGTCTCGGTTGATAATCCAACCGTGAGATTCCAGATACTTGATTGTCTTGTGAACGACCACGTCTAGTTTTTTTCACTGAGTGGTCTATCAGCAATAAGTCATCCAGATATGCCATTATCATTACACCTTGTGTTCTTAGATTGGCCAATAAAGGGCCAGAATTTTTGTAAACACTCGTGGTGCTGTGGCCAAACCGAAGGGTAAGGCTCTGAACTGAAAATGGCGCCCTTCTACTGCAAAGCGTAGAAATTTTTGGTGGACTGGAAAGATGGGAATGTGCAAATAAGCATCTTTGATGTCGATCGCGGCTAACCAATCCTCCCCTTGTAGGGCAGTGGCCACCGATTGGATCGACTCCATTGGAAAGTCCTGATATACAGGAATTTGTATAGCCCTTTTAGAATTAATATGGGCCTCCCGTCCGCGTTTGCTTCGGGACTGTAAAGAGGTTTGAGTAAAACCCGAACCCTCATTCTTCCAGGGGAACCTCCATAATTACTCCTTGGAGCAATAGTTGTTCTAGTGCCAACAGGAGGGACTCTCTCTTCCGGGGATCCCTTGGCACGTTTGACCTCAAAAATGGGAAGGAGGAGAGTCTTTTAACTCCAAACTGTATCCCAAACCTACTGCGGAGAGCACCTATCTGTCTTGATCGTGTCCCGCCAGGTCTCTAGCGAACAACTGGAGTCCTCCCCCCACCCGACTGAGTGGGGGCTTCAATGAATTTAACTTTGGGGAAGGTTTTGTACCTCCCCTGACCCAGGGTTTCTCATTACCCTGCTACTGTCCCTGTTTTTTACCCCCGGGATTTGACCGAGGAGGCCGTCGGAACTGTTACACAGCCGATGCCCCAGGGACTGGAGAAGCAGGCCTCTCAAAGAGGGACCTCTAACTCTGTTTTTAACCGGCAAGAGCGTATTTTTACCGCTGGAAATTTTCTGGATATATTTGTCCAGGTTTTCCCTGAATAAGCGTTCACCATGAAACGGGACGCTAACCAGCCATTCTTTACAGGGAGCTTCAGCAGACCAGTTTTTGAGCCATAGGAGCCTACGCATATGTACTATAGACAGCGTAAGGCGGGAGGCCTGATGGACTGAATCCTCTATGGCGTCAACCGCAAAGCCTAAGGCTCTAGGTAGATCAGCTAGGGCAAAGCCTGCTGATCTGTCAAGTCCCTCAAGACCTGTTTCAACTGATCCTTCACTGCTTAGCAGACCCCAATAGCTGCTACTGCTGGTTGTATCACCAAGCAGATTTTCATAAGGACTCCAATCTTTTATCTATTGGGTTCTTGAACATTTGGACATTATCCACTGGACATGTCAGTGATTTATACATACAAGAGATGGCTGCGTCCACTGTAGGGACCTTCCATTTTTTTTTTTTTGATGAACTTATCCTCCATGGGATAGACCACCGGAAATCTCTTGGGGGAATAAATATTTTCTCAGGACGTTCCCAATCCTGGTAAATGAGCCCTTTCAGTAAAGGGTGAAGTGGAAAAGAACACACAGTCTGGGGGCTTCCAGCGACCCCAACGAGGATACAGTAGTGGTTGATGGTTCCGCAAGGTGCATTTTTAAATGCTGATCGGACCATGTTAGTCAGAGACTGAACCCATAATCTTTCAGCTTGAGATGCTGAGAAAAGGTTCCCCCACTGTTGATTCCTCTATAACAGAATCAACCTCATCCTGATCCCCTTCAGGCAGGTCGATCCCTGTATGGGACTGTTGCTCTGCTAACAGGCACTCTGAAGGAGGAGACGGAGATCGGGCGTGCTTTCCCTGACAGGGAGGCAGCCTCTCTAATCCTCCCAGAGCTGAGGAAAAAACCTCCTCTGTTACATACACAGGAGCAGGTGAACTGAGGACAGCCACAGTACCAAGTACCCCTGCGGGGTCTCTACGGTCACTTACCTCTGAACTTCAGGGGAGACTGGTGCAGCAGAAGTATGCCCAAGATCCTCCGAGCCCGATGAGACCCCCTTCGCTTCCTGGAAGATTCAGTTCCGGAGCTTCTGGACGGCATATTCCTAAGCCTAAAGCTGAGGTATTCCAGCCGTAATACACCACTTTTACTGAGAATAGTCTAGCACAATTGCTGCTATATCACAGTTGGTGTCTACTAATGTGCCTTTCTAGGGGATGCCTGTATCAACCGCTTGCTGTATGCCTTTAAATGTTGCCAGCTCTGTCTCTGTACTTCATAGCCAGCTCACTACAATATTGTGGTTTTTTTAAACTGCTGGGACGCCCGCACATGTGCAGAAGCGCTGCGGCGCGCACAGAGCGTCATCCCCCAGGCTCCGCCCCCTTTCCCGGCTCACCTCTATATATAGAGGCGCGTGCACGCGCACGCGCGCGGCCACGTGCGCCTTCGGCGCTAATTTCAAAATATGGTAACAAGGGACAGGAGCCAGGGCCCCTCTTTGCCGCAGGCCGGGGGATGGACGAGCACTGCAACATGGCAGAGGAAGCAGTTTCCTATAAGAGAACTCACCATCTGCCTGGACTTTGCTCTGCTGAGAAGAAGCTAGTCCACATGACAAGAAAACATTCCACAGCGGCCTCTAGTGGACAAACACAGGTACCGCAGTCTAATATATTAAATATATATATAAAAACATATTTTTTTTTTTTTTCTTGACCACCATTAAAAATTATTACATTTTTTTAGTAGTTACAGGCATGCACAGAATTTTGCGGGAATACCATTAGGTAACAGACAGAAAGACAAATTAGGCTTGGGGGTCCCCCAATAGAACCAAGTTCCTGGGAGCCCCCACTTACCTGTTCCCCGCCGCAGGACTTTGTTTGGTCCACAAAAGCCCAAACTTCACCTATCACGGCAGGCATTGTAATCAAACCTTCAGAGACCGGGTTCCCAAGGATTCCACTCCCCTGGACCTGTATAGCACCCTGCACAGAAAACATCTTGGTTGTGGGTATGACCAGAGCTCTGGATCCCAGGGTCCAGCTCTCCTAAGAGAAGCATTACAGGCAAAACCTTGCTCTTCTCTGCAAGGCCCGGGTACCGACCGTTTAGCTATGAAGCTTTTTTGGTCGGATCCGGAATAGCTTACTGAGGCCCAAAAGAACCTGTACGCAAGCTCAGTGAAAAACACATGTTTCTTCTTGGCCAACACCTTAGACACTGGCAAAAAACTGAGGTGCTCCCGGATGGGAGGGGCTTATATAGGGGAGGGTACTTCCGGTTTTGGAAGTTGCCAGTGCCAGCACCTGACGATATCTATATAACCCATTAGTAATGACTATGTCGCTCTGTGTCCCGTGATGTACGAGAAAGAAATGATATTTTCTACTTTTTGTTATAAGAAAAATTGAATAAACTCAATTTTAGTCATACATTTAGGCCAAAATGTATTCAGCCACATGTTTTTAGTAAAAAAAATGTCAATAAGCGTATATTTATTGGTTTGCGCAAAAGTTATAGAGTTTACAAACTAGGGTACATTTTCTGAAATTTACACAGCTTTAAATTTATGACTGCCTATCTCATTTCTTGAGGTGCTAAAATGACAGGGCAGTACAAAACCCCCCCAAATGACCCCATTTTGGAAAGTAGACACCCCAAGGAAATTGCTGAGAGGCATGTTGAGCCCATTGAATTTTTTTTTTTTTGTCTTAAGTGATTGAATGATGACAAAAAAAAAAATTACAAAAAGTTGTCACTAAATGATATATTGCTCACACATGCCATGATTATATGTGGAATTGCACCCCAAAATACATTTTGCTGCTTCTCCTGAGTACGGGGATACCACATGTGTGGGACTTTTTGGGAGCCTAGCCGTGTACGGGACCCCGGAAACCAAGCACCGCCTTCAGGATTTCTAAGGGCGCAAATTTTTGATTTCACTCCTCACTACCTTTCACAGTTTCGAAGGCCATAAAATGCCAAAATAGCACAAAACCCCCCCAAATGACCCCATTTTAGAAAGTAGACACCCCAAGGAAATTACTGAGAGGCCTGTTGAGCCCATTGAATATATTTGTTTTTGTCCCAAGTGATTGAATAATGACAAAAAAAAAAAATTACAAAAAGTTGTCACTAAATGATATATTGCTCACACATGCCATGGTTATATGTGGAATTACACCCCAAAATAAATTTTTCTGCTTCTCCTGAGTACGGTGATACCACATGTGTGGGACTTTTTAGGAGCCTAGCCGCGTACGGGATCCCGAAAACCAAGCACCGCCTTCAGGATTTCTAGGCACAAATTTTTGATTTCACTCCTCACTACCTATCACAGTTTCGAAGGCCATAAAATGCCAAAATAGCACAAAACCCCCCCAAATGACCCCATTTTGGAATATAGACACCCCAAGCTATTTGCTGAGAGGCATGGCGAGTATTTTACAGCTCTCATTTGTTTTTGAAAATGAAGAAAGAAAATATATACATATATATATATTTTTTTTCAATTTTCAAAACTTTGTGACAAAAAGCGAGATCTGCAAAATACTCACAATACCTCTCAGCAAATAGCTTGGGGTGGCTACTTTCCAAAATGGGGTCATTTGGGGGGGTTTTGTGCCATCTGGGCATTCCATGGCCTCCGAAACTGTGATAGGCAGTGAGAAGTGAAATCAAAAATTTACACCCTTAGAAAGCCTGAAGGCTGTGCTTGGTTTTTGGGGTCCCGTACGCGGCTAGGCTCCCAAAAAGTCTCACACATGTGGTATCCCCGTACTCAGGAGAAGCAACAGAATGTATTTTGGGGTGTAATTCCACATATGCCCATGGCATGTTTGAGCAATATATCATTTAGTGACAACTTTGTGCAAAAAAAAAAAAAAAATTGTTGTTTTTCCGCAACTTGTGTCAACATATAAAATATTCCATGGACTCGACATGCCTCTCAGTATATAGCTTGGGGTGTCTACTTTCCAAAATGGGGTCATTTGGGGGGGGGGTTTTGAACTGTTCTGGCATTTTATACACAACATTAGGAAGCTTACATTCACTCTTCTAACCACTTGAAGACAAAGCCCTTTTTGACACTTTTACATGAAAACATTTTTTTTTTGCAAGAAAATTATGTTGAACCCCCAAACATTATATATATTTTTAAAGCAAAGGCCCTACAGATTAAAATGGTGGGTGTTGCATTTTTTTTTCTACACAGTATTTGCGCAGCGATTTTTCAAACGCATTTTTTCAGGTTAAAAAATACACTTTTTTTAATTTTAATGCACTAAAACACACTATATTGCCCAAATGTTTGATGAAATAAAAAAGATGATCTTAGGCCGAGTACATAGATACCAAACACGACATGCTTTAAAATTTCGCACAAACGCGCATTGGCGACAAACTACATTCATTTTTAAAAGCCTTTAAAAGCCTTTACAGGTTACCCCAGTAGATTTACAGAGGAGGTCTACTGCTAAAATGACTGCCCTCGATCTGACCTTCGTGGTGATACCTCACATGCATGGTGCAATTGCTGTTTACATATGATGCCAGACCGACGCTTGCGTTCGCCATTGGGCAAGAGCAGGGCAGGACAGGGGTGCTTTTTTTTTTTTTTTTTTTTTTATTATTAATTTTGCTTTTTTATTTTATTTTTAAATTGTTCCTTCCAAGTATTTTTTTTTTAATCATTTTTATTGTTATCTCACGGAATGTAAATATCCCCTATGATAGCAATAGGTAGTGACAGGTACTCTTTTTTTGAAAAAACTGGGGTCTTCTAGACCCTAGATTTTTCCTCTGCCCTCAAAGCATCTGACCACACCAAGATCGGTGTGATAAAATGCTTTCCCAATTTCCCAATGGCGCTTTTTATATCCAGGGGGGGGGGGCATTCCCTCCCACTGCTTGTAAAAGCAGTCCAGGGGCTAATTAGCCGCTAGGATTGCTTTTACATGAAAGCCGGCCGCAGGCTGAAAAGAATGATACCAAGATGATACCTAAACCCGCAGGCATCATTCTGGTATAAACATTCAAAGTCCAGCAACATACCAGTACGTTGCTGGTCCTTGTTGGACATGTATTGCAATCTTTTTTTTTCATGCAGCCAGTTGGCTGAACGAAAAAAGAGATTGATCGGTGGGTATGCCCACCATTAGAATACCGCCCTTCACCCACCCACTTCCAATGATAGGCATACACGCACCATTTATATATGCCGAAGCATGGGGGCATCCTCCCGCAAAAAAGTTATGCCGTACACACATGGTCGGACTTTTCCACGGGCAAGCCTCCGTCGGAATTTCGACCGTATGTACGCGGCATTAGGAGCAAAATCGCTCCTCCGCTCCTGCTGCCCCAATGCTTCGGCATATATGGTTTTTTTATTTAACTGTGGTGGTGAAATCACCTCCTACAGCACTGGAGTCGCAGGGATCAGGCCTGTCTCTGCGAACGCTGCAGTTATGTGTGTTTTTGTTTTGTAAGTGACAGTGATCGATCGATACTGCACTTGGGTGGCCTGGGCTGGACGGAGGGGCAAAACGCAGGTGCCAGCAGGTATCTGGGCTGATCCCGCTAACACTGCATTTTTGGGAACCCTAAACTGCTGGGGACGCTAGTATAGATCTGATCAGATCAGATATTGATCTGTTCAGATACTATACCACTAAGGGGGGTGTATGCTTCACGCGTGGGTGTTAGCGTTACTGGCACTAACCTGACGCTGCCTGGGGTGTGACGCAGACCCTCTCTGACGCTAAAACCTAATTGATATCACCCGCCGGGCGATCAGGGGGTTAAACCTTTATTGGGTTATATACGGCGGGTGCCCTGACACTATAAAAAGCAAACTAACTAACCAGCGTCACCCGTAACACTTATATGGTGATCACTGGTGAAAGGGTTAACTAGGGGCAATCAGGGGGTTAAAACCTTTATTAGATAATATATTGGGGTACCTGACGCTATAAAAACCTGCGGCGAACCTAAAAAAAAAATACTGGCTACCGATCTGCATCACCGACACTAAGACAGCGTTTAGAAAAACGATCGCTTAGCGACAGTGGTGATAGGGGGTGAAAGGGTTACCTGGGGGGCGATCAAGGGGGTTAAACCTTTATTAGATAATATATTGGGGTACCTGACGCTATAAAAACCTGCGGCGAACCTAAAAAAATTTACCAGCTACCGATCTGCATCACCGACACTAAGACAGCGTTTAGAAAAACGATCGCTTAGCGACAGTGGTGATAGGGGGTGAAAGGGTTACCTGGGGGGCGATCAAGGGGGTTAAACCTTTATTAGATAATATATTGGGGTACCTGACGCTATAAAAACATGCTGCGAACCTAAAAAAAATTACTGGCTACCGATCTGCATCACCGACACTAAGACAGCGTTTAGAAAAACGATCGCTTAGCGACAGTGGTGATAGGGGGTGAAAGGGTTACCTGGGGGGTGATCAAGGGGGTTAAACCTTTATTAGATAATATATTGGGGTACCTGACGCTATAAAAACCTGCGGCGAACCTAAAAAAAATTACCGGCTACCGATCTGCATCACCGACACTAAGACAGCGTTTAGAAAAACGATCGCTTAGCGACAGTGGTGATAGGGGGTGAAAGGGTTACCTGGGGGGCGATCAAGGGGGTTAAACCTTTATTAGATAATATATTGGGGTACCTGACGCTATAAAAACATGCAGCGAACCTAAAAAAAATTACTGGCTGCCGATCGGCATCACTGACGCTAAGACAGCGATCAGAAAAATGATCGCTTAGCGACAGTGGTGATAGGGGGTGAAAGGGTTATCTGGGGGGTGATCAGGGGGTTAAACCTTTATTAGGGGGGGTTAGGGGGCTACACTGGACCTAAAACTGAATGTACTGACACTTTTACAGTCACAAATGTCACTGATTGCAGTGATCAGTAAATAAATGGTCACTGCAATCAGTGACACTGTGACTGGGGGCTGGGGGGGTGATCTGGGGGGTGATCTGGGGGTGTCTGGGGGGCCTGGGGGGCGATTTATGTCCCTATGTGTCCTGGTGTCAGTGTAGTGTTGTGTGCACTGACCTGATGTCTTCTCTTGTACGGCGCTCGGTATATGTGAGCACCGCACCAGAGATGACATCACTGCCTCCTGCTTCCTCTGCCTGACACAGACAGAGGGGGCATTTCCAATCGCCGGGAGCGATTGTGAGGGGTGGCCGGAAACGAATGGCTGCCCCCTCATCCCGGAACGCTCCCGGACACTTAGCCACCGCTCACTGTATAGGAGGGGGGTCCGATTGGACCCCCCAACTATACAAAGGCAATCACGTATGCTCTACGTGATTGTGCCTGTCGGTGCCATTCTGCCGACGTATATATACAGTGAGCGGTCGTTAAGTGGTTAAAATGACTGCTCCAGAAAAACGGCCGTTTTTAAAACTTCTTTTTGCATTGATACATGTCCCCTGGTGGAGAACCCGGGTTCCCAAAGGCTTTTTAGGACAATAACATGCATAATAGTCGTTATAATTAGCACTTTAGATTTCGAACGTTCGCATCCATTGTATTTAATAGGGTTCTAAAGTTCGTGCGAACTTTCGGTCCGTTCGCGGGTTCTGGTGCGAACCGAACCCGGGGGTGTTCGGCTCATCACTAGTGGAGACTCTCCAAATTTAGAGTTAGGGTCTGCAGGATACAGGGTGCCTTGTCGGGGACCTGCAGCTTACGCATGTATTTTCAAATGTGTACAACTAAACCCCTGTTTTTAACGCATACTGTTAGACAGGTTAATTTGGTTGGTCGCAGGCTGGTTAGTAAGTTGAGTTGGAAATTCTTTGGGTTTATTTGACATACGTTTGTCCTTCCAGTGCTCCTTGCTGTAAAGACCAATTATAGGTGGGGGCAGTGACCTTTTTTTGCACTTTTACTCCCTTCCTGCCCAGGACAATTTTCAGCTTTCAGCACTATTGCTCTTCGAATTACAATTGTGTGGTCATGCGACACTGTACCCAAACTAAATTTTTATCTTTTTGTTCACACAACTAGAGCTTTCTTTTGGTGGTATTTATTCACCACTGGGTTTTTTATTTTTTGCTAAATTAACAAAAAAAGGACTGAAATAGTTTGTTTTTGTTTTTAAATGCATTTTTCTTCAGTTCGGTTATATTATTTTGCAAATAAATAACTGTTCTTCAAAAATTTAGTCCAAAATATATTCTGCTACATTTCTTTGGTGAAAATAACCCAAATCAGTGTATATTATTTAATCTATAGGAAAATTATAGCGTCGACAAACTATGGTATATATCTGAAAATTGATAAATCCTGATGTACTGAAGGCCTATCTCATTTCTTGAGGCCCTAACATGCCAGGACAGTAGAAATACCCCCCCCCCCCCCAGGTGACCCCTTTTTGGAAAGTAGACAGTCCAAGGTATTTAGTAAAAGTCACGGTGGGTTTTTTGAAGTTGTATTTTCTAAATTTTTTATTTATTGTTTACATAATGTGGCAATGATCAGGGACACTGACTGGTGACAGAACGAGAAAAAATAAGTTATAATTAAAAAAAAAAAAATGTTACTACTTTTTTTCTTTTTCTTTTCTTTTTTTTCTTTTTTCAACACTCTGTGACCAGAGTCACAATAATAATGTTACAATTTTTTAATATTATGTTTGCTTATAGCAGTGAATTACATTGCTAGAAGCAAGCATTTTACTAAATAAAACCATATTCAGTTTGTTTTGTTGTGATTAGCTGTGATTGGTCAAAGCTAAATCACATGGTACATATGGGCTGTGATTGGCCCTGCCTGTACCATGTGATCAAGTTGACCAATCACAGCTAGCAAACACAATTGTACACAATGGATGACATAAAAGGAAGCCATCCATTGTGTACAACTGTCATGTACCTGCTGTGATTGGTCACGGTGGTCACATGGTACCGGCAGCGAGCCGGTACACTGATCAGTCTTCAGCTGTGTCCCATGTCATGTGACGTCCAGTTAGGATGGGAAAGCATGGCTGTAATTCTGCTATAGGCTGGGCTGGAAGGTGCTAACATTATATTGCTGACTTTGATATATATATATATATATATATATATATATATATACACACACACAGGGCCGGACTGGGAATAAAATCCAGCCCTGGAAAAAAATTCATACCAGCCCCACAGCATTATTATACCAGCGTAACAGCATAGCGTCATTATTTTCTTGTTCATGAAAGGGAAAACCATAAATTTTAAAGTACATTTGAACAGTGTATTATATATAGATAAGACAGATATGAAAGCACATAGGGCTTTATATATATATATATATATATATATATATATATATATATATATATATATAAACAAATTCCAGTTAAAAGTGGTCAATCATCAAGGGGGAACCCAGGAACTCAGAACGTGGGGGGAAGGACCACCTTCCGCAGAAACTATACACTAAGGTAAGGGGGGGTGGGTTACTGATATAAGGGGGGAAATCTTTATATCAGTGCCCCCTTACATTATCGTATTCACTCCCCCCTTACATCAGTGAACCCCCTCAGACTGGCCTAGTGGTGCTGTCACTGACCTCCTCTCAGGTGCACCATGCAGGGCTCAGTCATTCGGCTCCAGCTTGGTGGCTCTGGTTTTATCCTATATAGTCTCCTCTCCACAGTCCACATACATCTGACTTCTCCCATTACCCCCATCCCGGCAGTGCTCCCACTCTTGACTCCTCTCCAGACTCCCTCAGAGATGGCAGACATGATACAGGAGATGGTCAGTGGCTGCAGACATGATACAAGAGCTCAATGCAGCCTCACCAGTGCCCATCAAATGTAGTCTCATCAGTGTCAATCAAATGCAGCCTCACTGTGCCCATCAATGCAGCCTCACTGTGCCCACCAATGCAGCCTCACTGTGCCCACCATTGCAGCCTCACTGTGCCCATCAAATGCAGCCTTACTGTGCTCATCAAATGCAGCCTCACTGTGCTCATCAAATGCAGCCTCACTGTGCTCATCAATGCAGCCTCACTGTGCTCATCAATGCTGCCTCACTGTGCCCACCATTGCAGCCTCACTGTGCCCACCATTGCAGCCTCACTGTGCCCATCATTGCAGCCTCACTGTGCCCATCAATGCAGCATCACTGTGCCCATCAAATGCAGCTTTACTGTACCTTTGAAGGCAGTCTCACTGTGCCCATTAATGCAGCCTCTCCTATGCCCCGTGTCCCAGTCTGCAGTCCCTGTCTATGGGAAGGTGTGTTGTAGATGCTTGGTACAGTACCTTCCATGCCAGCAGGATATCCATGATCGCCATCAGCAGGCAGGGTCTGTTCTCATTTTGGATGGGGACAGTGCTCCTTCCAGAGGATCTGTTTACTGTGAGATGGAGTGGTCCCTGGCCACCTGTACCTTCAGCCATCCTCATTTTCCAGCCCCAGTCAGCCTGTCCTCTGGTCCTGGGGAAGTGAGAGCACTGGGTGGGAGCTGGAGAGAAGGGGGAGCGGAGAGCACTGGCGGGGTTGGAGAGCACATGGGTGGGGGCGGCAAAGAGCAAGGGGGAGTGGAGATCACAGGGGTGGAGAGCGGAGAACGCTGGGGGAGGGAGCTTGAGAGAACTGGGGGGAGCCAAAAAGAACAGAGGTGGAGAGCACGGGTGGATGAGAGGGGGGATGGAGAGCACTGAGGGGGCTAAGAGTGTGGGAGGTAAAGAGCACTGGGGTGGATCTTGAGAGCACTGGTGGGGATGAAAGAACAGGGGAGTAGAGCACGGGGGCTGGATAGCACTGGGCGGTACAAAGAGCAGGGGGGAGTGGGGAGCACTGGGGGGTGGAGAGCAATGGGGGGAGCTTGAGAGCACTAGTGTGGGCCAGAAAAAACAGGGGTGGAAAGTACGGGGGGCTGGAGAGCACTATGGGCGGCAGAGAGCACTGGTGGAGAAGGAGAGCACATTGGTAGGGGCAAAAAGAACAGGGGTGGGGAGCACGGGGGGCTGGAGAGCACTGGAGTGGGGGCTGGAGAGTGATGGGGAGAGCTGGAGAGCACTGGGGGGGGAGAAAGAACAGGGGTGGGGAGCACGGGGGGCTGGAGAGCACTATGGGGGCGGAGAGCACTGGCGGCGTTGGAGAGCACATGGGTGTGGGCAAAATGCAGGGGGAGCGGAGAGAGCACTGGCGGGGTTGGAGAGCACGTGGGTGGGGGCAAAATGCAGGGGGGAGTGGAGAGCACTGGGGGGTGGAGAGCAATGGGGGCAGCTTGAGAGCACTAGTGGGGGCCAGAAAAAACAGGGGTGGAAAGTACGGGGGGCTGGAGAGCACTATGGGGGGCAGAGAGCACTGGTGGGGTTGGAAACCACATGGGTGGGGGCAAAAAGAACAGGGGTGGGGAGCACGGGGGGCTGGAGAGCACTGGGGTGGGGGCTGGAGAGTGATGTGGAGAGCTGGAGAGTACTGGAGGGGAGAAAGAACAGGGGTGGGGAGCACGGGGTGCTGGAGAGCACTATGGGGGCGGAGAGCACTGGTGGGGTTGGAGAGCACATGGGTGGGGGCAAAATGCAGGGGGAGTGGAGAGAGCACTGGCGGGGTTGGAGAGGGGTGCAGGGGGGAGTGGAGACACCACAGGGGTGGGGAGCGGAGAGTACTGGGGGGGAGCTTAAGAGCACTGGAGGGGGAACCAAAAAAAACAGGGGTGGAGAGCATGGGGGGGCTGGAGAGCGATGGGTGGAGCTTGAGAGCACTGGGGGGGGGCCAGAAAGAACAAAATTGGGGAGCACGGGGGGGGGGATGGAGAGCACTGTGGGGGGCGGAGAGCACTGGGGTGGGGGCTGGGGAGTGATGGGGAGAGCTGGAGAGCACTGGGGGGAGAAAGAACAGGGTGGAGAGCACTGGGGGGAGAAAGAACAGGGTTGGGGAGCACGGGGGGCTGGAGAGCACCGTGGGAGGCGGAGAGCACTGGGGTGGGAGCTGGGGAGTGATGGGGAGAGCTGGAGAGCACTGGGGGGGAGAAAGAACAGGGTTGGAGGGCACTGGGGGGGGGAGAAAGAACAGGGGTGGGGAGCACTGGGGTGGGGGCTGGGGAGTGATGGGGAAAGCTGGAGAGCACTGGAGGAGAAAGAACAGGGTTGGAGAGCACTGGGGGGGGGGAGAAAGGACTGGGATGGAGAGCACTGGGGGGGGAATAGGTGGAGAGCACTGGGTGGGGGGAGTGGAGAGCACTGGGATGGTGACTGGAGAGTGATGGGGAGAGCTGGAGAGGGGGGGAGCAGAAAGAACAGAGGTGGAGAGAACTGTGGGGGGCTGGAGAGTGTGGTGGGAAAGGAGAGCACGGGGGGGGCAGAAACAACAGAGGTGGAGAGAACTGTGGGGGGGCTGGAGAGTGGTGGGGAAGCAGAGCACTGGGGGGAGCCACAAGGAGAACTGGGAGGGGCCAGCAAAAGAAGTTGGATAGGAGGGGGACCGCATATACAGGAAATGAGCTTTCTATATTCCTCCATACAGCCGCAGAATGCTTGATTCTCCTCCTCCCCCTCCTGCAAGCATTCAGCGGCTGTATGGAGGAATATAGAAAGCTAATTTCCTCTATATGCGGTCCCCCTGCCGATTATCCTATCCAGGCACACTGCGGGCTGTACGGCGGGCATCTCCTCCTGTGTATCACGGAGCTGGCTTGGTCTGTGTTCGGCGGTGACACTGTAACACGGTCCCGCCCCCCTAGACGGGCTCCTGTGATAGTAGATGGAGTCAGTGTTCAGCCTATCACACGAGCCGGTCTAGGGGGGCGGGACCGTGTTACAGCGCCGTCACCGCCGAAGACAGACCGAGCCAGGCAGCTCTGTGATACACAGGAGCAGGAGAGAGGGGACAGGGAGCACTGCAGCCGCATATATATATATAAAGATTTGGGTGATTAAACTCAAGCGGTATGTGCAGTTACAATGAGTTGTGCCAGTCTACGAATGTATCTTAAGGGGTAGGGCAGCCCACTTTTATTGAAAAAAATCATGTCAAAGTTCATACAGATAGCTTTTCCCATGCTGGGGGTTCTCACCATTACTGCAAAGACATAACATTCAGCCTCCTGGCTCTCATGGCAGCTTTACTGCTCTGAGTACTTCTGAAGGGTCTTCCTGACGATCAAACACATCCCAGTGGTATGCGCAAATGCTGAACTTAGCTCTGCGTCTTTCCTTGCAGCTCTCTAGCTGCACTTGTTCCTCCTGGACTCTCTGTACAGCCTCCTGGATTCTTCCATCCCATATGGACTTCCTCTCAAGCTTGGGCCTACCTCTGTCCCAACCAGACCTTGATGCACGCAGCATCTCACATGGCTCCCCTCAGACACAATGACACCCTCACCTGAATAATCAGTGTGCTTGCTTCTCTCAAAATCTAGCGTAAACTACCAATCTACTGAGTAGCAAAGGGTCACCCTGGTACATATCCCCCCTTTTGTTTCAAACTAAAGGAAGGAACGCATAAACCTGTCACAATGGTTGGGACAACTCTGTGCCAGCCATTAGCTGCGGAGGACCAACTCTTTTTCTGGGTATGTTTCCACAAGCACTTCATCTTGGCACCTCTGTGCCGACAATCAGCAACAGGAGTCCTAACCTGTCCAAACTTCTTTCTAAAGGGGCACTACATCCACCTCTTTTTCTGGGTGTGCTTCCACAAGCAATTCTTCCTGAACCGTGGGCTCCCACTAATTTCTCTACTGTCCCTTCTATCTTCTGACCTCAGAATGCTACATTTCTTTTTACCTATCCCAGACTTACTCTCTTAGGACTTTAGATGTTTAGGTGTTACTTCTATGGCACCTGTCAGGGACCTCTCTCTCTCTCACTTCCTGACTTAACCTTGACCAACACCATCTGTTTTGCAGGTTTTCTAGCCCCTGTATGGTCGCTCTTGGCAACCAAACAATCTATGATCGACCCTCCATTGTATAGGTTTCCATCAGTAGCTATTACACACATCATTACCATTATCAGCATCACTCAGAACTCTTGTCCCATTATTTGCTAGGACAGTGTCTGTGGGGGGATCATATACAGGCCAGTAGTTACTCCCTATGGGACCTTCATAAGCGACTGTTCTACTAACTGACTTTTTCCAACACATTTTTGTACACAAATTTCTTTAACCATTTCTGTGCCTTCTGGTACTTTAATCTGCACCTCTTTGCGGGTGCAGGGCAGAATTCCCACTACTGCCTCATCTTTTTTGGGCCTTTCCTTCACATGATGTGTAACGGATGAGCCATGTACCAACCACTGCTCAGCCGCACCAGCAGGAATGCATCCCATCACACCATTAGACAAAGAGACTTCTAACATGTCTGTAATTTCTGATTTCTCTAGCAGTTCTCCTAAGCGTCTTCTGCACAAAACAGCCGCTGGAGGCAATCTTGTTGAGAACTGTGAGACCACTTTCCATACAAGTAACCAACATTGCAGTAAGGTCGCTGGTACCATCTGTCTCCACTGATTGGTCATACGCAATACCAGTCTGCCCATCTGTGATGAATACACGCAGGTGTACATGGAAAGGTTTTTCACCAATTCCAACATTTCCCATAACATCTCAGTTATTTCTAAACATCCCACATTTAAACACAGAACTTTAGGGACTCTTCCCTTACTAGTGAATTTGAGGGGCTCATTTTCTAAGGATCGAGAGGCCTAGAAACTTAAAGAAACCTCCATTTCAGAGGCAATTGACACACCTTGCGGCTCCACTTGAGCACAACCAACTTCTTGTGTGATACTCATCTTCTGATCTTCAGCAACACTGAGCCTTTCAAAGGCATTATCCAGTACACTGTCACTCTGACACTCAATATTACTCATCTGTTTTGCTGGGGAAAAAACCTCTAACATGTGCGTGCCCTTAACCTATCCTTCTAACTGGAGGTGGTTAACTTCTGCAACAGCCAAAGCACCCATGACTACAGGCTCTGCAGACTCTCCATTTACCACAGCACTATTGTCAGCAGCGGACACGTTAAAAAAATCCCACACTGCGGAGCCATGTGCCGGCGTCCTGGGAGCGCCAGATGTGACCGTACATGGTTGATGGTTCGCTCTTGATACATTAGCAGTATGGTTTGTCCCTCCTGTGCAATGTAAGTTCGGCCTGCTTCTCCTCCCTATCTGCTGGTCCATCTCTCCCTCTGATCTCCCCTCCTCTTCCTCTCTTGTGGGCACCCACGTGACATCCATAGACACGTCATCATTGACGTCACCTTCCCCACCACTAACATTAGAGATCTCGGAGTAGGCAGCAACAGCAGGGATCAACCTCCTTGGGCTGATCTGGGTACTGTCGTCAGACTGCTGAGTGGTGGTTGTTGCTACCTCCTCTTCCTGATCCAATGGCAAAAATGGCTGCACATTGGAAATGTCTTGTGATGGATCGGAAAATAATTCCTGTGACTCAAGCGGAGGGTATATGGTGGTGGTGGTGTTGGTGGTAGTGTCTTTGGGGGTGCACACATCAGAGAGTGAAGAGGGTGCAGATAGAGAGGATGAGGAGGGTGCAGAAGAGGAAGGCTGAGTGAGCCACTCAACCAAGTCTGGTGCGTCCTTTGACGTAATCGAACGCACCTTCTGCAACTTCCCACTTTGGCTCCGGCCTGGTGCTCCTGCCCTACCCCTACCACCCCTGCGGAAGGGCCTGCCTCTTCCTCTGCCTGTCATTTTTTAAATGACCCTGTGACAAAAGTCTCTAGAGAAGCGCAGTATATGTGGAAGAAGGTATATAACACCCCGCTTCAATCTGTCGTTTTGGGGGGCTACTGGTCTATCACACCAGTTATAATACTTTTTTCTAATTGCGTTTGTCACTCTTTGTAGTTGTAGTATCGCTGCAGAACCGCTCAGCAGTCACAATGCTGCACAATACAAATCCACTATAATATGTGCAGCGGGGTTTCCTTTAAGGCCCCACGGACTACGATACCCAGAACCCCGTTTAGCACCCAAGGTGCATTGCCACCCGCAGAGACTCATGGGGTGGGTTATAAAGGTGAGGGGCGAGGCTAAGCTCAGCCTCTTTGGACACCGCGCTTCTAGCAAAAGGATCCCCCTGTGCGGATTTGCTACGGTTGCAAGGCCCGAAGCCTGGGCCTTGCGCACTTCCAAAGAGCCTTCCACCCCACTGCGGAGCCTGTGGGGCACCTGATCTCCATTTTGCCTCTGACTGACATCAGGAGGACCGAAGACCCGGCTATCGCATACCCTGTGTGCGGATACACAGCGGTGTAAGTTACGGACGAGGACTGAGTCCGGTGTGGTGAGAGAGCACCTGCTCACAGCTATAGCCAGGTACTTTGTTAGGCCTACTGACTGCTTTGGCCCTTTGGGCTACACCTACTATCTTAACAGGAGACTAGTTCCAGAACTGAGTTGATAGTCTCCTGGGATTTGTTCCATTACTAGATACAGTTCCTTTGGATTTACAAATTGTTGTTCCTGAATGTGCAACACCGATTACCCTTGCATGCGAAGATTCTTCACCATAAGACTAAACTTTAACTTAAATCAGGCCTGACTGGGGGTAGTGTAGAACAATATTGAGCGCCATATTGCTCATGGGGAGAATAGCTGCATGTGGTGTGTGATTCATTCCCTTACAGTGCTGCTAGGTGTCATTATAATTGCAGGGCTCTGCATGAGTTATGATGTACTGTATTGCTATATAACTTTTATACCAAAGTAAAGTTGCTATGGTTAAGTACTCTGGTATCAGTGTCAATTACTGTACGTTATCACTGTTTGCATTACTGTGGGATTGCTCATAGACAATTACAGAGTTATACCAATACCTCATTCCCTAGACTAGCTGTGCCAGAGGAGGGTCGAGTAGATTGCCGGGGGTTGGCAGTGCTGTGTACAGGGCTCGAAATAATACCAGCGGCCCTCTTAAGTTGGGGGTATCTCTACATATGCTTTCTATATTAGAAAGTATATTATAAGTGTATTACACCCCTATATACTGCACACCAAACAATAGTACACCTATACCAGTCCTTAAAAGGACTTTTGTGGACCTATTAGTTAGCGATTTGTGTCACTACAGTCTATCCCTGCTCCACACAGCAACCTCTCCCTACACTGACAAAAGACAGAATGTGAAATGGCAGCCAGATCAGGTCTATTTATAAGGTAAGGGGTATGTCCATGTGCTGAAATGTCTCAATTGGCTGTCCTGCACCACATGATGTGTCATGGGTCAAAGTTCTTCACAATGTAAAAGAATATGGCGGCCGCGAATAGCGCCACATGTTCGCTGGTTCGGCAAAGTTCGCCGTGAACCGACCGCGGGGCGAACCGCAAAGCCATCTCTACCTACAATCCTAAAGGGGATCCCAAGCTGTCCACCAAGAGGGAGGAAGCTGCTTAACGAAGGAAACCGGGGGAGGACCTGTCCTGGAGGAGACCAGCAAAGTGCTAATGTCTTGGGATAGGCCTGGTGACCTTGTTAAGAAGGGATCCACTACGTTAAAAGCCCAGCAAGTTTTCCGGATCGGCTTGAATGTTCTTTTACTGCACGGCTGGAAGTTCGGCACTGAAATCCTGTGGCAGAGGATTCCTGGCTATCCATATTTGTTCTTAAACGGTCTGTGGCAGAGACTGTTCTCATACTGCTAAGCCAGGTGAGAGGGGTCTATCCGGGTGAGCAATACCCACTCAAAAGAGTGGTTAATGACTTTAGACATTTTTGTGTGTTCTGCAATGAGTACCTGAACCTTCCCCTCTCTTCTCATACCTTCTACTTTCTCTACAAGTTACTGCAGCAAAAATAAAACCCAACAGTTGAAGGTTTTACATCTTGTGTGGACATTGCAGTTTCTACAGACTTTCTTCCCCTGACAACGAACCTAGAGGTAACGTGTAAAACCCAAATCTAAACCAGCAGCTTCTACGGGGGTAGTGCTACATACATATGTAGCGGGGTATCACTTTCTTAAACCCCAAGAGACTACAATTCCCAGCACGCTTTAAGGCACCCAGGGTGCATTGCCCCGCGCAAGGACTGCTGGGGTTGACTTTATAAGGGAGAGGCGGGGCCTGCTTCTTTCTCTTTGGACACCGTCCTCCCAGCAAGAGGATCCCTGTGCTGACCTGCTGTGTGTGCAAGGACTGAAGTCTGGGCCTTGTGCTTTTCCAAAGAGCCTTCCGCTCCACCGAGGTGTCTGCGGAGCGCCTGATCCTGTTGCTGAGTGCTGTCATCAGGAGGACCGAAGACCCGGGTGTCATGGACACTGTGAATCGAGTCACAGTAATGGAAGTAACGGACAAGGACTAGTCCAGTCGGGCGAGAGAGCATCTGCTCAGAGCTACACCACAGTATCTCTAGGCCCATTAACTTTATTCAGGGCCATCACAGTAATTGCAGTTACACTCTGAGAAAACTATCTGCAGAACTGAGTTATTAGTCTCTCCAGCTTTATAAAGTTACCGATCATTGTTACTTTGTTAAATTACAATTGTTCTTAAAGTGCACCACTGTGTTTGCTAGCGAAGATTTCTTCCACAGAACTATACCCAAATCATAGTCAGGCCTGACTGGGTAGTATAGAACATTGCTGGGCGCCATATTGTCCATGAGGGAGAATAGCTGCAGCGGGGTCTGTTAAACTGTCTATTATATTGCTGAATGTTTGATGCTTTAGTAAGTATATCCATATTGCAGGACTTTGCATGTGACATTGTATACTGTAATCATTCTAACCTTTACCAACAGTAAAATATTAAAGTTAAGTATATTTGGTTGTCAGTGTGATTTACTGTACTACACCATACTGTGTGCCTTACTGTGGGATTGTGTCATAGAGGATATTAGAGTGATTGCAATTTTATCATCCCCTTTACTAACTGTGCCACAAGAGGTTAGAGCTGATTGCCAGGGGTTGACAGCGGTGCACTACAGGGCCCAAAACAAACAAGGCAGCCCTCTTAACTGGGGGTATCGCTACACATATATTTCTTCTTACCTTACAAACGCATAGCAAAAGGTACATTTTCTGTTAGTAGGTTTTAGACATCAGTCACTGTGACACCAACCTTTGCGGTGGATCATTTTGCATTTCCAACAATACATTGCAGCAGCACATCTTCATAGTAACATCCTACTGCAACTGTAAACTCAGGCCCGGAGGAAAAATCCAAAAGGAATAGAATATGGGACAGAATGATTGGGTTAAAAGGGGCATGGAGGACAGGGGTGAAGAGTTTGGAGAGTTTGAAGGATACAAAAAGGAGGGGTACTGACCTGATTGGTGAAGTGGACAAGATGGGAGGGCTCTGTAGGAGTTTGTTGGTAGGATGGTCCCAAGAAAGTTTCAGTAAGACGATGGCAGACATTAGGGAATCTTCCCATCCTAACTCCCCTGTATTTATTGGTGGTTTCTGTCCTGTCATAGGTAAGTTGCTAGGAGAATGGAGATCTATCACAGCAGCTTGCAGGGTTCAAGGCCCTAGAAGTTAGGCAGTTGTAAAGGTCACTAGGTTGGGGACCCATCTTGGGTACAGCTTCCCCTAAGTTAGTACCTTTATAGCAGTAAATGGTGTACCTGACCCTGTCTCCAAGTTGGTGCTATGCGGCTGGTAGTCTACTTTTATGGGTCATAGGTATTACTTGGTTGGCTACAAGGGGTCTTAAAACTCCAGTATACATTCAGTCTTTTGCAGGTTATTTGTTATGTATATTTGATATTTATATGGTTATTTAATTTGTTATTTATATTTATAATTTTGGTAAATAAAGTGGCTGCTGTAGCCATTAAATGGCAGTTGGTGTCAGAGTCTTATTTTGGTGGTAGGGTTGGTAATGGATTAACCGGGCAGCTTGGGGGAAGGAATGAACTTCATCTGTTATACCCTAGTCAAGTCAGACACACTGTTCAATCAACAATACATATGTTAGAGATGAATTGGCTTGACTCTTTTTTTGCAGCAACTCATGTGTTGATACCCTTGCTATCATTAACGCTGCCTTTTCTAAAACCTCAAACAGTTTTGTTACATAGTTAATCTGGTTGAAAAAAGACACAAGTCCATCCAGTTCAACCAAAATAAAATAAAAATTCACTGAAATGGTGTTTGTCATTATTTTGGAATATAACATCCAACACAGAAAAATTGAGAGTATCTTTAAACGCCACTGGCATATTCTGCAGGCAGATAAGAGTCTAAAAGATGTACTACCTGCTAGGACCTTAATTTATATATAGACGTGCACCAACACTGCACGACCAGTTAGTTAAAAGTGTTATTAATCCTCCAAAGAAACAATTTACCTTCTTTACCGGAAAAGGGTTTTTCCCGTGCAAAAGGTGTTATGCGTGTAAACGCACCAAACACCCAAATGAGAAGAAAGTGTTTTTTCAATCCACCAGCAATGGGACTAAATATGAAATTAAATAATTTATTGGGTGTAACACGGAGGGAGCGGTATATGTTATGGAGTGTATTTGCGGCCTACAATATATAGGTCGCACAAAAAGATTGCTACGCATTCGTATTAAAGAGCACGTCCAGAATATCCAACTTGGCTTTGTGAAACACTGTGGGGCTTATTTACGAAACATTTGCGCCATGAGTATCGGCGCATCTGCGTGCGCAACGGCTGTTTTGGTATTTACAAAACATTAGCGCCGGTAGCGCAGCGCTATTTCCCATTTACTATAGTGTTCTCGGCTATGGACCTGGCGCACGGCATCTTAAAATCTAAATATAAAGAAGCTGGAAGTGCCAATATAATGGGGGTGATGTGGGGTGATGTGATGAAGTGTAGTGACACCTGTCCAAGTAACAAATATGCCCAAAATAGAGTGAGAAAGTAACTTTTTCAGAACCAGCCCGCTGCGCCAGCAAGTACGAGAGTTTTTTTTTAGCTCAGCGTGGGAATTTTACTTGTTCAAACACGCCGGTTCACTGAGCCGGAAAAATCTTAGTAAATGTCAAGTCACGTAAATCAATTTGCATAAGTTGAACAGGCGCAGCTCTGAACTGACCAGTGCGCCAGCAAAATTACATTTCTAAAGGAAAAAAAAAGGCATTTAAAGGCACCCGCGGCTATAATGAATTGTCGGCTCCCGGCAATATAGAGAAAAGTCACTGAAAGTCTTTGATAAAAACAAAAGAAAAAGCGTGGGGGTCCCCCCAAATTCCATTACCAGGCCCTTCAGATCTGGAATGGATATTAAGGGGAACCCTGCCGCAAATAAAAAAAAAAATGCGTGCGGTTCCCCCAAATATCCATACCAGGCTCTTCAGATCTGGTATGGATTTTAAGGGGAACTCCACCCCAAATTTAAAAAAAAAATGGCGTGGAGTCCCCCTAAAAATTCCACACCAGACCCTTATCCGAGCACGCAACCTGGCAGGCCGCAGGAAAAGAGGGGGGATGAGAGAGCGCCCCCCTCCCTCCTGAACCGTACCAGGCCACATGCCCTCAACATGGGGAGGATGTCCCCATGTTGATGGGGACAAGGGCCTCATCCCCACAACCCTTGCCCGGTGGTTGTGGGAGTCTGCGGGCGGGGGGCTTATCGGAATCTTGAAGAACCCTTTAACAAAAGGGGACCCCCAGATCCCGGCCCCCCCTGTGTGAAATGGTAATGGGGTACAAATGTACCCCTACCATTTCACAAAGGAAGTGTCAAAAATGTAAAAAATTTGACAATTCCTTTATTAATGTCTTCTCCTTTCTTCCATCTTCTTCCATCTTCTCCCCTTCTTCTTTCTTCGGCCGCTCCATTTGAATTCAAGGTTCCCACTGTGTGATGCTTCAGTTCTCCTCTTGGTCCATGCCACCCGGTGGCTCCGACCCCTCTGACACCACGGGGAAAGTCCCTGTGAAATCCATGTGCGTCAGAGGGGGCGGGGTCACCGGGTGGCAGCGGACCAAGAGAAGAACTGAAGAACTGAAGCGTCACACAGCGGGAACCTCCAATTCAAATGGAGCGGCCGGAGAAAGAAGAAGGGAAACAAGAAGCCGGAGCAAGATGCGGACGAGAACACCGAAAGAAGAAGGAAGATGAAGATGAAGAGAAAGATGAAGAACAAGATGGAGGAAGAAACCCGAATGGAGAAAAGAAGAAGCTGGAAGAAGAAGATGGAAGAAGATGGAAGAAAGGAGAAGACATTAATAAAGGAATTGTCAAAAACCGGCTATTGTAATTTTTTACATTTTTGACACTTTCTTTGTGAAATGGTAGGGGTACATTTGTACCCCATTATCATTTCACACAGGGGGGGGCCAGGATATGGGGGTCCCCTTTGTTAAAGGGGTCTTCCAGATTCCGATAAGTCCCCCGCCCGCAGACCCCCACAACCACCGGGCAAGGGTTGTGGGGATGAGGCCCTTGTCCCCATCAACATGGGGACATCCTCCCCATGTTGAGGGCATGTGGCCTGGTACGGTTCAGGAGGGAGGGGGGGCGCTCTCTCGACCCCTCCTCTTTTCCTGCGGCCTGCCAGGTTGCATGCTCGGATAAGGGTCTGGTGTGGATTTTTAGGGGACGCTATTTTTTTTTTAAGTTTGGCGCGGGGGGGTCCTTAAAATCCATACCAGACCTGAAGGGCCTGGTACAGATTTTTTGGGGAACCCCCACGCCATTTTTTTTTTTTAATTTGGCGCGGAGTTTCCCTTAACCACTTAAGCCCCGGACCATTTGGTAGCTAGAGGACCAGAGGTGAATTCAGAATTTAGCACTGCACTGCTTTAACTGTAAATTGTGTGGACATGCAATGTTGTACCCAAACGAAATTTGCGTCCTTTTCTTCCCACAAATAGAGCTTTCTTTTAATGGTATTTGATTGCCTCTGCGATTTTTATTTTTTGCGATATAAACGGAAAAAGACCGAAAATTTTGAAAAAAAATGATATTTTCTGCTTTTTGTTATAAGAAAAATCGAATAAACTCAATTGTAGTCATACATTTAGGCCAAAATGTATTCAGCCACATGTTTTTAGTAAAAAAAATGTCAATAAGCGTATATTTATTGGTTTGCGCAAAAGTTATAGAGTTTACAAACTAGGGTACATTTTCTGAAATTTACACAGCTTTAAATTTATGACTGCCTATCTAATTTCTTGAGGTGCTAAAATGACAGGGCAGTACAAAACCCCCCCCAAATGACCCCATTTTGGAAAGTAGACACCCCAAGGAAATTGCTGAGAGGCATGTTGAGCCCATTGAATTTTTTATTTTTTTGTCCCAAGTGATTGAATAATGACTAAAAAAAAAAAAAAAAAAAAAAATTACAAAAAGTTGTCACTAAATGATATATTGCTCACACATGCCATGGTTATATGTGGAATTTCACCCCAAAATACATTTTGCTGCTTCTCCTGAGTACGGGGATACCACATGTGTGGGACTTTTTGGGAGCCTAGCCGCGTACGGGACCCCGGAAACCAAGCACCACCTTCAGGATTTCTAAGGGCGCAAATTTTTGATTTCACTCCTCACTACCTATCACAGTTTCGAAGGCCATAAAATGCCAAAATAGCACAAAACCCCCCCAAATGACCCCATTTTAGAAAGTAGACACCCCAAGGAAATTGCTGAGAGGCCTGTTGAGCCCATTGAATATATTTTTTTTTGTCCCAAGTGATTGAATAATGACAAAAAAAACAAAACAAAAAAAAAATTACAAAAAGTTGTCACTAAATGATATATTGCTCACACATGCCATGGTTATATGTGGAATTACACCCCAAAATACATTTTTCTGCTTCTCCTGAGTACGGGGATACCACATGTGTGGGACTTTTTAGGAGCCTAGCCGCGTACGGGACCCCGAAAACCAAGCACCGCCTTCAGGATTTCTAGGCACAAATTTTTGATTTCACTCCTCACTACCTATCACAGTTTCGAAGGCCATAAACTGCCAAAATCGCACAAAACCCCCCCCCCAAATGACCCCATTTTGGAATATAGACACCCCAAGCTATTTGCTGAGAGGAATGGCGAGTATTTTACAGCTCTCATTTGTTTTTGAAAATGAAGAAAGAAAATATATATATATATATATATATTTTTTCAATTTTCAAAACTTTGTGACAAAAAGCGAGATCTGCAAAATACTCACAATACCTCTCAGCAAATAGCTTGGGGTGTCTACTTTCCAAAATGGGGTCATTTGGGGGGGTTTTGTGCCATCTGGGCATTCCATGGCCTCCGAAACTGTGATAGGCAGTGAGAAGTGAAATCAAAAATTTACACCCTTAGAAAGCCTGAAGGCGGTGCTTGGTTTTTGGGGTCCCGTACATGGCTAGGCTCCCAAAAAGTCTCACACATGTGGTATCCCCGTACTCAGGAGAAGCAACAGAATGTATTTTGGGGTGTAGTTCCACATATGCCCATGGCATGTTTGAGCAATATATCATTTAGTGACAACTTTGTGCAAAAAAAAAAAAAAAAATTGTCGTTTTTCCGCAACTTGTGTCAACATATAAAATATTCCATGGACTCGACATGCCTCTCAGTATATAGCTTGGGGTGTCTACTTTCCAAAATGGGGTCATTTGGGGGGGGTTTGAACTGTTCTGGCATTTTATACACAACATTAGGAAGCTTACATCCACTCTTCTAACCACTTGAAGACAAAGCCCTTTTTGACACTTTTTGTTTACATGAAAACATTTTTTTTTTTTGCAAGAAAATTATGTTGAACCCCCAAACATTATATATATTTTTAAAGCAAAGGCCCTACAGATTAAAATGGTGGGTGTTGCATTTTTTTTTTCTACACAGTATTTGCGCAGCGATTTTTCAAACACATTTTTTGGGTTAAAAAATACACTTTTTTTAATTTTAATGCACTAAAACACACTATATTGCCCAAATGTTTGATAAAATAAAAAAGATGATCTTAGGCCGAGTACATAGATACCAAACACGACATGCTTTAAAATTTCGCACAAACGCGCATTGGCGACAAACTACATACATTTTTAAAAGCCTTTAAAAGCCTTTACAGGTTACCCCAGTAGATTTACAGAGGAGGTCTACTGCTAAAATGATTGCCCTCAATCTGACCTTCGCGGTGATACCTCACATGCATGGTGCAATTGCTGTTTACATATGACGCCAGACGGACGCTTGCGTTCGCCATTGGGCAAGAGCAGGGCAGGACAGGGGTGCTTTTTTTCTTTTTCTTTTTTTTTTATTATTAATTTTGCTTTTTTATTTTATTTTTAAATTGTTCCTTCCAAGTATTTTTTTTTTTTTATCATTTTTATTGTTATCTCAGGGAATGTAAATATCCCCTATGATAGCAATAGGTAGTGACAGGTACTCTTTTTTTGAAAAAACTGGGGTCTTCTAGACCCTAGATTTTTCCTCTGCCCTCAAAGCATCTGACCACACCAAGATCGGTGTGATAAAATGCTTTCCCAATTTCCCAATGGCGCTTTTTATATCCGGGGGGGGGCATTCCCTCCCACTGCTTGTAAAAGCAGTCCAGAGGCTAATTAGCCGCTAGGATTGCTTTTACATGAAAGCCGGCCGCAGGCTGAAAAGAATGATACCAAGATGATACCTAAACCCGCAGGCATCATTCTGGTATAAACATTCAAAGTCCAGCAACATACCAGTACGTTGCTGGTCCTTGTTGGACATGTATTGTAATCTTTTTATTTCATGCAGCCAGTTGGCTGAACGAAAAAAGAGATTGATCGGTGGGTATGCCCACCATTAGAATACCGCCCTTCATCCACCCACTTCCAATGATGGGCATACACGCACCATTTATATATGCCGAAGCATGGGGGCATCCTCCCGCAAAAAAGTTATGCCGCACACACATGGTCGGACTTTTCCACGGGCAAGCCTCCGTCGGAATTTCGACCGTATGTACGCAACATTAGGAGCAAAATCGCTCCTCCGCCCCTGCTGCCCCAATGCTTCGGCATATTTGCTTTTTTTTTTTAACTGTGGTGGTGAAATCACCTCCTACAGAACTGGAGTCGCCGGGATCAGGCCTGTCTCTGCGAATGCTTCAGTTATGTGTGTTTTTGTTTTGTAAGTGACAGTGATCGATCGATACTGCACTTGGGTGGCCTGGGCTGGACGGAGGGGCAAAACGCAGGTGCCAGCAGGTATCTGGGCTGATCCCGCTAACACTGCGTTTTTGGGAACCCTAAACTGCTGGGGACGCTAGTATAGATCTGATCAGATCAGATATTGATCTGTTCAGATACTATACCACTAAGGGGGGTGTATGCTTCACGCGTGGGTGTTAGCGTTACTGGCACTAACCTGACGCTGCCTGGGGTGTGACTCAGACCCTCTGACGCTAAAACCTAATTGATATCACCCGCCGGGCGATCAGGGGGTTAAACCTTTATTGGGTTATATACACGGCGGGTGCCCTGACACTATAAAAAGCAAACTAACTAACCAGCGTCACCCGTAACACTTATATGGTGATCACTGGTGAAAGGGTTAACTAGGGGCAATCAGGGGGTTAAAACCTTTATTAGATAATATATGGGGGTACCTGACGCTATAAAAACCTGCGGCGAACCTAAAAAAAATTACCAGCTACCGATCTGCATCACCGACACTAAGACAGCGTTTAGAAAAATGATTGCTTAGCGACAGTGGTGATGGGGGTGAAAGGGTTACCTGGGGGGGCGATCAAGGGGGTTAAACCTTTATTAGATAATATATTGGGGTACCTGACGCTATAAAAACATGCGGCGAACCTAAAAAAAATTACTGGCTACGATCTGCATCACCGACACTAAGACAGCGTTTAGAAAAACAATTGCTTAGCGACAGTGGTGATAGGGGGTGAAAGGGTTACCTGGGGGGCGATCAAGGGGGTTAAACCTTTATTAGATAATATATTGGGGTACCTGACGCTATAAAAACCTGCGGCGAACCTAAAAAAAATTACCGGCTACCGATCTGCATCACAGACACTAAGACAGCGTTTAGAAAAACGATCGCTTAGTGACAGTGGTGATAGGGGGTGAAAGGGTTACCTGGGGGGCGATCAAGGGGGTTAAACCTTTATTAGATAATATATTGGGGTACCTGACGCTATAAAAACCTGCGGCAAACCTAAAAAAAATTACTGGCTACGATCTGCATCACCGACACTAAGATAGCATTTAGAAAAACAATTGCTTAGCGACAGTGGTGATAGGGGGTGAAAGGGTTACCTGGGGGGCGATCAAGGGGGTTAAACCTTTATTAGATAATATATTGGGGTACCTGACGCTATAAAAACCTGCGGCGAACCTAAAAAAAATTACCTGCTACCGATCTGCATCACAGACACTAAGACAGCGTTTAGAAAAACGATCGCTTAGTGACAGTGGTGATAGGGGGTGAAAGGGTTACCTGGGGGGCGATCAAGGGGGTTAAACCTTTATTAGATAATATATTGGGGTACCTGACGCTATAAAAACCTGCAGCGAACCTAAAAAAAATTACTGGCTGCCGATCGGCATCACTGACGCTAAGACAGCGATCAGAAAAATGATCGCTAAGCGACAGTGGTGATAGGCGGTGAAAGGGCTATCTGGGGGGTGATCAGGGGGTTAAACCTTTATTAGGGGGGGTTAGGGGGCTACACTGGACCTAAGACTAAACTTTGGTGACACTTTTACAGTCACAAATGTCACTGATTGCAGTGATCACTAAATAAATGGTCACTGCAATCAGTGACACTGTGACTGGGGGCTGGGGGGGTGATCTGGGGGGTGATCTGGGGTGATCTGGGGGGCCTGGGGGGGCGATTTATGTCCCTATGTGTCCTGGTGTCAGTGTAGTGTTGTGTGCACTAACCTGATATCTTCTCTTGTACGGCGCTCGGTATATGTGAGCGCCGCACCAGAGATGACATCACTTCCTCCTGCTCCCTCTGTCTGACACAGACAGAGGGGGCATTTCCATTCGCCGGGAGCGATCGCGAGGGGGTGGCCAGAAACGAATGGCTGCCCCCTCATCCCGGAATGCTCCCGGACACTTAGCCACCGCTCACTGTATAGGAGGGGGGTCCGATCGGACCCCCCAACTGTACAAAGGCAATCACGTATGCTCTACGTGATTGTGCCTGTCGGTGCCATTCTGCCGACGTATATATACAGTGAGCGGTCGTTAAGTGGTTAATATTCATACCAGAGCTGAAGGGCCTGGTAATGGAATTTGGGGGACCCCCACGGATTTATTTATTTTCAAAGACTTTCAATGAATTTTATCTGTATTGACGGGAACCAGCAATTCATTACATTCGTGAGTACTTTTAAATGACTATTATTTTACTTTAGAAATGTCATTTTGCTCTCGAACTGTTATAAACATGGAAAACATGCGCTACTTTACAGGCATACTATAGACACCCCCCAGGTATGATATTTAGGGCCAGTTCACACCGGATGCAGTGCAGTGCGTTTTTTTGAAGCATGAAAAACGCAAAGAAAGTTGATCACATTAATGCCAATGGCATAGTTCACACCACTGCAGTCCGTTTCAGTGCGTTTCAGAAAGGAAAAAATAAATTGGTCATGCTGCATTTTTTAGGTACAGAACTGTACTGGACCGCAGTAAAACACATCAAAAATGCAAAGGAACGTACCAAAAACGCACTGGAATGCACCGGAACGCACCTAAATGCACCAAAGACGCACTGCAACACACTTGTCCTAAGTGAAAAGAGGGGGGAAAAAACACTGGACTGCATCAAAAACGCATCAAAAATGCACTGGAATGTGTCAAAAACGCGCATGCAGAAAAGCACCTGGAACGCATCCAGACTGCGTTTCTATGGTGTGAACTAGGGCCAGTTCACACCATAAAAACGCAATCTGGATGCGTTCCAGGTGCTTTTTTGCATGCACGTTTTTGATGCGTTCCAGTGCATTTTTGGTACGTTTTTGATGCAGTCCAGTGCTTTTTTTTCACCCCTCTTTTTTATTAACCATAGATAAGGACAAGTGTGTTCCAGTGCGTTTTTGGTGCATTTAGGTGTGTTCCTGTGCGTTCCAGTGCGTTTATGATGCGTTTTGCTGCGTTCCAGTACAGTCCAGTGCAGGTAAAATGCAGCATGTTCTACCTTTTTTGTGGAACTGGAACGCACTGGAACAAACACTGCCATTTAGAACCATATAACCAACTTTCCATGCATTTTTGATGCATAAAAAACACAATGGACTGCATGTGGTGTGAAATGGCCCTTAAGCAATTTGGCATATTTAAAGGCACTTCTCCTTGTTTTGTTTTTGATGTTGTCCAAATTGGTGACATTGATATATGTCCCTTAGGGTGGGACTTGGGTCCCCATTTTAAGGCCAATAACTAGAAGATAAGCCAGCCAAGTGGGGACTAGCAAAATTAACAAGTCAGTTCCCATAGACTGCAATGGTATTTGTTGGTAGGGGGGGGGGGGTGTTTGTCCCATCTCTAATTTTGTAGCATGCTGGATGATGTGCTTAATTTTGGACAGAAGGGGGGGGGGCGGTATTTTCTGCTAGCTGCATTTGTGTTGTTCTGAGCATGCCCAGGCAGTTAGATTTTTTTTTTGGTGCTTTTTGTGTGTGAACAGCACCTGGATATTTCTGGGCATGCTCAGAGAGTGTTTTTATGGGTTAGTAATTGAAGGACATCCTTAACAGGTGTACCCACTTTGAAGTTCAGTCTCTACATTGGGTGAACTTGCATTTTGGGTGTTTCATGGACTGTGCATGTGTTTTCAGTTGCCTCATTAGCTCACAAACCTATGTTATATAAAGCTCACAGATAGCATCCTCTCCCTTGCCCTGAAAAGAGGCAAGTGTGTGTGTGTGCGTGTGTCCGGCAAAGAGTACATTTTGGTGTCCTTATCTAGTTTGTAACACATGTATTTTATTTGTTATGTCTTTGCCAAACAGATGTTTGTTTTACTTTTGTGGATTGTATTTTTTTGTGTGGGGGAAATGTTCCCCTGAAATAATTTTGATGTTGTTAATGTGTGTCGTTTGTTCACTTTGATTTAATTGTCTGTGCTGCATTATTTTGCGAAAACTTTCTCAAGCTGTTGTGAGTCTGTGACTAATGTTTCAAATTGACCATGTTTTTTATTTTGGCTTCCCTTTGTTTTGTTGACCAATACAATTTGATGCAAAGTTTTGATGTTTGTTTTGTGTTTTCTTTGCAACAAATGTGACAGCTGATTGGCATGTCAAAAGAAAACAGGTATGATTTGTCTACCCTGGTGCCTTCATGCTAGCATATGCATGTATTGTGTGCTGCCATGGATAATCACCAGGAAATGAAAAATACAGAGCGGTAAGTAGTGATGAGCCGGACACCCCCGGGTTCGGTTCGCACCAGAACCCGCGAACGGACCGAAAGTTCGCATGAACTTTAGAACCCTATTAAATACAATGGATGCGAACGTTCGAAATCTAAAGTGCTAATTTTAACGACTATTATGCATGTTATTGTCCTAAACAGGGTTTGGGAACCCGGGTTCTGCACCAGGGGACATGTATCAATCCAAAAAAAAGTTTTAAAAACGGCCGTTTTTCGGGAGCAGTCATTTTAATGATGCATAAAGTGAAAAAAAAGTCAAATATTCCTTTAAATATCGTACCTGGGGGGTGTCCAAAGTTTGCCTGTGAAGTGCCACATGTTTCCCGTGTTTAGAACTGTCCCTGCACAAAATTAAAATTCTAAAGGGAAAAAAGCCATTTAAAACTGCTTGCGACTTTAATGTAATGTCTGGTCCCGGTAATATGGATGAAAATCTTTAAGAAAAATGGCATAGCTACCCCATCACCCCCCCCCCCCCAACCCAGCCCATTACCAGCCCCTTTGGGTCTTGTATGGATATTAAGGGGAACCCCGCACACAAAATAAAAAAGGCCCTATATACTCTGAACAGCCGTACACAGGCGGTGCATACAAGACAGGGACTGTAGGTTTGTTCTTATGTAGAATCTGTTTGTAATTTTGAACAGGTACATTGTTTAAGTGTAGCTCCAGCCAAAAAATCTATTTTTAAGCTTTTTGGAAAACATAGGGAAGGGTTATCACCCCTGTAACATTTATTTTGCTGTCTGTGCAGTGTGCACCTGTTCAGAACAGTTCACCTCACTTTCCGTCCTAATGACAAATGTTTTTTTGAAAATTTGGGTTTTTTATTGAAACAAGAATTGGTGATAAAGCATCAGTGGAGAGGAGACACTTTTTTTACCATATTAACTCTTACAGGAGAGAATTTGCCTTCCTAGGGGTAGATTTCCTCTCACTTCCTGTTGTATCCTTCCGTTTGCAAGGAGGAGTCGTTTGTAAGTTGGATGTTTGAAAGTAGGGGCCTGCCGTATATACTCAGCTGAAATTTGCCCCTTACATGTTGGTGTTGCCACAACACTGTGAGCCCTCACAGTTACTCTTGGTGGGCGCATGAATGGGCCCTGCTGTGAATTATTAGATCAAGAATTGCAATTGCATGCCCCTGTTGAACAGGGGCTGAAAAATTGGGCCTTTGGTGGTGGTGGTGGTGGTGTTGACACAACACTGTAAGGCCTCACAGTTACTCTTGGTGGGCGCAGGAATGGGCCCTGCTGTGAATTATTAGATCAAGAATTGTAATTGCATGCCCCTGTTGAACAGGGGCTGAAAAATTGGGCCTTTGGTGGTGGTGGTGTTGACACAACACTGTAAGGCCTCACAGTTACTCTTGGTGGGCGCAGGAATGGGCCCTGCTGTGAATTATTAGATCAAGAATTGTAATTACATGCCCCTGTTAAACAGGGGCAGAAAAATTGGGCCTTAGGCACTGGTGCCACAACACTGCAACCCCTCACAGATACTGTACTTGGAGCACAGCAATGAGCCCTGTTGCAAACGATTGCATCAAAAATTGTAATTACACGCCCCTGTTAAACAGGGGCAGAAAAATTGGGCCTTAGCCACTGGTGCTGGTGCCACGACACTGCAACCTCTCCCAGATACTCTAGTTGGAGTGCAGGAATGAGCCCTGCTGCAAAGCATTGCATAAAAAATTGTAATTACATGCCCCTGTTAAACAGGGGCTGAAAAATTGGGCCTTAGCCACTGGTGGCGGCACCCAGAAACAAAAATGTTCTTCCAAGCTATCATCATCAATCGGATCATTGAGGAGGAGGAGGATAGTCAGTCAACATAACAGGACAGTCTCTCAGCATCAGAATCAGTCTTGAAGGGATGTGACATTTGAAAATAAATTAGTCTGTTATATCAGCTTCAGGTGTTTGGTAGCTGGTGGTGATCCAAGACTGGTTCATCTTTATGAAGGTCAGTCGATCAACAGAGTCGGTGGACAGGTGCACCCTGTGATCCGTGACAAATCCTCCAGCAGCACTGAATGTGCGTTCTGAAAGAACGCTGGATGCAGGACAGGCCAGTAGCTCAATTGCATACTGTGCAAGCTCTGGCCAGTGATCCATCCTCAAGACCCAGTAAGCCAGAGGATTTTCGGTGGGGAAGGTGTCCAAGTCTGACCTTGCCCCTAGGTATTCCTGCACCATGTATATGAGACGCTGGTGATGGTTGCTGGAACCGATCATACCTTGGGGCTGCGGACTAAAGAATTGTCTGAACGCATCGGTCAGACGGCCACCTTCCCCACCGCTCCTTCTTTGACTGACCGAAGCCTCAGCAACTCGTTGTCCAGGACCAGGAGTTTGTAACCTCCCAGTCTCTGGGAACGCGTTGCACAGACCTTTCTGCAAGGCCTCCCGGAGTTGTCTCATCCTCTGCTCCCTCTGCGACGGTAAGATAAGGTCCGCAACCTTTTCCTTGTACCGTGGATCAAGGAGAGTGGCCAGCCAGTAATGGTCCCTCTCCTTGATCCGAAGAATACGAGGATTCTTCCGCAGACTTTGCAGGATCAGGGAGGCCATGCAGCGTAGGTTAGCTGAGGCATTCGGTCCGGAGTCCTCTGGGTCACTAAGGACGACATGATCCGCAGCCACCTCCTCCCAGCCACGTACAAGTCCACTGGTTTCTTGGGACTGTAAATCATCCCTAAAAGACTGCTGCTGATGATGCTGAGTGCCAGGCTCCACCTCCATGCTGACACAATCCTCCTCCTCCTCTTCTTCCTGTGCGATGGGTGGGACAGAAGGAACACTGTCTGGGTAAAGGGGGCCTTGAGAGGCAAGGAAGTCCTCCTCTTCATGCCTCTGTTCTGCCTCAAGTGCCCTATCCATTATTCCACGCAGCGTATGTTCCAACAGGTGGACAAGAGATACAGTGTCACTGATGCATGCACTGTCACTGCTCACCATCCTCGTGGCCTCCTCAAATGGTGCCAGGACAGTGCATGCATCCCTGATCATGCCCCACTGGTGTGGTGAAAAAAACCCGAGCTCCCCTGACCCTGTCCTGGTGCCGTAGTCGCACAGGTACTCATTGATGGCCCTCTGCTGCGTGTGCAGCCGCTGCAGCATGGCCAACGTTGAGTTCCACCTGGTGGGCATGTCACATATAAGGCGGTTCTTGGGCAGGTTCAACTTCTTTTGCAGCTCAGCCAGGCGAGCACTGGCATTATAAGATCTGCGGAAATGCACACAGACTTTCCTGACCTGCCTCAGGACATCCTGTAAGCCTGGGTACCTGCCCAAGAACCGCTGCACCACCAGGTTAAGGACGTGAGCCACACAGGGCACATGGGTCAGTTGTCCCTGTCGGAGAGCGGAGAGGAGGTTGGTGCCATTGTCGCAAACTACCATTCCTGGCTTAAGCTGGCGTGGCGTCAACCACCTCTGAGCCTGCCCCTGCAGAGCAGACAGAACCTCTGCCCCAGTGTGGCTCCTGTCCCCCAAACACACCAGCGCAAGCACGGCATGGCATCTTTTTGCCTGCGTACTTGCGTAGCCCCTTGAACGCCTACGGAGCACCGCTGGTTCCGAGGACAAAGCACAGGAAGAGGCCATGGAGGAAGAAGAAGAGGAGGGGGTGGAGGAGAGAGGTGTGTCACAACCAGTAGTAGCATTTTGGAGGTGTGGCGGTGGAACAACCTCCAACACTACTGCACCTTGTCCTGCATCCTTCCCAGCTGCCAAAAGAGTGACCCAATGGGCCGTGAAAGAAAGGTAACGTCCCTGTCCATGCCTGCTGGACCATGAGTCAGCGGTAATATGGACCTTACCGCTGACCGCCCTGTCCAGCGAGGCCAAGACATTGCCTTCCACATGCCGGTAGAGAGCCGGAATCGCCTTCCGTGAGAAAAAGTGGCGTTTGGGAACCTGCCACTGAGGAACCGCACATTGCACAAACTCACGGAAGGGGGCCGAGTCTACCAACTGAAAAGGCAGCAGTTGAAGCGCTAGCAATTTAGCCAAGCTAGCATTCAACCGCTGGGCATGTGGATGGCTGGGAGTGAACTTCTTTTGATGGTCCAGCAGCTGGGGCAGGGAAATTTGCCTGCTAGAATCGGACGTTGGTGTACTGCTAGCAGAGTGCCCGCAAGTACTTGGCTGTGACACACCTAATTCTACACCTTCATTCCTCTCAGTGCAGGTTTCAGAGAGGACTGAAGGTATAGTGGGGTTGGAGATCCCAGCTGATGCGGTGCAAGGAGAGGTCCGCTTTGTTCTTTGCTGTGGGTCTTTAAGGTAGGCTTGCCAACGAGCTGCATGGCAGGTCAACATATGTCTGGTCAAGCATGTGGTGCCCAAGCGGGTGATGTTTTGGCCACGCGATATACGCTTGAGACATATGTTGCAAACAGCAGCTGTGCGATCTGATGCACTCGACTCAAAAAAGGCCCACACCAAAGAACTTTTTGAATAACGGGCAGAGGCAGCGCCCTGCACAGGCGGAGCTCTGCGGTGTGATTCCGTCGATGTGCTGCCCTTACGCTGGCCCGCCGAGGGCATCCTGCCTCGTTGGAGATGTGCCTCCTCCTCATCCTCCTCCTCCTCTCTCCTATTAGGCACCCACGTGGAGTCAGTGACCTCATCATCCCCTCCCTCCTCATCACTGGAGCCAATCTGGCAGTATGCTGCAGCTGCTGGAACATGACTGCCAGATTGGTGTCCTTCTTGAGCATCCCCTCTCTCTGCTCTCACGCTACTGCCTTCCTCTAGCTGGGTATCATCATCAGACCCTTCGAAACGCTGGGCATCCTCCTGGAGCATGTACCCAACACTGTGCTCAAACAGTTCGGGGGACTCCTCAGGAGGACATGGTTGGTCTAGGGAAGGAGTGACTGATGATGACATTGATACCAGGGAAGAGGACGCTTTGGCAGCTGCTTTTCCAGTACCCTGAGCCTGGGTGAGAGAGGATGAGGAGGATGAGGAGGGCTTGGTCATCCACTCTACCAAGTCATCGGCATGATGCGGCTCAATACGTCCAGCTGCCGAAAAGAAGGACAAGCGTGTCCCATGGCCACGTGCTGATGGCGATGCACCGTGTCCACGACCAGCACTGTTGTCTCTAGACACAGAGCCTGCTTGCCCTCTTTTATTGGCTCCTGACTGTCTGTCTCTCCTTGTTTGCCTTCCAGACATTCTGATGGCCTGTAGGGAAATGGGAAAACCAGCAATAAGGCCTAGCTTCAGGAGTATATTTTGCAGGAATCACACTACGCCTGCTGTAGGTGCTGCAAATGCCTGTTGGTGTAACACACCAGGAAAACGCAGCAATACAGGCTAACTTCAGGTGTAATATGATCAGGAGGCACACTCCGCCCGCTGTAAGTGCTGCAAATGCCTGTTGGTGTAACACACCAGGAAAAAGCAGCAATACAGGCAAACTTCAGGTGTAATATGATCAGGAGGCACACTCCGCCCGCTGTAAGTGCTGCAAATGCCTGTTGGTGTAACACACCAGGAAAAAGCAGCAATACAGGCTAACTTCAGGTGTAATATGATCAGGAGGCACACTCCGCCCGCTGTAAGTGCTGAAAATGCCTGTTGGTGTAACACACCAGGAAAAAGCAGCAATACAGGCTAACTTCAGGTGTAATATGATCAGGAGGCACACTCCGCCCACTGTAAGTGCTGCAAATGCCTGTTGGTGTAACACACCAGGAAAAAGCAGCAATACAGGCTAACATCAGGTGTAATATGATCAGGAGGCACACTCAGCCCGCTGTAAGTGCTGAAAATGCCTGTTGGTGTAACGCACCAGGAAAAAGCAGCAATACAGGCTAACTTCAGGTGTAATATGATCAGGAGGCACACTCCGCCCACTGTAAGTGCTGCAAATGCCTGTGGGTGTAACACACCAGGAAAAAGCAGCAATACAGGCTAACTTCAGGTGTAATATGATCAGGAGGCACACTCCGCCCGCTGTAAGTGCTGCAAATGCCTGTTGGTGTAACACACCAGGAAAACGCAGCAATACAGGCTAACTTCAGGTGTAATATGATCAGGAGGCACACTCTGCCCGCTGTAAGTGCTGCAAATGCCTGTTGGTGTAACACACCAGGAAAAAGCAGCAATACAGGCTAACTTCAGGTGTAATATGATCAGGAGGCACACTCCGCCCGCTGTAAGTGCTGAAAATGCCTGTTGGTGTAACACACCAGGAAAAAGCAGCAATACAGGCTAACTTCAGGTGTAATATGATCAGGAGGCACACTCCGCCCACTGTAAGTGCTGCAAATGCCTGTTGGTGTAACACACCAGGAAAAAGCAGCAATACAGGCTAACATCAGGTGTAATATGATCAGGAGGCACACTCCGCCCGCTGTAAGTGCTGAAAATGCCTGTTGGTGTAACACACCAGGAAAAAGCAGCAATACAGGCTAACTTCAGGTGTAATATGATCAGGAGGCACACTCCGCCCACTGTAAGTGCTGCAAATGCCTGTTGGTGTAACACACCAGGAAAAAGGAGCAATACAGGCTAACTTCAGGTGTAATATGATCAGGAGGCACACTCCGCCCGCTGTAAGTGCTGCAAATGCCTGTTGGTGTAACACACCAGGAAAAAGCAGCAATACAGGCTAACTTCAGGTGTAATATGATCAGGAGGCACACTCCACCCGCTGTAAGTGCTGCAAATGCCTGTTGGTGTAGCACACCAGGAAAAAGCAGCAATACTGGCTAACTTCAGGTGTAATATGATCAGGAGGCACACTCCGCCCGCTGTAAGTGCTGAAAATGCCTGTTGGTGTAACACACCAGGAAAAAGCAGCAATACATGCTAACTTCAGGTGTAATATGATCAGAAGGCACACTCCGCCCGCTGTAAGTGCTGCAAATGCCTGTTGGTGTAACACACCAGGAAAAAGCAGCAATACAGGCTAACTTCAGGTGTAATATGATCAGGAGGCACACTGCGCCCGCTGTAAGTGCTGCAAATGCCTGTTGGTGTAACACACCAGGAAAACGCAGCAATACAGGCTAACTTCAGGTGTATAAGGTGCAGGAGGCACACTCCGCCTGCTTTAAGTGCTGCAAATGCCTGTTGGTGTAACACACCAGGAAAACGCAGAAATACAGGCTAACTTCAGGTGTAATATGATCAGGAGGCACACTCCGCCCGCTGTAAGTGCTGCAAATGCCTGTTGGTGTAACACACCAGGAAAAAGCAGCAATACAGGCTAACTTCAGGTGTAATATGATCAGGAGGCACACTCCGCCCACTGTAAGTGCTGAAAATGCCTGTTGGTGTAACACACCAGGAAAAAGCAGCAATACAGGCTAACTTCAGGTGTAATATGATCAGGAGGCACACTCCGCCCGCTGTAAGTGCTGCAAATGCCTGTTGGTGTAACACACCAGGAAAAAGCAGCAATACAGGCTAACTTCAGGTGTAATATGATCAGGAGGCACACTCCGCCCGCTGTAAGTGCTGCAAATGCCTGTTGGTGTAACACACCAGGAAAACGCAGAAATACAGGCTAACTTCAGGTGTATAAGGTGCAGGAGGCACACTCCGCCCGCTGTAAGTGCTGCAAATGCCTGTTGGTGTAACACACCAGGAAAATGCAGCAATACAGGCTAACTTCAGGTGTAATATGATCAGGAGGCACACTCCGCCCGCTGTAAGTGCTGCAAATGCCTGTTGGTGTAACACACCAGGAAAAAGCAGCAATACAGGCTAACTTCAGGTGTAATATGATCAGGAGGCACACTCCGCCCGCTGTAAGTGCTGCAAATGCCTGTTGGTGTAACACACCAAGCAAACACAGCAATACAGGCTAACTTCAGGTGTAATATGATCAGGAGGCACACTCTGCCCGCTGTAAGTGCTGCAAATGCCTGTTGGTGTAACACACCAAGCAAACACAGCAATACAGGCTAACTTCAGGTGTATAAGGTGCAGGAGGCACACTCCGCCCGCTGTAAGTGCTGCAAATGCCTGTTGGTGTAACACACCAGGAAAACGCAGAAATACAGGCTAACTTCAGGTGTAATATGATCAGGAGGCACACTCCGCCCGCTGTACGTGCTGCAAATGCCTGTTGGTGTAACACACCAGGAAAAAGCAGCAATACAGGCTAACTTCAGGTGTAATATGATCAGGAGGCACACTCCACCCGCTGTAAGTGCTGCAAATGCCTGTTGGTGTAACACACCAGGAAAACGCAGCAATACAGGCTAACTTCAGGTGTAATATGATCAGGAGGCACACTCCGCCCGCTGTAAGTGTTGCAAATGCCTGTTGGTGTAACACACCAGGAAAACGCAGCAATACAGGCTAACTTCAGGTGAATAAGGTGCAGGAGGCACACTCCGCCTGCTGTAAGTGCTGCAAATGCCTGTTGATGTAACACACCAGGAAAACACAGCAATACGGGCTAACTTCAGGTGTATAATGTGCAGGAGGCTTAGCAACAATGACACTGACACTGTCCCCTGCCTATCCTTCTCTCTCCCTGCACACAAGGTTTATCAAAGTATATGACACTGACACTCTCCCTGCCTATCCTTCTCTCTCCCTGCACACAAGGTTTAGTAAAGAATATGACACTGACACTGTCCCCTGCCTATCCTTCTCTCTCCCTGCACACAAGGTTTAGCAAAGAATGTGACACTGACACTGCCCCCTGCCTATCCTTCTCTCTCCCTGCACACAAGGTTTAGCAAAGAATATGACACTGACACTCTCCCTGCCTATCCTTCTCTCTCCCTGCACACAAGTTTGAGGTACAAATAGCACTGACACTGTCCCTGCCTATGTAACTCTTTCCCTGCGCCGGAACACAATACACAAGGCTGCCGCGCTGGGGGCCTTTTATAGTGTGGGGCGTGTGCTAAACCCCCTGAGCTATAATTGGCCACAGGCAACCTGCCTGAGGCCAATTATGGCTCTCCTAGCTGCCGGCGCTGTGATTGGCCAAGCATGCGGGGTCACAGTGCATGCTTGGCCAATCACAGCGCCGGGATTGCACTGCGATGGTGCAGTGTATTGTGGGCCGTTCGCGTCACTCGAATTTGGCGCGAACGGCCCAAATCTTTCGATGTTTGCCGAACGGTCGAACAGCCGATGTTCGAGTCGAACTTATGTTCAACTCGAACACCGAGCTCATCCCTATCGGTAAGTATTAATTTTTCCTTTTTTACTGCAGTGGTTCTCAGCCTCAGTCCTCAAGTACCCCCAACAGGACATGTTTTGTGAATTTATCTTATCGAGAATTGCTGTCCAAAATACAAAACCATTGACTGTGATTTAAAGCACATGTGCAAGATGAAGGAAAAACCTGCAAACATGGCCTGTTGGAGGTACTTGAGAAGCACTGATTTAGAGCACTGCACTTAAAAATAGCTCAAGGCAATACGATTGTAATTGTGGGCATTTTGAGGGAAACAAAGTAAGTGTTAGAACCCCTGCTTGTTTTTTGTTTTAGGTTGGGCTTTGTGTTCCATTTTAGTAAAATTGGCTTCACTTCCTGTCACACAGCTAAACAGGAAATGAAGGTAAAACCCTACCCATGTCTTTTCTTGGGGACACTTAGATCAATCTAACTAGTGTCCCCATTAAGCAAATTGCACTCTAGCACTTTGTTGTGTACACCCCAAATCATTGGATATTTTGGGGTTTAGTAAAGACAAATCCACTCTGCAGTAAAAGTGTAGCTGCTGAAAATCTGAGGGGAAGCACTGGTGATTGTAACATCCAATCATGTAAAAGCAAAGATGGTGTTTTTTTTGTTTGCTTGCATGTCTCCCTCGGATATCCAGCAAGTGCACTTGTAGTGCAAAGTAGATTTGCCTTTAGTAAATAAACCCCAAAGTCCAAAATACCTAATAATTTGGGGTGTACCCCGCAAAATGCTGGGGTGCAATGTACATAATGCGGAAAGTATTTAGATTGACCTGTGTGTCCCCAAGGAAAGACATTGGTAGGGATTTACCCTCACTTCCTGTGTGGCTATATGACAGGAAGTGAATTATTTGGAAGGATAAAGTGGCCAAATTTGGGAGTTGTCTTCACCCTATCGGGGGTGCAGACATCCCCAAAAACTGTCTAGACTTCTAATCCCTCTGCACTCTATCCCCAAGCAAAAATAAGAAAGTATTTCATTTAGTTTAACTTTGCAAAGACACATTCCTAAGTTGAATTGTGATGCATGTCAATGGCCCATTTAGACCCTCTTTAATCACTTGAGATCAGCGCTATAACTGATCGACGGCCACAGAACGTTCCTCAATTCCCAGGAGTCTGTCAATAGACGTCCTCCCCTTTTCGCGCTGTGGTCACCGAGTCACTGAGACTCGGGTGATGACAGATCCGAGTAAGGGGCCGATCCCTGCCCTTTACCATGTGATGTGAACAAAGCTGGGTAATGGTTTTTGTTTTCTCCTTGTGCTGACAGCGTGAGCATAAAAAAAGGCAATCACTGGCTTATGTGCAAGGGACATCGGGCCCAAAGAGGAAGAGGCAATTCTGCGTCATCTGTGACAATCAGTAGCCCCTGCCAGTGCCACCTATCAATGCCCACCACTGGTGCCAATCAGTGCCACCTAGCAGTGCTGCTTATCAGTGCCCATCACTGCCACCTAGCAGTGCCACTTCTCAATGCCCACCAGTGCCAACTAGCAATGCCACCTCTCAGTGCCCACCCTTGCCACCTTATCGGTGCCCATCAGTGCAGCCCATCAGTGCAGTCTCATCAGTGTACATCAATGAAGGAGAAAAATTACCTTTTTTCAAAATTTTCGAAATATTAACCACTTCCCTACCGCCCACCGTCAAATGACATCCTTGGCTTTGTGCGGTGACATCTGAATGATGCCTGCAGTTGCAGGCATCATTCAGATATCATTATTTTCAGCCGGCGATTCTGTGCACGATAAAAATGATCATAGCGGCAGTTCCACCGCTTGATCGTTCTGATCGGCGGCGGGAGGGGACGTCCCCCCCTCCCGCCGCCATCCGGTGCTTCTTCGGGCTCTCCCTTGCCACCTGGGGCTCGGAGAACGAATTGGCCGGCGCAGGATGGGAAGCATAGAGATGTCTGGTGAACAGATGGCCGTCGGAGGCCCGGGCGCGACGTTATGACATCACGCCGGGTTCCCGTATGTAAACAAATCCGTGATCTCGGCTGTCAGCATGAGATCGGTGAATTTTTTTGACCGATCTCATTCTTTCCAGCCTGGAGGAGAGATGTGGGGTCTTATTGACCCTGCATCTCCCCATAAAGAGCACCTGTCACAATAGATTCCTATTACAAGGGATGTTTACATTCCTTGTAATAGGAAGAAAAGTGATCAAAAAAACAAAAAAGAGTAAGAAATACAAAAAAGTAAAAAACAAAAATAATAATAATAAAAAAAAAAAAAAACGCCCATGTCCCGGTAGCTCGCGCTCAGAAGCGAACACACACGTAAGTCCCGCCCACATATGTAAACGCCGTTCAAACCACACATGTGAGGTATTGCTGGGTACGTTAGAACGAGTGCAACAATTATAGCACTAGACCTCCTCTGTAATGCGAAAATGGTAACGTGTAAAAAAATTTAAAGCATTGCCTAGGGAGATTTTTAAGTACTGAAGTTTGGTGTAATTCCATGAGTGTGCGCAATTTTAAAGCGTGACATGTTAGGTATCTATTTACTCAGCATAACAACATCTTTCACATTATCCCAAAAAATTGGGCTAACTTTACTGTTTTGTAATTTTTTAAAATTCATGAAACCATTTTTTTTCCCAAAAAAAGGCGTTTGAAAATTTATTGCGCAAATACCGAGCGAGATAAAAATTTGCAATGACCGCCATTTTATTCCCTGTATAATTTTGGGGGTTTCGAAGTAATTTTATAGCCATAAATTTATGATTTTTACATGAAGGAGAGAAGTGCCAGAATAGGCCCAGTGCTGAAGTGGTTAAAATATCCTATTTTATTTTTTTTAAGTCGGTCTTTTGTATTTATAGAAAAAAAAAAACCGCAGAGGTGATCAAATAGCACCATAATAAAGCTCTATTTGTGTGCCAAAAAATAATAAATTTTCATTGGGTTACAGTGTTGTATGAGCGCGCAATTGTCATTCAAAGTGCATCAGTGCTGAAATTTGAAAATTGGTCTGGGCAGGAAGGGGGTTTAAGTGGCCAGTGCGCAAGTGGTTAATATAAGACTACATGCATACGGACATTTCTCCAGCCGCTTGTTTGAGCATTTTTTGCAGCTTAAAAACGTCTCTCCATGTTAGCCTATGGCCTTATGGCCACCATGGCGTTTTTGAGCTGTAAATGGCATAGGCGTTTTTAGGCCCCATGTACACGGGACGCTGGTGCAAAGTGTTCAGAACTAAGGTTGAAAGCGGCGTTTAGAAAGGCGCGCTTTGTGGCGTTTGCATGCCGCGTTTTACCACATTTGCGTCTATATGCGTTTAGTTAGGAAACACCATAAGGAGCCGCCCTAAGCTCCAAAAACAGTATTATTAACTTTTTCAGCTATTTTGTGAGACCAGAGTTAGTATCAGCAGCTGAGAGAGCAGCAGTGTAGTTGTATTTAGCGTGTCACTTGCCACATCACTTGCCACAAGTTGTGGATTGTCCACTTGCCACGTCAGCTGCCCCAAGTTGTGGATTGTCCACTTGCCACGTCACCTGCCCCAAGTTGTGGATTGTCCACTTGCCACGTCACCTGCCCCAAGTTGTGGATTGTCCACTTGCCACGTCACCTGCCCCAAGTTGTGGATTGTCCACAATGCAATGGAAGCAATTAATTTTTTTTATATATATTGTGACAGCAGGAAGGTAAAGTCACCTGGTTGCATCCAGGGGGGTAGGTATATTTCTCCCAGATTCAGGCTTTATGCCGACTTATACAACTAGGGAGAGAGTTGATGAAGCCCAGCTGAGGCTAGTGGGCTCATGGATGATTCATACCTCTAGGGAGAGGGCTGGGCGTCGTGCAGGCAGGGAGTTGATGAGACCAGCTGAAGCTTGTCAGCTCGTTTAAGGCCTCTATAAAAACTCCCAGATTCATTAGGTGTTTGCTCATGCCTGGACCCAGACCTGTGTGGACTGTCTAGGGAGAGTGAACCCCTGTGCGGTGAGACAAAGCCTGTGTGGCTATTTGTTTGGACATTTACTAAACCAGGGACTTAGGGACTAGGACAGCACCAGGCTGATCCCAGTTGTTAGTTAGGAAACCTGCATGTTTAGTCAGAGGTCAAGCTGACCAGGGTTTATTTTGTTTATGTTTCTTTTTGCTTTGCTGTGTTTTTTGTCACTGTAAATAGAGAAATAAACCAATATTCAAATGTTAGGACGTGGCACGCCAGGTACTTTTTGTTGATATCCACAGTTACCACTCTGTGGCTGATACAACATATTCTCTCTCTCCGAAACAGATTAGGGTGGAAGCACCCGGGCAATCAGTCATTATTGACTGAAAGTGGTAGTACTATTTTCTAAAAATAAATTGGTTTAATATCAATAGTTATTCAATATATTTTATAAAAATTTTTTTTAAACCATATAAAAAATTATTTGAGGGTTTCCCTCGTTATATATGGTAAATTTATTTACATGAATGCCAATTTTGGTTCTATTAACTGGTGACATGGACTTTTTGGGCACTGCTTGGTCTGGATATATGTCAGATATCCAGACAAACTGTAATGCTGAGACTGAACAAGAGATCGGCATTAATCAATTTATGGCCAAACTCAAACGACTTCTTAAAAAGAAATCTAACTTACATTGGCACATTGAATTCTTAGGCAAATACGTTCATGAAAATATTAGCCCTCTGGGACTAAGGGTACAAGTCTATCCTTCTTTCCAGAATGCTACCCCAGAATTCAAACTGGCATGGGAAAACATATTGACCACTTGTAGCACAAATCTAATGCGGCTACTTATTGCCCAATACCAATCTGAACTGTTGTTATTAGATCAAGAAATTACATTATTGCAATCTAGTAATGAAAATATCAAAAAACATTCCCAATATGCCAAGCGGGGTCAAGATATAAAAGATTATGTCACTCGAATCACCAGAGACATAATCTATAAAAAACAAAATAAACTATCTAAAGATAGGACAGCATTTAGTGAGGGCTTTGCCTATAGATGGCAAATATCTACTCAGAACAAAGGATCTAGATCAAATTTTCGTAGGCCAAGAAATAAAAATAATAATCAATTCACCACTGACGATGATACTGAATCCGATTCTGCTTCTTTTTTTCCTTCACAGCATATGTCCAGAAAGAATAATCCAGCATCCTCTTCTCACAACCAGGGATCACGTAAGCGGGACTTTGGTGGTGGGTCTTTTTCACCTTACAAAAAACGCCCTCCCACTAGGGACACTACTCTTACCCTTCACTATCCTATACAAGGTAATGTACAATCTAATGGTGTTGGTGGACAATCACAAGTTAATTATCTGGGTGACACTGCCCTACAGGCTATACAAATACTTAGTGCTCAAACTTCCTCTCAAAACACTGGCAATATAGCCACAAACATCACCGATTTGATGGCCCCTACCAACATCACTGGTCCAGGACAAAATCAGTTGCTTCCTGGTACCCCAATGCACAATTCATTACCAATGACACAACGCTTATCTACTTCAAGACAAAGCACTCTTGATGCGCACATATCTTCACTTCCCATTTCCCTTCCAAATTTTCAATTACCCCTGAACACCACTCTCCCGACTTAAATCTTAAACTGGATGTAATTAATCTAACCCCATATACTTTTTCCTCTTTGGAATTGGAGGTTCTAAAGTTGGGACTCAATTTTTGTCCCTCAATGAAAATCGATAAATATGAGGCAATTAAAGATTTATACCTATTTGCACGGAACTTGACATATAAATTTCTTTTCGATGGGGATCGTCTTCGATCGCTTAAAGATAAACAGATTTCTGAACAAGTCAAAAATTACACAATGAAAGACTTTAGAGCTCTTCGGGACCTTATGTTGTTGTTGAATGAAAATGAATCAATAGAAACTGATGTCCAATCCACACAATCTCAATACACCTGCCCTTCCCAGAAAATTCCCCCAAAAAAATTTAAACCCAAATCGCAGCGATTTCCCGACTTAATGACAAACCCCAATGTTTGGGCCTTCTTGACTGGAGCGGTCAGTGATATCAAGAAAATGCCCTTGACCAATAAACCAAGTAACCTCTCTCCTGCAGAAAAACAAGCGATTATACGACTACAGAACCACCCTGATTTGGAAATAAAATCTGCGGATAAAGGGGGTAATATTGTCTTAATGACAAAAGAGGTCTACATTAAAATGGTCAAGGACATTTTATCCAATAAAGATTGGTATACAGTTATCAATGTTACCAATATTCAGAAATTTAAAGATGACTACCTGATAATTATTGGTTCCGCCCATCAAAAAGGCCTAATAGATCAAGACCTATACAACTACTTAAATGTCCGCTACCCCAGACTTGCCACATTTTACGCACTGCCTAAGATACACAAAAACCCGATATCACCACCTGGTAGACCCATAGTGTCTGGCATTGGTTCTCTCACTGAGAATGCTAGTCGGCTGATTGATTCGATTTTAATGCCACATGTCATGGCATTGCCATCATATACTAAAGATACTCTGGATTTATTGAAACACATTGAAGGAGTGTCCGTGCCTCCCGATGCCCTGCTCGTTACGCTGGATGTGGAGGCTCTCTACTCCAGCATACCTCACGAGCAGGGCATCGGGACAATACGGACATTCCTCAGAGAGCAGGACCATCACCGATGGGAATATTGCGAGTTCATCCTCAGGCTGCTCCGGTTTGTGCTGACCCACAATGTCTTCACTTTTCTTTTTTTTTTTTTTTACTAAAAATTTTTATTCTTTATTTTTAAATTAATGATAAGATGGACATTACATACAGGTACAGTCTCAAGTTACATACATTACTTTAGCAACATACATCTCCAAGTATTGCACATGCAGGGCTTAACAACACTCTAAATAATACAACTCCGGCCTTCTTGGGACTTTATCATGGGTCAGGAGCGTTGGCTCCATAACATCAGTCCAGGAACTATAATCAACAGTAAACTTAGGCTAGGGATCCTGTCACCCCTCTCGGGAATATTCTGTGAGCAGGCCCTTTATATGAAGGTCCAGGCATAGAAAGCGCAGCCCAGAATTTGGCCGACCCCAATTGCACATGTGTGTAGATTGATACTATATTATTGGGACAGAGTATCACGGTACTTGAGAAAATATTCATAGTATGACCCATATCTAATTTAACACTACAACAATACCTGTATTTAGATTATCAGGAAGAATAATGATGTTACCAGGTTCACTGCTCTAAACATGCTACCGCGCCTTTCCACATGTCTTCGCATATACATAAGAAATCAACAAACAGTTTACTCAACACTAGAGGACGTCATATAGTGGTGGGCCACAGACCCCAAAATTTCTGATGGACATGTATTTTGTTCAATTTATACGCTAGCATCTTCTCCATTAAACATTGAGCATTTACTCTATTTATGACCTCCAACACAGTAGGGGGGTCTGGGGATCTCCATTTGGCTGCAATTGATATACGGGCAGCAAATAGGATATGTACAATCACAATCCTTTGTGCGCTTGGGAAGGAGTCTATCCCTAATGTAAGAAGTGCTAATTCTGGGGTGGGTTTACACTTCGTTTTGGAAATGTCTGAGATGAGTGAAAATACATCTCTCCAGAAGTTATGTAGTATACTACAGTGCCACATAACATGTAGGAGGTTACCTCTGTGCTGACACTCTCTCCAGCAAAGTGGGGAAAGAATGGGGTTCATTGTGTGTAGGCGCGTCGGGGTGATGTACCACCTATGCAGTAACTTACACGAATTGTCCCAGTGATCTACACAGGCTGAGGATACCCTATTGTATCTAATAGCAGTCATCCATTGTGGGAATGTAAAGATTGTCTGTAGTTCAGCCTCCCATTTGAGCATATTCGGGGTTTTGGAGTTCTTTAATTGATGGTTACAGAATCTATAGCAGAGAGATATACCCCTTATGTTTGTCTTGCCCCTGGACATGAAGAATTCCCATAGGACTAGTGGGACTTCCGTGGTATCATGAGGATTCATTTTATTATAACTCCGAATTTGCTGTAGCATAAGGGTGTCAAGTGCCGAAGGTTGAGTAATATCTACAGTGTGAAAATGCACGCCCTTTTGTTTCCAGTGATGTGTTGAGAAGTTATGAATAAGGAATGTGTAGGTCGTGAGAGGCTTTTCTAGTTTGTGAGTAGTCTCCCCCGGGAATTTCATTTTGGTGAGTAGGGACCACGCAGCAATTGAGGCCCTAATTGTAGGGTAATCAGGTATTAGGGGTTTGTGATGTATGGTGGATGCCATCAGGAGTGCAATCAGATCATGAGTTGGTGTAACCTCCCTTTCTATTTGATTCCATAAATTATCTTCCTGACTAGAGAACCAAAATTTCAGCTGGTCCAATAAAGAGGCAGTATAGTAGGCATACGCGTTCGGTAAGCTTCCTCCCCCCACCTTTTTGTGTAAGTAAAGAATTTTCATCGCTATTCTAGGTTTTTTATTCTCCCATATGTAGGCATTCAGAAGCTTTGCGAGATCCGAGAAAAATTTGTGGGGTATAGGGATTGGGATGGTTCTGAAAAGGTATAGAATCTTGGGGAATATTTGCATCTGATAAGCCGCAATCCGCCCCATCCATGACAGTTGGAATTTGGACATCTGTAAAAAGTCTTTCTTGGTCTGCTCTAGGAGGGGTAAAAAATTTTCAGAGTATAGTTTGGATGTAGGGTGGGTGAGTTGGATACCTAAGTAGGTGATAGAGGGGGCATCCCAGGTGCAAGGGAATAGTAGTTCTAGTTTGGCGACCATATTGTGGGGTAAATGAAGTGGCAGGGCAAAACATTTAGAGGTGTTAATTTTGTAATATGTTATCCTCCCAAATTCATTAATAACTTCCGTGGCTTTACTTAGTGAGATGTGTGGGTTGGTCATGGTAAGAATCACATCATCTGCAAACAGACCTATTTTGTGTTCCGTGTGACCAATTCGGAGGCCTGTGATCTCCCCAGTGGATCTAATGATTTCTGCAAGGGGTTCTATTGCTAGGGAAAAAACAATCGGAGACAGCGGACATCCCTGTCTCGTTCCATTTGTGAGGTTGAAGGAATCAGAAAGCATCCCTGACGTAAATACTCTGGCGGAGGGATTCGTGTATAAAGACATGACCGCTGAATGCAAGAATCCGCTTATGCCGAATTTATGTAGCGTGTGTGACAGGTATGACCAGTGAACTCTATCAAACGCCTTTTCCGCGTCTAAGGCTACAAATATGCTAGGCGTGCGATTGAGTTCCGCGTGTCTCAGGAGATTGATCATTTTCCTAGTGCCATCTGGGGCCTGTCTGCCCTTGACAAAGCCCACTTGTTCTAGCCCAATGAGTGTAGGGGTTACATTGAGTAGTCTGTTTGCTACTATCTTTGCATAAATCTTTAGATCCGAGTTCAGGAGTGAAATGGGCCTATAATTCTGGGGGTAGGCCGGATCCTTCCCGGGTTTTGGGATAGTCACTATAATTGCTTGGAGCATTTCCTTTGGGAATGCACAGGTGTGTGCCGCCGTATTGTATAGATCTACCAGTCGGGGGGCGAGCAAAGATGAGAATGTTTGGTAGTATTCGGCTGAGAACCCGTCGGCTCCCGGTGATTTGTGTTTGGGAAGTTTCTTAATTACGTCCTTGATTTCATCTTCTGTAAAGGGCGCATTAATTATGCCTAAGGTCCCCTTATCTATGGACGGGAGGTCAATCCTTTTAAGAAAGTCAGTAATCTCAGTTTCTGTGGGTTGATGGGTAGACTTATCCTGGTTCAGATTATATAAGACCTCGTAGAAGTCTTTAAACGCGTTAGCTATGTCTTTGGGGTTCTGATATGAAGTATTATTAGTGGGATGTTTAATTATAGATATTTTGGATTGTGCTTGTCTTTTCTTTAATTGGGATGCTAGTAACTTCCCCGCTCTATTGTTCTGGGAGTAGAAAGTTAGTTTAAGTCTCTTATAGTAAAGGTCGTAGTCTGATTTCAATACTAGTCTCAGTTCCTCCCTCCTGGAGTTCAATTGTTGTAATAAGGAGTGGTCCCCATTTTTTTTATGCTTACTTTCCAGGTCAGCTATTCGGTCATGGAGTTGCGATATATATCTGCTTTTTTTCCTTTTTTCCCTAGCTGCTATCTGGATCAAGGCGCCTCTCGTGAAGGCTTTGTGGGCGCACCAGATTGTCGCGGGGGAAGTGCCAGGGGTTTCATTGAATTCAAAGAATTCATTTAGCTTCCCTTGAATTTCCTCCCTAATTTTGGGCTGGGAGAGTAGATATGTGTTGTTACGCCAAAGTGGAGAGGCTGTAGTTTTGTTGGTGGAAGTTATATCAATGGTGATAGGGGCGTGGTCAGACCATGTGATGGTGTGAATATTTGCTTTGAGTACCTTTTGTAAAGTATATTTGTCCGTAAGGAAGAAGTCAATCCTAGAGTAACTCTTGTGGACCGGTGAGAAGTAGGTGTAGTCCCTCTCTGTGGAGCGGAGACAGCGCCAAGGATCATAGAGATCTTCCCCCAGGCAGAAATTACCTAGGGATGGCGCTCGTCTCCGCTCCCCAGAGGAGGAGTCAAGCATGTTATTCATAAGTACATTAAAATCTCCGCAAATGACTAGGTTACCTTTTTTCATTGCTTTTGCTTTTTGTATGGTTTTGCGTAAAAACCTAATCGGGCTTTTGTTTGGAGCATACAAGTTCACCAGTGTGTATACCTCATTGTTAATTTCGGTAATCAGGATGATATACCTACCATTACTATCATAGTGTTCATCTAGGAGGTTAAAAGATACAGAGTCCTTAATAGCGATCATTACTCCATTGTTTTTTTTTGAGTTATTTGCCGTGAAGACATGTGGAAATTTCTTATGGGAGCATTTAGGTGTACTTTGGTCCAGGAAATGAGTCTCTTGTACACACAGTACATCACAGTTCTCGTCCAGGGCAGTTTTCCATAGGGTTCTCCTTTTATAGGGGCTGTTAAGTCCTCTAGCGTTGATAGATAGCAGTTTAAGTGTCATTTGTTTCATTCATGGTGCTTCGGTGACATCTAGTGGCGCAATATGAGAATTGGCTGTAGCTGAGCATTAATTTCTGAGCAGTGAGGAGCTGTAATTTGGTTTTCATTACAGAAGCCTGGAGTCTCAAAATTATACAGAGACAAGTAACCATTGCAACGTCAATGGTCTGAAAATCAAAACATATAACCGTTATCATCAACAGGATGGATTTGGAACATTCCCAAAAGCAGTATTGGGGTAAAAACATTCAGGTGATTACCTGTTCAGCCGAACATCCGGGGACCATCTGTTCAGCATTAGAAGGCGAAAGAGGCGCAGTAAGGTTAATTTGGAAAATAGGAAGTTCAGCACCATAGGACCATTATTAGTGTAGTACAGATGTGGTTATTTATCACGGTTGTTCCTGGCACTGCGGTTGTTGATAAGTTCCGATCTGGGTGAAGACTGGTCCATGGATTCAGGGAAACCTTCCTGGGGAAGGAGTCCCCACTTGCGGAGTAGTTCCAGACCTTTATCCAGGGAGGAAATGGAATACCATTCGTTGTTTTTCTCCAGAATGATTTTTGCAGGGAAGCCCCATCTATAGAGAATCTTATGATTTCTCAGCATTTTTGTAACCGGTATCAGATTATTTCTAGCCTTCATTGTGGCCTGTGATAGGTCAGCATACAGTGTGATTCCAGCATATGGGTCTGGGAGGATGTTGTTTTGCCTGGAAAACCTCATAAGCTGGTCTTTAATATGAAAGAAATGAATCCTGGCTATAACATCCCTAGGAATCTTCTCAGGGAGATGTTGTGGTTTGTGCAGCCTGTGTGCTCTGTCAATAATGACATCCGCTGTGGTGAGCGAGGGAATTGCCGTCTTCATTAGCTGCTGCAGAAATGAACTCAGTTCGGCAGGCTTAACTGTTTCAGGAATCCCTCTGAATTTCACATTGTTCCTGCGTGCGCGGTCCTCGAGATCTGAGACCTTCAGGCGTAGTGCTGTGAGTTCATCTTCTAGATCCACATGAGCATCCACCAATTCGTTGTGGGCTGCAGAGAAATCCCCCATTTTGTTTTCGACATGGGCTATTCTATCCCCCATTGCACTCAGCTCCCTGCGTGTGGAGTGAGCGATGTGAGCTATGTCTTGTTGTATGGCCCCTCTTAGCGTCAGGATCATATCCTTCATAATTGTATCGGTCATGGGCTGACCAGAGACAGGCATATCATCCAGCTTCTGGGCATATGAGGCAGCTTGCTCCATGTCGTCTCCCCCCCCTCCTTGTTCATTGCTATCATCCCCTGGGGCACTGACCCTCCGTTTCTGCTTGAGGGGGCTGTTGAATGGGGAAGAATAAGGGGGCTGAGTTAGTGTGTCATTAGGTAGCTCACCCTGCAAAGTGAATGTCGCGCTGTTCTCTCCCTCATGGCAGTGTGATGCATGCAGTCCCGCTGCGGCGCCATCTTGGGCCTTCCGGCCTGTCATGGAGGGATAGAAGTCCGTCAATTTTCTGGGCCCCTCTCTGTTCTTGCGTTTGGCCATGCTATCAGCGGGGTTCCTCCTGTCTTCCGCCGCTCGGATGTGCTGTTTCTGAGCCTCAAAAGCCGCTAAAGGTTGCTTAAGGTCCCCTGATGCGTCGGAGCTCTCCTCTCACACCACCATCCACTCCGGCCGCCGGCTCCGCCCCCGTCTTCACTTTTCAAGAGTCCCACTCCCTCCAGGTGCAGGGGGTGGCCATGGGCACTTGCTGTGCCCCGGCCTACGCCAACCTGTACCTGGGGGGGTGGGAACGATATGTGTTCTCTGATGATTCCCTGGCTGAATATGTCAATCATGTAGCCTGTTGGCTACGCTATATTGATGATATATTCATCATATGGACCGGGACCCTCAACTCACTGGAGCAATTTACTGCCATGTTAAATGAGAACACTTTCAACTTGAAATTTACCATGTCGAACAGTAAGGACAAAGTTACGTTCCTGGATTTAACCATAACCAAGGACCCTGATGGACAACTGGCCTCAACCCTCTTTCGTAAAGAGACAGCGGGCAACACTTTATTACATGCAGATAGTGCCCATCCAAACACCCTAATACGTAGCATACCCTATGCACAATACCTCAGACTTCGCCGTAACTGTACATCTACTGCTGACTTCAAAATACAGGCGAATCTACTTCGCGATAGACTTAGAGCCAGGGGGTATACTAAATCCTTGTTGCGCAGCGCATTTAATAAAGCGCTGCGACAATCCAGGAATTTACTACTTTATAAAACAAAGACAGCTAAACAGGAGCAGCCTGTGAGATTTATTACAAGATACTCGACTCATCATGTGGAACTTAGGAATATACTTTCCAATCATTGGTCCCTCCTATATGATGACCCCATACTCAACAAATACATTAAATCCAAACCAGACATAACCTTTAGAAGATCAAAATCATTACGCGACCAACTCACGTCTAGTCATTTCCACAATGATATACCGGCCAGATCTACCTCTAATGGGATGACACAATGTGGTAAATGTGCTTTTTGCCCGTGGATTTCCATAGGCACCAGATTCACACTTCCCAATGGCACCATTTACAACTTGAATTTCCATGCCGACTGTAACACACAGGGAGTAATCTACTTAATGACCTGTCGATGCGGCGCGTTTTACGTGGGAAAAACTATAAGACATTTTCGATCCCGCATTAAAGACCATGTATACTACTCAGGAAGTGGAAAAATGATTACTGCAGTAAGTAGACACTTGGATCTATATCATAAATTTAACACCTCGCTGGTAACATTTATAGCCCTTGCTGTGGTACCACGAGACCCACGAGGCGGCGACTGGGACAAGCAAATACTTCGTCAAGAAACCTACTGGATTGAGCGTCTTGATGCCACCCTTGCACCTGGCATCAATGAAGCTCACTCCTATAAAGCATTTCTTTAGATAAAACAATTTGTAGGGTAAATCGTTGTGTAGAAACTTAGTGCTTATTAAGCATAAATAACAATAGAATACTATACTATTTAATTGAATAAAATGTCCATAGGGGGGCTCCCTTCATCTTTAATTTCCCCCTTCCCAGTTAATGAATCAAGAGCTATGTAAACATAGGCTATTCATAGAACCATTTATTCATGTCTTATATATTTTTTAAAAAAAATACACTTTGAGCTAAAATTGAAAGTGATTTATATCCCTATATTAGATCAAATGGGAATTACTTTTGGTTTTACATTGTAAAATTGAATACTAATAACTTGTTCTTCTATTATTGTTTTTTGACATACAAACTCAATGTATACTTTTATGGTTTTCTACTTTTGTTTTGCAATTCGGAGAATCCAGGACCTTTGTATGCCGGCCTCACATCTGGCAGGGTTTGGGTTAATGGACAGGACCATGTATGGCCACTGTGTGGCCACCCGAGCGCTGTCAGGCAATCGCCAGGCAGCGCATTAGCCGTCTCCGGGTGACAAAATTTCTGTCTCCCTTTGAGATGGCTTGGCTCAGCTTCACGCCGCTGCAACCAATCACGCATCACGTTCGGAAATTCTTTCCGATACGTGGGCGTGCCTTAGTGTTGCACGCGGCTACGCTGATCCTCTGGCCGTTCCGAATGACGTCACGCCGAGCCTTCTCATTGGCTCAGGCGGAGACTACGGAAGAGGCGCGCACCTTTAAAATCACGCTATTATAGCGTGTTTTATATCGAGCTGACATCTCTGATATGGCGCTGCTGCTGGGAGGCGATCAAATGGGAACAGTATGCCAGGTATGGACACATATCCTCTGAGTCCAATTTAATTAGTTGACCCTCTTGAACCGCATTTAGTAAATTCTACTTGTGGTTTCTATTATCCAGGCTTAGCTCACTGGAAATATATCGTAACACCCCAGAGTTGATGTGAACAAGTGGATGCACCTGTGGGTCATTGTTTCCACTCTGCTACACAAACAGCGTGCTTTGCTGTTTGGTGAATCCTGCATGATTCAGTTGACCATCTATTTACATTCAAAGTTTAGTAGTGGGTAAGTTTTTTACCCCTCTGTATTAAGATAAATGACTGAGGCACTTTAGCACCAGTATTACTTATTTTAACACTATGACTTATATGAATGCTTTGGCTATTATATATATATATATTTTTATATATATATTTTCTATATACATATCTTAGGGTTCACCATTTCTGTATAGAGCCTTGGAGATTCGATCCTTCCCTCTTCTCTACTGTGATACAATTTATATACTCCCCTGGGGGCCTTCCTCCTGTCGTTTCTAAGGGAATTATCTATGTTTTAAAGTAAGTTGGAGCATATATGTTTTTTATAGTCATGTTCATCCAATATAATTATAGACATTACCTGTTTTGACTAATTAGATGTCCTAATAGCAATTATTATATTATTTAATTCAGCTGTTCTTGTTAAGGACGCCCATGACGGCGTCCTGGCTACAAATTTACCAGATGGGAATCTATTGCCAGGTAATACTATTCTTGTGAGTGTTACCCTCAATTAGTCAAACTATTGGATCATATGAAGTAATTACCAATTGTGATTCTTCTTTCATTCTAGACCCATTGTCTAGATTAACTGTTATATTGTATCCTGACTGTCGTGAGGATATTGGCAACAAGTGGATGTACTTGACGCTTTTTGCCTTCACTGTCTTTCTACACATGGGCAACTTCGACTTGATCCCCTGGCGAATCCTCTATAATATAGCTGATTAATTCCCTAGATCTTAAACTGCATCAGCGGGTAAGCTATACCCCTTAGCAATAAGCTAAGGTTATGGACATCAATCAATTAGAACTATTGTCTTATTTACCTCTGTTTCTACTCTCTCCTTTATATAAATATGGCTGTGGTCACTATGCACTCTACCTGCATATACACTCTGGGATCCATTTGTTTGATTCCCAGACTATTGGAGAGTTTTTCTACAACTATTTTCCAGCATACTTCCAACATATTACTTTATGGGGTTTCCGTTTCGTTTTTTGTTTTTTCCCCCTCCTCTCCTGCCATCTCTAAGGGATTCTATTTCTGCTCGATAGGAATTTGGAAATTATCTTTTTCATATGAAGCCAAATTATTTATACAACACTAGACATCCTGGTTTCTAGCAACCAGATGTTCTTAACAGTAAGCATTTTTCACGAATCTAATGTTATCAATTGAATAATAGGTGCACGCCTCCACAGTGACCGTCGGGTTCGTTCTATACCTTTTTCCCTGTCTCCAAGGTCAGTATATATAATTTAGGTCTTCTCCGAGTTCCTTTACAAAAGTGTAAACATATCTTCCCTTTTTCTATAAGGGTTTCTAAATGTATTATAGCATTATTGAATGCATGATGACAAATTACAAACTCATGATATATGTTATATGTTTAAATATATTTCCTGTTTAGTTCACATGACACGCTCCTGAAGAAGCGTCATTGGACGCGGAACTTGTCGAGCGAGAGTGAAATTATTACATCTTTTCCTACGACTTATGCCGTTTCAACCATACCTCAACTTTTGGGAATGCATCTAACTGGCCTATGGATGAATACTGGCCCTATATGATCTGCATTAGAGCTATGGTGTTGTACTATATCGGTATTGTTGTATCGTCTCTTTTAGAACTTGTGAACTATTTTTATACAGAAATATTGATATGTTAGTTTATTATACAATAAAATTATTTTTTTTATATAATTTGTGTATGGTGCCTAAAAAGTCCAAGTCCCTCCATCTAGCTTCTTCTATATTCAAATGTTAGGACGTGGCACGCCAGGTACTTTTTGTTGATATCCACAGTTACCACTCTGTGGCTGATACAACATATTCTCTCTCTCCGAGAAATAAACCGCACCTTTTTGATCTTGAAAACCACAACCTCCGTCTGCTGGGCCTGTTTTTGTGTGGGGAGCCCATCCAGGGGATCACACACACCCGCTGCCGAGCTAACCCCCCCACAGTTGGTGGAGAACCAGTGGCAGTTTTTTTAAGCCAGCATGGAGGAGATACTGAAACAGCTGGCTCTAGCAAATGCCAATCAACAGCAGACAAATGCAGGTTTGCAAAAGAGCCTTGCAGCTCAACAACAGAGCTTCGCAGCCCAGCAGAAAGCTCATCAACAGAGCCTTGCAGCCCAGCAGCAATCTGAGGCCCGCTTCATAGACCTGTTACAGAAGCAAGAGCAGAGACTACAACAAATGGAAGCAGTAATGCAGCAACGTCCGCAGACCAGTGAGGAAAACCGTCCCACTAATACCGCGTCCTTTGGGGTGAGTCGTTTATTGACAAAAATGACTGGAGAGGATGATCCAGAGGTATTTTTGACCACATTTGAAAGGACTGCTGAAAGAGAAAAGTGGCCTGAGGAGCAGTGGGCTGGACTGGTGGCTCCTCTGTTAACTGGTGAATCGCAGAAGGCTTACTATGACCTAGAGCCTGACCAAGCAAAAGACTATGTGATGCTAAAAGCTGAAATATTGGCAAGGCTGGGTGTCACCCTGGCTGTCCGGGCTCAGCATGTGCATAACTGGACTTTCCAGCTTGGAAAACCCCCCAGGTCTCAAATGTATGATCTCATTCACCTGAGCAGGAAGTGGCTACAGCCAGAGACTTTGTCCGCACCAGAGATTGTGGAACATGTTGTAATGGATCGGTTTTTGAGAGCTCTTCCTACTGCCATCCAAAAGTGGGTAAGCCATGGAGACCCAGAGACGGCCGGTGGTCTTGTGGATCGTGTAGAGAAATACTTGGCTACAGAGAACCTGACGGCCTCTTCCAGAGACTCTCGGACTTTCCACCCTAAGACCAGACCATCCCCAGGGGCGGATAAGAGGATTCCAAGGGGTGAGGGTGGAGAGAGTGAGAGGGTGGGAGCTCTACCCAAAGTTTGGCGAGAACAGCCTGGGAAGTCAGAGGCTCAAGAGGCAGCCAAAAGGATTATTTGCTACCGCTGCCGGCAAGCGGGACATATTGCAGCAAATTGCCCGGTTGTGGAGGAACCCATGCAATGTGACTTTCTGACGGACCGACGTCAGTCGCTGTGTGCGACAGTCGCATGCACTGCCATTCGGGGAACTGAGAAACATTTATGCAAAATGTGTATTAATGGTAGAAATGTTGTGGTATTGCTGGATTCAGGTAGCCTTGTGACCCTGATAAAGGCTGAATTAGTTAAAACAGAGGTCTTTGGGAATAGCAAGGTAGCTGTTATTTGTGTGCATGGGGACACCCGAGAGTATCCAGTGACTACAGTGTGTTTCGAGACCCCCAAAGGTACCCTCTCTCATCCAGTGGGGTTAGTATCTCAATTACCGCATGATGCCATTGTGGGAAGGGATTTTCCGAAGTTCTGGGAACTGTGGGATGATCCTGAGCCCCCCACTGGTGCCCCTATGTACCAGGAATGTGATAGCCAGAACTCCTCTGAGAGTGGTGAGGACTCTCCAGAATTTCCCTTGTCAGTATTGGCAGGGGAGACTCAAGAAACTGGAGAGGAGCCCACCTCCTCAGACGAAAACCTACCGTCTGTGGAGTTTTCTGATCTTGAGGTTCACAGGGAAAATTTTGCCACAGAACAGTTAAAAGACCCCGCCCTAATAAAGGCACGGGAAAACGTAGTGGAAATAGATGGCGAGTTAGTGAACCCAGATAATACCTGCACTTACCCATACTTCAGCGTAGAGAAGGACCTACTGTATCGGGTGGCAAAAAGGGCAGAAGAAACCGTTGAGCAGCTTGTGGTGCCCAAACCTTACAGGAAGTTGGTGTTGGAGTTGGCCCATGGGCACATTCTTGGAGGTCATCTGGGGACAGAGAAAACCCGAGAGAGGGTATTACAGAGATTCTATTGGCCTGGGGTGATGAAGGACATAGAAAATTATTGTTCCTCCTGCCCTGTGTGTCAGAGGTCGGCCCCGATGCCACATTTCCGTAGCCCGCTGGTCCCTCTACCCATCATTGAGGTCCCGTTTGAGAGAATCGCAATGGATTTGGTAGGTCCTATAATCAAGTCCGCTAGGGGGCACCAGTACATATTGGTTATAATGGACTATGCCACCCGTTATCCAGAAGCGATCCCTCTCAGAAATACCTCGGCCAAAACCATAGCCAAAGAGCTATCTCTTGTTTTTAGCCGGGTGGGTATTTGTAAAGAACTGCTTACGGACCAAGGTACACCCTTTATGTCCCGGGTTATGAAAGAGCTGTGTAAATTGTTCAAAGTGACGCAATTGCGTACATCTGTGTATCACCCCCAAACCGATGGGCTGGTTGAAAGATTCAACAAAACCCTAAAACAAATGTTGAAGAAAGTGGTGGATAGAGATGGAAAGGATTGGGACTGTCTACTTCCTTATTTGATGTTTGCTATTAGGGAGGTGCCCCAATCCTCTACGGGATTCTCCCCCTTTGAGTTACTGTATGGGAGACACCCAAGAGGGCTGTTGGATATTGCCAAGGAAACTTGGGAAAGTGAGAGTTCTCCCCACAGGAGTGTGATTGAGCATGTCGCCCTGATGCAAGATCGAATTGCACAGGTAATGCCCATCGTGAAGGAACATTTGGCCCAAGCGCAGTTGGCACAGCAGAGAGTGTACAACCGTGGAGCCAAGACCCGTACCTTTTCCCCGGGGGATAGGATATTGGTACTTGTCCCTACGGTTGAAAGTAAATTCCTTGCCAAATGGCAAGGCCCCTACGAGATAATGGAAAAAGTGAGCGAAGTGAATTACAAGGTCAGACAACCAGGAAGGCGAAAGCCCGAACAGATCTATCACGTTAATCTGTTGAAAGCCTGGAGGGATAGAGAGTCCCTAGTCGCAGAAACTTGGTCACCAGCTCAAACTGGTTGCGTGATTCCGGAGGTTGGAATAGCAGCCACCTTGTCACAACCCCAACAACAGGAGGTTAAGGAGTTTGTGCTTCGCAACAAGGAGGTGTTCTCTGAGCTGCCGGGACAAACATCTGGGGTAGAGCATGATATTATTACCCCGCCCGGTGAAAGGGTGAAGTTAAAACCCTATCGGATCCCAGAGGCCCGACGGGAGGCAATACGGGAGGAAGTACAGAAAATGCTGAACTTAGGGGTGATAGAGGAGTCCCAAAGTGATTGGTCTAGTCCCATTGTGCTGGTGCCTAAACCGGATGGGAGCTGGCGATTTTGTAACGATTTTCGTCAGTTGAACAAAGTTACAAAATTTGACACCTACCCCATGCCACGTATAGATGAGTTGATCGACCGGCTGGGAACAGCCCGATACATGACGACTCTTGACCTCACAAAAGGGTATTGGCAAATTCCCCTGGCCAAGTCGGCCAAAGAGAAAACCGCATTTGTAACCCCAGACGGGGCGTTCCAATATAAGAGAATGCCGTTCGGGTTACAGAATGCGCCGGCCACATTCCAGCGGAAAATGGACCAGATACTGAGGCCCCATCGGAAGTATGCTGCGGCTTACCTGGATGACGTAATTGTCCATAGCACAGATTGGGCCTCACATCTGCCAAAAGTGCAAGCAGTCCTAGACTCTATCTGGGAAGCGGGGTTTACGGCTAACCCCAAGAAGTGTACCATTGGGCAGGAGGAGGCCAAATATCTTGGGTACACCATTGGGAGGGGAGTAATAAAACCCCAACTCAACAAAGTCGAGGCCATCCAGAGTTGGCCACGTCCCAACAGCAAGAAGCAGGTACGAGCCTTTCTGGGAATAGCGGGGTATTATCGGCGCTTCATTCCCCACTTTGCTTCTAAGGCTGTGCCCCTAACCAACCTGACGAAAGGGAAAGGGTCGGTCATGATTAAATGGACCCCCGAGGCTGAGGCAGCATTCCAATTCTTGAAACAAGCCTTATGTAGCCAGCCAGTGTTGTACTCACCCGACTTCTCTAAAGACTTTGTCGTACAAAGTGATGCGTCAGATGTGGGGTTAGGAGCAGTATTGTCCCAGGTCTGGAACGGGGAAGAGCACCCAGTCATTTACCTCAGCAGGAAGTTGAAGTCCCATGAGGTAAATTACGCCACGGTTGAAAAGGAGTGTTTAGCGGTGAAGTGGGCTCTAGATTCCCTTCGGTACTATCTGCTAGGTAGGCACTTTGACATGGTTACGGATCACGCTCCGTTAAAGTGGATGCTTTGTCTCGAGTACATGAATGCCTGATTGCTGGTGTTCCAACCCCAAGGTTAAAACAAGAGGGGGGGTATGTGACAGCAGGAAGGTAAAGTCACCTGGTTGCATCCAGGGGGGTAGGTATATTTCTCCCAGATTCAGGCTTTATGCCGACTTATACAACTAGGGAGAGAGTTGATGAAGCCCAGCTGAGGCTAGTGGGCTCATGGATGATTCATACCTCTAGGGAGAGGGCTGGGCGTCGTGCAGGCAGGGAGTTGATGAGACCAGCTGAAGCTTGTCAGCTCGTTTAAGGCCTCTATAAAAACTCCCAGATTCATTAGGTGTTTGCTCATGCCTGGACCCAGACCTGTGTGGACTGTCTAGGGAGAGTGAACCCCTGTGCGGTGAGACAAAGCCTGTGTGGCTATTTGTTTGGACATTTACTAAACCAGGGACTTAGGGACTAGGACAGCACCAGGCTGATCCCAGTTGTTAGTTAGGAAACCTGCATGTTTAGTCAGAGGTCAAGCTGACCAGGGTTTATTTTGTTTATGTTTCTTTTTGCTTTGCTGTGTTTTTTGTCACTGTAAATAGAGAAATAAACCGCACCTTTTTGATCTTGAAAACCACAACCTCCGTCTGCTGGGCCTGTTTTTGTGTGGGGAGCCCATCCAGGGGATCACACACACCCGCTGCCGAGCTAACCCCCCCACAATATATATATTTTTTTAATGGTTTTTCTTAATTTGCCATAATTTTTGAGTTTATCAATGTAAAAAAATAGGTCACCTTTAAAAACGCTTATAAACTAAAATGCGGCTAAACGCCGGTACCGCGTCTGAAACGTGGAAATCTTTGGCGTCTGAAGGCATTTTTAGGCTTTGTGAAAAACGAGGTTAAACGCAACTGCAGATTTTTTTTTCCAGGCCAAAAACAGTGTTTTGGATGTAATAGAATTCAATGGACCCGCATCCAAAACGCAAGTACCGCGATTTTGCGGCAATTTTTTTTTTAACCTGTTAATAGCTGGTTGTTAAAGGAAATGTAAAAAAAATAAACATTGTCGGCTCTAAAAAAAAAAATCTTGAAAAAAAAACTGTGTGGGGTCCTTCCCCCCCCCCAGGTTCATACCAGGCCCTTGGGTCTAGTATGGATTCAAAGGGGACCCCCACCCCCCCTCACCAAAATGAAAAAAAAATGGTTTGGGGGTCCCCCCAAGATCCATACCAGGCCCTTCAGGCCGAGAGAGCGCCCCCCCTCCCTCCTGAACCGTATCAGGCCACATGCCCTCAACATGGGGAGGATGTCCCCATGTTGATGGGGACAAGGGCCTCTTCCCAACAACCCTGGCCGTTGGTTGTCAGGGTCTGCGGGCGGGGGGCTTATCGGAATCCGGGAGCCCCCTTTAATAAGGGGGACCCCAGATACCGGCCCCCCACCCTATGTGAATGAGTATGGGGTACATCGTACCCCTACCCATTCACCTGGTGGCAAAAAAAGTCAATAAAAAACACAACACAGGTATTTAAAGTAATTTATTAGGCAGCTCCGGGGGTCTTCTTCCGACTTCGGGGGTCTTTCTGCCGGGCGCCCCACTATCTTCTTCCAGGGACGACACCGGAGAACAGAACAAGAGACCCCCGAAGTCAGAAGAAGACGACGATGAAGACCAGGACCCCACTAGCAAAAGAGCTGGAAGAAGATAGCGGGGCGCCCGGCAGAAAGACCCCCGAAGTCGGGAGAAGGCGGCGATGAAGACCGGGACCCTGCTAGCAAAAGAGCTGGAAGAAGATAGCGGGGCGCCCGGCAGAAAGACCCCCGAAGTCGGAAGAAGACCCCCGGAGCTGCCAAATAAATTACTTTAAAAACCTGTGTTGTGTTTTTTATTGACTTTTTTTGCCACCAGGTGAATGGGTAGGGGTACAATGTACCCCATACTCATTCACATAGGGTGGGGGGCCGGGATCTGGGGGCCCCCTTATTAAAGGGGGCTCTGGGATTCCGAAAAGCCCTCCGCCTGCAGACCCCGACAACCAACGGCCAGGGTTGTCGGGAAGAGGCCCTTGTCCCCATCAACATGGGGGCAGGGTGCTTTGGGGTGGCGGGGGCGCAGGGTGCCCCCTGCCCCAAAGCACCCAACCCCCCCATGTTGAGGGCATGCGGCCTAGTACGGTTCAGGAGGGGGGCGCGCTTGCCCCCCCTTTCCTGACCTGCCAGGCTGCGTGCTCGGATAAGGGTCTGGTATGGATTTTGGGGGGGACCCCCACGCCGTTTTTCGGCGTAGGGGGTTTCCCTTAAAATCCATACCAGACCTAAGGGCCGGGTATGCCCCTGGAGGGGAACCCATGCCGTTTTTTTTATTAAAATTGGCGAGGAGTTCCCCTTCATGATTCATACCAAACACGGGACAGCGTGTGCGAGGCTGCTGAGAACCAGTGCGATGGCATCACACTGTAGACATTCTCGGCCAGGTAGTCGCCTATAGGACACGACTTGAGCGGCTGCTTCGCGCTCAAGTCGTGTCCAAGTTGCCTTGCAAAGTCGCGCTGTCCCTGTGTCAGCCGGCACATGAGTCGGACCGCGAGTCGGATCGTCTTCATCCGACTTCCCGGGCGACCTCTATTCAAATCAATGGGCTCCCATAGGGAACCATTCATTTTGAATAGAGCGCCGCTCAAATTTTTATTTACTATAGCAGTGCGCCGCCCGTGCCTGCGCTCAATGAAGGATTTATCCGGCGCACCTATTAAGGTATGAACCGATGAACCGGCGCAGCGCACTGTTTATAGTAAATCACCCCCAGTGTATCTAGGCACTTTGCAGAGTTTTATAATAGAGACCCTTCCCACCTTAGATTTTGGGGTATAGTACCTTATACGAGACCATGGCGGGGAGGTCACAAAAAGCGTACACTCAGCCAAATTGAATCCCATTGGATATTCTCTATGGACACTTTTGCGCCAAAGGGACTTAATATAGATTTTGATTCAAATTGTTTTTTGAGCAATTATTAATTATAGCTCCATATATCCCCCAGACACACACCTGACATTATGTGCTTATGTATACTGTTACACCATTTGTCATATTGTGGTAGAGGCACTGATTCTTTTTACCAGGAGCCTGCTATCATACTGTTTTACCATATTATGTATTATTATGCAGTATCAATCTGACCCATACCCTCCTAGATTTAGCTGTGGTGTCACTGAGGCTCCTCGTTCAGTCGGGTATCTAATTCATGGCACAGCGACTGTCAACTGGTCTGCCGTTGCTGTGTCTAGATATCCTATAGATATTTTTATACATTTTTTACACATATTTTTTATATATATTTTTAATACATTTTTAGATGCCTTTATATCCATCCTTTTTATGGTTTTCTATTGTAATTACATGCGGTGAGACCGGCATCACCTGACATCTTAATCCATCCGTGCACTTTATCATTGCCATCCCTAGGCCAGTCTTTTCACTGTTCCTCGGTTACTCAGTGATGTGAAGATAATGCCTGGCGATGCATTAGTAACTCACTATGTGCACGGTTCTGCTCTTGTGACATCCTGTCCATTTTTGGATCAGCATGTCAGACGCTGTTATCATAGCAAACATGGCCGCAAGCTCCATTGATATTCATCACCATGGTTTACAATGGAGGACTTCAACAAAATGGCCGACGCATGTCCTACTATGTAGACTATACAAATCCACACATTGTATCTAGCGCCATCCTCTGATGAAGTCATGTGACGTGACGACACGCGTTGGGATTTGAGCACCAGATACACCATTAGCCTGACGGGAAAAGACGAGCTCGGCGCTCGTGGATACCTATGCCCTCTGTCAGCGGTTTTATGTGAGTTGTTTTCCTATGTTTTATTTTTAATAAATGCGCCCAGTTTTTACGAGTTTATGCTATGTGTATTTCCTTTCATCAATACCGGCACCCCATGAGTCACTGACCATCCAGACCAGGGAGATCCAAACATACTGAGAATACATAGCTGGGACATACGAGTTTGGCGCTTGTGGATCAACGCCTATGCTTCCTTTATCTAAGTGAGTTTGATACTGTGCACCTCAGCTATTTCTCCCATGCCTGATGGTTACAGAGTTACGCTATATATCTTTCTCCTTCATGCTTATGTATCCACAAGCATCTTTATGAGTGAGAACATTTCCACCATCTAAAGGAGAGGATCATTATATTGTCACCCCCAATGAGTATTTATCCATGCTGGTTATTCTACAGCTGTGAGGTAAGCTGCTTGTGAGCACTGAGGTGGTTTGCACTGAAGATTGTCCTAAGCACGCAATTATTTCCGTGGTGACGGGACTTTCCTTACACGGGATTTTTCATCTGTCTTCTGGCCTTTTGGTACTGGATTGTGGACTCATAGACTTTAACATATATTTTGTGCGCGTGTATTGGGCCACCAAGTTTTATGGTTTATCATCTTTAGTATCTTTGATACGATAACCTTTTTTGGTTATCTATCTTGTTATCACTTATGTCACGTGTGGTATGTTTACCACCTTGGTTGGTTACTATTTTTTGATGTCACATATTTCCTTACCCATGATATTTATTTAGTCACATATTATTTACTGCACCTTTGGCCTGTAGATTCATCTCTCGGCCCTTTCTCTTAGCCCTTCTCTTTACATCACAGCGCAGTCACCATCACCTTTATCATATTATCACTGTCTTTTAGGATCAGACTCTTAGGTGCCTGCTGCAGTGTCCCCCTTAATTATTAGTTTGTTATTGTCATTGTTAGAGACAGCGTGGGTGTTCTTTTGTTTTTATAGGTGTTTGTCTGAACCATTTCTACTACCATGCTTTTTCTAGATTATTACAGCCTTTTTTTTTGTGTTTTGTTTTAAACCCAACTACTTCCAAACACTACTACAGTCATATATCGTTTTAACTTTACTTAACAATTTGTATGCAAAGATAAGGGGTACATTTATAAAGCAGTAAATGTAACATTCACCAAACATTCACTGCAGGTGAATCTTCCTGGTGCACGTGCATTCAATTTGGTAACTGTTGCATATCATATACACTGTTAATAAATTCACTCCCCAGTGCGATTGAGAGAAAGCTTGAAACTTTCCATTGAAAGGTTACCATTTTTAGGACATGTTATTGATATTGTCTGCTGAAAGTCAAATGTGTTAAAATCTTTCATAAAAATATAGATACAGCATTGTTGTCATCAGTCTGGCAACAACAATATATATTTTGTTTATACACAGGTGTGTGTATATATATATATATATATACAGTACATGTATAAATATATACAATATATATTGTACACCTAATTGGCTACACCTAATTGGCTGGCAGGAAAATTTTCAATTTTTTTTGTCTTTGTGACCTGATTGTTGAATTATTAATAAATTAATATAGCACAGCAGTCACTCAACTCTGCCCCCACCTGCAAAGATTGATCCCTGATATGCCTCCTACTCGCCAGAAGATCCATTCTGCATAACTGGACCTCCAACATACGGCCAAACACCTCACAAATCAAAAGAGACCTCTTACAACTACTATTCAAAGACAAACTCAACACAGACTTATCGCATGAAAAGACCAAAACACGTTTCTACCACAAATGGCAGCCTTTTATGGTCTCAACACTTACTCCTATGGATCAGGCGAAATTCAAGGAACTTTCATTCTCATACCATGGGCCTCCCTCCACACCGTAAGCGAGGCTGCTCTCTCCAACTGAAAGACCCACAACCTAATGTACCCACCGTCCGACGAGACTTAACTCTTTGTGCGAGATCATCTCTCGCCCACCCACCTCTTCTCTCCCTTCAAACAAAATAACGGAGAACGCTACCCTTGATACTGCTGTCACAACTTCAATGTCTACCATCACGTTACCTCTTTAGCAAGAACTTGGTGCTCATTCCATCCACTCCCCCCTCCCCCCCTTTTTATTTCCTCTCCCCTCTTCACACCTCCTCTTAGATCATTCATTTGCATTCACCTGGTAACTCTAGGAACCATCCTCTTTAGATCCATCCAGTTACTCCCCTTTTACTTAATTTTACTTAATTTTTAATATGAAGATCACTACTTTTGATCGGTTTCAAGTCACATTGCTACTTTTATGTATTTTGCCACTTTCTTCATAACTGTTTTTTTTTCTGTACAAAAAACACTGATTCTGTTGAAATTATACTCTGTATGTAGCATCTTTCAATAAAATCTAATTAATATATATATATATATATATAGCACGGCACGCTTTACTTTTGTGCTGGGACAAAAATACAAAACAGCAGCAGAAAGCCAGCGATAATGGTAAAACGAAAATTTACTATTTTTAGTAAAAGAGCTTGTAATTTTTTCACTTGACACTGTTCTCTCCTATTGTATCTAGAAAAAAGCTAATCTGCCTAGGTTCAAGTCATGGGAGGTTTGACAAACTGAGCAAGAAGTCTAAAAACTCAACGCCGATTTCCATTGAAGTCTATGGGAGGCAGATCTTGATAATAAATGCAGGTTAATCTTAAGGAAATTAGAAACGCTATTGTCAAAAAAGGGCCTTGAGAAATGGGTTTTGCCATGGGGGACATGTACCAATGAAAAAAAAAAAAATTAAGAAAAACTGTACAGCAATGAGAAGGTTTCCAATGTGGCTTTGAGGGCAACATTTAAAACACACATCCTTTAAATAAAATGCTTGATGGATGCCTCAAAGCTTCTTATGGTGTTCTGAAACAGTACAATTTTCAGACAGTCTCAGTGACAGCATACACTTACAACTCATATTTGGCTGTGGAATTTATTTATTTATTTTACAATTAGCTTGCCTTTCATACAGAAGCATCCCAGTCTGAACAATTACAGTTAGGACATAATAATAATAAAAAATACATTAAAAAAAGGAGAAAATTACATTGGTTTCCTCCTAAAATTCCTCCCAGACCCTTTTCTAGGCATGCAGTTGGGGTACCAAGGCATGCAGCTGGGGTGGCAAGGAAAGGGAGGGCAGCAAATATGCACCCTCTTCTTGTACCAGACCAGGCCACATGCCTTTTTGCATTGGTGGGTTCTTGCATGAGGGGGGTGGCACAGCTTCCCTCTCTTGTAAAGCACACCCTTGTGCCAATGTTGAGGGGCAAAGTCCCCTTCCCCACCTCTGAAACCTAAAATGTTGAGGGTAATAAGGGGGAACTTATAGTGGAATCCGAAAGCCTCCTTCATAATAAGGGGATGCCTATATATTCACATTCCAATTAGTGTGCCTTACCAATTCCCACAAAGAGGTACATAGTTAAATAGTTAGTCTGGTTGAAAAAGGACACAAGTCTATCCAGTTCAACCAAAAGAGAAAAAAAGAAAGAAAGAAAAATATAAAATCTACATATACAGTATTTTATACCCCCAGGTGATCCAGAAGAGGAAAAAAAAACAATAAATTGTGATCCAATTTGCTCCAGTGGGGGGGGGGGGGGGATACGGGGGGATTCCTTCACCATTCCCTGGTGTTATCATCTTTAAACGTTAGCATCTAGTTATTATATTTTGTGCATTTAGGATTGTATCTAGACCTTTTTTTTTTTAAACAATCTGCTGAGTTGGTCAGGACTAGTTCTTGAGGAAGTCTATTACACATTTTCGTAGCTCTTATTGTGAAGATGCCTTTACATATGTGGAGGTTAAATCTCTTTTCCTCCATACATAAAAAGGGCACACTTTTCCTCTGTAATGACCTTAAAGTGAATAACTCTACACCAAGTTCACTATATGGACCACTTACATATTTAGACATGGCGATCATATACTGTCCCTCTTAAGTCACCTCTTCTCAAGAGCAAATAAAATCAGTTCAGCTCCTCCAGTTGCACACAGACGATCGGAATTTCCCATCGGATTTTTTTCCAACGGAAAAATTTAAAACATGTTCAATATTTTTACTCCGATGGAAAAAAGTCCGATGGGGCCCACACACGATCGGAATTTCCGATGAAAAAAGTCCATCAGATTTTATTCCATCGTAAATCCGATCGTGTGTACAAGGTATTATTAGCTACCAAGTGCATACCTTTACACTTATCAGCATCAAAACTAATTTGCCACATTGTTACCTAATGAAATAGTACATAGAGATTTGCTTGTAAGTTGGAGACATCCTGCAAGGGTGTTATTCCACTGCATAACTTTGCTGGTAAATAGCTCATGAAGTAAAATACCGTTATTGCAGCAATTAGAGTATATTATCATGCATGGTAGCTGTTGTTTAGAAGCAGGCCAGGAAGCTGCAGCTGCGTCCTTCACAACGGATGACTTATCAGCTGTCAGCGGGTTTCCCTGAATGTAAAGCATGCCGGCAATTATAGATTCTTTAAAAAAAACTGTGTGGGGGTCCAATTTTTAATTGCCGCCATGCTTTTTTTACATTCGGCTGTTAGCAAGATGAGCCATCTGTTGTTAAGAACACAGTGGCCAGCTTCCCGGCCCGCTCCTTAACAACCAGCTTTTGGGGGGGGACCCTTACACTTTAAGTCAGCAATACTGCATGTGCTATCGACAGCAAAACCCTGGTTATAAATATTGCATCGTTTTTTTACTTTCTGTTCTATTTGTGAACAGGGGCGGATCCAGGGGGGGGGGCGCAATTGCCACACCCGAGAAATTAGTTTTTAACAAGAGAGAGAAATTAGTTTTAGTTGCGGAACTTGTAGAGCGGGCGGCTCCACGAGTGAGAGTCAGAGAGTGGGCGGTCAGCTGGTCGGCTCTGTGGGTGAGCGGACGGCTGGCCAATCAACAAGTCGGAGGTCGGGGGAGCAGACATCATCTCTCACCGACCCGCGCCCGCCCTGCATCCCTGCAGTAACTTCCGCCCTTACTGTGCAGGCAGCAGAGAGATTACATCATCTCTCTGCTGCCTGACTCTGACAAGCAAAACACCACCTTAGCAAGTGACAATCCACAAGGTGTGGCAGGTGAGGTGGCAAGTGACAATCTGCATCTGGTGGCAGGTGATGTGGCAAGTGGCAAGTGACAACCTGCAAAATGTGGCAGGTGATGTGGCAAGTGACAATCCACAACTTGTGACAGGTGATGTGGCAAGTGACAATCCGCAACTTGTGGCAGGTGACGTGGCAAGTGACAATCCGCAACTTGCGGCAGGTGACATGGCAAGTGACAATCTGCATCTGGTGGTAGGCAAGTGACATTCCGCAACTTGTGGCAAGTGACATTCCACAACTTGTGGCAGGTGATGTGGCAAGTGACAATCCGCAACTTGCGGCAGGTGACGTGGCAAGTGACAATCTGCATCTGGTGGTAGGCAAGTGACATTCCGCAACTTGTGGCAAGTGACATTCCACAACTTGTGGCAGGTGATGTGGCAATTGACAAGCCGCAATGTGTGGCAGGTGACAATCCGCAACGTGTGGCAAGTGACAATCCACAACGTGTGGCAGGTGACGTGGCAAGTGACAAGCTGCATCTGGTGGCAGGTGACGTGGCAAGTGACACGCTCAGGGCTCCCACTGATTCGGCATTATGGTGAGTTGAACCATTTAATTTTATATTACAATGTAATAATATAAATAATGCGCTTCAATCATCCTGACACCATAACAACCATGGTGCCGTAATCATTGAAGCACTAACACCAGTCATTTCCCTGATAAATTGCCCCCAAAAAAATATATTTCCTGGTAGTGCCCCTCCCGAGACTAGACTCTGGATCCGCCCCTGTTTGTGAATTGGACTTAACAGCTTACTGCATGTTTTTTTTTTTGCGATATTTACTGACACATGACCAGTCATGTGACCGTATTAACCCATGCAGTGAATTGACCCTGTAGCAAAATACTGAAACTGAGAATATGGTTTGGATCACTTCAAATGGGCATTCCAGGAAATGTAGAGACAGAATGTCTACTGATGTCTGAATAAGTAAATTGGGGATAATTGGGGTCTGAGGCAGCTTTCCATTCACCTATTGTTCAGTGTGTTAATGAACCCACCTATTATCTGTAACGGGATGTAATTTCACTCCTAGTAATGTGTATGGCACGGGTTTATTGTTATGGGTAAATATGTGGAGCACTGTCCCTGAGCTAACAAACTTCTCATGCATACCAAGTCTGTTAGAAATAGCTCCAGGTAATTAAATCACTGTCATCTGTTAGTTGCTGAGGGGAATGCCCCCTGGAAAATGAGTTAAGAAACCCCTTGCATGGGGAATGATATAAAAAGCCAGCTGTGGCCAAATAAAAGGGTTGATTGACTCCCAGAACTGTGTGTCTTCCAGTTACTGGGGGGTAAAAGCTTGCCTTGGATAAGTTAGTACTTCCTCAGCTTCAAGGATTTCCCAGCAGACATCGGAGATCTGCTACAGACCCCTATATCATTTATAATTAGGTTAAAAAGTAGGGGATCTTGGGGTACACCACTAATAACCTTAGACCATTTAGAGTATGAATCATGGACCACTATTATCTGAATATGGTATTTTAGTAAGTTTTCTATCTATTTACAAAATACATTTTCTAAGCCTGTAGACTTACTTTGCTAGCTTACACACTGGCCATGTCTGGGGAACTGTGTCAATCACTTTTGCAAAATCCAAGTATACTATATTCACAGCCACTCCTTTCTCTGAGTTTTTGCTTATCTCCTCATATCTCCTCATAAAAAGCAAAACTCACAGCCACCTCTCTCCCCTTTCTCTGGTACCAGAGGAAGATTCTTAATAGAACACCAGGACGAGATGTCCAGGAAGAAAAATAAAACCTTAGAACCGCATCTTCTCATTAACTTATTCTCCCCACCATCCATCACAAGATGGTGATGGAGAGGCACCCGACACACAGATGCAGGCACTCAGCAGGGCACAGGAGGATTCAGACAGTGCAGGAGAGATGGACAGCAGAACCACAGGGACTGCTACTTCCTTACAGCCAACACACTCCCCTGACAAAGAACAATTAACCAAAAAGCAACACTGGGTCTCCTCTTATTCTACACTCACTGAGGGGGATTGCTGTGATTTCTTGGCTGCACTCCCTACTAGTGACAATTCTGCCTCAGAGCATACACTGAAAGTAATGTTTTTATCACAACAAAAGGAGCTTCATAGGGAATTACTGTATGCTCAACCATTTCTTACCAAAACGCTATAATAGATAAGGTGGAGGAATGCACCGACTATTAAGAGAGGCAAATGACCGAACACACCACAGCCTATAATGAGATTATCCGTTGTCATCCGTTTTACATCAGTTTTCATCCGTTTTTATACGTTTTTCATCCGTTTATATCCGTTTTTTACGGGGTTTTTTTAGAACTGTATTTAATCAGTTTTTCATGAATTATGGAAATTTTCCCATGATTCTTTGTTTTTCCCAGCGTGCATTGTGCTTCCCATGCTGCTTTGTGGTTTCAGCTTGCTTTGTGCTTCCTGTTTCCTTGCTGTAGTGTACGTGCTTATTTAGAGCAATGGATTTGGGCAGATTTTTTGAGCATGTGACATTATTTGTCTTGTTATCTTATTTGAGGAGACGAAAAATCATGACCAGGAAGATTTCTTCGAGAAGACGCAGGTACTGGACACATCCCATGCTGCTCAAGAGGCCCACTGAAGGTTTTTTTGCTCTGCACTATGCAGATCTGCGATGTTTCCCCCCAAAAAAAATCTATTTTGCGCAATGGTCCGCACCAACGTTTGAAATTTTATTAGAAAAGTTGCATCCCCGTTTGAAAAGGATGAACACGGATATGAGACGTTGTGTGACTCCAGAGGAGCGACTTCTACTTACCCTGAGGTAAGCCAGCCTTTCTGCTTGATTATGTCCAGTGTAATGTAGGATTCCTTTCATAATTTGTTCTACTCTTCCTAGATTTCTTGCATCTGGACTATCCTATACGTCCCTAAACCACTACTTTTTGTTGGGAACCTCTACAATTTCAGGAATGGTGCACGACACCTGTCAAGCAATATGGGAGGAGCTTCGGTGTACTGCAATGCCTGTTCCAGATACATCCATGTGGCAGGAAATCGCAAATGATTTTTGGAAGAAGACCCAATTCCCTAATTGTGTTGGAGCCCTGGATGGGAAACACATCCAAATTCAGATGCCACCTGGATCTGACTCACAATATTATAATTACAATAAATACTTCTCCCTTGTGCTTATAGAAATCTGTGACAATAATTATAAGTTTGTAGCTGTAGATATTGGGGCGTATGGATGTACTGCAGACTCAAGAGTGTTTACAGCATCGGAAATGGGGAGAAGACTACTTGAGGGCCACTTTAATTTGCCATCAGACAAACCTCTTCCAGGAACTGTAGGGCCAGGTATGCCACATGTGCTTGTAGCTGATGAGGCATTTGCACTTTCTAGGCATCTCCTAAGGCCTTATGCCAGGCACAATCTAACTCCCCCCAAAAAAATATTTAACTATCGGTTGAGTCGTGTAAGGCGCCTTATTGAATGCACCTTTGGCATTTTGACCAGCAAGTGGCGCATATTCCATACAACTATTCAACTGAGCCTGGAGAATGCCAAAATAGTTATACAAGCATGTTGTGTCCTCCATAACATTATACGTGAGAAAGAAGGAATTACTGTTGAAGAAGAGGACGAGATCAATTTACCTTCTGTACGATTTACTGGACTGCGACCCAACAATTCAGTCGTTACCATGCGTGATACACTTGCAAACTATGTCCCCAGAAGGAGAGGTTCCGTGGCAGTATCAACATGTGTAATACTTTATTAGGTACACCTTGCTAGTACTATGTTTGACCCCCTTTTGGAACCCTGCATTATATTTGTTTTCCCACAGAAAATGGAAGTGCAATCGTTTTAACAAATAATACTTTTTCTCGTTAGCAGTATAGCAGTCTTGTGACTCTTTCCACCGAGCGTACGCAGATATGCAGCCTCGGCTTTCGGGGGTTATACCAGGATGATGCCTGCAGCTGCAGGCATCATCCTGGTATCATTTTTTAAAGCCAGCGATAGGCTTTCCAGGGATAACAACCGATGTGGCTAAAAGCCGCTCGGTTGTTATCCCGGAGGAGCGGGAGGGGACATCCCCCCTCCCGCTGCCTCCGCCGTTCTTACCGGGCCTCCCGTCCCACCAGGAGACCCGATCCACGATGCGCCACCTCCGGCGCCTAGAGAGAGACTGAAACAAAGCCGCGAACGGCTTTGATTCAGTCTCTTCAATGTAACCACGGAAGCGACGTCATGACATCACGTCCGGGTTACTCGGCTGCCAATGGTGCCAGATTTAAAAAAGTACACAGTATTCAGAATCGCTGTTTTCGGCCATCTGAATAATTTTTTCGAAGTGCAAAGGAGGGATTGGGGGTCTTTTAGACCCCTGATACCTCCATAAAGAGTACCTGTCACCACTTATTACTGTTACAAGAGATGTTTACATTCCTTGTGACAGCAATAAAAGTGATCCAAATTTTTTTTTTTTTAAAACACAATTTTAGATTCTAAAAATAAATAAGAAAAAAATAAAATAAATTAAAGCGCCCCTGTCCCTGCGAGTTCGTGCAGCAAAGAAAACGCATACGGAAGTCGCGCCCGCATATGTAAACGGTGTTCAAATCACACATGTGTGGTATCGCTGCGATCCTAAGAGCAAGAGCAATAATTCTAGCCATAGACCTCCTCTGTAACTCTAACTTGGTAACCGTAAAAAAATTTAATTCGCCTATGGAGATTTTTAGGTACCGTAGTTTGTCGCCATTCCACGACTGCATGCAATTCTAAAGCATGGCATGTTTGGTATCTATTTACTCAGCGTAACATCATCTTTCACATTATACAAAAAATTGGGCTAACTTTACTTTTAATTTTTTTTTTTAATTCATGAAAGTAAATTTTTCCAAAAAAAGTTGCATTTAAAACACCGCTACACAAATACCGTGTGAGATAAAATATTGAAACAATCGCCATTTTATTCTCTAGATTCTCTGCTAAAAAATATATATAATGTTTTGGGGTTCTAAGTCATTTTCTAGCAAAAAAATACGGATTGTAACTTGTAAACACCAAATGTCAGAAATAGGCTTAGTCATGTAAGGGTTAAAGCTTGTAGTTTTCATTCTCCTAGTGCCAACATTGATCATCACTGACCCTATGACCATCACATTCTTTTGTATCAGTTGTTTTTGGTTTAAATAGCGTACAATAATAAAAGTAACTTTTCCATGCAGTCAATTATTTTTATTATTGTCATAGACAAAAAGTGACCACAACATATATTACATAAAATATAAAACTGTACAAACATATTTTTGTAGAAAAATATAACAGATATACAAACATCTAGTGCTCTGAAAATGTGTCGTGTGAATTTGGATTCAGCACCCCAACTCTGATATCCCATTGTCTTCAGAATTCACAAAACTTATGTTTTATGATTGGGCCTGTCAAAGTCAACATCCTTTGATCCAATTTTGAATATATTTCCAGCCTTGAAATTTACTGTTTAAAGCCACTCTCTATCCAATCTGACAGAGCTTGAGCGATTGTGCAAAGAAGAATTGCGCAAAATGTCTCTCTCTCGATTTGAAAAAACTATAGGCAGAAGCTCAAAGATGAAGCTCTGGAAAAGGGAGTATTGCATGTGCGATTGAAAAAAATAATAGGCAGGCCCTTTCTTTCAAATGTATGAAATGTGAAGTACATGCGACAAACATGTTACCGTTCCCACATTTCGTGAACAGAAGGGGAGGGGGAAGCATGGTCAGAGGATACAGATCAAGAGCCAGAGTTAGAGATGGGAGTTGTAGAACCTGAGCAAGATTCCAGGCTTGTGGAATCCAGCTTACCTTAGAGAGCACTGAAAAGCCTTTTTTCCAGCTACCACGGCCCCTCTTTATGTGTAATTTACCCTTTGTGTCTATTAGGGGCACAGGGTGACCGAAAACCACAGAACAGACTCCTACTGGGGTTCTCTGTCACCCTGCGCCCCTAGGACACAGGTTGCCTTGCACATAAGAGAGGCAGAGAAAGCTGGAAAAAGGGCTTCCAGAGCTCTAAGCTGGGTTACACAAGTCCCTTCATACATGGAGGTGGAAAAATCACTCCTGAGATGTGTGCAGTGCAAACTTGGTGGCCAACTACAACGGGGAAACTTAAAATGGGGATACTTTAAAGGTCCTGATAATAAGGACTGAGGGGAGTGGAATAGGGATTGGATGATTGGGAGGAAGTACCATATGAAGTGGCCTGGGAACTTGAGGACTCATAGGTAATAGATGTAGGAGGTGCCACTTGAGGTGGGGGTACTACATTTTGGGCAGTGGTGGCTGGTGCACGTTGGTGATGGGGGATAATGCTTGGGTGGTATGGATGCTGAAATATATGTTGTGGAGCTTGCTCACTGTGGTATGGGCGTTGTTGATGGCTAATGACTGGTGGCATGGGATCACCAGAAATTGCAGTTCTTATGCACAAACCTGTAAAATTAAATATTGCCATTTGGACATCCATTTTACGAGGAGTGGGAACTTTCACAAGATGGTGGTATGGATTTTTTACAAAACTAGCATACTCGTTATTGGGGTCAGAAAATGGATCGTTGGTATCAACCCTTCGCATTGCCTTCATCTCCTCCGTCATGTTTGTGATGTCCGTGACGTTTACTGCCTCTCGATGTGGTAGCTCCAACAGAACGAATCTGAGGGGTGGAACATTTATTAGCACATTTTATTTTGTCAACATTTCAAAATGGGGCATTTTATATAGGATACTTACAGGCACACGTTGTCTTTCAAGCGAGGTTGTTGCTACCGATTGTGAAGACGTGTTTTCTTCGGGACCTTGCTCATTAGGTACGACTCCCATCTCTTCCTCTGGCGCTTGCTGGGTATCCTCTGCATCCCCCTCCTCTTCTGTTTCTGAAATGTTGCTGATGGTACTGTAAAATATTTGTTGATAGATGGATTACAGGTCAGTACAGTAGAGTTATTACAATACATAGATCCATGTGTGTCATTACTGTTAAAGTGGTTGTAAACCCTTACAGACCACTTTTACCTACAGGTAAGCCTAGATTAACCACTTGCCGACCGCCTCCTGTAGATATACGTCGGCAGAATGGCACGTACAGGCACTTCCACATACCTGTACGCCCCCTTTAACTTTCTGACGTGGGGGTCGCGACCCTGCTGCCTTCCCCATGAGTCGGACCGCGGGTCCCGTGGACTCGATTGCCACAGGGATCCCCGCGATCATCTCACTGAGGCATGGAGCAGGGAGATGCTTGTGTAAACAAGCATCTCCCTGCTCTGCCTAGTGACAATGACACGGATCTCAGCTCTGTGTACTCGGAGCGGAGATCGGTGTCATGTGACACAGAGCCCAACCCCCCCTCAGTTAGAAACACAATGCAGGGAACACTTAACCCCTACAGTGCCACCTAGTGGTTAACCCCTTCACTGCCAGTGTCATTTTCACAGTAACCAGTGCATTTTTATAGCACTGATCGCTGTGAAAATGACAATGGTTCCAAAAATGTGTCAAAAGTGTCCAATGTGTATGCCATATTGTCGCAGTCACAAAAAAAATCGCTGATCGCCGCCATTACTAGTAAAAAAAAAAAAAATTATAAAAATGCCATAAAACGATCCCCTATTTTGTAAACGCTATAACTTTTGCGCAAACCAATCAATAAACGCTGATTGCGATTTTTTACAAAAAATATGTAGAAGAATACGTATCGGCCTAAACTGAGGAAAAAAAATGTTTTTTTTTATATATTTTTGGGGGATATTTATTATAGCAAAAAGTAAATAATATATATTTTTTTTTTAAATTGTCGCTCTATTTTAGTTTATAGCGCAAAAAATAAAAACCGCAGAGGTGATCAAATACCACCAAAAGAAAGCTCTGTTTGTGGGAAAAAAAGGACGTCAATTTTGTTTGGGAGTCACGTCGCACGACCGCGCAATTGTCAGTTAAAGCGGCGCAGTGCCTAATCGCAAAAATGGGCCTGGTCTTTAACCAGCCAAAATGGTCCGGGGCTTAAGTGGTTAAGGCTTACCTGTAGGTGCAAGAAATATCTCCTAAACCTACATGGTTTAGGAGATATTTGCAGAAAACATGGGCACCGATGTCTACGGCGCATGCGCCGTAGACAACGGCGCTTGACTGAGCGTGCCGTTTCTGAAGGTGATCGTGCCATGACTGGAGTGAAGTCATTGTGGCTCCGGACAGTCACAGCACCGGAGCCGCGATACCCGGAAGTCACTCCGGGAGAGATGGCGGCGACGGAGGAGGGGAATGAGGACCGCTGCGGGGGCTTCGATCTCAGGTAAATAATTCATAATGAGCTAGTATGCTATGCATACTAGCTCATCATGCCTTTGTCGTGTAGGGTTTTTTTTTTTGTAGAGGGTTTACTCTTTGGAGTATATGATTTTGTCTACTAGGCCAACTAATTTAATATAGGGGAGGAATAATATATTTACTTATCTTCTTAAGTTCATCACACTTCTCAAGAAGTCCAGTATCTCAAAGAAAGGGCTTTTTTTTTTGGACGATCCTGCTCCGCTACTACTTCCTTTAGCTTCATCATTAAGCTCCCGCCTATACCGGTCTCTAAGGGATCTCCACCTTATCATGATTTTTTCGCCTGCATAGGAACAGTAGACACAATGAACTGATAGAACTCCAACATGACAATTACGTATACTATTTGAAACCCATATGTGGAATACAGTGGTTTTTAACAACTGTTTTGTCAGTTTTACCTATAGGTAAGCCTATTGTGGCAGGTGACGTGGCCAGGGGACGTGGCATGTGACGTGGCCAGGTGACGTGTCAAGTGGACAATCCACAACTTGTGGCAGGTGACATGGCCAGGTGACGTGGCAGGTGTTGTGGCAAGTGGACAATCCACAACTTGTTGCAGGTGACGTAACCAGGTGACGTGGCAGGTGATGTGGCCAGGTGACGTGGCAAGTGGACAATCCACAACTTGTGGCAGGTGACATGGCCAGGTAACGTGGCAGGTGACGTGGCAAGTGGACAATCCACAACTTGTGGCAGATGACGTGGCAGGTGACGTGGCCAGGTGACGTGGCAAGTGGACAATCCACAACTTGTGGCAGGTGACGTGGCCAGGTGACGTGGCAAGTGACGTGGCAAGTGGACAATCCACAACTTGTGGCAGGTGATGTGGCAAATGACACGCTAAATACAAAAACACGCTAAACACGGCTAAACGCGGCATGCAAATGCGGCAAAACGGGCGTTTATAACCGCCGGTTTAAAGCTTTGTTCAGAACAGTTTGCACCAGCGTCCCGTGTACATGGGGCCTAATGTAGGAGAAGAGTGCTGGGATTTGCATGGTGAGTTAGGTGGACTACAATTATCAGGATGCTGACATATGGGTGTACTACAAGTTTAACCATGCCAACCCACCCCCATCCCAAAAACTGCTTACCACGTATCCGACGCTGTCTATTACTGAGCAACGACCAATTCGGTGTGACCTCCTGAAATACTTCTTCCTACTTCATGCTTGTGTTGTTTCGATCACTGTATTCTGCACTTCTTTTGTCCCATAAAGCTGGCCTGGCATGCACAAGGTGGATGAGCCATTCATGGGACACATCTCTGGCCATGTCTTCACTGTCTCCTCTCTCCAGGCACTAGGCAGCATGTGCGTGTGCATGTGACTTTCTAAAGACCACTACCTGGGTCATAGGTTATGTCAGGGAATTCCTGTGAGACGTTTTGCACATAGACGTGCACAAGCACATAGTCTTTGCCATAGAATGGCAAACAGGCGCGCGCATGCGTGCCAGAGCCCGCAATCGCGGGTGCGCATGCGCACGCGCGTGCGCACGTGCGCACACGCACAAGCCTAATTCTCCTTTGGCGCCAGGCAGCCTTTTTTATAGGGAGTCTGGGCTCTTGTGCTTTGCTGACTGATCTCATCTGTGTTCCTGAATCCTGGTCTTCCTGTGTGTCTTCCCAGTATTTTGACCCGGCTTGCTCTTGACCTTGTTCCTGTACTGATGTCCATCTCTGACCCGGCTCCGTTCCCGACTCTGGCTCTGTCTATGATTTTGTACCTCGCTGTCCGCCTGCTGACGAACCTGGCTATTCTTGAGACCTTGCTCCTGTCCTTGTTCCTGGTTGCTGTTATCCCCCGGCTACCTGCCTGGCTGTTACCTGTTCCTGCTCAGCACATCACAGGCTACTCCCGTCCGCTGAACCCTGCCAAACTGTTCTCCCGGGACCTCCTGCTCCAGGCACTCGTGTCCCTCTTGTCCTTCGGCTTCCTCTGTTTCACCTTCAGCGGAGCCAGGACAGGAGATATAAGAGAGGCCGACCTCGTCAATTCAGTCTCCCATCCGTTCCCTGACAGTATCTGTCAGCCAATAATGGAGTCTGAAAGGGAGGCCTCTCCACCTAAGGACTTTTCACAATCAATCTCTGCACTAACACACATCGTGCAAAAGTTGTAAGCAGATCTAAGTCGCATGGAAGATCAATTATCAACCGACACAGTGACTTTGCCACTTTTAGATTCCTCTGCTGCTACAGATGTAGCCACTCAGACGGAGGCCTACACACCCAGTGGAACCTACCCTATTCTTGAACCCCAAATGCCTATCCCGAACGCTTTTCAGGAGATCGCATGAAATTTCGGACTTTTCGTAATGCATGCAAACTTTATTTTTCTCTCCTCCCACAAACTTTCTCCACGCAAGATGTCAGGGTGGGATTTGTTATCTCCCTCCTTCTGGATGAGCCCCAATCCTGGGCCTTTCAGCGTGAGCAGCTTGACCCAGCCCTAGCCTCTATGGACTCCTTTTTCTCTGCCATGTCCCAGTTGTACGCTGACCCCTTCTGTAGACAGACTGCCGAACAAGAACTCAGCAAACTATGGCAGGGTCAGAGACCTGTGGAGGATTACGTAACTGATTTTCGCCTCTGGAGTATGGATACAGAGTGAAATCAAGCAGCCCTTCATTACCAGTTCCATCTTGGTCTATCTGACTCTATTAAAGATGAACTTGCCAGAGTGGAGGTACCCTCGGTTCTGGAGGACCTGATTAATCTTGTCATTTTGATTGACCGACGGTTACGGGAACGTCAGTCAGAGAGGACCCACAGAGACTCTTCTCATCACAGAACCAAGAATGCCATTACCTGTCTTTCCAGTGACACGACTAGTGATGAGCCGAACACCCCCGGGTTCGGTTCGCACCAGAACCCGCGAACGGACCGAAAGTTCGTACGAACATTAGAACCCTATTAAATACAATAGATGCGAACGTTCGAATTCTAAAGTGCTAATTATAACAACTATTATGCATGTTATTGTCCTAAAAAGGGTTTGGGAACCCGGGTTCTGCACCAGGGGACATGTATCAATGCAAAAAGAAGTTTTAAAAACGGTCGTTTTTCGGGAGCAGTCATTTTAATGATGCATAAAGTGAAAAAAAAAAGTCAAATATTCCTTTAAATATCGTACCTGGGGGGTGTCTAAAGTATGCCTGTGAAGTGCCACGTGTTTCCCGTGTTTAGAACTGTCCCTGCACAAAATGACACTTCTAAAGGAAAAAAAAGCCATTTAAAACTGCTTGCGGCTTTAATGTAATGTCTGGTCCCGGTAATATGGATGAAAATCTTTAAGAAAAATGGCATAGCTACCCCATGACCCCCCCCCCCTACCCCAGCCCATTACCAGCCCCTTTGGGTCTTGTATGGATATTAAGGGGAACCCCGCACATAAAATAAAAAAGGCCCTATATACTCTGAACAGCCGTATACAGGCGGTGCATACAAGACAGGGACTGTAGGTTTGTTCTTATGTAGAATGTGTTTGTAATTTTGAACAGGTACATTGTTGAAGTGTAGCTCCAGCCCAAAAATCTATCTTTAAACTTTTTGGAAAACATAGGTAAGGGTTATCACCCCTGTAACATTTGTTTTGCTGTCTGTGCCCCTGTTCAGAACATTTCACCTCACTTTCCGTCCCAATGACAACTGTTTTTGAAATGTGGTGTTTTTCTTGAAACAAGGATTGCTGATAAAGCATCAGTACAGAGGAGACACCTTTCTCCCATATTTATTCTTACAGGAGAGAATTTTCCTTCCTAGTGGTAGATTTCCTCTCACTTCCTGTTGTCTTCTTGCGTTTGCAAGTAGGAGTCGTTTGTAAGTTGGATGTTTGAAAGTAGGGACCTGCCGTATATACTCTGCAGAAATAGGCCCCTTAGTTGTTGGTGTTGGCACAACACTGTAAGCACTCACAGTTACTCTTGGTTGGTGCTGGAACGCCCTGCTGTCAACTATTATATCAGGAATTTTAATTACATATAATTGTTGAACAGTGGTAGTAAAAATTGGGCCTTTGATGGTGGTGCTGGTGCCACAACACTGTAAGCCCTGACAGTTACTCTTGGTGGGTGCAGCAATGGGCCCTGCTGTGAATTATTAGATCAAGAATTGTAATTGCATGCCCCTGTTGAACAGGGGCTGAAAAATTGGGCCTTTCGTGGTGGTGGTGGTGGTGGTGGTGTTGCCACAACACTGTAAGCCCTCAGAGTTACTCTTGGTGGGTGCATGAATGGGCCCTGCTGTGAATTATTAGATCAAGAATTGTAATTACATGCCCCTTTTGAACAGGGGCTGAAAAATTGGGCCTTTCGTGGTGGTGGTGGTGGTGGCGTTGCCACAACACTGTAAGCCCTCAGAGTTACTCTTGGTGGGTGCAGCAATGCGCCCTGCTGTGAATTATTAGATCAAGAATTGTAATTGCATGCCCCTGTTGAACAGGGGCTGAAAAATTGGGCCTTAGGCACTGGTGGCACAACACTACAACCCCTCACAGATACTGTACTTGGAGCACAGCAATGAGCCCTGTTGCAAAGTATTGCTTCAAAAATTGTAATGACACGCCCCTGTTAAACAGGGGCTGAAAAATTGGGCCTTAGGCACTGGTGGCACAACACTACAACCCCTCACAGATACTGTACTTGGAGCACAGCAATGAGCCCTGTTGCAAAGTATTGCTTCAAAAATTGTAATGACACGCCCCTTTTAAACAGGGGCTGAAAAATTGGGCCTTAGGCACTGGTGCCACAACACTCCAACCCCTCACAGATACTGTACTTGGAGCACAGCAATGAGCCCTATGGCAAATTATTGCTAAAAAAATTGTAATTACACGCCCCTGTAAAACAGGGGCTGAAAAATTGGGCCTTAGCCACTGGTGGCGGCACCCATAAACAAAAATGATCTTCCAAGCTATCATCATCAATCGTATCATTGAGGACTCGGAGGAGGAGGATAGCCAGTCAACATAACAGCACAGGCACTCAGCATCAGCATCAGTCTTGAAGGGATGTGACATGTTAAAATCAATTAGTCTGTTATATCAGCATCAGGTGTGTGGTAGCTGGTGGTGATCCAAGACTGGTTCATCTTGATGAAAGTCAGTCGATCAACCGAGTCGGTGGACAGGCGCACCCTGTGATCCGTGACAAATCCTCCAGCAGCACTGAATGTGCGTTCCGAAAGAACGCTGGATGCAGGACAGGCCAGTAGCTCAATTGCATACTGTGCAAGCTCTGGCCAGTGATCCATCCTCAAGACCCAGTAAGCCAGAGGATTTTCGGTGGGGAAGGTGTCCAAGTCTGACCTTGCCCCTAGATATTCCTGCACCATGTTTATCAGACGCTGGCGATGGTTGCTGGAACCGATCATACTTTGGGGCTGCGGACTAAAGAATTGTCTGAACGCATCGGTCAGACGGCCACCTTCCCCACCGCTCCTTCTTTGACTGGCCGAAGCCTCAGCAACTCGTTGTCCAGGACCAGGAGTTTGTAACCTCCCAGTCTCTGGGAACGCGTTGCACAGACCTTTCTGCAAGGCCTCCCGGAGTTGTCTCATCCTCTGCTCCCTCTGCGAAGGTAACATAAGGTCCGCAACCTTACCCTTGTACCGTGGATCAAGGAGAGTGGCCAGCCAGTAATGGTCCCTCTCCTTGATCCGAAGAATACGAGGATCCTTCCGCAGACTTTGCAGGATCAGGGAGGCCATGCAGCGTAGGTTTGCTGAGGCATTCGCTCCGGAGTCCTCTGGGTCACTAAGGACGACATGATCCGCAGCCACCTCCTCCCAGCCACGTACAAGTCCACTGGTTTCTTGGGACTGTAAATCATCCCTAAAAGACTGCTGCTGATGATGCTGAGTGCCAGCCTCCACCTCCCTGCTGACACAATCCTCCTCCTCCTCCTCCTCCTCCTCCTCCTCCTCTTCCTCTTCCTGTGCGATGGGTGGGACAGAAGGAACACTGTCTGGGTAAAGGGGGCCTTGAGAGGCAAGGAAGTCCTCCTCTTCCTGCCTCTGTTCTGCCTCAAGTGCCCTGTCCATTATTCCACGCAGCGTGTGCTCCAACAGGTGGACAAGAGGTACAGTGTCACTGATGCATGCACTGTCACTGCTCACCATCCTCGTGGCCTCCTCAAATGGTGCCAGGACAGTGCATGCATCCCTGATCATGCCCCACTGGCGTGGAGAAAAAAAACCAAGCTCCCCTGACCCTGTCCTGGTGCCGTAGTCGCACAGGTACTCATTGATGGCCCTCTGCTGCGTGTGCAGCCGCTGCAGCATGGCCAACGTTGAGTTCCACCTGGTGGGCATGTCACATATAAGGCGGTTCTTGGGCAGGTTCAACTCCTTTTGCAGCTCAGCCAGGCGAGCACTGGCATTATAAGATCTGCGGAAATGCACACAGACTTTCCTGGCCTGCCTCAGGACATCCTGTAAGCCCGGGTACCTGCCCAAGAACCGCTGCACCACCAGGTTAAGGACGTGAGCCGCACATGGGTCAGTTGTCCCTGTCGGAGAGCGGAGAGGAGGTTGGTGCCATTGTCGCAAACCACCATTCCTGGCTTAAGCTGGCGTGGCGTCAACCACCTCTCGGCCTGGCCCTGCAGAGCAGACAGGACCTCTGCCCCAGTGTGGCTTCTGTCCCCCAAACACACCAGGGCAAGCACGGCATGGCATCTTTTTGCCTGCGTACTTGCGTAGCCCCGTGAACGGCTACGGAGCACCGCTGGTTCATAGGACAAACCACAGGAAGAGGCCATGGAGGAAGAAGAAGAGGAGGGGGTGGAGGAGAGAGGTGTGTCACAACCAGTAGTAGCATTTTGGAGGCGTGGCGGTGGAACAACCTCCAACACTACTGCACCTTGTCCTGCATCCTTCCCAGCTGCCAAAAGAGTGACCCAATGGGCCGTGAAAGAAAGGTAACGTCCCTGTCCATGCCTGCTGGACCATGAGTCAGCGGTAATATGCACCTTACCGCTGACCGCCCTGTCCAGCGAGGCCAAGACATTGCCTTCCACATGCCGGTAGAGAGCCGGAATAGCCTTCCGTGAGAAAAAGTGGCGTTTGGGAACCTGCCACTGAGGAACCGCACATTGCACAAACTCACGGAAGGGGGCCGAGTCTACCAACTGAAAAGGCAGCAGTTGAAGCGCTAGCAATTTAGCCAAGCTAGCATTCAACCGCTGGGCATGTGGATGGCTGGGAGTGAACTTCTTTCGACGGTCCAGCAGCTGGGGCAGGGAAATTTGCCTGCTAGAATCGGACGTCGGTGTACTGCTAGCAGAGTGGCCGCAAGTACTTGGCTGTGACACACCTAATTCTACACCTTCATTCCTCTCAGTGCATGTTTCAGAGAGGACTGAAGTTATAGTGGGGTTGGAGATCCCAGCTGATGCGGTGCAAGGAGAGGTCCACTTTGTTCTTTGGTGTGGGTCTTTGAGGTAGGCTTGCCAACGAGCTGCATGGCAGGTCAACATATGTCTGGTCAGGCATGTGGTACCCAAGCGGCTGATGTTTTGGCCACGCGATATACGCTTGAGACATATGTTGCAAACAGCAGCTGTGCGATCTGATGCACTAGTCTCAAAAAAGGCCCACACCAAGGAACTTTTTGAATGACGGGCAGAGGCAGCGCCCTGCACAGGCGGAGCTCTGCGGTGTGATTCCGTCGGTGTACTGCCCTTACGCTGGCCACCAAAGGGCATCCTGCCTCGTTGGAGATGTGCCTCCTCCTCATCCTCTCTCCTATTAGGCACCCACGTGGAGTCAGTGACCTCATCATCCCCTCCCTCCTCATCACTGGAGCCAATCTGGCAGTATGCTGCAGCTGCTGGAACATGACTGCCAGATTGGTGTCCTTCTTGAGCATCCCCTCTGTCTGCTCTCACGCTACTGCCTTCCTGTAGCTGGGTTTCATCATCAGACCCTTCGAAACGCTGGGCATCCTCCTAGAGCATGTACCCAACACTGTGCTCAAACAGTTCGGGGGACTCCTCAGGAGGAGGACATGGTGGGTCTAGGGAAGGAGTGACTGATGATGAGTCTGACATTGATACCAGGGAAGAGGACGCTTTGGCAGCTGCTTTGCCAGTACCCTGAGCCTGGGTGAGAGAGGATGAGGAGGAGGAGGAGGGCTTGGTCATCCACTCTACCAAGTCTTCGGCATGATGTGGCTCAACATGTCCAGCTGCCGAAAAGAAGGACAAGCGTGTCCCATGGCCATGTGCTGATGACAATGCACCGCGTCCACGACCAGCACTGTTGCCCCCAGACACAGAGCCTGCTTGCCCTCTTTTATTGCCTCCTGACTGTCTGCCTCTCCTTGTTTGCCTTCCAGACATTCTAATAGATGGCCTGCAGGGAGATGGGAAAAAAGCAATAAGGGCTACCTTCAGGTGTCCTTCTCTGTCCCTTTACTTAAGGATTTCTAAATATGGTTGAGGATGATTGCTTTTGCACAGAATAGCACAACGACAATTTCCCTGACTGTCCAAAAAACAAGGATTTCAAAGATGGTTGATGAGGAATGCTTTAGCACACTATAGCACAAGGAGAATTCCCCTCACTTTCCTTCTTTGTCCCTAGAAACAAGGACTCGCACAGTGAAAGAAACTGACACTCTCCCTACCTAGAGTTTTCTGTCCCTAGAAAAAATGTTTTTTTAAAGCACACTATAGCACAAGGAGAATTCCCCTCACTTTCCTTCTTTGTCCCTAGAAACAAGGACTCGCACAGTGAAAGAAACTGACACTCTCCCTACCTAGAGTTTTCTGTCCCTAGAAAAAATGTTTTTTTAAAGCACACTATAGCACAAGGAGAATTCCCCTCACTTTCCTTCTTTGTCCCTAGAAACAAGGACTCGCACAGTGAAAGAAACTGACACTCTCCCTACCTAGAGTTTTCTGTCCCTAGAAAAAATGTTTTTTTAAAGCACACTATAGCACAAGGAGAATTCCCCTCACTTTCCTTCTTTGTCCCTAGAAACAAGGATTCGCACAGTAAAACACACTGACACTCTCCCTACCTATCCTTCTCTTTCCCTAAACTAAAGGAATCCAGGTTAAGCAAGAAAGAAATAAATGTCACTGTCCCTGCCTATGCTTGTCTTTCCCTGCTCCGGAACACACTACACTAGGCCGCCGTGCTGGCGGCCTTTTATAGTGTGGGGCGTGTACTAAACACCCTCAGCAATAATTGGCCACAGGCATCCTGCCTGTGGCCAATCATTGCTCTCCTCGCTGCCGGCGCTGTGATTGGCCAAGCATGCGGGGTCACAGTGCATGCTTGGCCAATCACAGCGCCTGGATGACACTGCGATGGCGTAGTGCATTGTGGGCCGTTCGCGTCACTCGAATTTGGCGCGAACGGCCCAAATCGTTCGATCTTCGTCGAACGATCGAACAGCCGATGTTCGAGTCGAACGTATGTTCGACTCGAACACGAAGCTCATCCCTAGACACGACTAGCTCACCCCGAGCTCCTTCTCGGAAAATTTTTATGAGGTCCCCTCTGTCTGCATCCAAACGCCTTCGTCGCCAGCACTCTAACCTCTGCCTCTACTGTGGTGATGCCGGTCACTATCTGCAAAGTTATCCTGTACAACCACACAAATCTCCTACCAAATGGATCCACACAATGCATCCACCTGGACCTGATCGGGTTCACCTAACCCTTCCTTGCCACCTACAGCTTGCTGAGAAAACCATTTCTGTCTCTGCAATCATAGACTCTGGTGCCTGCAGCTGCTTTGTGGACTCTGGTTTTGCAGCCCGGAATGACCTCCCTCTTTGTACCAAGAAACAAGGGTTCATGGTACAGCTTTCTGATGGCTCCGGTATCAAGTCTGGCCCAGTAACACAAGAAACGGTCCCCATCATCTGCCTTTCTTCTGCCAGTCATCGAGAGTTCCTACGTCTAGACGTCATCTCGTCACTAGTGATGAGCCGAACACCACCAGAACCCGTGAACGGACCAAAAGTTTGCACAAACTTTAGAACCCTATTAAATACAATGGATGCGAATGTTCGAAATCTAAAGTGCTAATTATAACGACTATTATGCATGTTATTGTCCTAAAAAGGGTTTGGGAACCCGGGTTCTGCACCAGGGGACATGTATCAATCCAAAAAAAAGTTTTAAAAACGGCCGTTTTTCGGGAGCAGTCATTTTAATGATGCATAAAGTGAAAAAAAAAGTCAAATATTCCTTTAAATATCGTACCTGGGGGATGTCTAAAGTATGCCTGTGAAGTGCCACGTGTTTCCCGTGTTTAGAACTGTCCCTGCACAAAATTACATTTCTAAAGGAAAAAAAGCCATTTAAAACTGCTTGCGGCTTTAATGTAATGTCTGGTCCCGGTAATATGGATGAAAATCTTTAAGAAAAATGGCATAGCTACCCCATCACAGCCCCCCCCCCACCTACCCCAGCCCATTACCAGCCCCTTTGGGTCTTGTATGGATATTAAGGGGAACCCCGCACACAAAATAAAAAAGGCCCTATAAACTCTGAACAGCCGTATACAGGCGGTGCATACAAGACAGGGACTGTAGGTTTGTTCTTATGTAGAATCTGTTCGTAATTTTGAACAGGTACATTGTTTAAGTGTAGCTCCAGCCAAAAAATCTATTTTTAAGCTTTTTGGAAAACATAGGGAAGGGTTATCACCCCTGTAACATTTGTTTTGCTGTCTGTGCCCCTGTTCAGAACATTTCACCTCACTTTCCGTCCTAATGACAAATGTTTTTTGAAAATGTGGGGTTTTTATTGAAACAAGAATTGGTGATAAAGCATCAGTGGAGAGGAGACACTTTTTTTCCCATATTAACTCTTACAGGAGAGAATTTGCCTTCCTAGGGGTAGATTTCCTCTCACTTCCTGTTGTATCCTTCCGTTTGCAAGGAGGAGTCGTTTGTAAGTTGGATGTTTGAAAGTAGGGGCCTGCCGCATATACTCAGCTGAAATTTGCCCCTTACATGTTGGTGTTGCCACAACACTGTGAGCCCTCACAGTTACTCTTGGTGGGCGCATGAATGGGCCCTGATGTGAATTATTAGATCAAGAATTGTAATTGCATGCCCCTGTTGAACAGGGGCTGAAAAATTGGGCCTTTGGTGGTGGTGGTGTTGACACAACACTGTAAGGCCTCACAGTTACTCTTGGTGGTCGCAGGAATGGGCCCTGCTGTGAATTATTAGATCAAGAATTGTAATTGCATGCCCCTGTTGAACAGGGGCTGAAAAATTGGGCCTTCGGTGGTGGTGGTGGTGGTGTTGACACAACACTGTAAGGCCTCACAGTTACTCTTGCTGGGCGCAGGAATGGGCCCTGCTGTGAATTATTAGATCAAGAATTGTAATTACATGCCTTAGGCCTTGGGCCTTAGGCACTGGTGCCACAACACTGCAACCCCTCACAGATACTGTACTTGGAGGACAGCAATGAGCCCTGTTGCAAAGTATTGCATCAAAAATTGTAATTACACGCCCCTGTTAAACAGGGGCTGAACAATTGGGGCTTAGCCACTGGTGCTGTGCCACGACACTGCAACCTCTCCCAGATACTCTAGTTGGAGTGCAGGAATGAGCCCTGCTGCAAAGCATTGCATAAAAAATTGTAATAACACGCCCCTGTTAAACAGGGGCTGAAAAATTGGGCCTTAGCCACTGGTGCTGGTGCCACGACACTGCAACCTCTCCCAGATACTCTAGTTGGAGTGCAGGAATGAGCCCTGCTGCAAAGCATTGCATAAAAAATTGTAATTACATACCCCTGTTAAACAGGGGCTGAAAAATTGGGCCTTAGCCACTGGTGGCGGCACCCAGAAACAAAAATGTTCTTCCAAGCTATCATCATCAATTGGATCATTGAGGAGGAGGAGGATAGTCAGTCAACATAACAGGACAGTCTCTCAGCATCAGCATCAGTCTTGAAGGGATGTGACATTTGAAAATAAATTAGTCTGTTATATCAGCTTCAGGTGTTTGGTAGCTGGTGGTGATCCAAGACTGGTTCATCTTTATGAAGGTCAGTCGATCAACCGAGTCAGTGGACAGGCGCACCCTGTGATCCATGACAAATCCTCCAGCAGCACTGAATGTGCGTTCTGAAAGAACGCTGGATGCAGGACAGGCCAGTAGCTCAATTGCATACTGTGCAAGCTCTGGCCAGTGATCCATTCTCAAGACCCAGTAAGCCAGAGGATTTTCGGTGGGGAAGGTGTCCAAGTCTGACCTTGCCCCTAGGTATTCCTGCACCATGTATATCAGACGCTGGTGATGGTTGCTGGAACCGATCATACCTTGGGGCTGCGGACTAAAGAATTGTCTGAACGCATCGGTCAGACGGCCACCTTCCCCACCGCTCCTTCTTTGACTGACTGAAGCCTCAGCAACTCGTTGTCCAGGACCAGGAGTTTGTAACCTCCCAGTCTCTGGGAACGCGTTGCACAGAACTTTCTGCAAGGCCTCCCGGAGTTGTCTCATCCTCTGCTCCCTCTGCGACGGTAAGATAAGGTCCGCAACCTTACCCTTGTACCGTGGATCAAGGAGAGTGGCCAGCCAGTAATGGTCCCTCTCCTTGATTCGAAGAATACGAGGATCCTTCCGCAGACTTTGCAGGATCAGGGAGGCCATGCAGCGTAGGTTAGCTGAGGCATTCGGTCCGGAGTCCTCTGGGTCACTAAGGACGACATGATCCGCAGCCACCTCCTCCCAGCCACGTACAAGTCCACTGGTTTCTTTGGACTGTAAATCATCCCTAAAAGACTGCTGCTGATGATGCTGAGTGCCAGGCTCCACCTCCATGCTGACACAATCCTCCTCCTCCTGTGCGATGGGTGGGACAGAAGGAACACTGTCTGGGTAAAGGGGGCCTTGAGAGGCAAGGAAGTCCTCCTCTTCCTGCCTCTGTTCTGCCTCAAGTGCCCTGTCCATTATTCCACGCAGCGTATGTTCCAACAGGTGGACAAGAGGTACAGTGTCACTGATGCATGCACTGTCACTGCTCACCATCCTCGTGGCCTCCTCAAATGGTGCCAGGACAGTGCATGCATCCCTGATCATGCCCCACTGGCGTGGTGAAAAAAACCCGAGCTCCCCTGACCCTGTCCTGGTGCCGTAGTCGCACAGGTACTCATTGATGGCCCTCTGCTGCATATGCAGCCGCTGCAGGATGACCAACGTTGAGTTCCACCTGGTGGGCATGTCACATATAAGGCGGTTCTTGGGCAGGTTCAACTCCTTTTGCAGCTCAGCCAGGCGAGCACTGGCATTATAAGATCTGCGGAAATGCACACAGACTTTCCTGGCCTGCCTCAGGACATCCTGTAAGCCAGGGTACCTGCCCAAGAACCGCTGCACCACCAGGTTAAGGACATGAGCCACACAGGGCACATGGGTCAGTTGTCCCTGTCGGAGGGTGGAGAGGAGGTTGGTGCCATTGTCGCAAACCACCATTCCTGGCTTAAGCTGGCGTGGCGTCAACCACCTCTCGGCCTGCCCCTGCAGAGCAGACAGAACCTCTGCCCCAGTGTGGCTCCTGTCCCCCAAACACACCAGCGCAAGCACGGCATGGCATCTTTTTGCCTGCGTACTTGCGTAGCCCCTTGAACGCCTACGGAGCACCACTGGTTCCGAGGACAAAGCACAGGAAGAGGCCATGGAGGAAGAAGAAGAGGAGGGGGTGGAGGAGAGAGGTGTGTCACAACCAGTAGTAGCATTTTGGAGGCATGGCGGCGGAACAACCTCCAACACTACTGCACCTTGTCCTGCATCCTTCCCAGCTGCCAAAAGAGTGACCCAATGGGCCGTGAAAGAAAGCTAACGTCCCTGTCCATGCCTGCCGGACCATGAGTCAGCGGTAATATGCACCTTACCGCTGACCGCCCTGTCCAGCGAGGCCAAGACATTGCCTTCCACATGCCGGTAGAGAGCCGGAATCGCCTTCCGTGAGAAAAAGTGGCGTTTGGGAACCTGCCACTGAGGAACCGCACATTGCACAAACTCACGGAAGGGGGCTGAGTCTACCAACTGAAAAGGCAGCAGTTGAAGCGCTAGCAATTTAGCCAAGCTAGCATTCAACCGCTGGGCATGTGGATGGCTGGGAGTGAACTTCTTTCGACAGTCCAGCAGCTGGGGCAGGGAAATTTGCTTGCTAGAATCGGACGTCGGTGTACTGCTAGCAGAGTGGCCGCAAGTACTTGGCTGTGACACACCTAATTCTACACCTTCATTCCTCTCAGTGCAGGTTTCAGAGAGGACTGAAGGTATAGTGGGGTTGGAGATCCCAGCTGATGCGGTGCAAGGAGAGGTCCGCTTTGTTCTTTGGTGTGGGTCTTTAAGGTAGGCTTGCCAACGAGCTGCATGGCAGGTCAACATATGTCTGGTCAAGCATGTGGTGCCCAAGCGGGTGATGTTTTGGCCACGCGATATACGCTTGAGACATATGTTGCAAACAGCAGCTGTGCGATCTGATGCACTCGACTCAAAAAAGGCCCACACCAAAGAACTTTTTGAATAACGGGCAGAGGCAGCGCCCTGCACAGGCGGAGCTCTGCGGTGTGATTCCGTCGGTGTGCTGCCCTTACGCTGGCCCCCCGAGGGCATCCTGCCTCATTGGAGATGTGCCTCCTCCTCCTCATCCTCCTCCTCCTCATCTCTCCTATTAGGCACCCACGTGGAGTCAGTGACCTCATCATCCCCTCCCTCCTCATCACTGGAGCCAATCTGGCAGTATGCGGCAGCTGCTGGAATATGACTGCCAGATTGGTGTCCCCTCTCTCTGCTCTCACGCTACTGCCTTCCTCTAGCTGGGTATCATCATCAGACCCTTCGAAACGCTGGGCATCCTCCTGGAGCATGTACCCAACACTGTGCTCAAACAGTTTGGGGGACTTCTCAGGAGGACATGGTTGGTCTAGGGAAGGAGTGACTGATGATGACATTGATACCAGGGAAGAGGACGCTTTGGCAGCTGCTTTGCCAGTACCCTGAGCCTGGGTGAGAGAGAATGAGGAGGATGAGGAGGGCTTGGTCATCCACTCTACCAAGTCTTCGGCATGATGCGGCTCAACACGTCCAGCTGCCGAAAAGAAGGACAAGCGTGTCCCATGGCCACGTGCTGATGGCGATGCACCGCGTCCACGACCAGCACTGTTGTCTCTAGACACAGAGCCTGCTTGCCCTCTTTTATTGGCTCCTGACTGTCTGCCTATCCTTGTTTGCCTTCCAGACATTCTAATGGCCTGTAGGGAAATAGGAAAACCAGCAATAAGGCCTAGCTTCAGGAGTATATTTTGCAGGAATCACACTACGCCTGCTGTAAGTGCTGCAAATGCCTGTTGGTGTAACACACCAGGAAAACACAGCAATACAGGCTAACTTCAGGTGTATAAGGTGCAGGAGGCACACTCCACCCGCTGTAAGTGCTGCAAATGCCTGTTGGTGTAACACACCAGGAAAAAGCAGCAATACAGGCTAACTTCAGGTGTTTAAGGTGCAGGAGGCACACTCCACCCGCTCTAAGTGCTGCAAATGCCTGTTGGTGTAACACACCAGGAAAACGCAGCAATACAGGCTAACTTCAGGTGTAATATGATCAGGAGGCACACTCCGCCCGCTGTAAGTGCTGCAAATGCCTGTTGGTGTAACACACCAGGAAAAAGCAGCAATACAGGCTAACTTCAGGTGTAATATGATCAGGAGGCACACTCCGCCCGCTGTAAGTGCTGCAAATGCCTGTTGGTGTAACACACCAGGAAAAAGCAGCAATACAGGCTAACTTCAGGTGTAATATGATCAGGAGGCACACTCCGCCCGCTGTAAGTGCTGCAAATGCCTGTTGGTGTAACACACCAGGAAAACACAGCAATACGGGCTAACTTCAGGTGTATAATGTGCAGGAGGCTTAGCAACAATGACACTGACACTGTCCCCTGCCTATCCTTCTCTCTCCCTGCACACAAGGTTTATCAAAGTATATGACACTGACACTCTCCCTGCCTATCCTTCTCTCTCCCTGCACACAAGGTTTAGCAAAGAATATGACACTGACACTGTCCCCTGCCTATCCTTCTCTCTCCCTGCACACAAGGTTTATCAAAGTATATGACACTGACACTCTCCCTGCCTATCCTTCTCTCTCCCTGCACACAAGGTTTAGCAAAGAATATGACACTGACACTGTTCCCTGCCTATCCTTCTCTCTCCCTGCACACAAGGTTTAGCAAAGAATCTGACACTGACACTCTCCCTGCCTACCCTTCTCTCTCCCTGCACACAAGTTTGAGGTACAAATAGCACTGACACTGTCCCTGCCTATGTAACTCTTTCCCTGCGACGGAACACACTACACAAGGCCGCCGCGCTGGCGGCCTTTTATAGTGTGGGGCGTGTGCTAAACCCCCTGAGCTATAATTGGCCACAGGCAACCTGCCTGTGGCCAATTATGGCTCTCCTAGCTGCCGGCGCTGTGATTGGCCAAGCATGCAGGGTCACAGTGCATGCTTGGCCAATGACAGCGCCGGGATTGCACTGCGATGGCGCAGTGTATTGTGGGCCGTTCGCGTCACTCGAATTTGGCGCGAACGGCCCAAATCGTTCGATGTTCGCCGAACGGTCGAACAGCCGATGTTCGAGTCGAACTTATGTTCGACTCGAACACCGAGCTCATCCCTACTCATCACCCATGTTCCCCATCATCTTGGGTATACCTTAGCTGAAGGCACACAATCCCAGCATCAATTGGCTTACAGGAGAGGTCCTTTTCTCTTCACCTTACTGCCTGGTACACTGTGTTCCGCACAAGGTATGCACCACTACACCTCTCCTGGCCATCCAGTCTGATCCGGAAACCTAAAAACTTGTTCCTGCAGTTTACCACGACTTTCTCTATGTTTTAAAAAAAAAGAATGCAGACTTTCTCCCTCCTCACCGGGCCTATCATTGCCCCATAGAACTGTTGCCCGGAGCTGAGATTCCGTTTGGCCGTATCTACCCTCTTTCTGAGCCCGAATTAGAAGCCCTCCGTCACTACATTAACAAAAATTTGGAGAAAGGCTTCATCCGACATTCCACATCTCCTGCAGGGGCAGGCATCTTCTTCGTCGAAAAGAAGGATCATACTCTCAGACCCTGTGTGAAATATCGAGATCTTAATAAGATAACGGTTAAGAATCGGTATCCACTTCCTCTGATCCCAGAAATTTTCCAGAGATTGCGAGGGGCTCAAGTGTTTTCTAAACTAGATCTGAGGGGTGCATACAACTTAGTCAGAATTCGTAATGGGGATGAATGGAAGACCGCATTCCGAACACGCTTTGGGCACTATGAATATCTTGTCATGCCATTTGGCCTCTGCAAGGCCCTTGCCACATTTCAACATCTGGTCAATGACATCTTCCGGGACTACTTAGATCTGTTCATTATCGTCTACCTGGACGATATTCTTATATTCTCCAGCTCTCTCGATCTTCACAGGGGTCATGTAAAGAAAGTACTTGAAAGACTGCGACAACACCATCTTTGCGCTAAAGCTGAGAAATGCGACTTTGAAAGATCTTCTATCCAATTCTTAGGACTTGTTATTTCTGCAGAAGGCATCTCTATGGACCTGCAGAAAGTTGCTGCTGTGCTTGATTGGCCTGCTCCTGAAGATAAGAAAGCCATTCAACGTTTTGTAGGCTTTGCCAATTTTTACAGAAAATGTATTAAAAACTTTTCCGGCATCATTGCTCCTGTCACCCAGTTAACTAAACAACATGTTTCTTTCAAATGGACCCCTGAGGCTCAGGATGCTTTTGAAAAATTAAAGACATTGTTCACCTCTGCCCCATCCTAAGACACCCTGACCCTGCTCTGGCCTACGTACTTAAGGTAGACGCTTCTGAAACGGCAGTTGGGGCTATCCTATCTCAAAGACAGGGGGCTAAATCCTTACTTCATCCAATTGCCTTCTTCTCTAGGAAACTGAACTCTTCTGAAAAGAATTATGACGTGGGGGATCGTGAACTATTAGCTATCAAAGCCGCCCTAGAGGAATGGCGCTATCTTTTGGAAGGGGCTGCGCATCCTATCCTTATTTTCGCTGATCATAAAAACTTGGAATAATTAAGAACTGCCAAGCGCCTAAGACCCCGACAAGCCAGATGGGCACTATTCTTTTCACGTTTCACTTTTCATCTTACCTTCTGCCCCGGATCCAAGAACGGTAAACCCGATGCGCTCTCACGCGTGTTCTCTGAATCAACCCCACTTCCTGAACCTGACACTATCTTACCTGCCAAGAACTTTCTACTCCTACAGGCAGATGTGATGTCCCAAATCAAGGAGGCAGTTGCTAATCACCCTCCTCCTCTGGATCTGCACCTTCAACTAAGAGATGAACTCTTCTTCCACAAGGAGCAAATTTTTATTCCTGAGCAGTTTAGGGTCCACATCCTCAAGAAATGCCATGACCACTCCCTTGCCGGGCACTTTGGAATTCACAAGACCTCTGACCTAGTGTCCCGTTGCTTTTGGTGGCCTGATTTATTGAAGGATTGTAGAGATTATGTCAGGTCCTGCTCCGTATGTCTCAGAAACAAGTCTGATCGTGCCAAGACCTGGGGGTTGTTAGGGGATTTCCTTGGATTTTATTGTGGAACTCCTCCCATCTGAAGGATTCACCACCATCTTTGTTATAGTGGATCGTTTTTCAAAAATGACTCATTTTGTACCTTTGAAAGGAACCCCCTCTGCCTCTAAAACCACTTCTGTATTTATTAAGGAGATTGTAAGATTGCATGGCATTCCAGCAAGCATAACCTCAGATCGTGGAGTACAGTTTACCTCCAAATTTTGGAGGGCCCTATGTAAAGCTTTGAGGATTGAACTATTGCCGCGTACACACGTACGTTTTTAATGCCATTTTTTAACCCGACGTTTTTCTCGTGGTTTTTTTTTTTTTTTTGTTGAAAAGTTTTTATTGATATCAACAGAATTAAAGAAAAGCAAGAAACGTGGACACAGCCACAACAGCAAGCACATAAGTAAAGTAATATAATCAGAAGATGTAAATTTAACATTACAGTAAATCAATAAATGCTTACGTAGCTACATCACTGAGCATATATGTATAATTATACAAATGTAAGGTGAAGTTTAAAAAAAAAACAAAAAACACATTAGGTAACAGATCAAAATAAATGATCTAATGGAAGATAAAATAAGCTTTAACAAGGTATATAATTGCATTCATATGTATTAAACATAAGATAAAAGGTACCTGAGTAGGTAAATCACTTTTAAACTGTAAATTCTTAAGTCGATAATGACTGAATGGAGTTATCAGGGGTAAAAAGTGTCATTAGAAAGAGTGAGACTCTCTAAGTGGTAAAGGGAGGTAAGGGAAGTGAACTCTACAAGGGGTACGATCAGGGATATCGGGTTATTAATATATTATAGTCACTTATATAAAAAAGATGGGGGGTGTTTTATAGGAAACCGTGATAAGGGGCAGGAGGGAAAGGGTGGGGGACCAGTGTCTTTAATGCATCTCCACCACTCTTAAGGTCATCTCGTCATTTTTTTTTCATGTTTCCTCTCAAGCCTGTCTTGCATACACACGATCATTAAAAAAAAACGTTCAAGCAAAGCGCAGTTACGTACAACACGTACGACGGCACTATAAAGGGGAAGTTCCGTTCTAATGACGCCACCCTTTGGGACGCTTTTGCTAATTTCATGTTACCGCGTGTTAGTAAAAGTTTGGTGAGAGACGATTTGCGCTTTTCAGTCTTCGTGCTTTGAAGATCATTTTGTGGAGTTCAGTTTGTGCCTGTGGGTTCGTATCTGTCTTGTAGTGCTTGTAGTCAGTTTGTATCTGTTTATTCAGTGCGTTCTTGTCTGCTCGTTCCTGTTTTTCAGCTTGTTCTTCATAGGCCTTGCTGTTCTTCCGTTCGTTCTTCTAGTTTGTTCTGAGCTGCTGACCGTTATCTAGCCATGTTGCGGCTACGTACTCGTCGTAGAGTTTGTGCTGTAGTTGGTGCCGGGGTTCATGCTGTATCCCGACTCCAGGCCATGAACATGGTGAGGAGGAGTTCATGGATCAAGAATTGGTTGCTCCAGCGGCACCAGTTCTGTCACATGCCTTTGTTGCGGGAGATCAGGGAGAATAATCCTGAGGACTACAGGAATTTTCTCAGGATGTCTGACCCCGTATTTCAGCATCTGTTGGCTTTGGTGTCCCCCTACATTACCAGGCAGGACACCGTTATGCGTGAAGCCATCAGTGCTGAGCAGAGGCTCATTGCCACGTTGCGATACCTGGCGACTGGGAGAAGCCTGCAGGACCTAAAGTTCTCCACAGGCATATCCCCCCAGGCTCTGGGTATCATTATACCAGAGACGTGTTCTGCCATCCTTCAAGTTTTGCAGGAGGACTATATTAAGGTAAGTGTTCTTATTTAAAACCTCACATTGTATGTATTTCTTTGTTAATCTTTTGTTTTTGGTTTATTAGCAGTCCCTAATTCCCATGATTCTTAGCTGCAGGGAATGTCCCCTTTCTCCACGTTTTTTTTTTTTTGGAATGTTTTCATTAGGCCTACATTTAAATTTGCCTTACCTAACCTCTCCAGCATGCTATCCTGGGGCCATACCCACCTTGCCTAGTCATTTCCATGTATTTTATTCTATGCTCCATCATAGTGCTTTACCCTAAACGCACCCTAAAGATTGCCTAGGAATGTTACATTTTTTTAAACTTCATACAGAGTGCTACAGCCTTCATTTGTGATCTCCCCAACTCATCTTCAACCCCCCCCCCAGTTTTTCTTTTGGGTTTGTTTTTGGTTTGTTGTTGCTTACTAATAATGTTTTAATTTTTCTGTTTCTCCTAATGTTGGCCATGAATGGTTTTCTTAAATCTGCTTTCAATGTTTCTGTCTCAAAGTATTAATTTATTTTTAATTTAATTCCACAGTTCCCTTCTACGCCACATGAATGGCAGAATGTGGCATCTGAGTTTGCCCAATGATGGAACTTTCCAAACTGTGGAGGGGACATCGACGGCAAGCATGTTCGGGTCGTCCCACCACCCCATTCGGGATCCTTTTATTATAATTATAAGGGATTCCACAGCATCGTCATGATGGCAGTGGTGTCGGCCACCTACGAATTCCTGTATGTGGACGTTGGCAAGAATGGCAGGATGTCAGATGGAGGAGTCTTTGCACAGACTGAGTTTGGGGAACGGCTCCTATTGGATCAGCTGGCCTTGCCACCAGCGGAGCAGAATGTGGAGGGACTCCCATTTGTTTTTGTGGCGGATGAGGCGTTTGGCCTGGGTCCCCATTTGATGAGGCCATTCCCGCAACACACCCTCACCCCTGAGAGGAGGGTGTTCAACTATCGGCTGGCCAGAGCAAGAAGGGTAGTGGAAAATGCCTTTGGCATCATGACCAGCCGATTCCGCCTGTTCCTCACCTCCATCCACCTTGCCCCTTATAAATGGAACCATGTAGTAATGACTTGTTGCGTGCTCCATAATTTTATGAGGGTGCATTCATCAAATTATATGACTTTGAGTGGGCCTGAGGCCTCATTATTGGAATCAGATAATTTAGTGGCCCTGAAACCTTGCCGTCCTGGCTTGGCCCCCCAAACCGGACGTGATGTCAGACAAAAATATGTCGAATATTTTGTGGGTAGGGGGGCCATTGATATGCCTGAGGATGTTTAACATTATTATTTGTTAAAAAATAAAACTTTTTTAAGAGAAAATATTGGTATTGTGTTTTAATTGAATATTCTTTTAGGTTTCTCGTAGGTTTACCTAGTACACTTGTAGTGCCATGTGTATTTAGCATTCTTAATTAGCCTTCATTGTCAGTGTAAACACAAAACATTGATTAGTTCACTTTGCTCAACATTTACATAATGAAGCCACAAATTCTTGGTAAGAATTTATTTTGTTTTAGTAAACTTCCTTTTAAATGTAGATGTATGAAAAATATTTATGGGGGTAAAACACATGAACAGCCATGCATAAAAAAACAATCTTAAATTTTTTTGTGTAAATGTAAACATGTACTATTCATTAAAGCTTAAAAGCAAAAAAAAAAATGCAAAAACACAGCAAGTTCAACGTTCTTTTGTGTTAAAACATTATACACGCCCAAGCACAGCCATGATATTTTGTAGCCTTTCCTCAACCCGCTTGGTATTTTCCCTGATCTCTATCAAGTCTCCCTTTATTTTTTCAAGGTCACGACAGCAGACCATGAGGTATTGGATCAGGATCTGGGCACTGTGATGTGTAAACTTTTCGGGGTCTTTGGCCAGAACTGCACCTAAATCAAAAAAAAAAAAAAAAACATGTAGTATAGAATATGTAGGCCTACATCTATTAACTTGCATCTGTCTGGTTTGACACTGACCTGTTGTGGTGCCACTTTCCACTTCCTCAACTTCACGTTCCTCTCCATCATGTGGTTCTGGGGGTATTGTTGAAGGTGTTGGATTTATAGGCTCATCTGACGTAGCTTTTTGAAGCCCTATGGAGATTGCAATAAAAGGTATAGTTTCATTAATAAATAATAATTATTTTCCAACAAAAACCCTGAAAGTAAATTTTGAAAGATTATTTGGAAGTGTGGTCCATTTTTAAATGTACCCCCAGTGACAACCTGAACACATGATTGGATACATAGCCAAAACCAGAGCATATACTTTTTAAAATAAAGTTTGACACATTGTAACACCCCAAAGTATATACACAGGATCACCTGTGTGTGACACTCTAAAAATTTTGGGGTTTTGGCCCACACTTGTACTACTGCGTTCAGATGTTTAATCAGCTGCTGAGCATTCTCTGCCTTAACATTACAATGCATACCCTTTTAATTTAAAAAAAATGTCATTTGGATTATAAAAATAAAGCAACTTGTTTACAAAATTAGCTCCCCAAAAAAAACTTAGAAATTTGGGTGTTCACACTGGATGATCCAAAAACATTGTTTTATGAACTGTACGGAGAAAGAGGTTTACTACGTCCGTTTACTGTGCGGACGAACATGAAAGTTGGTATCTTTCACTGTACTATATCAAAGTCAAATATACACGACTTAATACAAGTAATAATCTTTAGCAGGGAAAATGTATAAAAATTACTTACTTTTTCCTAAAACTTTCTTGATTCTTTTGTATTGGTCGGGCTCCCGCAACTTCAGATCAGACCATCGTTTTCTGAGCTGTTCCTTCGTTCTGCACACCCCGAATTTTTGGTGAAGAGTTTTGACCACTTTGCCCATAATTTTTGTCTTGACAAGATTAGGCCTTTTATACGGCCCATGCTTGGCATCATAATCCTCCCTCCTCAAAATGGCGACCATCTCCACCATTTCCTCGAATGACATGTTGGATGCCTTATATCTCCGGGATCGGGATTTGGGCTCCTCAGGAATTTCCTCCTCTGTAGAGGTAATCTCAGCCACCTGTGTCTCCGCCATGTTGTTAAGCACTACGACGAGCGAGAAGGGGCGGGGAAAGTACAATATCGAACGTCAGGGGCGGGGAAAGCGTGCAGAGTTTCACGCATGCGCAGTGTATATCAAGTGAGGATCCATGTGTCGAAAATACGTTCATTTGCCGGGAGAGGGAGTTAGCAACGAACGTGTTGACCAAGGTACATAACATTTTAAGGATTTGGGTTTCATCAGAGGAGGAGATTTGGGGCTTTTATATCTGTCCAAAATGCTGATTTGATGAATGTTGCCTGAAACATATGTATTTTCTTGGTTCTTGATTTTACAGAGAGAATGAATACTTTCAAAAATCCGGAGTTTATGGGGGAGTTCATAGATAAATGGAAGGAACTCCCTATCCTGTGGCAGACCAAAAGTGGTGTCAATAAAAATAAAGCGGCCAGGACAGCAGCACTGGAGAGCCTGCTTGCATTTGTCCAAACCCAGATACCCACAACAACTATCCAAGATGTTAAAACCAAACTTGCTACCATCAGGGGGACATACAGGACCCAGAGGAATATGGTCCTGAAGTCCCAGAGGTCAGGTGCTTCAGCAGATAAGGTTTATAAACCCAGTCTGTGGTACTACAGCAAGTTATCTTTTCTGGATGACCAGCTGGAAGTGCGGGAATCTCTGTCCACCCTTCCCCCCAGAGGTCAATCCAGCCTTCCTTGTAGCCAAACCTCCAGCCTTCCTTGCAGCCAGCCCTCCAGCCTTCCTAGCAACCCTGCTCTGGCTTCCTCTGAGGATCAAGATGAGGTCCTTGAGGAGGCAGATTTGGATATATGGATAAAGTATTGATATCTACATTTATATGTTACAAAAGTGATGATTTTAAATTGATGTTAGTATTGTTAGGTATTTAATGTTCGACAAAATTTGGATTTACAGAGCAAGAGATAGTAGTGGTCAAATTTGATGGGGACAAGGCAACAATATCATGAGGCGGAATCTATGGAAATGTAATCCCTTTTGCCATTCAATTTAAAAATGTCTGGAGGTGAACAATGTGTGTGATTGATGGAGGCAAAAAATAAAGAATGTCCCTTTCTTTTTTTACAGCCAGAGCAGAGCCAGGAAGAGTGTGATGTTGGGGACCAGGAGGAGGCAGGGCCCAGCACAAGAGCCCAGATGCCTCCCCTGAAAATTATCCAACGAGGGCCAAGGAGAGCTAGGCAGGTGGAGGAGGAAACAAGAGCCTTCCTAAAAGAGGCTACTGCGGCCCTCAGAGAGGCACCCTCTGCTGAGGAGGGCTATGCCACAGTCCTGGCCCATAAGTTAAGGCCAAATGGACTTATAGTGAGAACCTTATGCTGAAGGTCATTAACAGGGGGTTGCTCGGGGAACTGACCAAGTTCACAGACCTCACTGAGGTTGTTCCTCCTCCTCCACCTCCTCCTCCTACTACTCCTCCTGCCACAAACTCTCCTCCTGATCCCCAGCCTCCGAGGAAGCAAGCAACAAAGGCTGCAGGGAAGGCTGGAGAGAAGGCTACAAGGAAGAGGAAAAAATAATGCCTGCTGTAGTACCACAGACATATCTGACTTATCTGCTGCTGTTCCTGACCTCTGGGAGTTCAAGCCAAGATTGGGCTCCTTTTTGTTTTAGGAATTCAAGAGTTTGGTTTTCACATCTTGGATGGTTGTTGTGGGGTCCAAAGGATGCACAAATGCAAGCAGGCTCTCCAGTGCTGCCTTCCCCTTTAATTTGTAATGTACCTAAATAAAGGATTCATTTTTTTTGCTTAAAATACTTGACTATGTAATTTCTAGTTTAAAAGAGAGTTTGCTAGGGAGTAGGCTGGGACATTTCAAATAATATTATTGCTATTAACAAGGGACACAAACCTCCTTGAGGCAAAATGAGAAAAATTTTGAAGGTTGGTGTGCTAACTTTACACACAAATATTTTTTTCTAAATCCAAAAAAAAAAAAAAAAAAAAAAAGACTACATATATCAAAGAAGCCCAAAAAAAATTAATAAAGCTAACTTAATTCCAAAAATAAACAATAAAAAATAATAATTAAAAAATCACAAATTTTGTGAGCTTGACATTTAGTTATGAATTTATGAGGGAGATGTGGCTTAACAAGAATATTTTACAATCATTAGATCAATTAGGAATTACTTAAGAAACAAGTTTGCCATAACTCTGAATATCATTAGCAAAAGAAGGTAATTATTTAAGCATTATCAAAAGAAGAACGGAATGCGCAGCATTAAAACGATGCTATTAATTCCACCGTGACGAATGTGCCATCTCCATTTCCAACGTTAGCTTTACCAAAACGTGCGCTCCCGTCTCATACTTGATTCTGAGCATGCGCGTTTTTTTTCTCCACGTGAAAGCATACACACTATCGTTTTTCACGTCGTTAAAAAAAACGACATGAAAAATGACGTGAAAAAATAGAGCATGTTCGAAATTTTTAATGGCCGTTTTTCACGCCGTTAAAAATGCTCTGGAGCATACACACGATCGGTTTTAATGCCCGTTCTTAAAAATGGCATTTTTAACGGCATGAAAAACGATCGTGTGTATGGGGCATATGTCTTTCATCTGCTTATCACCCGCAGACCAACGGTCAGACCGAAAGGACAAATCAGTCCTTGGAGCAATACTTGAGATGTTTCTCATCCTTCTCTCAGGATGATTGGGTGTCTCTACTCCCCTTGGCAGAAAAGCCCCTGCCCCACTACTGGTTGAAGGAAGTGAAAAATACGAGGTTGAGGCTGTTCTGGACTGTAGGAAGAGGGGAGGTCAGACTCAGTTCCTCATTAAATGGAAGAGTTATGGCTCTGAGGACAATTCCTGGGAACCAGGCTCTAATGTTCATGCTCCCCAGTTGATACAGACCTCCTTCAAGCTTCACCCCGAAAAACGGTCTCTTGTGGGCATCCGGAGGCTGCCCCTAAGGGGGGGGCAATGTCAGGGAATTCCTGTGAGACGTTTTGCACATAGACGTGTGGAAATGGAAAACAGGCGCGTGCATGCACGTGCATGCGCGCCAGAGCCCGCGCACACACGAGCCTAATTCTCCTTTGGCGCCAGGAAGCCTATTTAAAGGGAGTCTGGGCTCTTGTGCTTTTCTGACTGATCTCAGCTGTGTTCCTGAATCCTGCTCTTCCTGTGTGTCTTCCCAGTATTTTGACCCGGCTTGCTCTTGACCTTGTTCCTGTACTGATGTCCATCTCTGACCCGGCTCCGTTCCCGACTCTGGCTCTGTCTATGATTTTGTACCTCGCTGCCCTCCTGCCAACGAACCTGGCTATTCCTGAGACCTTGCTGCTATCCCTGTTCCTGGTTGCTGTTATCCCCCGGCTACCTGCCTGGCTGTTACCTGTTCCTGCTCAGCACATCACAGGCTACTCCAGACCGCTGAACCCTGCCAAACTGTTCTCCTGGGACCTCTTGCTCCAGGCACTCGTGTCCCTCTTGTCCTTCGGCTTCCTCTGTTTCACCTTCAGCGGAGCCAGGACAGGAGATATAAGAGAGGCCGACCTCGTCAATTCAGTCTCCCATCCGATCCCTGACAGGTTAATTGTAATGTATGCATATTAAATTACATATTTTGCTGAAAAACGGATGTCAGCGGATCGGATGTTAACGGATCGTCCACTAACATCCGTTTTTCGTCCGTTCCGTTTTTTTTACGAAAGAAAAAATAGGATTTTCTTCCATCCAGAAAAAACGGAGCTTAACGGAGACGGATGTTAATGGATCATCATCCGCTAACGTCCGCTATCCCATAGAGATGCATTGATGTCTGTTTTAATCCGTAAATGGATGGATGAAATGACCGCATGTGTGAAAGGGCCCTTACAGGCATACTATAGACGCCCCCAGGTACGATATTTAAAGGAATATTTCACTTTTATTTTTTCACTTTAAGCATCATTAAAATCACTGCTCCCGAAAAAACTGACGTTTTTAAAACTTTTTTTTGCATTGATACATGTCCCCTGGGGCAGGACCCGGGTCCCCAAACGATTTTTAGGACAATAACTTGCATTTTAGCCTTTAAAATTAGAATTTTTGATTTCTCACGTTCAAAACCCATAGACTTTAACAGTGTTTGAAAGTTCGCGCAAACTTTCGGTCCGTTCGCATGTTCTGGATGCGAACCGAACCGGGGGTTGTTCGGCTCATCCCTAGGTACCACCAACACCTAAGCCCCAATTTTCTGCAGAGTGTATAGGGCAGGCCGTATAGTATATAGAATATACTGCTGTTCAGAGTATATAGGGCCTGGGGGCCCCATGCCTTTTTTTTTTATTTGGGTGTGGGGTTCCCCTTAATATCCATACCAGACCCAAAGGGCCTGGTAACTGACTGGGGGGGGGAACCCCATACTATATTGCCAGGACCCGACAATACATTACAGCCGCTAGCAGTTTTAAATTACTTTTTTTCCTTTACAAATGTCATTTTGCTGCGAGACTGTTCTTTTTTTTTATTTTAAATAGAAAATTGGAAAAAGATACTTGCAGCGCCACAGACCAGCAGGCACAATGTTATTTGTAGTTCCACAGCTCAAACATGCAAAGCTGCTCTGATTCTTGGAGTTGCACAGCATGTGTTCTCTTCTTACCTTATTCCTGCACAGGACTGAGTGCTTTAGGCATCAGTCTGACTCATCTGCTGATCAATATAATCAGCTACATGGCTCATTCTGCCCAGCCTGCCTATGTGTATCTCAGTTACAGTACGTGGCAGCCAATCAGAGTGGCACCTTTCCCCTCCTGTGGGACTGCATGGACTGTTCTAAACAGGGAAAACTGCAACACTTTACAGGCATACTATAGTCAGCCCCCAGGCATGATATTTAAAGGAATATTTCATTTTTATTGTTTCACTTTAAGCATTATTAAAATCACTGCTCCCGAAAAAACTGTAGTTTTTAAAACTTTTTTTGCATTGATATATATGTCCCCTGGGGTAGGACCCGTGTCCCCAAACACTTTTTATGGCAATAACTTGCATATTAGCCTTTTGATTTTTCACGTTCGTGTCCCATAGACTTTAACGGTGTTCGCACAAACTTTTTGCCTGTCCGCATGTTCTGCTGCGAACCAAACTGGGGGGTGTTTGGCTTATCCCTATACATGACCACTGACTGCTCTCCCAGAATCGAAAAGCCCAAGCATCTCCCTGCATCCACCCAGGAGACATTTTTTCCACATAAAAGAGCAACTTTGGGTCACAGCTAGGGCTTCTCAAAATCTACCTGAGCCCTAATGTAGGGGTCTCCCTCTATGCTGATCTCTCAGCTACTACAGTTCAAATACAAAAGGAGTTTTCCCGGTTACCACAGAACCTAGAGACCTTCACATCCCATATAAATGGCACTTTCTAACTAAGCTTATACGAACCTTCCAAAACCAAACCACCTCCATTTTCTCTCCTAAGGATGGCATCAAAAGACTTTTGAATTTGGGCTTCATAATTGCCTCTCCTCCTGCACCTAATTTCAGAAGGCTCCCCTACGCATTTCAGAATTCTGGGCCACCACACGCAGCATACAGCACAAATTAATCTCTCCTTTAATAATGCCGATCTCTACTAACCAAAAGCCTTATATAATATCACAGCTGTTACTGATATTTTTGGAACAAGTTTTCCTATGCAGGTGCAATTCATTATTTTGTTGCCACCCACAAGATGAATAGGGCGTGGAGGACTCTGCTGGGTTATATTGTTCTGTTTTATATTGTCACCTGTTCTCTTGTTTTTTTTGTTTTCTTTCCTCAGGTTTATGCTGCTGACTACTTTGACCTGTGTGGATGTACTCATATGTATCACAGTAGTTGGTGTACTGTCCACAAATATATCAGTACTACCCTCCTTTCATTCCTCATGGCTTTTAACATCACCGCTATATATATCCCAAAGGGCTGAACTCTCCATTTAAAATAAACATTATGGAAGGTGGCTAGTGCCCAAAATTCAGACGTGCTCTGTGTTCAAGAAACATACTTTTCTGCCCTCCCCCTTCCTCTTGTATGCACAGGCAACTCCCTCATTGCTTTTATGCTAACTATAATAAGAAAAAAACAGGAGTCATATAGCAGGAATAATATAAAGGAGTCTCCTTTATATTACAACATATTGAAACAGATACTATGGGCAGATACATTATACTCTCTGCCTCTATCAACAACCACCTTATGACAATTGCCAATATCTACGCCCCCCATTCCTGTCAAAAACAATCCAATAAAACTCTTACAGGAAAACTAAGACCCTACCAAAGGAACCACTTTATCATTTGTGGGGACTTTAATGAGATAGCTGACCATACCTTAGACTCCTCTAGCTCCACGTGGAAATACTATACAATGTTATTGTTCCTCTTAAAAACAGAAGATCTGCATGATCTCTGGAAGTGCCTCCATGATATTGCAAGTGTTTTCACCGTTTACTTGCATATTCAGTAGGGCTGTTACTGATTAAAATTTTCGTGTTCGATCAATCGATTTTTTTTAAAATCGATTAATCGACTAATTTTGATTAATTATAACGTACATAGATCCAACTATTTTTAGCTGATCTCCTTGCAGGCTGATTCCCAGCGCAGCTACCAACCACTGGAAAAATGGATAGCAGGATACAAAAACACACAAAGGCACCGCTCGATGGGAATAGCATTAAAACTTTTAAAGTCTTCAAGTAGGTAACAAAATAAATATTGTACTGGAGATAAAATCGATGTAGCTACATAAACTGTAAAAATGGTGCGAGTAATACCAAACGATAGCAAAAGCAGTCATAAAAACATGTAGCTAAGTATGATACTGGTATAAAAATGTGTACAACAATACCAGTGCTAAATCCAGATGAGGAGGGGTTATCATCAGTCCGTCGGCATGTAGATGTCCCGTGAAGGGAACTATCACAACTCTCAGTGGATGGCTGTAGAATCCCAGGTTGATAGATGGAAGTGTAACAGCCCTTGCGTGTAGCAGATAGTAAGGTCCCGCCTATGCAGATATGAAGGCACTTTTACGTTACACAACTCATATCACTGAGGACTATTTGAATATTTTCATTTATTCCTTTATCACTTCTTGAATGTTACGTTGTTTATTTTGACTGTTTATCACTGTTACATACTGCACTTCATTCCAGTGCAGTTCTCATTTAGTTTAGCGCTACACTTTTTTGTCTTGTAGATATGAAGGCACAGCAAAGGAGCCCTTCAGATGGACACGGCAAGCCCCGCCGGTGTCCGTGACGTCACCGGATCTCCCTGAAGACAAGGGAAGTCGGGGGAGAGGCGAGTACCGATCAAAAGAGTTTTGATCGATCAAAAGAATTTTGATCGATCAAAACAATTAATCGAGGAATTCATAGTTAATTTCCACAGCCCTAATATTCAGAAATTGTATTCTCTGATCGACTTGTTCCTCAATGATAAGCATTAGAGATGGGCTGAACACCCCCCTGTTCGGTTCGCACCAGAACTCCCAAATAGAGAATGGGACCCAAACTTTAAAAATCAAAAGTCCCCATTTTGAAGTCTTATATGCAAGTAATTAGCCATAAAAAGGGTATGGGGGTATGGGTACTGCCATGGGGGACATGTGTCAATGCAAAAATATTGTTTTTTACAGGAGCAATAATTTTAATGATGCTTAAGTGCAACAATAAAAATGAAAAAGTCCTTTAAGTTTAGTGCCTGGCGGGTCCCGTTAGTCTGCCTGTAAAGTGGCACATCTGTACTGTGCATAGAACCTACTCCAGCAAAAGTGAAGTTTCTAAAGAGAAAAAAAGAAGAATGAAATGACATTTAAATTGCCGGCAATACAATAATAGTGGAAAAGTAGATAATTCCACGCTACCCTGATAGTGAGCGGCTAACACAACCAATCAACAAGTGGTAAAAACAGATAATACATAAAAGTGTAGCGCTAAACATAAATGAAGGTGCACCTGGTGGTGAGTAAACACAGTGCTAAAAAATATTGATCAATATATAAATGAATGAATGAAGCAAAACTGGTTAAGCAAACAAACAATGAACACATTTCTGTGAATAAACCTGAAATGAGTGCACTGAAAAAAAGTCTCTGATATTGATGAGTGAATAAAAGTTCAAAAGATAATGATTTTCTCAAATGTGAATATTGAGTGAAAAACTGGATAGAGTAGAATCAACCACCACCAGCAGGTAAAAGGCTTACCGGAAACAGTGAACCCTAAATATGTTCAAAGGGTCAACTGAGCATGATGTAAAATCACTGTAAGAAGCTGGATCCTCAGCTGCATCCCAAACAGATATCTGGCAAACCGAACCAATGAAGGGAGGCTTTCCTGGTATTGTGTTCTCATGGGCAATAACTCAGGTGGTACCAAAATGTTGAACCAGATGTTAAATGGAAAAATGGGAGAAGAAAAGAAGGCACATAGCATAATACTGTAAAGGTAAGGAACTTTTAATGTAGTAGGAACACTTGCATTAAGGAAGTCAATAGGCGCTTATCAAAGTACTTATGGCAACAGTGGAACAATACAATACCATTGCTGGCAACAGAAAAAAAAAAAAAAGTGCGGGGGTACCGCCAAAATCCATACCAGACTCTTATCTGAGCATACAGCCTGGCAGGTCAGGCAAGGGCGGGTATAGCTAATGCCCCCCCCACAACTATACCAGGCCACATTCCCTTAACAAGGGGGGTGGGTGCTTTGGGGCAGGGGAGCTCTGACCCCACCTTGTCCCCATGTGGATGGGAACAAGGGCCTCATCCCCACAACTCTGTTCTGTGGTTATGGGGGTCTGCGGGCAGGGGGCATATTGGAGTCTGGAACCCCTTTTAACAAGGGGACCCCCAGAGTGAATGAGTAAGGGGTACATTGTACCGCTACCCATTAACCAAAAAAGTGTAAAAATAAATAAAAACAGGAGCTAGTTTTTGACAATTCCTTTATTAAAAAAAAAAGGTGTCCTCCGATGTAGATCCATCAATAAATCATGACGCCGACGCCACCACCGGACCTGAAAAAAAAATGCTCCGCCATCAAACCGCCCGAATGCCTGGCTTGCCATTTGACAGTTCTTATATAGGTAAGGGCGGGGCCACCTGACGACATCACCTGGTGGCACTGCCCTCTTGTGACGTCACATACCCAGACGTTTTTCTAATTGATTTTGGCGTGAGGTTCCCCTTAAAAAACATACCAGACCCGAAGCACTTGGTATGGATTGGGGGGGGGGCAGCGTAGTTTTTTTATTTTTTATTGCTGTCACCGGTTACTGACCGCTTCATCCTGGGTCGGTGATGTCACAAGGGGAGAGTGCCACCAGGTGACGTCACCAGGTGGCCCCCACCCCTTACCTATTTAGGAATGGTAGAGCAGGCATTTGGTGGTTAGCCTTCATCATGGGCGGAGCGTTTTATTTTTTTTATTTTTTTGGGTCTGGCGGTGCATCGGGACGTCGTGATTGATGATAGATCTACATCTGGGGACATTTTCTTTTTTTTATTCTTTTAATAAAGGTATTGTCAAAAACTACCACCTATCTTTATTTATTTTTGACACTTTTTTGATGAACGGGTAGGGGTAAAATGTATCCCATACTCATTCACATAGAGGGGGCTGGGATCTGGGGACCCCCTTGTTAAATGGATTTGGGTGACCCCCACACTTTTTTTTTCACTTTTTTCTATTGCCAGCATTGTGTTTTTTTTTTGCATTCAGCTGTCAGCGGCGAAACCCGCTCCTTAACAACCAGCTATTCACTGTGTCCTGATTGGGCAAAGCTTTGCCCAGTCAGGGCTTAGAATGCACAAAAAGTTAGCCACTGCCCCCACCTATAACTGGCCTTTGCAGCAAAGAGCATTGGAGGGCAACATATGAAAAAAAAAAAGCCAAGGAAAAATCCAAACAAGATTCCAAGCTCTACTTACCGACCAGCCTGCGCCCAACCAAATTACACTGTGGAGCCTCTTAAAAGTCAGAGGTAGGGACTCCAGGTAACAGGGGGCCTTTCCAGGGCCTGTAGCTTATGCATGTATTTGCAAATGAGTGCAGACTAAACCCCTGTTTTTAAAGCATACTGTTAGACAGGTTAGTTTAGTTGGTCGCAGGCTGGTCAGTAAGTAGAGCTTGGAATTTTCCTTGGATTTTTCCTTGGCCTTTTTTTGACATATGTTGCCCTCCAATGCTCCTTGCTGCAAAGGCCAGTTATAGATGGGGCCAGTGGCTAACTTTTTGTACTGTTGATATATTGGTCAGGCAAAGCACTGACACCTTTGCAGCCATAGTGCTATGTGCTGGGTTTTCAGTGTGCCCCTGTACCTTTAAGGAGGGGTGGGCTCCCTTCAGCCCATCTGCCCGCTATCTATCCATCAGAATGCATGTGCTTTCACTGTGGAGCCTCTTAAAAGTCAGAGGTAGGGACTACAGGTAACAGGGTGCTTTGCTGGGGTCTGTAGCTTATGCATGTATTTGCAAATGTGTGAAGACTATTCCCCTGTTTGTAACGCATATATACACACACACACATATACAGTATATACATAACCTACTCTAGCTTTTACTGGGTCTGCAGAGCAATGACAGAGGAGGCAGAGGAATTCATTAACTGCTTCCCACCTCTGTCTCTGTAAAATGATGGACAGGTGGGAGCCCTATTGTTCTATGAGGACGTCATATGATGTCCTCACGAGAATGGGCCGCGCTCTGGCGGTGGACACTGATCACTATACCGGCCTGCTGCCAGTATCATGTTATCGCTGTGACCAATCACAGCAGATCACATGACAGTTGTAAACAATGAATGGCTTGCCATTCATTGTATACAATTGTGTTGCTAGCTGTGATTGGTCACAGTGATCACATGGTACAGACAGGGTCAATCATAGCCCATTTGTACCATGAGATTAGCTGTGACCAATCACAGCTAATCACAACAATAGACATTGTCTATGCACTGTCATTCAGTAAAAATATTTGCTTATAGCAGTGGAATTCACTGCTATATGCAAGTATAGTATGTAAAAAAAAAAAAAAAAAAGCCTGATCAACTACCCAGAGTGGTACAGTATGTTATTTATTTATTTTAAATGAAGAAAAATAAAAAAAAATGAAATAAAATATGAATTTTTGTTTTCTTATGTACTGTCGCCATTCAGTGTCCCCAGTTACCGCCAGACCAGTTATATGATGACACTGTATTGCACTGGTGACAGTATGTAATACATTTAAAAAATATATAAAAACAATTTTTTACAACTTCAAAAAGTGTGTCATGCCTCTTACTAAATACCTCAGACTGTCTACTTTCCAAAAAGGTAATGTGTGGGGTATTTGTACTGTTCTGGCTTTTTCAAGAAATTAGAAATTACATCAGGATTGATTGATCTTCAGATATATATATACCATAATTTGTAGACACTATAAATTTACTACATACTAAATAATAGACACTATTTTGGGTTATTTTCACCAAAGAAATGTAGCGGAATACAATTTGGCCTAAATGTATAAAGAAATATTATTTATTAGCAAATAACAGAAACAAAGAAAACAACGTTTTTTTTTCCAGTTTTTTTTTTGGCCTTTTTTTGTTTATTTAGCAAAAAATAAAAAACCCACGGGTGATTAACTACTTACAAACCGCCCGCCGTCATTATACGGCGGCTGTTTGAAGTGGAATACCCTTGTTATGGCAGCAGATAGCTGCCATACCCCTGGTATCCTCTTCAATGGCGGACGGTCCTCTTTCAGAAAAAAGTGGGTCTCTGCGGCAGATTCGCCGTGAGATCACTTTTAACGGGGCAGGAGATACGATCGTGTCCTTTCCCCTATGAGGCTGGATGCCGAGTGAGGGAAATATGGCCTCCGCTCGGCTCCATACCATTGGATCACGGAAGTGAGGTCAAACGTCACTTTCTCCCAATGATCTTAAAAGGGATTTATTTATTTTTATCTATTTATTTATTGATCTATTTAATTATTTTTTATTGCATTTAGGTGTATATGTGAGATCTGAGGTCTTTTTTTCTATTAAAAGGGATGTTTACATTCCTTGTAATAGGAATAAAAGTGACAAAAGTTTTTTTTTGTAAAAGGACAGTGTAGAAATAAAAAAGAAAAAAGGAAAAAAAATTAAAGCACCCCGTCCCACTTAGCTCACGCACAGAAGCGAACGCATACGTAAGTCGTGCCCGCATATGAAAACAATGTGCAAACCACACATGTGAGGTATCACCGCGATCGTTAGAGCAAGAGCAATAATTCTAGTACTTCTCTGTATCTCAAAACTGGTAAACTGTAGACATTTTTAAATGTTGCCTATGGAGATTTTTAAGGGTCAAAGTTTGTCGCCATTCCACAAGCTGGCGCAATTTCTAAGCGTGACATGTTAAGTATCAGTTTACTCAGTGTAACATTATCTTGCACAATATGTAAAAAAAATTGGCTAACTTTTCTTTTGTCTTATTTTTTTATTCAAAAGAGTGTATTTGTTTCACAAAAAATTGTGCAAATATGGTGTGACATAAAGTATTGCAACAACTGCCATTTTATTCTCTAGGGTGTCTGAAAAAAATATATATAAGGTTTGGGGGTTCTAAGTAATTTTCTAGGAGAAAAAGACAACCAACACTTGCAGAATTGTAATTTTTTAGCAGTCACCGCATCCCAAATGAAATGGATAAATTTGGACATTTATGATCAAACCCGACAGCTGTTTCGGTAACACCTTCTTCGGGGGATTTGTAGACATAAAGTTCAGAAATTGTCTATGGAGAGACAGATTCTGTTGAATACATAATTGAATATAAATAAATATCAAATTATATACACATACATAAAATACAAAAAATTATGCATAATAATGATTTACAAAAAATTGTTGAATAAAATTTGCTTGCAAAGATTTCCAAAATCAATGCGTCAATGGGTCACACGCATTTATTGTGATCATGGGGTGGGACATCAAGCACCCCACAAATGGGGGCTCCGATGTTGACAAAGTCCAGGGAGCTTCAACAAGGGTCCCCAAGTGGCGACAGACGGCAGAGCTGAGAGAGACTTTGTGGATATTAGAGAGCTTGGATTCTATAGGACAAATGACACAAAAGGGGGGGGGAGGTAGGGTGGGGGAAAGAAAGGGAGTTAGTAATCCCCCAATTTACAGTAAAACCCCCCTTGTGAATCCTAACCAAAACCCAAGCCTAGTGTAAAAATTATTATAAATCCAATATACATAAGAGAAAAAAGCCTACCAGTGTGGGAAAAAGCAAAAGGGGAGATCTCCAAATCAGTAGAGTAGATTAGAGAACTTGAGAAAGCTTCACCAATAGAGGAGGTCCTCAGTTAAAGGAAAATGCATCAGATATGCACTGCCATAACGGTGAAGCAACTGTGTATACAGTCCCAATCTTCCAATTCAGAAGGATATCTAGTAAATAAAAAATGAAATGGAGACAAAGGGAAAGGGTAGGTAGATGTAAAGTCCAGGACATCAAAGGTGAAATGTTGTCTTATAATATCTCAAAGGACTTCATCTCATCACAAATACCTGTATGCTAGGTATCCGGGTAACTGCCGCATCGAGTGCCTCGTGTGGACCCTTACTGGTCCTTGAGGGCTTTAAATGGTGTCCAATGGACGTCTGCACATGCGCAAAAAGTGCCGTCAAAGACGGAGACGTGATGACGTCAATGCGTTAGCCGTCGCACAGATATGACACGCTCCAGATCAACAAAGGAAGAGGTAGTGTGTCATAAGCGGAAGTAATTTTCTAGGGGAAAAAAAAATGTTTTAACTTGTAAACACCAAGTCTGTCCTTAACTAGTCAAATACCACGAAAAGAAAACTCTATTTGTGTGAAAAAATTCATAGAAATTTCATATGGGTGTTGCATGACTACACAATTGTCATTCAAAGTGCGAAAGCGCTGAAACCTGAAAATTGGCCTGTGCAGCAAGGGGGTTAATCTATGTACTCCTCAAATCGCAAATGTTTCTCTCCCTGCTAACTCCAAGAAGATAATTTACACAGTCAGATGCTTTTATTGCACCTTTTTAGATTGTCAGTTTGCATTGCATACACTGGCTGGCTCTTATTGTACTGCAATTGGAAGCAGAGATAAATAGTAATAAATGCACTTTTTTTTATTAACATATTATTTTAGTATTCACCTAGTTGTAATTGCAAGTATACATGTGTTTACGGTATAACACACATATACTACTACATTGATTGTGACAAAATGTATGCAATTAAACAACAATGTTTATTCCCTGGGATCCTTCCCCTATTGCATAAAGCCAATTCCCAACATTATTGTCCTAAAAATGGGGAAGCTCGTTACTGTAATTAGGACCTAGAGGACCTGTTGCTCAGGCTCTAGAAATCAAACGTGCCTTTTAGCCCAGGTTCACACTGAGCTGTGGGAATGAAGCCGTGCAAATTCAGCTGAACTTGCACGATTTCGCTCCCGCATGTCGGTCCCGATTTCGGCCGCGATTTCAGAGACATCTCCTTTATTATCTTTTTTATTAATTTTCCAAAAACATATATAACACACATTACAATACATGAAACACATTTACAGTCTCAATATTTCCCATAAAAAAAAGGGGGGGGGGGAGAAAAGAGGGAAAGATGGGGAAATGGGGAAATGGAGCGAGAGAGAGAGAGAGAAGGAGAAAAAATAAAAAAGGGGGGGGAGGGAGTGAGGATGATTTTAGAAGAGGGGGGATGGGGGAATACAATCCCTCATACTCTCCCCCAAATATATTATGTGCTATCACTCTAGTGTTAATGTCTTCTAAAGTGAAATTAAATAATAAAGGGAAACAAAAAGTGGTTCCGAAAACTACTATAAACTAAAAAAAAAAATAATAAAAAAAAAACCCAGGAGTTAAATCTAAAAATAGACAGTATAAAGAACTAGGGGATAAATTTATGAGTGGCAGTGCTGATAGAGTGACAAAACATGTACAGGTCCTTCTCAAAAAATTAGCATATTGTGATAAAGTTCATTATTTTCTGTAATGTACTGATAAACATTAGACTTTCATATATTTTAGATTCATTACACACAACTGAAGTAGTTCAAGCCTTTTCTTGTTTTAATATTGATGATTTTGGCATACAGCTCATGAAAACCCAAAAATCCTATCTCTAAAAATTAGCATATTTCATCCGACCAATAAAAGAAAAGTGTTTTTAATACAAAAAAAGTCAACCTTCAAATAATTATGTTCAGTTATGCACTCAATACTTGGTCGGGAATCCTTTTGCAGAAATGACTGCTTCAATGCGGCGTGGCATGGAGGCAACCAGCCTGTGGCACTGCTGAGGTGTTATGGAGGCCCAGGATGCTTCGATAGCGGCCTTAAGCTCATCCAGAGTGTTGGGTCTTGCGTCTCTCAACTTTCTCTTCCCAATATCCCACAGATTCTCTATGGGGTTCAGGTCAGGAGAGTTGGCAGGCCAATTGAGCACAGTAATACCATGGTCAGTAAACCATTTACCAGTGGTTTTGGCACTGTGAGCAGGTGCCAGGTCGTGCTGAAAAATGAAATCTTCATCTCCATAAAGCTTTTCAGCAGATGGAAGCATGAAGTGCTCCAAAATCTCCTGATAGCTAGCTGCATTGACCCTGCCCTTGATAAAACACAGTGGACCAACACCAGCAGCTGACATGGCACCCCAGACCATCACTGACTGTGGGTACTTGACACTGGACTTCAGGCATTTTGGCATTTCCCTCTCCCCAGTCTTCCTCCAGACTCTGGCACCTTGATTTCTGAATGTACTTTGGACCACTGAGCAACAGTCCAGTGCTGCTTCTCTGTAGCCCAGGTCAGGCGCTTCTGCCGCTGTTTCTGGTTCAAAAGTGGCTTGACCTGGGGAATGCGGCACCTGTAGCCCATTTCCTGCACACGCCTGTTCACAGTGGCTCTGGATGTTTCTACTCCAGACTCAGTCCACTGCTTCCGCAGGTCCTCCAAGGTCTGGAATCGGTCCTTCTCCACAATCTTCTTCAGGGTCCGGTCACCTCTTCTCATTGTGCAGCGTTTTCTGCCACACTTTTTCCTTCCCACAGACTTCCCACTGAGGTGCCTTGATACAGCACTCTGGGAACAGCCTATTCGTTCAGAAATTTCTTTCTGTGTCTTACCCTCTTGCTTGAGGGTGTCAATGATGGCCTTCTGGACAGCAGTCAGGTCGGCAGTCTTACCCATGATTGCGGTTTTGAGTAATGAACCAGGCTGGGAGTTTTTAAAAGCCTCAGGAATCTTTTGCAGGTGTTTAGAGTTAATTAGTTGATTCAGATGATTAGGTTAATAGCTCGTTTAGAGAACCTTTTCATGATATGCTAATTTTTTGATAGGAATTTTGGGTTGTCATGAGCTGTATGCCAAAATCATCAATATTAAAACAAGAAAAGGCTTGAACTAATTCAAGTTGTGTTTAACGAATCTAAAATATATGAAAGTCTAATGTTTATCAGTACATTACAGAAAATAATGAACTTTATCACAATATGCTAATTTTTTGAGAAGGACCTGTATATAAAGAGAAAAGTGAGGGGTAAAGTTATCGTCACCTGTGCCAAAAAAAAGAGGAGGGGAGTGGGAAAGATTTTAGAAAGGGGGGGGGATGGGGGAACACGATCCCCCATACTCTCCCCCAGATATATTATGTGCTATCACTCTAGTGTTGATGTCTTCTAACGTAAAATTAGATTTCAGAGACATCTGTGCAGGTTTCTGCACAAATGTCAATGTAAATCCCAGCCCGAAATCGCAAAAAGTAGTACAGAAACTACTTTTTCAAATTGATGCAGCGCCGCGGATGCGGCGTCGCACCGATTAGAACAGGTACATTGGCGGTAATTGCTGCAGATTTGACATACGATTTGACATGTAAAATCGCATGTCAAAACGCTCCAGTGTGAGCCAGGACTTACTGTAGCAAACATTTTTACCAGTTACCTCTTCTACTTAGGCATTGTAAACTTATCAACACAATTGACAAGCTTTCCATGCACATGAGCAATCAAGCTAATTGACAAAAAATTACATAAAACACAAATGTGTATCAACATAAAAATTCTTCATGACAAAAATACCATAGTTTCCCAAATGTGTGTATAGCAGTGGCTAGAAGTTTAACTCTAAAGCCTCGTACACACGACCGAGAATCTCTTCTTAAAAAAACCCATTGTTTTTCTCGCCGAGATTCTTGTCAAGCTTGACGAGATTCTTGTCAAGCTTGACGAGATTCTTGTCAAGCTTGACGAGATTCTTGTCAAGCTTGACGAGATTCTTGTCAAGCTTTCCTTGCATACACACTGTCGATTCCAAATCTCGCCGTTGTAAAGCGCGGTCACGTACAACACGTACGACGGCAGTATGAAGGGGAAGTTCGATTCCAATGGCGCCACCCCTTGGGCTGCTTTTGCTGATCTCGTGTTACCGCGTGTTAGTAAAAGTTTGGGGAGAGACGATTCACGCTTTTCAGTCTTTGTGCTTTCAGTTCTTTTTAGCGTGACGAATGTGCTATCTCCATTACGAACGCTAATTTTACCAGAAGGAGCTCTCCTGTCTTATACTTGATTCTAAACATGCACAATTTTTTTAAGACTTGGAAAAGCATACACACGACCGGTTTTCTTGTCGGGAAACAGGCTGACGAGAATCCCTGACGAGAAAAACGAGAATCCTGATGAGAAAATAGAGAGCAGGTTCTCTATTTTTCTCGTCGAGATTCCCGGCAGTTTTCTCGACGAGAAACCATACACACGAACGGTTTTCTCGGCAAGAAAGCTCTCCCAACAGTTTTTTTGTTGCTTCTTGACAAGAAAACCGGTCGTGTGTACGAGGCTTCAGTATTACATATTATATACAGTACTGTGCAAACATTTTAGGCAGGTGTGAATAAATGCTGTAAAGTAAAAATGCTTTAAAAAAAATATATAGTTGAATGTTTTTTTTTTATCAATTTACAAAATGAAAATTACATTACAAAATCTAAATCAAATCCATATTTGGTGTGACTACCCTTGGGCTTCAAACCAGCATCAATTCTTATACCTGCACACTTTGTACACTTGCAAAAAGATAGGGATTTTGTAGGATTAGAGTGAGGTGCATGATTTACAAATTATGGGTTGAAACTGAAACAGAAACAGCTGTGTAGGAGGCTTAAAACTGGGCGAGCAACAGCCAAACTCTGCTACTAAGGTGAAGTTGTAGAAGACAGTTTCATGTCACAAATCATACATCATGGCTGAGTACAGCAACAAGACACAAGGTAAGTTATACTGCATCAGCAAGGTCTCTCCCAGGCAAAGATTTCAAAGCAGACTGAGGTTTCAAGATTTACTGTTCAAGCTCTTTTGAAGAAGCACACAGAAGCCAGCAACGTTGACACATTATGCTTTCTCCCCTTTCATATTGGAAGCTGTCCAGCAGTGCCATCAGCAAGAGAACTGGCAGAAACCAGTGGGACGTTTCTTGCGACCCTGCTGACTTTTTGCAACAAAATGTTTGATGGTTCTGTGATAACGCCCAAATATCTTAGTCATTTTAAGAGTGCTGCATTCCTCTGAAAGACTTTTTACTATTTTTGACTTTTCAGTCAGTTAAATCTCTATTTTGGCCCATTTTGCCTGAGGAAAAAAAGCTGCCTAATAAATCTGCATACCTTGATATAGGGTGTTGATATCCTTAGGCCACACCCTCCCTCATTACACAAATACACATCACCTGATATGCTTACATCCAATAAGCATTCAAGTTTATACAGCTTGGAGTTGGGTAATATACATAAAATGATGATTTGGTCAAAATACTCAATTGCCTAATAATTGTGCACACAGTGTATATATGTAGCGCCCTCACCTCTCCCCATACCTGCCTTTTTGTGTGTTTTCGGCTCCTCGCAGGGAGGGGAGAGGCACACTGCACCACAAGCCCATACCCTCCTGAGTAAGGAGGTTGAGCGGTGTTAGTTTTCGGGCCTGCCTGCGGCTGGAGTTCAATCCTCCCGAGGATGATTATCACCTCTACCTTGGGTAGAGGCAAGTTCTTATGTTTCCCCCAGTAATGTAACTGTCCACACCAACTGAAAGTCCAACTTCTATATTTATTTCACACAGATCATAAATATGCCTCTTTGACAGCAGACAGGTTGGAACAAGACACAGGACAGCTTAGGTTGGAGGAGGTCAAGGCACAAACTTGAATCAGGTTCTTTCACTGTTTAGGCTTCACAAACAGTTTTGGCGAACAATCTCTGCCACAGACCGTGAGGTTGGTCTCTGCCACAGACCGGGTGAATAGGAAGTCACTGCCACTGACTTAGAGAACAGGTCACTGCCACTGACCAGGTGAATATGGCACGGCCCTATTAGGCCACTGCCACTGACCTGTAAGCGAACTTCCTTCTAGAGAGCACTTGGCACATGTAAGGGAGAAGACATCCCTCCGGAGAGTTACCAGAGGCCCCCACTGTCACCATGACTCTGCGCTGGGTCTTCAGAAGGGGTCACCTCCCTGGCCTCCTCGATCCTGGATACGGGTCCCCTCGCAAGGCGGCACCCTGGCAGTCCTCGATCCCTGGCGGAACCCAGCCGAAGGTGCTGGGCTCCGGGCCTCCAAATTAGTACCTCACCCCAGACTGAAGGTGTCTGGGATGGAACAGGAACCAGGCCTCCGGGCCTAGGGCACCCGGAGATGACACACACACCCAGGCTGAAGGTGCCTGGACGTGGGCGAAGACCCCAAATGGAAGATGGCCGCCCCTTTTTATACCCTCTCCCGACATGCACAGCAGGTTCCCCGCCGTACTGCTGCCGAGAGGGGACAAGAAAAGGCACAACCTTGTACTGTGGTTCACCCGGACCTATGGCGACAGCGCCACCTGTAGGTCCCAGGGAATTATACACCAATACTAGCTCCCATGGCACAGAAATGGTCCATTAACAATAACAATAATGTGTCTGAGCCTAACTACCACTCAGACACTCCCCTAAATTGAACACCCCGCTACATATATGCTCTTTTTTATTTTTCTATCAGTTCTATCATAGTATTCTAAAAGCCTAATGACAAATTGGCAAATGAGGAAAATATTTTTTTAAAGCTGCACTCCATACAGTTATAAAATACACAAATTAATGCAGCTAAGTAATCAAATTATATTATTTTGTTATTGTAAGCAGTGTGAGTACCTGAATTTGGAGTCCACAGTACAGGCAATACAGCAGAGCTCACGGAAAAGGGTGGGAGGAGTAAAAGAAGCCAGTCAAGTGTGTTATAGTGCAATAGTCATACTGTGGGAAAACGCGGTAAAAAAGTGCTGAAATGTTTCCGTATTTTGCGTTTTTCCCATGGCCGGGGTAAATGTAGGCAGAGTGTACATGAAGCCTTTGGTAGTTTATTGTTTGACTAGAGTTCAGCTTTAAATAGTTTAGGAGATTGAGTAACTGACCAAGACATTGAGGCTGGGCTCACATTTGATTCGGATGCGGCTGACAACAGAGGTCCTGTGCATCCCTGTTCTCCCTTTCAGGGACAAATCAGGCCCAAATTTTTGCATGAATTTGGACCTGAAATGGAGCAATCTACTCTGCAGCCACCCCGAAGATGTGTGAACCGCCTCCATTGAGAGACGGTCACAGTCTCCTATTATGCAAATTGGATGCGCGGAAACCAATTTGCATAAGTGCGAACCTGGCCTGAAACCTGATGAAAAATCATTACTGTAAAGTGTGTGTGTGTGTGCGTGTATTTTTTTTCACAGGAGCCTTATAAATGTATGGGGTAGAATATATTCACACATATCTATTCTATAATCTTATTAATCTTGAAGTTCTTATAGCATTTTGTCCTTCCAAAATATGTTGTGGTTTTGCAGTTCATAATTTAGATGAGATTAGTAAGCAAATACAATTATGTGTTATTATTAATAACATTATAGTTTATAAGTACGTCACATTATTTCATACCACATTGGATGGTTAAGGAACAGTTTAGAAACAGCATCCATCAGAAATCAGTTTCACTTAAAAATAGTGAAGTGCTTTCCCTTTATATAAAGTCTTAGTCAGCTCAGCTTTAGGGCATGACATCTAATTACAGGGCATGATGAAATTGCATCTAAGTTGCAATAAAAGCATTTATAAAGATTGATACTGTCTTAACTCACTGTTCTATAGCAAGGCTGTTCATGGATTTAAAAACAGGCAATGCAAACTTGCAACGGGTTGTTTTAGACAGAAAAAATATATTGAAAAAATAGGATTTTTTGTACTCACCGTAAAATCCTTTTCTCTGACATCCATGGACTGACACGGTGTCTCTTTACACTTTACACGTGGGTTATGTCCCTGCTTGCAGGAGAAGACCTAGGCAGAATGTGAGATGTTATACATACATTCCAAAAGCCAGAGCTGAACAGCCCCACCCAGGGGGCAGTCCCTCCGGGCATAACCCTCCCACTACAGTCAGCAGACTTCAGTTCGTAACAAAGCAGTACAAACTTAAAAAGGAAGGGTGGGTGCCGTCACAGTCCATGGATGTCAGAGAAAAGGATTTTACGGTGAGTACAAAAAATCCTATTTTCTCTTATCATCCATGGACTGACACGGTGTCTCTTTACACTTTACACGTGGGATGTCCCAAAGCAGTGTCAAGAGGGATGGGAGCAGTATAAATGGAAAAACCAAAAACTTTCACTCCAAGAAGGCAGATCTCCTCAACGGAGGAGTCGCAACTTTAAACAGCGGCCTGCAGCACCCTGCGGCCGAAGGAAGCATCCGAAGATGCAGCCACATCAACCTTATAAAAAACTTAAAAGGTATGAACAGATGACCAGGTCGCCGCCTTGCACACTTGTGCAACCGACGCTTGATGTCGGAAAACCCAGGAAGCACCAATTGCCCTGGTGGAATGCGCCGTAACCGGAAAGGGAGGCGCCCGCCCTTTGAGAGCATAGGCTTGAATGACGGTTTGTCTGATTCCCCTAAAAATTATGGCAGACGAAACCGCTTGGCCCTGTTATGGACCAGGGGCAGTCACAAACAGTGAGTCGGACTTCCGAATAGAAGCAGTAGCAGACAGGTACACCCGTAAGGCTCGTACCACATCCAATATGTGCAGCGCAAACTCTCTGGGATGCGATGGGTGAGGACACAAGGACGGGAGGACAATGTCCTCATGTAGGTGAAAGGTAGACACCACCTTTGGCAAAAGGGAAGGTCGCGGATGCAACACCGCCTTATCCTTATGGATGACTAAATATGGCGACTTGCAGGACAAAGCCGCCAACTCAGACACTCGTCAAACAGAAGTGATTGCCACTAAAAGGCCACCTTCTGAGACAAGACAAGAAAGGAATATCCCGGATATTCCCAAAAAGGAGGTTCCTGGAGGACCTAGAGCACCAAATTCAGATCCCACGGTGGGAGAGAAGGCTTGACAGGAGGGAGCACATGGCGAACCCCCAACACAAGGTGCTAACCAAGAAATGACTCGCTAGAGGTCGCTGAAAGAAGACGGCCAAGGCCGAAATCTGATCCTTGATGGTACTCAAAGCAAGCTTTTGGGTCACTCCACACTGTAGAGGACGCAGGATTCTGGGGACGGAATACGTCCGAGGATGCCAGTCCAGCGCTTTGCATATGGCGATATAAGCTTTCCAGGCACGGTGATAGATCTGCCTGGAGGAAGACTTCCGTGTCCTTAACATGGTCAAAATGACAGAGTCCGAGAGACCTCGGTCCCTCAACACCTGGCTTTTAACAGCTCTGCCGTTAAAGCCAGAGACTGTAAGCCGGATGAAACATAGGACCTTGAGACTGAAGGTCCTCCCTCATCGGCAACCGCCAGGGAACGTCCGCAACGAGACGTACCAGATCAGCGTACCAGTGACGCTGAGGCCAATCCGGAACAATTAGGATCACCGGAGTTTATATCAGGCGATAAGGACCCTATGGGGCCACCAACGCATCCGAGTCATCGCCCAAGGATCCCTGGATCTGGCCACAACCTCGACCCTTGCGACTGAGTCGAGAGGCCATCAGGTCCACATCCGACGTGCCCCCCCGTCGGCAAAGGAGTTGAAATATGCAAGGACCACTCTTCCTGGTCCGGCGTCTGGCGATTGGCGACTCAGATAGTCCGCCCCTACAGAGCCGACACGTTTCTTCCGGCCCACTTCAGGATACGGATTACCTCGGAAGCCGCAGCTGAGCTCCGAGTCCCCCCGTGATGGTTTACGTACGCCACCGCCGTGGCGTTGTCCGACTGGCTCCTGATGGAGCGTCCCCGTACTCTCTCCGACCTGAGGAGAGACACAGTCTGATGGCCCGCATTTCCAGAACAGTGATTGGTAAACGGGCTCGTCCGGAGTCCAAGGCCTTGAGCCGACAGGACTCCCCAGACTCCACCCCAGCCCGTCAGGCTGGCGTCCGTCGTGAGTACCGTCCATTGGATGGGAGGGGAATGACTTTCCGGACCGAAGAGCCGAGGGTCCCAACCACCCTGTCAGGGACGCCCTGACCAGGTGAATCACCTGGATCCGAAGATCCAAGGACAACGGGGATTTGTCCCAGGTGGACAAGATCTCCTTCTGCAATGCCCTGGTGTGTGATTGGGCATACGGAATGGCCGCGAAGGAGGCCACCAGGAGTCCCGGGACTCTCATGCAAACAACGGATTGACAACCATGTTCGGGATGTCAGCACCCGCACCGCAGACTGAAGTGTCAGCAACTTCTCCAGAGGCAGGATACCTTTGCCTCCAAGGAGTCCAGAACCAGAACTAGAGACTCCAGACACTGAGTCGGGACCAGGACTGACTCCTGAATGTTCAGGAACCACCCGAAGTCCCTGAGGGTCTAATTGACGATAGTCACCTTTCCTCTAAGTCTGAGCCACTTTCTGCTCATAGCAGAAGACCGTCCAGATAGCCCACGACAGCAATACCTCGCTGTAACAGAAGGCTAGAACCGGAGCAAGCACCTTGGTGAACACCCTTGGTGCCGAGGCAAGGCCGAAAGGAAGAGCCACAATCGAGAGTGGACTTCGCTGATCGCAAGGCGCAGAAACTTCTGGTGACTTGCGCAGATCGGAACATGCAAGTAGGCGTCCTTGAAGTCCAAGGACGCCAGAAGAAAATCCCTTTGGTGGAGTGTAGCGATCACCGTGCGAATGGATCCCATGCGGAATTTCTGCACCTTCTCGAAGGCATTCAGGGCCTTGAGGTCCAGGATAGGTCGAACCACGTCCTATTTTTGGGACGACAAACAGATTCAAGCAGAATCCCTGAAAACTCTCCTGTGACGGAACCGGCACAATCACTCCGGACCTGATCAAATCCTGTACAGCCCCCAAGAGGGCTGCCCGACAGGTAGGAAGGAGAGGAAGATTCAAGGGAAAGAATCTGTGTGGGGGCCAGGATCAGAATACTATCCTATAACCTGAGGTGACCACCTCGCACCCCCACCAGTCGGAGATTCGGGAGGTCCATCGATCCGTGAACCTGCAAAGTCGTCCCCCCACCCCAGAGTCGGGCGGAGGCAAGACTTCACGCGGGGGCGGGCTTGGGAGCCGCTTGTTTGGCTTACGCACCCAGGGGCACTTGTGCCCACCAGCCGCACTGCCGTCAGTCTGAGAGGGCCTACCTGTGGACTCTGACTGACGAAAAAACCCCTGTTTTGCTGGAAAGGAAGGCCCCTGTTTGTGGCGGGCCTCCTCACCCTTGCTAGTCTAAGGAAGAAGAGTGCGTTTACCTCCCGTGACATCCATGACGATGTCATCCAGAGCAGCACCGAAAGGTCTACCGCCTTTAAAATAGTAGATCCGTCAGGAGCTTCCTAAGGCTAGGTCAGCAGACCAGCATTTCAACCAGATAAGACGACGCAATACCACCGCCGAGACAGAGGCCCTGGATATTAAAGGGGCCGCGTTTAGCGTGGCGTCGCACACAGAAACCAGGCCCTGAACCAGTTGGTGGGCCAGAGCAACTGTGTCTGGAGGAAGAATATGCTCCTGTACAGCTAGGTGCAACATTTTTGCCCAACCTGTAAGTGTTTTAGACACAAGGGTCGCCGCTACCACAGGTCGTAGGGCGGATCCCAACAAGGCAAACATGGTTCTGCTCACCACTTCTGACCTCCTGTCAGTGGGGTCCTCAAATGCAGGAGTCCCCTCCATCGGGAGAGTGATGGCCTTGTTCAACCGGGCGACTGGAGGGTCGACCACTGGGGGAGAAGCCCACTTTTTAAGTAGGGCATCTTCAAGGGGTACCTGATAGACAAACGCCGCGGGACCATAAAAAAATTCTTCTGCGGCTTTTCCCAGACCTTATCAATGAGCTGGTCAAAGAAAGTACAATGGAAAAAAAACCCTTTAGAAGGCCTGGCCTTAAAAGAACCAAAGGAGACAGTATCCGCCTGAGGTTCTGCATCCTCAGCATTTGAGCTTTAGAGTGTCCCTCACCGCAGTCATGAGCACACTAACAAGCGCCCTGTCATTTACTGACTCAGAACTGGAGTTTCCCTCATAAGGAATGTCCTGTTCAAAACCATCCATACATTCAGAACTAGGGTCCTGAGCGATAGTGGCTAGGCCCATATCTGAATCAGCGCACTGCCCTTGAGTAGATAAAGTGGGGAGAGGGCGCCACTTTGCACCTTGCGCTTGCACACAGCTCCCATCCTGGTCAGAAATTGATTCCAGGGCTGCCCACAACAGGTGCATAGGGACCGCAGTGCTGAAGCACTGCCTGTTGCCACTGACATTTTTAGGGGAAGCTGGTGACACAGACTCCATATTGTCCCTCTCTGAGACTCTCTCAGGTAAAAAGTCCACCCACAGGCTGTGCTGACTGAGGAGGGGGCGCCCAGGGGACTCACCAAACCGGACCAGGGACCGCTTAGTTCCGCTGTCTGTACCGCGCTGTGTCAGCGCTGGTAAGCTGTGAGGAGACTGTGAGGAGATTCGCGCTGCTATAGCAGCGCTAGAGGCCAAACTAGTGCTGAAAAGCGCGCGGGCTACAAGAAAATGGCCGCCGCACTTCACTGAGGCGATCCGCGGCAAGATGGCCGCCATGACGCAGTTAAAATGAAACAGCACACACGCACAGCGCCACTCGGCGCTCAGGCCCCAAAAAAAGAACCACACAAAAAAGCCCCAAGGCATACATTGCAGACCAGCATGAGCCCCCCAAGAACAGTGTGACCCCCAAGCACCCCACACAGTCAGCGCCAGTAATGGTGACAGAGAGCGACAATAAAATACAGGGGGAGACAGGGAAAATCCCCCACAGAGAAACACACAGCCCTTTGTACTCACCTGCAGGCAGGAGAGACTACTTACCCGTCCCCTGAGGGACACACTGCTGTTTCTGACAGGACTATCACAGTGCAGTACTGAGTAGCTGTCGGCCCGGTCCACCGCGAAAGATACAGTCAGTCAGGAGCTGTTCAGTCTTGAGAGGACCGTGGGAGCATGAAAGCAAACCCGGCCACCCCTGGAGTCGTGGGGCCTGTCGTGAACTGAGTCTCACGCACAGAAGGCGAGGATCAGCACGCTCGATGGTCGGACAGGGAAGACTACGAGGATATCTTGTACCCAACCTGTTGCCCAGCCGACAGTTGATAGAAGATTCTCAAAAATAAAATAAAAAAGAATCCCAAAAAGGAATAAAATAGGTCAGGAGACTGGCTCCTGAGGGAGCCACGTCTTCTCCTTCTGCTAGGCAGAAAAAAACTGAAGTCTGCTGACTGTAGTGGGAGGGTTATGCCCGGAGGGACCGCCCCCTGGGTGGGGCTGTTCAGCTCTGGCTTTTGGAATGTATGTATAACATCTCACATTCTGCCTAGGTCTTCTCCTGCAAGCAGGGACATAACCCACGTGTAAAGTGTAAAGAGACACCGTGTCAGTCCATGGATGATAAGAGAAAATAAGAATTTATTTTCATTGCTACTTACAAAATTATTTAGGGCCTTCAGTGTTCTGATGAGAACTACCATCTTAGTATTGAGGGCATAATTGCATGTCTTAGTGGTACTGTCTAGGTGTATCTGGCTTAACAAATGCCTTGTGATCCTTAAATCAGCCTACAATGTTGTCCAATTTTTCCACTTCTTATTTGTACCAATGGAATACATTATAGACATGAAAGTTCAACCCCCACCCCTCACATATATATCTTATGATTGCATGGAACTTACATAATAAAGAGTCAGGCAACCAAACTTTGTACATTTAATGATTTTAGTATGCTCCACTAGAGGCTGCGCTGAATCCCTTTGTACATTTTTTTATAATTTACATATACAGTTTGTCATATAAAACATAACAGAGAGAGAGAACATATAAATCAAAAGCATTAACATGAAAAAGTAACATGCATAAGATAAAGTGCATGTGTCTTTAAATTCACATACTATTGCATTTAGGTGCAAAAAGAAAGTCGCCATTAAAAATCTTGTGAAATAATAGTACAAATAACCTTTATTACAATGCAAATGCGCATGTGCCTTTAAATTCACACCTTTTTTACTTTGGTGCATACAAAGTCCCAAGACTCTACTGCAGTGGTGCTGTGCAATAATACTGAGAACCCCTATGTCACAATACATACTCCTATTCATAGATCTTCCACCATTCTACAGTGCTCAAATAAGAGTGAACTCTTACCAAAACACTATGTCCCTCCAAAAATGAGTGGTCATGGTTAGTATGTGTTCAAACAGCTATTCTCCACCTCATATAGCAGAGTTTAACCACTTAACGACCGCTCACTGTATATATACGTCGGCAGAATGGCACCGACAGGCACAATCACGTACAGTGTACGTGATTGCCTTTGTACAGTTGGGGGGTCCAATCGGACCCCCCTCCTATACAGTGAGCGGTTGGTATTCGTTGGGGAGCGATCCGACATAAGGGGGGCGGCCATTCGATTCCGGCCATCCCCCCGCGATCGCTCCCGGCGAATGGAAATGCTCCCTCTGCTGTGTAATGTTTACACAGGCAGAGGAAGCAGGAGGAAGTGATGTCATCTCTCATGCGGCGCTCACATATACCGAGCGCCGTACAAGAGAAGACACACAGGTCAGTACACTAACACTACACTGACACCAGGACACATAGGCACACAAATCGCCCCCCCAGATCACCCCCCAGCCCCCAGTCACAGTGTCACTGTTTGCAGTGACCATTTATTTACTGATCACTGCAATCAGTGACATTTGTGACTGTAAAAGTGTCACTAAAGTTAGTTTTAGGTCCAGTGTAGTCCCCTAACCCCCCCCTAATAAAGGTTTAACCCCCTGATCACCCCCCAGATAACCCTTTCACCCCCTAGCACCGCCGTCGCTAAGCAATCATTTTTCTGATCGCTGTCTTAGCGTCGGTGATGCAGATCGGTAGCCAGTAATTTTTTTTAGGTTCGCCGCAGGTTTTTATAGTGTCGGGTACCCCCATAAATTATCTAATAAAGGTTTAACCCCCTTGATCGCCCCCCAGGTAACCCTTTCACCCCCTATCACCACTGTCGCTAAGCGATCATTTTTCTGATCGCTGTCTTAGCGTCGGTGATGCAGATCGTAGCCAGTTATTTTTTTTTTTAGGTTCGCCGCAGGTTTTTATAGCGTCGGGTACCCCCATAAATGATCTAATAAAAGTTTAACCCCCTTAATTGCCCCCCAGGTAACCCTTTCTCCCCCTATCACGACTGTCGCTAAGCGATCATTTTTCTGATCGCTGTCTTAGCGTCGGTGATGCAGATCGGTAGCCAGTAATTTTTTTTAGGTTCGCCGCAGGTTTTTATAGCGTCAGGTACCCCCATAAATTATCGAATAAAGGTTTAACCCCTTGATCGCCCTCCAGGTAACCCTTTCACCCCCTATCACCACTGTCACTAAGCGATAATTTTTCTGATCGCTGTCTTAGTGTCGGTGATTCAGATCGGTAGCCAGTATTTTTTTTTAGGTTCGCCGCAGGTTTTTATAGCGTCAGGTACCCCCATAAATTATCTAATAAAGGTTTAACCCCCTTGATCGCCCCCCAGGTAACCCTTTCACCCCCTATCACCACTGTCGCTAAGCGATCGTTTTTCTGATTGCTGTCTTAGTGTCGGTGATGCAGATCAGTAGCCACTAATTTTTTTTAGGTTCGCCGCAGGTTTTTATAGCATCAGGTACCCCCATAAATTATCTAATAAAGGTTTAACCCCCTTGATCGCCCCCAGGTAACCCTTTCACCCCCTATCACCACTGTCGCTAATCGATCATTTTTCTGATCGCTGTCTTAGCGTCGGTGATGCAGATCGGTAGCCAGTAATTTTTTTTAGGTTCGCCGCAGGTTTTTATAGCGTCAGGTACCCCCATATATTATCTAATAAAGGTTTTAACCCCCTAATTGCCCCTAGTTAACCCTTTCACCAGTGATCACCATATAAGTGTTACGGGTGACGCTGGTTAGTTAGTTCGCTTTTTATAGTGTCAGGGCACCCGCCGTATATATAACCCAATAAAGATTTAACCCCCTGATCGCCCGGCGGGTGATATCAATTAGGTTTTAGCATCAGAGAGGGTCTGCGTCACACCCCAGGCAGCGTCAGGTTAGTGCCAGTAACGCTAACACCCACGCGTGAAGCATACACCCCCCTTAGTGGTATAGTATCTGATCAGATCAATATCTGATCTGATCAGATCTATACTAGCGTCCCCAGCAGTTTAGGGTTCCCAAAAACGCAGTGTTAGCGGGATCAGCCCAGATACCTGCTAGCACCTGCGTTTTGCCCCTCCGTCCAGCCCAGGCCACCCAAGTGCAGTATCGATCGATCACTGTCACTTACAAAACACAACACACATTACTGCAGCGTTCGCAGAGACAGGCCTGATCCCTGCGACTCCAGTGCTGTAGGAGGTGATTTCACCACCACAGTTAAAAAAAAAAAGCATATATGCCGAAGCATTGGTGCAGCAGGGGCGGAGGAGCGGAGGAGCGATTTTGCTCCTAATGCCGCGTACATACGGTCGAAATTCCGACGGAGGCTTGCCCGTGGAAAAGTCCGACCATGTGTGTGTGGCATAACTTTTTTGCGGGAGGATGCCCCCATGCTTCGGCATATACAAATGGTGCATGTATGCCCATCATTAGAAGTGGGTGGATGAAGGGCGGTATTCTAATGGTGGGCATACCCACCGATCAATCTCTTTTTTCATTCAGCCAACTGGCTGCATGAAAAAAAAAGATTACAATACATGTCCAACAAGGACCAGCAACGTACTGGTATGTTGCTGGACTTTGAATGTTTATACCAGAATGATGCCTGCGGGTTTAGGTATCATCTACAAAATGGTCCGTGGCTTAAGTGGTTAAATCAGGTCCGCTGCAAAGTCATGGCAGGATAGAAATAGAAGACAAAAGGACACAATAGCAAAAAATCAATAAAACTATGTTTATTAAAACTCGCAAATGCACTCGCGTGTTAACCACTTCAGCCTCAGACCATTTTACAGCTAAAGGACCAGGCCCCTTTTTGCGATTCGGCACTGCGTTGCTTTAACTGACAATTGCGCGGTCGTGCTACGTGGCTCCCAAACAAAATTGGTGTCCTTTTTTTTCCACAAATAGAGCTTTCTTTTGATGGTATTTGATCACCTCTGCGGTTTTTAATTTTTGCGCTATAAACAAAAATAGAGTGACAATTTTGAAAAAAATGCAATATTTTTTACTTTTTGCTATAATAAATATCCCCAAAAAATATATATAAATTTTTATTTTTTCCTCAGTTTAGGCCAATACGTATTCTTCTACATATTTTTGCAAAAAAAAAATCGCAATAAGCGTTTATTGATTTGTTTGCACAAAAGTTATAGCGTCTACAAAATAGGGGACTGTTTTATGGCATTTTTATTAATACATATATTTTTACTAGTAATGGCGCCGAACAGCGATTTGTATCATGACTGCAATATTATGGCGGACACATCGGACACTTTTGGCACATTTTTGGGACCATTGTCGTTTTTACAGCGATCAGTGCTATAAAAATGCACTGATTACTGTGAAAATGACAATGGCAGTGAAGGGGTTAACCACTAGGTGGCGCTGTAGGGGTTAAGTGTTCCCTATTGAGTGTTTCTTACTGTAGGGGGGATGGGCTGTGTGTCACATGACACTGATCTTCGCTCCGAGTACACGGAGCGGAGATCCCTGTCATTGTCACTAGGCACAGTGGGGAGATGCTTGTTTACACAAGCATCTCCCCGCTCTATACCTCCATGAGACGATCGCGGGGATGCCCGCGGCGTGCACGCGACCACACGGCATGCATTTAAAGGGCAACGTACAGGTATGTGATTATGCCTGTCCGTGCCAAAAAGGTAATAGCGCTTTAAACATATCATAGCCAGCATCCAGCATTAATTGTTACAATCCTCCTTACGTGATGATGTCATGCTCCTACGAATTTAGTCAGATACTGATGTTTTCAGGGGATGGCTCACAGGATGCTCATTACATACTTACAAAGCATCTGAGAAGAAGTTGGGTCTATGCGATCCAATAAAACTGCTGGCACATCAAAAACACACCTGTACTTAATAAAAGACTTTGGTGTGTATCTCACTATATAGACAAAAGGGGTCTTGGATAATGCTCAATGAACAAATTGCCAGTGTGGTGAATGATACTACTAAGTGATTTGGAAAGAAAACAAAACCCCCCTGAGAAATGGGACTTTTGAAGTGACCGAAAGACAAGTAGATAAGATAAAATGTATTTTACTAAATACAAACAATCATGGTTAAAAGTTTTTTTTAACCATGACTATTAGGGATGAGCCGAACACCCCCCCCGTTCGGTTCGCACAAGAACCTTTGAACGAACCAACCGTTCGCACGAACTTTAGAACCCTATTAAATACATTGGACAATCGAAATCTAAAGTGCTAATTATAACGCCTAATATGCATGTTATTGTCCTAAAAAGGGTCTGGGGACCCGGGTCCTGCCCGAGGGGACATGTATCAATGTAAAAATAATCTTTTAAAACGGTCGTTTTTTTGGGAGCAGTGATTTTAATGATGCATAAAGTGAAAAAGGTTTGTTCTTAAGTAGAATCTGTTTGTAATTTGGAACAGGTAAATTTTTTAAGTGTAGATCCAGCCAAAAAATCTATTTTTAAGCTTTTTGGAGAAAAAAAAGATTACAATACATGTCCAACAAGGACCAGCAACGTACTGGTATGTTGCTGGACTTTGAATGTTTATACCAGAATGATGCCTGCGGGTTTAGGTATCATCTTGGTATCATTCTTTTCAGCCAGCGGCCGGTTTTCATGTAAAAGCAATCCTAGTGGCTAATTAGCCTTTGGACTGCTTTTACAAGCAGTGGGAGGGAATGTCCCCCCCCGGATATAAAAAGCGCCATTAGGTCTTGGTGTGGTCAGATGCTTTGAGGGCAGAGGAAAGATCTAGGGTCTAGAAGACCCCAGTTTTTTTCAAAAAAGAGTACCTGTCACTACCTATTGCTATCATAGGGGATATTTACATTCCCTGAGATAACAATAAAAATGATAAAAAAAAAATATGGAAGGAACAATTTAAAAATAAAATAAAAAAGCAAAATTAATAATTTAAAAATAAAATAAAAAAAGCACCCCTGTCCTGCCCTGCTCTTACCCAATGGCGAACGCAAGCGTCGGTCTGGCGTCATATGTAAACAGCAATTGCACCATGCATGTGAGGTATCACCACAAAGGTCAGATCGAGGGCAGTAATTTTAGCAGAGGTAAGTGGGCTAGATGGAGGTGGTCGCTTGGACAGGTTTGAGGAGGAGTGTCCTTGGAGATTATGCCCAGTTTTTGTAGCAAGAGCTCTCCTTCCTGAAATGTGGAAAATCTGAAGAGCTTGCTATTGAACTCAAACTTCAGACTGAATGGGAAAAGCTACCAAATTGTTCTTCTGCGTCAGCACCAGGGATGAGCCGAACACCCCCCTGTTCGGTTCGCACCAGAACCTGCGAACAGACAAAATGTTTGTGTAAACTTTAGAACCCTATTAAATACAATGGACTCGAACGTTCGAAATCTAAAGTGTTAATTATAAAGGCTGATATGCAAGTTATTGTCCTAAAAAGTGTTTGGGGACCCGGGTCCTGCCCCAGGGGACATGTATCAATGCAAAAAAAAGTTTTAAAAACGGCCGTTTTTTCGGGAGCAGTGATTTTAATAATGCTTAAAATGAAAAAATAAAAGTGAAATATTCCTTTAAATTTCGTACCTGGGGGGTGTGTATGATATGCATGTGAAGTGGCGCATGTTTCCCGTGCTTAGAACTGTCCCTGCAAAAAATTTCATTTTTGAAAGAAAAAAAGTCATTTAAAACTGACTTGCGGCAATTAATGAATTGTCGGCTCCCGGCAATACATTCAAAAGTCATTGATAAAAAAAAAAAAAAAAGCGTGGGGGTTCCCCAGAATTCAATTACCAGGCCCTTCAGGTCTGGAATGGATATTAAGGGGAACCCTGCCGCAAATTTAAAAAAAAAATGACGTGTGGTTCACCCACATATCCATTCCAGGCCCTTCAGATCTGGCATGGATTTAAAGGGGAACTCCACCCCAAATTAAAAAAAAAATGGCGTGGAGTCCCCCTAAAAATCCATACCAGACCCCTTATCCGAGCACGCAACCTGGCCGGCCGCAGGGGAAAAGGGGGGGACGAGAGAGCGGCCCCCCTTCCCTCCTGAACCGTACCAGGCCACATGCCCTCAACATGGGGAGGATGTCCCCATGTTGATGGGGACAAGGGCCTCATCCCCACAACCCTTGCCCGGTGGTTGTGGGGGTCTGCGGGCGGGGGGCTTATCGGAATCTGGAAGACCCCTTTAACAAAGGGGACCCCCAGATCCCGGCCCCCCTATGTGAATTGGTAAGGGGTACCCCTACCATTTCACGAAGAAAGCGTAAAAAAATGTTTAAAAAAAACACACAAACACCTTGAAAAAGTCCTTTATTTAAAAAAAAAACAAAAAACATTCCAGCGGTGAAATCCAGTGTCCCGCGGCGATCCCGATGTCCAGCGCTGTCCTTTATTGGTTGTGCCTGAGCGGACCTGATGGGGAACTCCCTCTCAGTATTTTAAATGTATAGACCCGCCCCTTCTAAAGTTCCCTATCAGGTCCGCTCAGCGGACCAGATGCGGAACATGAGAAGGGGCGGGTCTATACATGTATTGCCAAAGTGAGAGCAGTTCCCCATCAGGTCCGCCCCCTCGGTATGTCGGACCCGCCTACGTCATTGGCTTGAGCGGGGAACTTCCTTCACTATGTAAATTTAAATTACACAGTGAAGGAAGTTCCCCGCTCAAGCCAATGACGTAGGCGGGTCCGACATACCGAGGGAGCGGACCTGACGGGGAACTTTAGAAGGGGCGGGTCTATACATTTAAAATACTGAGAGGGAGTTCCCCATCAGATCCGCTCAGGCACAACCAATGAAGGACAGCGCTGGACATCGGGATCGCCGCGGGACACTGGATTTCAGCGCTGGAATGTTTTTTTTTTATTATTATTTTAAATAAAGGACTTTTTCAAGGTGTTTGTGTGTTTTTTTTAAACATTTTTTTACGCTTTCTTCGTGAAATGGTAGGGGTACAATGTACCCCTTACCAATTCACATAGGGGGGGGCGGGATCTGGGGGTCCCCTTTGTTAAAGGGGTCTTCCAGATTCCGATAAGCCCCCCGCCCGCAGACCCCCACAACCACCGGGCAAGGGTTGTGGGGATGAGGCCCTTGTCCCCATCAACATGGGGACATCCTCCCCATGTTGAGGGCATGTGGCTTGGTACGGTTCAGGAGGGAGGGGGGCCGCTCTCTCGTCCCCCCCTTTTCCCCTGCGGCCGGCCAGGTTGCGTGCTCGGATAAGGGGTCTGGTATGGATTTTTAGGGGGACTCCACGCCATTTTTTTTAAATTTTGGGGTGGAGTTCCCCTTAAAATTCATGCCAGATCTGAAGGGCCTGGAATGGATATTTGGGGGAACCCCACGTCAATTTTTTTTAAAATTTGCGGCGGGGTTCCCCTTAATATCCATTCCAGACCTGAAGGGCCTGGTAATTGAATTCTGGGGAACCCCCACGTTTTTTTTTTTTTTTTTTATCAATGACTTTTGTATGTATTGCCGGGAGCCGACAATTCATTAATAGCCGCGAGTCAGTTTTAAAAGACTTTTTTTCTTTCAAAAATGACATTTTTTGCAGGGACAGTTGTAAGCACGGGAAACATGCGCCACTTCACATGCATATCATACACACCCCCCAGGTACGAAATTTAAAGGAATATTTCACTTTTATTTTTTCATTTTAAGCATTATTAAAATCACTGCTCCCGAAAAAACGGCCGTTTTTAAAACTTCTTTTTGCATTGATACATATCCCCTGGGGCAGGACCCCGGTCCCCAAACACTTTTTAGGACAATAACTTGCATATAAGCCTTTATAATTAGCACTTTAGATTTCTCCCATAGATTTTTCGAATTTGCCGCGAACACCCCAATTTGTTCGCTGTTCGGCGAACGGGCGAACAGGCAATGTTCGAGTCGAACATGAGTTTGACTCGAACTCGAAGCTCATCCCTAGTCAGCACTGTCAAAAGGGGTTTGACTGCTCGTCGTCTCTGAATTGTGTATGGGGAGATATCCGCATAGATTTGGATTGGATGGCCCATGATTTGGATTTGCGGAGTAGAGCGTGCTTTCCTCATGACTTTCCTCATGACTTCCTATTTAACGTTATAGTAGTGCGATTTAACCACAATATCACGAGGCAGACCAGACCAAATTGACACCCATGATAAGTTCCTCCGGGTTTGGCAACCTTGGGTGGCTCATAACCACCCTTCTATTTCGACCCAATGCTCCTTTCACTCTAGTATGTCTCTGCCCCCCCACCCCGCGGACCCCCCACCATCCTCACCCCCTTTTATTCACTTTATTTTTCTGTTCTACACCCCTATCCTACCACTTTTTCTCTCCTCCTCCTTTCCTCCTTTTTTCCCCCTCACTCCTTTTTGTAATTCTCAAACTCACCAGGCTCAGCCCTGGTAGTGATGGTTACATGGTAAAAAACATTTTTTTTCTTCTTTGTTTTTTTACATATAAATATAGTATTTCTTAAGAAAATATAGGTTCTGTGTATTCCAAGGTCCCTTAAGATGACAATAACCCAGTGCTGGTTAAACATATTTGCCCTTGGCCTTCAGCGGCCTGAACAATTCACTGTGACTTGGATTATCTCTTTTTCAAGTTTTCTGTATTCTTTTTTGTTCCATGCTACGACCATCGATGCTACTGTATTGTTATGTTGTACTGAACTTTAATAAAACCTTTTGTAAAAGAAGACACCAATAAGCAAGCAATTCTACCCCTCTCTCACCCTAAGTGCTGCTAAGTATGGTAAAATCTATTTAATTTTTTTTTAACAGAATAAAAAAACGTTTTATTCATATGTACAGTATCTACATGTTTTTTTGTTCTACTGTATTCAAAGAATAATGTGCACGTGGTGTAATTGATCATGGGGAATTAATCAATAATTACTTCCAAAGTAAAAAAGTGCAAACAAGTATTACATGCTCTAAGATTAGTTCATATTAATCACATTTAAACCTTGGTCAGTCTTAAACACTACAGGGGGAGGGGGGTTCTACCTGTTTCACATCTATTTATTATTTATTTATTTCACATTTATTATGACATATTTATACATTTATTATGATGTGATGTGTGATGGGCCATTAGCCATACCTAAAGTAAATCTGTGTGTTAACAAAAGACTTAGTTAGACTTACCAGTGACGGTATTTCTAAGAGCCTTTCGGGACAACCTTGGAGAGATCGCAGCCCCGCCCCTTTTTCCAGGAAACACATGCAGCCTTTAAATCCCTCCTCTTCCACCATGGCCTGAGTTATTGTGTTGTCTCTGACAAACTGGAAAACAAAGCACAGAAGAACCACGACAACCATGATAGACACTTAACAATTACTTCTAATGTCGTGTACACACGATCGGTTTTCCCATAGGAAAAACATTGGATGTTTTTTCTGATGGAATTCCGTTCAAGCTTTTCTTGCATACACACGGTCACACCAAATTCCGCCTGTCAAGAACGCGGTGACGTACAACACGTAGGACGGCACTATAAAAGGGAAGTTCCATACGAAGCGCGCCACCCTTTGGGCTCCTTCTGCTAATCTCGTGTCAGTAGGGGTTTGGTGAGAGACGATTCGCACTTTTCAGCCTTCGTGCTTTTCAGATTGTTACTGCTGTTCAGTTAGTTCTTGTGGGTTTGTATCTGTTTTTCAGTGCGAGTAGTCAGGTCATATCTGTTTTTCAGTACGTTCTTGTCCGCTCATTTCTGATTTTCAGCTCGCTCTTCACAGCCTTTCTGTTCTTCAGTGCGTTCTGTTGGTTCGTTCTGACCAGCCGACCATTTTCTAGCCATGTTGCGGCTACTTACTCGCCGTAGAGTTCGTGCTGTGTAGGGGCTTGGTGTTGGAGTTCTTGATTTGACCCAAGCTCAGTCCATGAACAGGGTGAGGAGGAGTTCATGGACGAAGAATTGGTTGCTCCAGCGTGACCAATTCTGTCATATGCCTTTGCTGTGGGAGATCCAGGAGAATAATCCTGATGATTTCAGGAATTATCTCCGGATGACGGACCCCGTTTTTCACCGTCTGTTGGCTTTGCTGTCCCCTTATATCATGAAGCAGGACACTTGCATGCGGCAAGCCATCACTCCCGAGTAGTGTTGAGCGAACCCGAACTGTAAAGTTCGGGTTCGTACCGAACTTTAGATTTTTCCCGAACCCGAACCCGGACTTTGCGTGAAAGTCCGTGTTCGAGTTCGGGTTCGGCAATCTAATGGCGCAGTTAGAAATGCTTCAGGGGCCAGCCAATCACCTTTTGATTAGCTGGTGTGCCCTTAGAAGCCATCATAGCCATGCCTACTAATGGCATGGCTGTGATTGGTCAGTGCAACATGTGACCCAGCTTCTATATAAGCTAGAGGCACACAGCACACACGTCACTCTGCTTCAGAATAGATAGGGAGAGGATCTTGTCTGCTGCTGTTGCTTATTGGGAGAGATTGAAAATACATGAGTTAGTCCTGATTCTGGAATCTGAGGGAAAAGATAGAGAGACAGTGTAGTGTAGGGCCAGGTTCCTGTTGGTGCTTTCAGGGAGAGAGATTTATTATATAGGAATAGGAGTCCAGATTCAGAGATATAACTCAGCGATCTGCATAGGTTTACCTGTTTGTGTTGCAGTGCACAGTCTTTTTACACTGCCATGAGCCCAGTGTCAGAGAAAATCTAACTTTTATCTGCAAGCTCAGTGCACCAGCACTGCATATATTACATTGAGAGATACACCGTTTTCATACTGTGGGTGTATTCTGCTCTTGGAAAAAGACCCATTTAGGGCAAAAAAAAAGGCACTTTATTGTGCTCTTTTCCAAAAGACCCATTTAGGGAAAAAAAAAATTGCATTTTAATGTACTCTTGCAAAAAGACCCATTTAGGGCCACAAAAAATATTTTGCAGTGTGTTATACATATGTGGAGGCGTGTGAAATAAACCATTTCTATATATTTGTCTTCTACTGTGCTATACTAAAAAAAAAACATTTTTTTTTTAATAGCATTTTCTGCAGTTCTGTAGCTCTGCGATTCAGCGGTTACGTACTGTGGGTGTGTTGTGGTTTTCCAAAAAACGCCATTTAGGGCCACAAAAAATATTTTGCAGTGTGTTATACATATGTGGAGGTGTGTGAAATAAACAATTTCTATATATTTGTCTTCTACTGTGCTATACTAAAAAAACAATTTTTTTTTTAATACCATTATTCTGCAGTTCTGTAGCTCTGCGATTCAGCGGTTACGTACTGTGGGTGTGTTGTGGCAGGGTTAGCATGGCCGAAATGTGGAAAAGCTTTGTCAGCACGCCACAACAACCAGCACCACCAGCTGAGATGGAACGTCTTAGCAGGAGGCAGCATTTCACCAACATGGTTGAGCAGTATGTGTCCACAGGCCTACACGTACTGGATGACGGGTCTGCCCCCTTTAACTTCTGGGTCTCCAAATTGGGCACATGGCCTGAGCTTGCCCTTTATGCCTTGGAGGTGCTGGCCTGCCCTGCAGCCAGTGTATTATCTGAACGTGTATTTAGCACGGCAGGGGGCGTTATCACAGACAAGCGCAGCCGCCTGTCCAGAGCCAATGTGGACAAGCTCACATTCATTAAAATGAACCAGGCATGGATCCCACAGGACTTGTCCGTACCTTCTGCAGAATAGACATGTATACTGGTGTTGTGACAAAAACTGTCCGGCCATCGGATTGTGTCCGGCCCGTACTGCGAAGGTGCAGTGCTTGCGCAGTACAGAGGACAAGGAGATTCACAAAATCTCCGAAGATGAACGGCGCCTGCGCCGTGAGTGCAGGTTCAATTCCCACCATCCAAGTGGACATACGGTAGCAAATAGTAACAGGGCCCCTCACGGGCTCGCTTCGATCGCCACACTTCAGGCACGGCCTCACTTGGCTTGGCTTGAACCACGGATGGTGTGGCCTTTACCTGAACTCACCACGCAGGCGCCATTCATCTTGGGAGATTTTCGAAATCCCCTTGTCCTACATACTGAGCAAGCGCAGTACAGGGTGGACACTATTCGACAGGGGACAGAATTCAACACATCACCGGCCTTACCCAGCCATTGTTGTATTTTTGAACCAGTGTTGGCTACCTCGTCCTCCTCCACCGCCGCTTCCACCTACACAGCCACATCCACCGCCACCTCAACCTCCTACTCCATATGGACCTCGTCCTCCTAGGCCAAGATTATAATTTTTATTTTATTTTTTTGTAGCGCACAGATCCTTTCCCCCTTACCTGCCTTTATGTTGTTGGCTCCTCGCAGGAGGGAGAAAGGCACACCGCACTACCAGCCCGTACCGTCCTATATAAAGAGGTTGAGCGGTGTACTTGACGGGACGTGTCCACAGCCGGAGTCAAAACTCCTCCAGAGGATGATTCTCACCTCTACTGTAGGTAGAGGCAAGTCCTTTTATTCCCAGTAAAGTCAATGTCCACACCAGCTGAAACTACAACTCTTATTCTCTCATGGCAAAATAAACTCTACTCGGATAGAAAAGGTTAGAGCAAAGAAGCAGGACAGCTTAAGGTGTGGAGGAGGTCCAGGCACAAACGTAGCACATTCACTTCACTGCTTAGGTTTCTCAAACAGTTTTAGGTGCACAGTCTCTGCCACAGACCTTGAGGTTGGTCTCTGCCACAGACCGGGTGTACAAGGCCCCTGCCACGGACCTGGAGAACTTTGGTCTCTGCCACAGACCAGGGTGTATAAGGCCCCCGCCACGTCCCGGGTGAATAAGGCCTCTGATACAGTCAAGATGACCTTGAGCTTCTCCTTCTACGAACCTAGCCCATATCAAGGGGAAGACATCTCTCCAGGGAGTCAACAGACCCTTCCTTCACCGTGAATCCCGCATCGGTCCATCAGAATGATCCTCCCTTCCCTGGAACAGGGTCCCCTACACGAGGCGGCACCCTAAGACTCCTCAACCCTTAGCGGACTCCAGACGAAGGCTCTGGACTCCAGGCTTTACTCCCGCCCCTAGGCCTCCATACCCAGGGCAGCAGGAACTCCAGGATAGTACCTCACCCCAGGCTAGAGGTGCCCGAGATGGAACAGGAACACAGGCACCCAGGCCGAAGGCACCTGGGCGTGGACCCCACTGGACATCAGCCCCCAGGCCAAAGGTCTGCCCCTTTTATATGCTCTCCCGGCATGCACAGCAGGTTCCCCGCCCCGCTGTACTACTGCCAAGAGGGGACACAAAAGGCACACACTGTATCGGCGGTTCAACCCTAGCCTACCATGGCAGCGCCACCTGTAGGCCGCAGGGAACTGCACACCAATACTGTCCCCCGAGGACAAAATGGTCAATGAATCCTACAGAATTAGGGTGTTTGAGCCTATTTACCACTCAAACACTTCCCTTAAATTTAGCACCCCGCTACATTTTTATTTCAAAGTATTTTATTTTCCCACTAGCTTATCCATTAAATTGAATAATTTATTCCAGAAAGGGCGTATTCTGGGGCATTCCCACCATATGTGTGGCATCGTGCCGTTGAGTTTCTGAGGTTCTTAATGACTTACTGTACCTCTTCTGCTGAAAAGGGGGCCTCCAGCATATTTTTTTATTTTTTTATTTTTTTTATGTTATTTTAAGTTATTTCCCTATCCACATTTTTTTGCATAGCACTTGCCACGCTCTTAACAACATTTTGCTGCCATTTGCAGCCCTCTAGCCCTTTCCATTACTTTTTTAGAGCCTTTTTAGTCCTTAGAAGTCCGGGTCCCCATTGACTTCAATGGGGTTCGGGTTCGGGTTCGGGTTAAAGTTCGGTCCCGAACCCGAACTTTTTTCTGAAGTTCGGCCGAACCCGTCGAACCCGAACATCCAGGTGTCCGCTCAACTCTACTCCTGAGCAGAGGCTAGTTGCCAAGTTGTGATACTTGACGACAGGGAGAAGTCTGCAGGACCTCAAGTTCTCGACAAGCATCTCCCCCCAGGCTCTGGGACTCATTATTCCAGAGACCTGTTCTGCCATCATACAATTCCTGCAGAAAGACTATATTAAGGTAAGTTTTCTCCTTTCACATTACATTCTATGTATTTAATGTATGCTAATGTATTGTATTTCTTTCACCATTCCCTAATTACCATGATTGTAATATGCTGTGAATTTCCCCTTTGTCCTCATGCATGCTGTAAGCATTTAATGCACCTTTTTTGGCCTACATGCATATTTGCCTTCACTAACCTCTCCAGCATGCTATCCTGGGCCCATACAAACACCTAGCCTAGTCACTTAACAATATATTTTGTCAGCTCCATTGTAGTGCTTTACCCTAAACACCCCCTAAAATGTCTACAAATGTTATTGTCCTTAAATTCAGGCAGAGTGCCAGAGGCTTTTTTTGGGGTCCGAAACTCAGCTAGAACCCCCCCTCCCTAAAATTTTTACAATGGGCCATCAGAGGGGATGAGGAATCTGATAAGTGGGCCTTATGTTTTTGTCTTTAAATACTCCTTAAAATAAATAAATATTATACTGATGTTGGACAAGAATGTTTTTGTATAATCTGCTTGCAATGTTATGTGCAAAAGTACTAATATTATTTTTTCTGGTTTGCAGTTGGCAGACTGTGGCTTCCCATTTTTCAGAGCGGTTCGACTTTCCTAACTGCAGAGGGGCAATAGATGGGAAACACTTCCACATCGTGCCACTACCCCATTCGGGGTCATACTATTTTAACTATAAGGGGTTTCATAGTATAGTGTTGATGGCGATGGTGTCGGCACAATATGAGTTTCTATATGTGGACGTGGGGAAGAATGGCCTGATGTCGGATGGTGGAGTCTTCGCCCACACGGAGTTTTCCCAACGTCTCCAGAGTGGTGGCTTGGGATTGCCACCTGATGAAGACAACGTGGAAGGACTCCCATTTGTGTTAGTCGCAGATGAATCATTTGGTCTGGATGAACATCTGATGAGGCCATTCCCCCAGAGGACCCTCACCCTGGAGAAGAGGGTTTTTAATTACTGACTGGCCAGAGCCAGAAGAGTCGTGGAGAATGCCTTTGGCATAATGGCCAGCCGGTTCTGCCTGTTCCTTACATCTATAAATATGTCAGTGTATAAACTCAACCACATTGTTTTAGCATGCTGTATTCTTCACAATTTTCTAAAGAAAAATGCTCTGAATTATGTTGCCTCAGTTGGGCCTGAGGCCGGACTTCCAGAAACTTCCCTGACAGCCCTGGAAGCTGGCCGTCCTGGCTTGCCCCCCCAAAGCGCCCGTGATGTGCGCCAAAAATATCTGGACTATTTTACGGGTTTAATTTTTAAAAATACAGTTTTTTTTTATCTGAAATCATCTTGAATTTGATTTACTGCTTGTGTTTCTTTTAGCTGTCTCCTAGGTTCTCCTAGTGCACTTGTAGTGCCAAGTGGATTTTGCTTTATTAAATTACCCCCATTGTCACTGTAAACACCAAATTACTACAAAAACTGATATTGAGTAGGGATGAGCTTTGAGTTCAAGTCGGATCCATGTTCGTCGAATTTCGAACATTATGGGCCGTTCGCGCCAAATTTGAGTGGCGCTTCACGGCCCATAATTCACTGCGGCATCGCAGTGCATTGCTGGCTGATGATTGGCCAAGCATGCACTATGACCCGCATGCTTTGGCCAATCACAGCGCTGAAAAAAACGGAAAGCCATAATTGGCCAAAGCCAGGGTGGCTTTGGCCAATTATGCCTCAGGGGATTTAGTACATGCCCCACACTATATAAGGCGGCCTGGAAGTTGGCCTTGTGTAGTGTGTTGCGGTGTTGGTTAAAATACAGACGGAGAGAGAGAGACAGTGTATTTTGATTTGCGTTAGATAGAGCAGGCAGGCGAGTCAGTTAGCTGCAGTTACAGTGTGTAGAAGATATATATGCATCCTAGGTGTTGTATAGTTACATATAGTTACATAGTTAGTCAGGTTGAAAAAAGACACAAGCCCATCCAGTTCAACCATAAAAAAAATATATATATATATATATCGTACAATCCCATATACCCAATTCTATACCCATAGTTGATCCAGAGGAAGGCAAAAAACCCCAGCAGAGCATGATCCAATTTGCTACAGCAGGGGAATAAATTCCTTCCTGATCCCCCGAGAGGCAATCGGATATTCCCCGGATCAACTTTACCTATAAATGTCAGTACCCAGTTATATTATGTACATTTAAGAAAGAATCCAGGCCCTTCTTAAAGCAATCTACTGAGCTGGCCAGAACCACCTCTGCAGGGAGTCTATTCCACATTTTCACAGCTCTTAAGCCCTGTACACACGATCGGATAACCTATGGATTTTCGTCCGATGGATTTGACCATCGGAAATCCGATGAAACTGTTTTTCATCAGTCTTGGCCACACACCATCAGTTTCAAAACCGACGGCAACAAAACGACGGCACGTACAAAACGTACGACGCGCTATAAAAGGGCCGAACAAATCTAATGGCGCCACCCCTTGGGCTGCTTTTGCTGATTTCGTGTTACCGCGTGTTAGTAAAAGTTTGGTGAGAGCCGATTCGCGCTTTTCAGTCTCCGTGCTTTGCAGATCGTTTCCTGTTGTTCAGTTTGTGCTTGTGGGTTTGTATTTGTGATTCAGTGCGTGCAGTCAGGTCGTTACTGCCTTGCAGTGCCGACTTGGCCGTTCGTTTACTGTTTTTCAGATCGTTCTTTTCAGGCCTTGCTGTTCCACGGTGCGTTCTGTTTGAGTGCGTTCTGACCAGCCGACCGGTTTAAAACCATGTTTGAAGTGCGTTCTCGTTCTCGAGCTCGTGCTGGCTTTGGGCTTGGTGTTGCAGTTAACACTGTAACCCGAGTTCAGTCTGTGAACAGGGTGAGGAGGAGTTCATGGACTAAGAATTGGTTGCTCCAGTGGGACCAATTCTCTCATATGGCTCTGCTGCGGGAAATCCATGAGAATAACCCTGATGATTTCAGGAATTATCTCAGGATGACGGACCCCGTATTTCACTGTCTGTTGGATTTGCTGTCCCCCTATATCACGAGGCAGGACACTGTGATGTGCCAGGCCATCACTGCCGAGCAGAGGCTTATTGCCACGTTGAGATACCTGGCGACTGGGAGAAGCTTGCAGGACCTCAAGTTCTCAACAGGCATCTCCCCCTAGGCTCACGGGATCATTATCCCTGAGACGTGTTCGGCCATCATTCAGGTCCTGCAGAAGGACTATATGAAGGTAATTATGCTCCTTTAACCTCACATTATCTTTTTTTATTCTCGTTTTTTTTTTCCTCCTAACACAAATATGCCTGTTTGTAATATCCTGGTAATGTCCCCATTTTCCACATGCCTTTTTTTACCTGTAAATCCCTTTTTGGGCCCTACATGCCTATTTCCCTTCACTAACCTCTCCAGCATGCTATCGTGGGCGCAAACCCAGCTAGCCTTCTATTTTCCTTTTCACAATCACCTTAGGCCCCCCCCCTTAGATTATTTTAGAATGTCCACTCAGCGGGGGTGAGGCATCTGCTAAGTGGGCCATCGTTTATTGTTCGGAAAAACTCCCTTAAATAATAATGTTACTCAACAATGTTTTTTTGTGTGTAATCTGCTTGCACTGTAACCATAAACCGTACTAATGTCTTCTTTTTGTTTGACTCCACAGTTCCCTAGCACACCACAGGAATGGCTGACTGTGGCCTCCCAATTTGCCAAGCGGTGGGATTTCCCCAACTGTGGAGGGGCAATTGATGGGAAGCACGTCCACATAGTGCCGCCACCCCCGTTCGGGGTCATACTATTTCAACTATAAAGGTTTTAATAGCATAGTGTTAATGGCGGTGGTGTCGGCACGGTACGAGTTCCTGTATGTGGACGTGGGGAAGAACGGCCGGATGTCCGATGGCGGATCATTCGCGGAGACGGAGTTCGCTCACCGTCTGCAGGCTGGGGGTCTTGCACTGCCTCCAGATGCAGAGAATGTTGAAGGGCTCCCGTTCGTTTTCATTGCGGATGAGGCTTTTGGACTAGGACCACACCTGATGCGGCCGTTTCCCCAACGCACCCTCACCCCGGAGAGGAGGGTTTTTAATTACCGGCTGGCCAGAGCCCGGAGAGTTGTGGAGAATGCCTTCGGGATAATGGCCAGCCGGTTCCGCCTGTTCCAGACAGCGATACATTTGGCGGATTATAAACTGAACCACATCGTCTACTGCTGCTGCATATTGCACAATTTTCTACGCAAATTTGCAAACAATTATGTTTCATCGTTTGGGCCTGAGGCCGGTCCATCTGAACTGATTAATCTGACCGGCCTCAGCACTGCCCGTACTGGCTTGGCCCCCCAAAGTGCCCGTGAAGTACGCCAGAAATACGTAGAGTACTTCACGGGTAGGGGGGCCATCGCAATGCCAGACCACATCTGACCACGTATTAAACCTTTTAAAAATAAAAAAAAACATGGAATTCATACAAACTTGTGTTGTCATTCTTGAATTTTGGGTTTATGTGTCTCCCAGGTTCTAGTAGTGCCAAGTGTAATTGTCCTTAGTAAATAGCCTCAAAACTCAGCGCGAAAAACACGGTTTTTGCATCTTCAGAACTGCTCTTGAGCATAGAAAGAACAAGGCACACCTTTTTTAGACTTCTCAAATGTTTTTATTGTTTGCACCGCATTTTTTTTTGGTTTTTAGAAATACTATTTTTTTTTTTTTATGTGCGGCTTTTTTTGCAGAAACATGCATGGGTCGTAAGCCATTTTTTTAAGTCTGAAAAAGTAATAAAATAACACTGTGAAAAATATCAACTGGAGATGGGGTGATGGTACCCCTGATCCATCCCAAATGTTAACAAACACACTTTCTTTTGGGGCTCAAATGGGTATCTTCAACAAGATCCCATGGCTAGGGTAAACATGTGCTATCTGCCATCATGGGGGATCAATGGTCGTGCTTTGGGGATGTAAACCCTTCCTCTCCCCTACTTGAGGAGGGAGGAAGAGGTTGCACCCCCAAAACAGGGACATAGATATCCTGTGACGGCAGATAGCACATGTTGAGTCTTCAGTGTGTGCATCTTCACATTTGGGATGTTGGAAATCCCTGAGATAATTTCAGACGCATAACAAAAAACACAAAAAGGGGGGGGGGTTCACACTATTCTCCCCAAAATATCTATCACGTTTTTATATTTTTGCTCAATCACAATCATTCTCTTTCTCATAATGTCCATTTCGCTACTGCATTCCATGATTTCCTGAATGATTATTTTGGCTCTGGCACTCGAGAATGGCGGATTTGGACTTCCTGACACACCCCCACGTTCAGTCCCTAAAACAAAAAAAAAGGTTTTACACTAGGCAGTCCTACATCTGTATTTACCTTGAAGTTGTGGTGACAGACACTGACCTGTTGTGCTGATAAGCTCCACCTCTCCTTCCTCCACCTCCCCTTCCTCCACCTCCGCTTCCTCCACCTCCGCTTCCTGAACCTGCTGATCTTGGTCTGCTTTGGGAGCTTCGGGGATTTTCTGTGGTGTTGGGTTCCTCGTCTCATGAGCATGGTGTCCTCCCACTCTCCTCTCCCCTATGGGAATTTACAACAAAATGTATACTTTAGCACACAGACTTTTTTAAGGCCTGAAAAGGGATCCTCAATGTTTTGAAGTGGGGTACAATTGATATTTGGCCCTGAGTTCCAACATGAACATATGTGATCTTGCAAACTCTACAAAGCAACCTGTTATTTTTGAGGACATTCACAAATACACTTGGATAACCACCAAGGTATCCACTGGACCACCTGTGTGTGACACCGTTAAGAAATTTGGTCATGTGGCCCAGAGTATAGTATCTTGCTGAAGAACAAAAAAGAGTACACAACTGCTGGAGTGTCATCTCCTTTACCCAGAATACAGTTTCTTCTTTCAGTCACATTCTAAATTTCCTTACAACACATCATCTAGCCAACAATGTGTAGATAAACATTGTTGAAGTAAAATGAGGCATGCCCACATGTAGTTTACGTGGATATGTGCCAAACATGTTTGGGGGAAGAGCAGCAAGTTATTGGTCAAAACATTGGGCAAATAAGTGGACTCTCCACTTAACCTAAAAGATGAGATTTCAAAATGTGAACCCAGTCAAGCCAAGCACATGGTGCAAAACATGGAAGAATACATATTACAATGTGAAAGAACACAGTAAAATATACTTACTTTTTTCTATGCTTTTTATAAGCTTCCTATACTGCTCCGGCTCCCTGATCTTCAGGTCTGACCACCTTTTACGGAGTTGTTCCTTGGATCTCCTGACCCCATATTTTTTATAGAGAGTCTTCGCTACTTTATCCATAATTTGTGACGTCCGGAGATTAGGGGTGTCGTATGGGCCATGCTTGCCGTCGTAATACTTCCTCCGCAGAATGTCCACAATCTCCGCCATCTCAGAAAAATACATATTAGTCGCCTTGTATCTTTTTTTACAGGATCGGGACGTTTCCGCCTCCGGGCTTTCCTCGTCGGTAATTTCAAGTAAAGAAGCCACCTGTGTCTGCGACATGTCGCCGTCTCACACTGTGCGCCGATCGTTAAGGGGCGGGGAAATGCAGAAAAATTCCGTCATGGGCGGGCGACAAGGGCGGAGTTACACGCATGCGCAGGGTATAAAAAGGGGAAAGAAGTTATTAGGGATGCGCGGAGTAAGGACGACCGGAAGTGAACCCACGAAGTGAACTAAGGTAAGAAGGGAACTCGGGCCTGCAGTGGCATATTAATGGGTCATGATTGTAAAGGGCAATATTGTGATAAGTTGAGGAGAATCAATTCTGATCCTTTTTTTTTTGTACTTGCTGATCCTAATAGATGCATAAACTAAGAGAGCCGGAGGTGATGCTTGTTTTTATTGAAAAGTATAAGGAACAGCGCAACCTTTGGGAGCTCAAACACCCTGCGTATCACAAAAGTGATGTACGACGGGCAACTATTACCAAATTAGCCGAGGATATGAAGCCATGGATCCCAGATGCAGACTACACTATGATCAATAATAAAATCAACAACCTGCGCAATTCTTATAAAAAAAAATTCAAGGAAGTGCGCCAGTCCAAGAGATCAGGAGCAGCAGCCGACAATGTAGTAAAGCCCAAGCTGTGGTACTACAGACATCTTCAATTCCTGGATGACCAGATCGAGGCCAGGGAATCTATTTCCAGCCTTCCCTCAACCCTTCCTTCCACCCTTCCCTCCAGCGTTCCTTCCACCCTTCCCTCCACCCCTGCAGAGGCGGAGGAGGAGCCTCCCGAGCTAGAAGAGCCAGATCTTCACATCTTCAGCCCGGTATAGTATTTTTGATGCTAATTATTGTCCACTAAGTAATATGGAGTTGAACTGTTTGGCTTAGCCATAAATGATCCCACCCCCCCCCTCCAAAATAAACCAGTAATGAGATCAAAATTGTGTGTGATTGATTCCTCAAATAATAGAAATCTACATTTTATTTTATAAACAGGATGAGGCAAGCCAGGAGGAAGAGGGTCAGGAGTGTGACAGGCAGGAGGAGGCAGGGCCCAGTGGGACTCAGCAGGTCCCCAGGCCTAGTGGCAGCACCGTCTCCCAAGTGGCTCCCCTCCACGTCAGACCGCCAAAACAACGGCGGATGACACAAGTGGAGGAGGAGTCACTAAAGATGATTCAGGAGGCTGCTGCCATTATGAGGGCCCCCCTCAACCCTACGGAGGGGTTTAGCACCTATCTGGCGGATAAGCTGCTCAGAATGGAGGCGGGACAACGGGCCCTCTGTGAGCATCTCATCTATATGGCCGTACACATGGGGGCAAGGGGGCTGCTGACTGAGGCCACCCATATCTCGCAGCAGCCCAATCCCTCTCCTCCTTCTCCTCCTCCTCCTGCCACATCACCACCCACAGTGGCCCAGCCTGCAAGGGTGCGTGGACGGGGCCGTGGAGAGAACGCTGCAGAGAGGCGTGGAAGGAAGGCTACAAGGAAGAGCAGGAGGTGATTCCCTGGCCTCGAGCTGCTCATCCAGAAATTGAAGGTTGATGGAGTACCACAGCTTGGGATGATGTATGTCTTTGGCTGCTGCTCCTGATTTCATGCTGTTGTTGATTTTATTATTGATCATAGTCAGGTCTGCATTTGGGATCTAATGACTTTATATTCTCTGCTAATTTGGGAATAGTTGTCCTTCGGTTTTTGATTTGTTTTTTCCAAAATAAAGGGAAATTTGATTTCAGCCAACCTACATGCCTGATGTGTTTTTTTGAGAAGTAGCAATAAGATTGCATAAATACAATGTGTAATTAAGAACAAGGGACACCAACCTTCATGATTTTTCTAAAATTAAATACAGGTCCTTCTCAAAAAATTAGCATATTGTGATAAAGTTCATTATTTTCTGTAATGTACTGATAAACATTAGACTTTCATATATTTTAGATTCATTACACACAACTGAAGTAGTTCAAGCCTTTTCTTGTTTTAATATTGATGATTTTGGCATACAGCTCATGAAAACCCCAAAATCCTATCTCAAAAAATTAGCATATTTCATCCGACCAATAAAAGAAAAATGTTTTTAATACAAAAAAAGTCAACCTTCAAATAATTATGTTCAGTTATGCACTCAATACTTGGTCGGGAATCCTTTTGCAGAAATGACTGCTTCAATGCGGCGTGGCATGGAGGCAACCAGCCTGTGGCACTGCTGAGGTGTTATGGAGGCCCAGGATGCTTCGATAGCGGCCTTAAGCTCATCCAGAGTGTTGGGTCTTGCGTCTCTCAACTTTCTCTTCCCAATATCCCACAGATTCTCTATGGGGTTCAGGTCAGGAGAGTTGGCAGGCCAATTGAGCACAGTAATACCATGGTCAGTAAACCATTTACCAGTGGTTTTGGCACTGTGAGCAGGTGCCAGGTCGTGCTGAAAAATGAAATCTTCATCTCCATAAAGCTTTTCAGCAGATGGAAGCATGAAGTGCTCCAAAATCTCCTGATAGCTAGCTGCATTGACCCTGCCCTTGATAAAACACAGTGGACCAACACCAGCAGCTGACATGGCACCCCAGACCATCACTGACTGTGGGTACTTGACACTGGACTTCAGGCATTTTGGCATTTCCCTCTCCCCAGTCTTCCTCCAGACTCTGGCACCTTGATTTCCGAATGTACTTTGGACCACTGAGCAACAGTCCAGTGCTGCTTCTCTGTAGCCCAGGTCAGGCGCTTCTGCCGCTGTTTCTGGTTCAAAAGTGGTTTGACCTGGGGAATGCGGCACCTGTAGCCCATTTCCTGCACACGCCTGTTCACGGTGGCTCTGGATGTTTCTACTCCAGACTCAGTCCACTGCTTCCGCAGGTCCTCCAAGGTCTGGAATCGGTCCTTCTCCACAATCTTCTTCAGGGTCCGGTCACCTCTTCTCGTTGTGCAGCGTTTTCTGCCACACTTTTTCCTTCCCACAGACTTCCCACTGAGGTGCCTTGATACAGCACTCTGGGAACAGCCTATTCGTTCAGAAATTTCTTTCTGTGTCTTACCCTCTTGCTTGAGGGTGTCAATGATGGCCTTCTAGACAGCAGTCAGGTCGGCAGTCTTACCCATGATTGCGGTTTTGAGTAATGAACCAGGCTGGGAGTTTTTAAAAGCCTCAGGAATCTTTTGCAGGTGTTTAGAGTTAATTAGTTGATTCAGATGATTAGGTTAATAGCTCGTTTAGAGAACCTTTTCATGATATGCTAATTTTTTGAGATAGGATTTTTGGGTTTTCATGAGCTGTATGCCAAAATCATCAATATTAAAACAAGAAAAGGCTTGAACTACTTCAGTTGTGTGTAATGAATCTAAAATATATGAAAGTCTAATGTTTATCAGTACATTACAGAAAATAATGAACTTTATCACAATATGCTAATTTTTTGAGAAGGACCTGTATTATGTTGTTCTGAGAAATTGACACACCAAAAAATGCACAACAAATTTTAAGAGTCAAAAAACATAAAGGTGTAATTTGGGAGGTCGGCCTTGCAGAATTTTAATAATTATTCCTAAGATCACTAGTAAAAAGAAAGACATACATTTGTCAGAACTCAGGAGAAAGTTCTGCTGCCAAAATGACATTTTAAAGACCGTTCGAAAGCAAAAAAACATGTGCTGCATTAAACGAAGCAATAACTTGCAGAATGACGAATGTGCTCTCTCCATTAGGAACGCTAGTTTTACAAGAACGAGCGCTCCCGTCTCCTAATTCAGTCTGAGCATGCGTGGGTTTTTAAACCGATGGACTTGCCCATAGACGATCGGAAATCCCCATCGGTTTTTTATCCATCGGAAAATTTTAAAACAAGTTCTATTTTTTCCATCCGATGGAAAAAAGACCGATGGGTACCATACACGATCGGTTGGTCTGATGAAAACCATCCATCGGACGGTTTTCATCAGTTAAACCGATCGTGTGTACGGGGCTTCACTGTGAAGAAACCTTTCCGTATTTGGAGGTGAAATCTCTTTTCCTCTAGACACAAAGAGTGCCCCCTTGTCCTTTGAGTTAACCGTAAAGTGAATAATTCAACACCAAGTTCACTATATGGACCCCTTATATATTTGTACATGTTGATCATATCCCCCCTTAATCTCCTCTTCTCAAGAGTGAATAAGTTCAGTTCCTCTAATCTTTCCTCATAGCTGAGCTCCTCCATACCTCTTATCAGTTTGGTTGCCCTTCTCTGCACTTTCTCCAGTTCCCCAATATCCTTTTTGAGAACTGGGGCCCAAAACTGAACTGCATATTCCAGATGAGGTCTTACTAATGATTTGAACAGGGGCAAAATTATATCTCTCTCTCTGGAGACCATACCTCTCTTAATACAAGAAAGGACTTTGCTCGCTTTGGAAACCGCAGCTTGGCATTGCATGCCATTATTGAGCTTATGATCTACCAAAACCCCCAGATCCTTCTCCACTACGGATCCCTACAGTTTTACTCCCCCTAGTATGTATGATGCATTCATATTCTTAGCCCCCAAGTGCATAACTTTACATTTATCAACATTAAACCTCATCTGCCACATAGTCGCCCAATTAGACAGAGCATTGAGATTGGCTTGTAAATTGGCGACATCCTGTAAGGACGTTATTCCACTGCATAGCTTGGTGTCACTTTTTTCAGGGGGGGGGCATCATTAGGTCATACATGCTCGGTCCCTTTTTGACAATGTCTTGAAGGGGGAGGGGCTTGTGGCCATATTTTGATCTTTATGAAAACAGCATAGGCCCTAGTTTAGCTAGATCCGTTCCTGTTATACTCTATACTGTGACAGGCAGGTAGGTGATTGTGCTAGCTGCAGTGTTTCACTTAGTGTACTGTGTCCTTTGCATAGCGTTCACCTAAAGCTTACCTGAATAAAATTAGTGGTGTTCTCATACAAATACAGGCAGGGAGCTGCAGTATTTTGTTTTAGTGTCCTTTGCACAGTGTGCACCAAAAGCTTACCTGAATACAATTGCTGGTGTTCTCATACAAATACAGGCAGGGAGCTGCAGTATTTTGTTTTAGTGTCCTTTGCACAGTGTGCACCAAAAGCTTACCTGAATACAATTGCTGGTGTTCTGATACAAATACAGGCAGGGAGCTGCAGTATTTTGATTTAGTGTCCTTTGCACAGTGTGCACCTAAAGCTTACTTGAATACAATTGCTGGTGTTCTCATACTAATACCACAGGCAGAAAGTTCAAAATTACAAACAGATTCTACGTAAAACAAACAAACCAACAGTCCCTGTCTTGTTTGCACTGCCTGTATACTGCTGCTCAGAGTATATAGGGCCTGGGTGCCCCACACCTTTCCTTTTTTTAATTTGGGTGCAGGGTTCCCCTTAATATCCATACAAGACCCAAAGAGGCTGGTAATAGGTTGGGGGTGGGGGGTACCCATGCCATTTTTCTCAATGATTTTCATCCATATTGCCGGGACCAGACATTACATTAAAGGTGTTGTAAAGGTTCCTGTTTTATTTTCTAAATAGGTTCCTTTAAGCTAGTGCATTGTTGGTTCACTTACCTTTTCCTTCGATTTACCTTCTAATTTTTTTTTCCTTGTCTGAATTTCTCACTTCCTGTTTCTCCTCACTAAACTTCACACCATCATACGAGTGGTGTTGAGTCAGCCAGAACAGCTTACTAAACAGCTTATTGAGGAGGAACAGGAAGTGAGAAATTCAGACAAAGAAAACAAAGAAAAAAAAATTTAGAAGGGAAATCTAAGGAAAAGGTAAGTGAACCAACAATGCACTAGCTTAAAGGAACCTATTTAGAAAATAAAAAACAAACCTTTACAACCCCTTTAACCCCTTCCATACCAGGCCATAGCAGAATGACGCCGGCAGGAACCCCCTCTCCCTCCGGGTGGACGTCATATGACGTCCTGGGTTTGAGGGGGGATATCTGAATGATGCCTGCAGCTAGAGGCATCATTCAGATATCCTTGTTTGCAGCCGGCGATCCTGCGCACAATAAGAATGATCATAGCGGCGGTTCCACCACTTGATCGTTCTTATAGGCGGCGGGAGGGGACATCCCCCCCTCCCGCCACCATCCGGTGCTTCTCCGGGCACTCCCGTGCGATCGGGGACCCGGAGAGAATCGTTGGCGCCGTTGGTGGGTCACGTGATGAGTATAGAGATGACTGGTGACCAGATGGTCACCAGTCATCTCTATGATCGTCGGAGGACCCGGGCGCGATGTGATGACGTCACGCCCGGGTCCTCAAATGTAAACAAAGCTGCCATTGCGGCTAGTAAGTATGAGATCGGTGAAAAAAAATCACTGATCTCATGCTTTCCAGCCTGGAGGAGAGATGTGGGGTCTTATTGACCCCGCATCTCTCCATAAAGAGGACCTGTCACACACATTCCTATTACAAGGGATGTTTACATTCCTTGTAATAGGAATAAAAGTGATCAAAAAAAAAAAGTGTAAAAAAAATTGTAAAAATAAAAAATAAATAAGTAAAATAAAACAAAAATAAAAATATATATTTTTTAAAACGCCCGTCCCCAATAGCTCGCGCTTAGAAGTGAGGTATCGCCGCGTGCGTAAGAGCGCGTGCAACAATTCTAGCACTAGACATCCTCTGTAACTCTAACCTGGTAACCTGTAAAAAATTTCAAAGCGTCGCCTATGGAGATTTTTAAGTACCGAAGTTTGGCGCCATTCCATGAGTGTGCGCAATTTTAAAGCGTGACATGTTAGGTATCTTTTTACTCGGCGTAACATAAACTTTCATATTTTACAAAAAAATTGGGCTAACTTTACTGTTTTTTTATTTTTTAATTCATGAAACCATTTTTTCCCTCAAAAAAGGCGTTTGAAAAATTATTGCGCAAATACCGTGCAAGATAAAAAGTTGCAACGACCGTCATTTTATTCCCTAGGGTGTCTGCTAAAAAAAACATGTATAATGTTTTGGGGTTCTGAGTAATTTTCTAGCAAAAGAATGATGATTTGTACATGTAGGAGAGAAGTGCCAGAATAGGCCCGGTATTGAAGTGGTATAAAAAGCCCTGTATGGAAGTGGTTAAAGCCACAAGCAGTTTTAAATGACTTTTTTTCCTTTAGAAATTTAATTTTGTGCAGGGACAGTTCTAAACATGGCAAACACGTGCCATTTCACATGCATATGTAGCGGCCTCACCCTCTCTCCAACTTCTTCATCTGTTACACACCAACTCATGTCTAGGGGTTTCTGAGTTGTGAGAGTGAGATGCGCCACGGCCCATGTCCTCCCCATTACAATAGGGAGGTGAAGGCCACTTCCTGATGTTTCCTCGGGCCAATGTGTTCTGCGAATGCACTGAGTCTGTAATTGCAAGCTCACCAGCCTCCCCTCTGCTTCCAGTAACTGGAGTTCACACACCGGAGAAAAGTCCAACACTTGTTTATTTGGCACTCCAATAGCAAAGCACGATAAACAGTTCTTTTAACAGCAGACTGGTTGGGACCTATAACCTTGCCAACGGTGGGATGAGCAGATCAAGGCACTTCCTAACGTTTCAGTTCTATGCCACTATACTATGACCAGCGGCGCCTAAGCCAATCCGGCTGTTACAGAACAGGAAGGATGGGGTCTCTTCCAGCAACCCCTATGAACAGCAATGGAGCCCTCTTCGATGCGCTGTGGCCCCTATCAGGGGGATGTGTCCTCCCAAGAGAGTTCCCAGAGGCCCACTGTCACCGGGTTGGTGCTGCTCCGGGTCTCCAGTGGGTAACCTCCCCGGCCTCCTCACCTCAGGTACGAGTCCCTCCGCTCAGGGACCCTCGGACAGTCCACCCTAGCGGGACCCAGTCGAAGGTACTGGGCCCCAGGCCTCCTCGATAGTACCTCACCCCAGGCTAAAGGTGCCTGGGATGGACGCCAACATGACTCCGGACCAGGCCATGGGCACCTGGACCAGACTCCTGGATCTCCCGCACCCAGGCCTAAGGGCCCTGGGTGCAGACCGCAACCCTCCTCCTCCGAGGACCTCCTTCTCCGCAAGAACCTCGTGGCAAGGGCGTCTCCCCCTTTTATCTCCTCCCATCAATGGCCCGGCGGGTTCCCCGCCCCAGCCATACCATCTCCGGGAAGAGACCAAACAGGGAGCACTGCAGGGGATGATTCTACCTGAAGCCTGTGGGTACTACGCCACCCACAGGCAAAGGAGAATATTACATCCTCCAATCCTCCACGAAACAAAAAGGGGTCTGAATCCTAACACAATTATACACCTGGGTTACACTATTGCCCAGGTGTATCCCATCAATTTGAGGACCCCGCTACACATACTATAGACACCCCCCAGGTATGATATTTAAGGGAATATTTCACTTCTTTTTTTTTTCACTTTATGCATCATTAAAGCGGATGTAAACCCACTCTCATCCTTTCTAAACTACTGCCATAGTGCTGATCTATAAGGATATACATGCCTCCTGCATGTATCCTTATCTGTCAAATGTCTCCCCTCTGTCTGTTATAAGAACTGAAAACTGCAGATTCTGTGGGTGGATCTGTTGTCTGGAGCTCGGTGGGTGGAGTTGTGATGTCAGTAGACTCCCCATCCACCTCTACACTCCCCTTGTCAACATGCATTTCTCTTCTGCTATGATCACTAACATCCAGTCAAAATCCAGAAAAGTAACCACATGACTTCAGAAAAGGAGTAGGGGTGGGAATTAAAAAATAATGCCTGTCTCAAGCTTAGTGCATGAGATATGTAAATAACCTGTCATTTGCAGCAAGGGGGCGGAACGGACAAAAGTTCTCCTGTTTGTCCGTTTATCTTACTAAAAAAAGAAAAGAGGATTGATCAGAGCTGGATTAACTCTTTGTGGCAAGACTGGGCACAGATAATAGGAAATTGTATACACTACATTGTGACAGCAAAAAAAAAAAAAATTGGGTTTACATCCACTTTAAAATCACTGCTCCCGAAAAAACAGACGTTTTTAAAACTTATTTTTGCATTGATACATGTCCCCTGGGGCAGGACCCGGGTCCCCAAACCCTTTTTAGGACAATAACTTGCATATTAGCCTTTATAATTAGCACTTTGAACGTTCAAGTCCATTGTATTTAATAGGGTTCTAAAGTTCGCGCAAACTTTCGGTCCGTTCGCAGATTCTGGTGCGAACCGAACCGGGGGGTGTTCGGCTCATCCCTAGTATTGAGCATTGAAAGAAGAAGCCACACATTGTTGAGTATAAAAACTCTTACTCCGTGCACATTCACATGTGCGTTATAAAACATTTTTCCACAAAAAAAAACATATTTTTTTAATTAAGTTTTACATTTTTAGTTTTATATTTTGCTTTAACAGGCATGTTTCAAACCTTAACATACACAACATGGGCGTCCGCTGAACTTTTTTCAGGGGGAGGGCATCATTAGGTCATACATGCTCGGTCCCTTTTTGACAATGTCATGAAGGGGGAGGGGCTTGTGGCCATATTTTGATCTTTATGAAAACAGCCTACACTGTATAGGTTGTTTTCATCAAGATCAAAATATGGTCGCCCACAACACAGATGTATTGCAATACAAAAAGATTTACACAGTGGTGTCGTGGCACAGGCACTGCTGTTACCTGTAGTTCTTCAGCGATAGGCCCAGGGCAGGCACTGGCAGCGTATTCTCTCTTGTCTCGGCCACTGCGTGCCACGCACCTGTGGGAGGAGGAGCCGGCACCACGCCGGCCGGATCGGCATAGGCACAACATACATTTTTTACACAGGCAGAGGCAGGCTGAGGCAGCAGCTAATTACGGAACAGCCGGGTCTCGGTGATGTTAAGCAGAGCCAATCCGATGCTCGGGCCGGGGGTGAGGAGGGAGGGAAGGATGTGTAGTCGGAAAAGTCTGAGAGCAGCCCCAGCCGCCAGGCCAGCAGCAGACTTAGAAAAAAAAGTCCATGGCTGCCGCGGAGGCGGCCGCAGGGGCCATTGCAACACAGGGGGCAAGTGTCTTCACTCTGACTGCAATACTCTTACGATTCCAGGGGGGGCAATTTACCCCCTTGCCCTATGGAGCGGACGCCCATGATACACAACTCTGGAACTTACAAAGTTCAACGTAGAAAAAGTGAAGGCAATATCAGACATTATAGTATGTCAAAACTGTGTTGAACTTGCCTTCATCAGATGGGGTGATGTCACCCCTGAAAAAGCCAAATTTTGAAGATGCACAAAAATTGTGAGGCAAAATGGGGATTTTCTTCCTGATCCCATGTCTAATGTCAACATGTGCTATCTCTCATCATGGGGGATCAATGGACATGTTTTGGGGTGCAACCCCTTGCTCTCACCTACTTGAGTTGCGAGGAAGGGGTTGTGCCCACAAAACGCATACATTGATATCCTTTGATGGCAGATAGCACATGTTGACACACTGTGTGCATCTTAAAAAGTTGGCTTTTAAAATGTAGAAAAATATGTGGAAATAGGGCAAAAAAAAACAAAAGGGGGGGAATTTTGTTGTTATTTAGATTCTCCCTAATACAGCAATCATGTTCTTAATTTTTTGTTCAAGATCATTGAGTTTATTTCTTATGATGTCTATTTCCCAATTCCACACCATGATGTCCTGGATTAGGATTTGTGCACTAGCACTTGTGGAATGAAGATATTGTTCTTCCACAACCAGCACATCACCTAAAAAAATATTAAAAAGCATGTATTATAAATATGCAGGCCTACATATATTACCTGAAGCTGTGGTCTCAGACACTGACCTGTTGTGGTGACAATTTCAACCACTTCCTCCACATCCTCAGGTTGTGGTGTGCTGAGTTACCCTTCTTTCTGAGGTGTGGGGTTCCTGGTGTAGCACTCCGGTTAAAAAGCCTTTATTCCAAAAAAAGGTTCAGGAAACCAAAACACACTGCACAACACAGCAAACTGATCAAATCTGGCTAACGCGTTTCACACTATTAAAGTGCTTACTCATAGCTAGTTATTACACAAATACTACCCAAGATATACCCTAAACAGGGGAAGTCATGTGATCCAACCCCAAGGTGAAAATAATTGGTTAATTGAAAATTAATTAAACATGAAGTGATTCAAGTGAAATGGGTGTGGTTCACTGACCACAATGATAAAAGAGGATAGAAATACCTCACCCTATAACAATCTATGCAGATATGTAAAAAAATATATTTTTAAAAATATATAGTATATATAAAAGATAGGTGATATGGTGTGAAGTGGAAACGAAAAAATAACAATAAAAATAATTGTGAAAATAAAATAAAATGAATAATAAATAGGGATGAAATTACTACCAATTATAAAAGTGGTATAATATAAATGTGCATCCAAAACATGTGTGACCATGTGTGTAAATACAAAAGAGAGAAAAAATATATATATAGTGTACCGTATTTTTCGCTCCATAAGACGCACCTGACCATAAGACGCACCCAGGTTTTACAGGAGAAAAACAAGAAAAAAAATATTCTGAACCAAATGATGTACTAAAATATTTAATATTATATTACTACTATAGGTGGGTGGTGGACACACAGCAATATCAGCCCCCCTATCAAATAAGCTCAGCTACACTATACCTGGGTGGTGGTGGACACACAGCAACCCCCCCCCCCCCCCCGCCCTTCCCAGATCAGCTCAGGGTGGCAGGGCAGACACAAACACCCCCTCAGCCTCTCATATAACAACAGCTCAAATGATGAACAGTGGATACCATCCCACACCTCCCACTCCCTTATCACTCACCTCAGGCAGTGGAGGACACTGCCATTACAATCCACAACCCCCTCTGGCTGGCTCTCAGCATCAGATACACCCGGGCAGCAGCTAGGAAGGAGGACTGAGGACATAATTTGCAGCAGCAGCAGCGGCAAGTCAGAGAGGCAGGAAGTGAGACTGGACCAGACCAAGGCGCCGGGGGTGTTCCAGCTGAAAAAAAAAGCCATCCAGGGCTCTTGTCGTTTGCAGGATGGGGTCACATCTGGCGGGTGTCAACTTACCTGGGTGCGGAGTGCACCATTATAGCAACAACACTGACAACCCCCATGTTTTGGCACCTGGGGCAGACCGTCTCCCCCCGCTCCCCCTTGGTATGCCCCAGCAAGGATATGCCTCACATCCTGTCATCTCTCCTCCACAGAGAAGCCGAGTGTCTGTATTCTGACACGGCGGCGGCGATGGGGGGGACGGAGCCTGCTCAGCATTCGCTCCATAAGACGCAGGGACACTTTTCCCTATTTTTTGGGGGGGTAAAAGTGCGTCTTATGGTGCGAAAAATACGGTATATATATATATATATATGTGCATATATATAAAATTAGGACATGTATAGATGAAAAATGCAAAGCAACCTTATAAATTGATTAGGTGCACTGTGAAGTGCTTGCATTAATATTACTTAGTCCGTACTGATATGTGCATGTCTCTTTTGAGATATATTTATTTTTTAATTTTATTATTATTATTGATAATTTATACAGTGAACTTAATGTGAATAAAAGAACGGATGTTCTATTTAAACTAATATCTGAACAGATTTGTATTAATATGTAAGTATATGTCTCTTTAAAAAATGCATTAGTCTATATGTCTATTGGGATGGAAGTCATTCCTGAAGGTATACTGTGCATGAAGATGAACCATTACACAAACATGCAGTAGAAGCATATGTGTACAAATGTGTTTGAATGTGCTTGAAGACACCGTATTTATAAACACCAAGTATGTAAATATGAGACAAAAATGTACCCATATGTGTACACCGGCATGTAGCTAGGTGCACACACATGGGGAGCCCGATGAAAAAGCATATGTGTGTATATAAAAAATAATGGCTCCAGGGATGCGCACATCAACTGGGACATACAAAAACGATCCATCCAATCGACAAGTCTATAAGATGGTTCTATGTGGACGATTCACATCAAGACAAATGTCCATGTAAAGAGTTAATTGAGGATGTACCCATGTGTACATATAGACATGCAGCTCAGCACGCACACATGAAGAGCCCAATGCAAAAACATATATATATATGTGTGTACATGGTGGCTCCAAAAATGTGTGCATTGACCGAAGTGCACGTCCAACCATAGACATCTCGATGGAGACGACGTTGCTATAGACGAACTGTTTGCCGAAAAGGGCTGGGACAAAGTACCTCTCGCTTCATCCCGCAGAACCAGGGATCCACCCATGTCTACAGGGGAAAGTACACCCCGGGTGGAGGCACCAGCGCCTGAAGAGGGGTCCCGTCCCCAGACTGCCTCTACAACCCCGGTACCATCTGTACCCAAGACCGGGGAAAAGAGACTGCTGTTGCGGGCACCAATGCCCAGACCAGATGTGGTCAAGGTCCCTCGCCACCCGGACTCAATAGTTTTACCTGGCGAAGGGGACAAAGCTACCATGCCTCCTTTGGCTAGACTACAACGCCTATTTGGCCAGAAGGTTGCTGCAGAGTACGGATGGGAGTACCCGTACTTCTCTATGGAGTTGCTCTATGAGGTGGAGGTGTGCCAGGAGCGCTGGTACCATGACTTTGTGTGGACCCACCTTCAGATTCCACACGCCTGCAGGTACCTGGCATGCTCTCCAAAGGCAATTGAAGAAAGAAAAGTCTTCTGGACGCAGCACTCCGGTTAAAAAGCCTTTATTCCAAAAAAAGGTTCAGGAAACCAAAACACACTGCACAACACAGCAAACTGATCACATCTGGCTAACGCGTTTCACACTATATGCACATATATATATATATACACTATATATATATATTTTCTCTCTTTTGTATTTACACACATGGTCACACATGTTTTGGATGCACATTTATATTATACCACTTTTATAATTGGTAGTAATTTCATCCCTATTTATTATTCATTTTATTTTATTTTCACAATTATTTTTATTGTTATTTTTTCGTTTCCACTTCACACCATATCACCTATCTTTTATATATACTATATATTTTTAAAAATATATTTTTTTACATATCTGCATAGATTGTTATATGGTGAGGTATTTCTATCCTCTTTTATCATTGTGGTCAGTGAACCACACCCATTTCACTTGAATCACTTCATGTTTAATTAATTTTCAATTAACCAATTATTTTCACCTTGGGGTTGGATCACATGACTTCCCCTGTTTAGGGTATATCTTGGGTAGTATTTGTGTAATAACTAGCTATGAGTAAGCACTTTAATAGTGTGAAACGCGTTAGCCAGATGTGATCAGTTTGCTGTGTTGTGCAGTGTGTTTTGGTTTCCTGAACCTTTTTTTGGAATAAAGGCTTTTTAACCGGAGTGCTGCGTCCAGAAGACTTTTCTTTCTTCAATTGCATTTGCATTTGCTTGCACCCTTGGTTGCTGGGAGGAGGTAATTCCAGGGACTTCCACACCTGAGCGGCTTCCTTTCTCCCGGGTTCCTGGTGTACTCAGGTGTCCAGAGTCTTTTCTCCCCTATGAGAATAAAACAAAAGGTATACTTAGCACACAGATATTTGAGGCCAGAAATAGGAATATGAAACATTCCTTGGAAGTGTGGTAGAATTGTCTGCTTTGGCAGAGTTCCAAGCTGAAGACGTGTTTGTTTCCCTTACCAAAGCTGGAATACTTACCTTTTTTGGACAAGTTTCACACATGGAGACACCCCAAGTATCCACTGGAGCACCTGTGTGGGACGCCCTAAAAAGGTTGTTCTGGTGTCCCACATTAGTGTTCCTGAGTCCAGATGTGTAAACAGCTGCTGAGTGTCCTCTCCTTTACACTGAATCAAGTTTGCCTTTCATTCTAGTTACAAACACATCTAGACAACAATGCACTACACTTCTTTTAATATAAATAGGCATGACCAAATGTCAAAAACATCAAAAAAATGCCAAAAACATTGTATTTAATGGGCAAACGAACAATGTTTACTGCAAGCGATTACTGTACCCACGAACCTAGCAGTTGTCATTTTTAACTGTACAACAGTAAAGAAAAGCACATGGAACAACATGCAAGTTATAATAATAATAGGAACACAGGACAAATACTTACTTTTTTAAGCAGTTTCTTGATTCTTCTGTACTGATCGTGCTCCCTCAATTTCAGGTGTGAACAGCGTTTCCTTAATTGCTCCTTGGATCGTTGTACCCCAAAATTCCTGTGCAGACTTCTCACAACTTTAGACATGATCTTGGCCTTTCTCACATTAGGGTTGGAGTACGGTCCATGCTTCCCATCATAGTCGGTCCTCTTCAAGATGTCCACCATCTCCGCCATCTCTACAAAGGACATATTTGAGGCCTCATATATCCTCCTGGATCATGACGTTTCTGGCTCCGGGCTTTCCTCCTCGTTACTGGTATTATCACGCACCTGCTGTGTCTCCGCCATGTCTCTCCCACTGTGCGCCGAAAGAGAAGGGGCGGGAAATATACTAGAAAGAACATCAGGAGCAGGCGACGCAGGAGGAGTTTCACGCATGCGCATTGTATATAAAGCCTAACACGCGTGCGTCGGACGTACGATCTGTGAGTGGAGGAAGTGCTGATCGTGATAACGAAGGTAAGATTTTAGCGGAGATTTCCCCACGGGGCTTTTTAGCAGCAAAAGACAGTCAAAAATTTTGTAAAAAATTGCTGATTCTATTTATCAAAAAAGAATAGGGTCTGAAACGTATACAAAATTTTAAATATGGGCTCTGGTATATACAGGCGAGACAATTATTGACTGAAAAAGAGTATACATTAAGAAGTATTTCACTGTTGAATTTGGTGTTTACACCATCCGATGTATGAAAATGCCCCAATGCATTTCAACCTATTGGGGTTTGGGTCATCTTCAGGGGGTTCTTACATCTCTATAAATACATCAAGAGATGACAGTTTAAATATCCTCCAGGTCATAGTCTACAGTATCCAATACAGTCATATTTCATAGGTGTACATTAGGGATGAGCTTGGTGTTCGAGTCGAACATACGTTCGACTCGAACATCGGCTGTTCGATCGTTCGACGAAGATCGAACGTTTTGGGCCATTCGCGCCAAATTCGAGTGACGCGAACGGCCCACAATACACTGCGCCATCGCAGTGCAATCCCGGCGCTGCGATTGGCCAAGCATGCACTGTGACCCCGCATGCTTGGCCAATCACAGCGCTGGCAGCGAGGAGAGCCATAATTGACCACAGGCAGGATGCCTGTGGCCAATTATAGCTCAGGGGGGTTTAGTACACGCCCCACACTATAAAAGGCCGCCAGCACGGCGGCCTTGTGTAGTGTGTTCCGGTTCCAGGAGAGAGAAGGATAGGCAGGGACAGTGTTAGTGATATTTGTTCATTTACCTTGCGTGTAGGGAGAGAGAAGGATAGGCAGGGACAGTGTCAGTGATATTCTGCTAAACCTTGTGTGCAGGGAGAGAGAAGGATAGGCAGGGGACAGTGTCAGTGATATTTTTACTAAGCCTCTTGCAAAGTATACACCTGAAGCTAGCCCTTATTGCTGTGTTTTCCTGTTGTGCAACACAGGCAGGCATCTGCAGCAGTTATAGCAGGCATAGTGTGCTTCCTGCAAAATATACACCTGAAGCTAGCCCTTATTGCTGTGTTTTCCTGTTGTGTAACAAAGGCAGGCATCTGCAGCACTTACAGCAGGCGTAGTGTGCTTCCTGCAAAATATACACCTGAAGCTAGGCCTTATTGCTGTGTTTTCCTGTTGTGTAACACAGGCAGGCACCTGCAGCAGTTATAGCAGGCGTAGTGTGCTTCCTGCAAAATATACACCTGAAGCTAGGCCTTATTGCTGTGTTTTCCTGTTGTGTAACACAGGCAGGCATCTGCAGCACTTACAGCGGGCGTAGTGTGCCTCCTGCACATTATACACCTGAAGCTACCCCTTATTGCTCGTAGTTTTTTTTCTTTTGTGTTACACTAACAAACATCTGCAGCACTTACAGCGGGCGTAGTGTGCTTCCTGCAAAATATACACCTGAAGCTAGCCCTTATTGCTGTTTTTTCCTGTTGTGTAACACAGGCAAGCATCTACAGCACTTACAGCAGGCGTAGTGTGCCTCATGCAAAATATACACCTGAAGCTAGGCCTTATTGCTGTGTTTTCCTGTTGTGTAACACAGGCAGGCATCTGCAGCACTTACAGCAGGCGTAGTGTGCTTCCTGCAAAATATACACCTGAAGCTAGGCCTTATTGCTGTGTTTTCCTGTTGTGTAACACAGGTAGGCATCTGCAGCAGTTATAGCAGGCGTAGTGTGCTTCCGGCAAAATATACACCTGAAGCTAGCCCTTATTGCTGTTTTTCCTGTTGTGTAACACAGGCAGGCATCTGCAGCAGTTACAGCAGGCGTAGTGTGCCTCCTGCAAAATATACACCTGAAGCTAGGCCTTATTGCTGTGTTTTTCTGTTGTGTAACACAGGCAGGCATCTGCAGCACTTACAACAGGCGTAGTGTGCCTCCTGCAAAATATACACCTGAAGCTAGGCCTTATTGCTGTGTTTTCCTGTTGCGTAACACAGGCAGGCATCTGCAGCACTTACAGCAGGCGTAGTGTGCTTCCTGCCAAATATACACCTGAAGCTAGGCCTTATTGCTGTTTTTTCCTGTTGTGTAACACAGGTAGGCATCTGCAGCAGTTATAGCAGGCGTAGTGTGCTTCCGGCAAAATATACACCTGAAGCTAGCCCTTATTGCTGTTTTTTCCTGTTGTGTAACACAGGCAGGCATCTGCAGCAGTTACAGCAGGCGTAGTGTGCTTCCTGCCAAATATACACCTGAAGCTAGGCCTTATTGCTGTTTTTTCCTGTTGTGTAACACAGGTAGGCATCTGCAGCAGTTATAGCAGGCGTAGTGTTCTTCCGGCAAAATATACACCTGAAGCTAGCCCTTATTGCTGTTTTTTCCTGTTGTGTAACACAGGCAGGCATCTGCAGCAGTTACAGCAGGCGTAGTGTGCCTCCTGCAAAATATACACCTGAAGCTAGGCCTTATTGCTGTGTTTTCCTGTTGTGTAACACAGGCAGGCATCTGCAGCACTTACAACAGGCGTAGTGTGCCTCCTGCAAAATATACACCTGAAGCTAGGCCTTATTGCTGTGTTTTCCTGTTGTGTAACACAGGCAGGCATCTGCAGCACTTACAGCAGGCGTAGTGTGCCTCCTGCAAAATATACACCTGAAGCTAGGCCTTATTGCTGTGTTTTCCTGTTGTGTAACACAGGCAGGCATCTGCAGCACTTACAACAGGCGTAGTGTGCCTCCTGCAAAATATACACCTGAAGCTAGGCCTTATTGCTGTGTTTTCCTGTTGTGTAACGCAGGCAGGCATCTGCAGCACTTACAGCGGGCGTTGTGTACCTCCTGCACATTATACACCTGAAGCTACCTCTTATTGCTCGTAGTTTTTTTTTTTTTGTGTTACACTAACAGGCATCTGCAGCACTTACAGCGGGCGTAGTGTGCTTCTTGCAAAATATACACCAGAAGCTAGCCCTTATTGCTGTGTTTTCCTGTTGTGTAACACAGGCAGGCATCTGCAGCACTTACAGCAGGCGTAGTGTGCTTCTTGCAAAATATGCACCTGAAGCTACCCCTTATTGCTGGTTTTCCCATCTCCCTGCAGGCCTTTAGAATGTCTGGAAGGCAAACAAGGAGAGGCAGACAGTCAGGAGCCAATAAAAGAGGGCAAGCAGGCTCTGTGTCTAGAGACAGCAGTGCTGGTCATGGATGCGGTGCATCGTCATCAGCACGTGGCCATGGGACACGCTTGTCCTTATTTTCGGCAGCTGGACGTGTTGAGCCGCATCATGCGGAAGACTTGGTAGAGTGGATGACCAAGCCCTCCTCATCCTCCTCATCTTCTCTCACCCAGGCTTAGGGTACTGGCAAAGCAGCTGCCAAAGCGTCCTCAATGTCATCATCAGTCACTCCTTCCCTAGACCCACCGTGTCCTCCTGAGGTGTCCCCCGAACTGTTTGAGCACAGTGTTGGGTACATGCTCCAGGAGGATGCCCAGCGTTTCGAAGGGTCTGAAGATGATACCCAGCTAGAGGAAGGCAGTAGCGTGAGAGCAGAGAGAGGGGATGCTCAAGAAGGACACCAATCTGGCAGTCATGTTCCATCAGTTGCAGCATACTGCCAGATTGGTTCCAGTGATGAGGAGGGAGGGGATGATGAGGTCACTGACTCCATGTGGGTGCCTGATAGGAGAGAGGAGGAGGAGGAGGAGGATGAGGAGGAGGCACATCTCCAACGAGGCAGGATGCCCTCCGGGGGCCAGCGTAAGGGCAGCACACTGACTGAATCACACCACAGAGCTCCGCCTGTGCAGGGCGCTGCCTCTGCCCGTTATTCCAAAAGTTCTTTGGTGTGAGCCTTTTTTGAGTCGAGTGCATCAGATTGCACCGCTGCTGTTTGCAACATATGTCTCAAGCGTATCTCGCGTGGCCAACACATCAGCCGCTTGGGCACCACATGCTTGACCAGACATATGTTGACCTGCCATACAGCTCGTTGGCAAGCCTACCTTAAAGACCCACACCAAAGAACAAAGCGGACCTCTCCTTGCTCCGCATCAGCTGGGATCTCCAACCCCGCTATACCTTCAGTGCTCTCTGAAACCTGCACTGAGAGGGATGAAGGTGTAAAATTAGGTGTGTCACAGCCAAGTACTTGCGGGCACTCTGCTAGCAGTACACCGACGTCCGATTTTAACAGGCAAATTTCCCTGCCCCAGCTGCTGGACCGTCGAAAGAAGTTCACTCCCAGCCATCCACATGCCCAGCGGTTGAATGCTAGCTTGGCTAAATTGCTAGCACTTCAACTGCTGCCTTTTCAGTTTGTAGACTCTGCCCCCTTCCGTGAGTTTGTGCAATGTGCGGTTCCTCAGTGGCAGGTTCCCAAACGCCACTTTTTCTCACGGAAGGTGATTCCGGCTCTCTACCGCCATGTGGAAGGCAATGTCCATGCCTCGCTGGACAGGGCAGTCAGCGGTAAGGTGCATATTACCGCTGACTCATGGACCTTTCTTTCACGGCCCATTGGGTCATTCTTTTGGCAGCTGGGAAGGATGCAGTAGTGTTGGAGGTTGTTCCGCCACCACGCCTCCAAAATGCTACTACTGGTTGTGACACACCTCTCTCCTCCACCCCTCCTGTTCTTCTTCCTCCATGGCCTCTTCCTGTGCTTTGTCCTCGGAACCAGCGGTGCTCCATAGGCGTTCAAGGGGCTACGCAAGTACGCAGGCAAAAATATGCCATGCCATGATTGCGCTGGTGTGTTTGGGGGACAAGAGCCACACTGGGGCAGAGGTTCTGTCAGCTCTGCAGGGGCAGGCCGAGAGGTGGTTGACGCTAGGCTTGTGCACAACGGAAAAATTTGTTCCGTTTCGGTTCGTTTCTTTCCGGTCCTGTTGATTCGTAATCATTCGTAATTTTGCTAGACGGGATTTTTCGTGTTCGGACTCATTCGTATTTTTGCAAGCGACATTTTTCGTTAAATTTTTTGTTGCTTTATAATTCGTACTTTCGGTAGAGTACGTTGTTTTTCGTTGATTCTGGACACAACTCCTACTTTCGTAACTTTTTTTGGGTTCGTTGATTCGTAATTTTCCGTGTCTCTCTCACAACGACGCTGCCTATTATGCCTAATGTGCTTCGAATGGATTTGTACTTTTCTAAATACATAGCGGTTATTTGTAACGATTCAAAATCTCGTATTTTACTTTCGTTTTTTACATGCGGCTATAGGCTCCGCCCCTGTACACCATTTTGAGAGGGTTCAGCACGGTGAGGGAGAAGCAGAGAGCAGAGCAGAGTGAGTGTTATTGTGCTTCGAATGGATTCGAAATCTCGTATTTTACTTTCGTTTTTTCATGCGGCTATAGCCTCCGCCCCCTGTACACCATTTTGAGAGGGAGTTCAGCATGGTGAGGGAGAAGCAGAGAGCAGGGTGAGTGTTATTGTGCTTCGAATGGATTCGTACATTCGTAACTTTTTTCATAACGAATTATGCCGAAGACCTTCGGGCATTCGCTATTTTGCGGTATAATTTATTTCGGATTCGGTTTTATTCGTAATTGCTCTGCTCGGAAATTCGAATGCTTCCGAATGTCCGAAAGTTGCTAAATTCGGACGAATTTCGATTCGTTACGAAACGAATTGCACAAGCCTAGTTGACGCCACGCCAGCTTAAGCCAGGAATGGTGGTTTGCGACAATGGCACCAACCTCCTCTCCGCCCTCCAATAGGGACAACTGACCCATGTGCCCTGTGTGGCTCACGTCCTTAACCTGGTGGTGCAGCGGTTCTTGGGCAGGTACCCGGGCTTACAGGATGTCCTGAGGCAGGCCATGAAAGTCTGTGTGCATTTCCGCAGATCATATAATGCCAGTGCTCGGCTGGCTGAGCTGCAAAAGGAGTTGAACCTGCCCAAGAACCGCCTTATATGTGACATGCCCACCAGGTGGAACTCAACGTTGGCCATGCTGCAGCGGCTGCACATGCAGCAGAGGTCCATCAATGAGTACCTGTGCGACTACGGCACCAGGACAGGGTCAGGGGAGCTCTGGTTTTTTTCACCACACCAGTGGGGCATGATCAGGGATGCATGCACTGTCCTGGCACCATTTGAGGAGGCCATTTGAGGAGGCCACGAGGATAGTGAGCAGTGACAGGGCATGCATCAGTGACACTGTACCTCTTGTCCACCTGTTGGAGCATGCGCTGTGTGGAACAATGGACAGGGCACTTGAGGCAGAACAGAGGCAGGAAGAGGAGGACTTCCTTGCCTCTCAAGGCCCCCTTTACCCAGACAGTGTTCCTTATGTCCCACCCATCACACAGGAAGAGGAGGAGGAGGAGGAGGAGGAGAAGGATTGTGTCAGCATGGAGGTGGAGCATGGCACTCAGCATCAACAGCAGCAGTCTTTTAGGGATGATTTACAGTCCCAACAAACCTGTGGACTTGTACGTGGCTGGGAGGAGGTGGCTGCGGATCATGTCGTCCTTAGTGACCCAGAGGACTCCGGACCGAATGCCTCAGCTAACCTACGCTGCATGGCCTCCCTGATCCTGCAAAGTCTGTGGAAGGATCATCGTATTCTTCAGACCAAGGAGAGGGACCATTACTGGCTGGCCACTCTCCTTGATCCACGGTACATGGGTAAGGTTGCGGACCTTATCTTGCCGTCGCAGAGGGAGCAGAGGATAAGATATCTCCGGGAGGCCTTGCAGAAAGGTCTGTGCAACGCGTTTCCAGAGACTGGGAGGTTACAAACTTCTGGTCCTGGACAACGAGTTACTGAGGCTTCGGTCAGTAGCAGAAGGTGCGGTGGAGAAGGTGGCCGTCTGACCGATGCGTTCAGACAATTTTTTAAGTCCGCAGCCCCAAGGTATGATCGGTTCCAGCAACCATCGCCAGTGTCTGATATACATGGTGCAGGAATACCTAGGGGCAAGGTCAGACTTGAACACCTTTCCCACCGAAAATCCTCTGGCTTACTGGGTGTTGAGGATGGATCACTGGCCAGAGCTTGCACAGTATGCAATTGAGCTACTGGCCTGTCCTGCATCCAGCGTTCTTTCGGAACGCACATTCAGTGCTGCTGGAGGCTTTGTCACGGATCACAGGGTGCGCCTGTCCACCGACTCGATTGATCGACTAACCTTCATAAAGATGAACCAGTCTTGGATCACCACCAGCTACCAAGCATCTGAAGCTGATATAACAGAATAATTTATTTGCAAATGTCACATCCCTTCAAGACTGATGCTGAGTGACTGTCCTGTTATGTTGACTGACTTTCCTCCTCCTCCTCAATGATCCGATTGATGATGATAGCTTGGAAGAACTTTTTTTTTCTGGGTGCCGCCACCAGTGGCTAAGGCCCAATTTTTCAGCCCCTGTTTAACAGGGGCATGTAATTAAATTTTTTGATGCAATGTTTTGCAGCAGGGCTCATTCCTGCACTCCAACTAGAGTATTTGGGAGAGGTTGCAGTGTTGTGTCACCAGCACCAGTGCCTAAGGCCCAATTTTTAAGCCCCTGTTTAACAGGGGCGTGTAATTACAATTTTTGATGCAATACTTTGCAACAGGGCTCATTACTGTGCTCCAAGTACAGTATCTGTGAGGGGTTGCAGTGTTGTGGCACCAGTGCCTAAGGCCCAATTTTTCTGCCCCTGTTTAACAGGGGCGTGTAATTACAATTTTTGATGCAATACTTTGCAACAGGGCTCATTACTGTGCTCCAAGTACAGTATCTGTGAGGGGTTGCAGTGTTGTGGCACCAGTGCCTAAGGCCCAATTTTTCTGCCCCTGTTTAACAGGGGCGTGTAATTAAAATTTTTGATGCAATACTTTGCAACAGGGCTCATTACTGTGCTCCAAGTACAGTATCTGTGAGGGGTTGCAGTGTTGTGGCGCCAGTGCCTAAGGCCCAATTTTTCTGCCCCTGTTTAACAGGGGCGTGTAATTACAATTTTTGATGCAATACTTTGCAACAGGGCTCATTGCTGTGCTCCAAGTACAGTATCTGTGAGGGGTTGCAATGTTGTGGCACCAGTGGCTAAGGCCCAATTTTTCAGCCCCTGTTCTACAGGGGCATGTAATTACAATTATTGATCTAATAATTCACAGCAGGGCCCATTCCTGCGCCCACCAAGTGTAACTGTGAGGGCTTACAGTGTTGTGGCAACACCACCACCACCACCACCAAAGGCCCAATTTTTCAGCCCCTGTTCAACAGGGGCATGCAATTACAATTCTTGATCTAATAATTCACAGCAGGGCCCATTCATGCGCCCACCAAGAGTAACTGTGAGGGCTTACAGTGTTGTGGCACCAGCACCACCACCAAAGGCCCAATTTTTCCTACCACTGTTCAACAATGGCATGTAAATACAATTCCTGATATAATAGTTCACAGCAGGGCGTTCCAGCGCCCACCAAGAGTAACTGCGAGGGCTCACAGTGTTGTGGCAACACCAACATGTAAGGGGCAAATTTCAGCAGAGTATATACGGCAGGCCCCTACTTTCAAACATCCAACTTACAAACGACTCCTACTTGCAAACGGAAGGAGACAACAGGAAGTGAGAGGAAATCTACCCCTAGGAATGGAAATTCTCTCCTGTAAGAGTTAATATTGGAAAAAGGTGTCTCCTCTCTACTGATGCTTTATCACCACCAATCCTTGTTTCAATAAAAAAAAACACTTTTCAAAAACAGTTGTCATTGGGACGGAAAGTGAGGTGAAATGTTCTGAACAGGGGCACAGACAGCAAAACAAATGTTACAGGGGTGATAACCCGTCCCTATGTTTTCCAAAAAGCTTAAAAATATATTTTTTGGCTGGACCTACACTTAAACAATGTACCTGTTCAAAATTAAAAAACAGATTCTACTTAAGAACAAACCTACAGTCCCTGTCTTGTTTGCACCGCCTGTATACTGCTGTTCAGAGTATATAGGGCCTTTTTTATTTTGTGTGCGGGGTTCCCCTTAATATCCATACAAAACCCAAAGGGGCTGGTAATGGGCTGGGGTAAGGGGGGGGGGGGTGATGGGGTAGCTATGCCATTTTTCTCAAAGATTTTCATCCATATTAACGGGACCAGACATTACATTATAGCCGCAAGCAGTTTTAAATGGCTTTTTTTCCTTTAGAAATGTCATTTTGTGCAGGGACAGTTCTAAACTCGGGAAACACATGCCACTTCACAGGCATACTTTAGACACCCCCCATGTACGATATTTAAAGGAATATTTGACTTTTTTTTTTTTTTACTTTATGCATCATTAAAATGAATGCTCCCGAAAAACGGCCATTTTTAAAACTTCGTTTTGCATTGATACATGTTCCCTGGGGCAGAACCCGGGTCCCCAAACCCTTTTTAGGACAATAACATGCATATTAGTCGTTATAATTAGCACTTTAGATTTCGAACGTTCGCATCCATTGTATTTAATAGGGTTCTAACGTTCGCGCGAACTTTCGGTCCGTTCGAAGGTTCTGGTGCGAACCGAACGGGGGGTGTTCGGCTTATCCCTAGTGTACATTATCATGTGTTAGATTTATTAATTGCTGTATATTTACCCTTTCTGTCAGAAGTGGCTCGCTTGGCCAGAGACTTCATTAAAAACCAAAATCAAAGAATCCCCTCAAAGACGATCCCGGACCTCGCTGATGATTCCACTCCGCCAGCCCCAGGTGGGCAACCTCAGTCCGTGGGGCTTGCAAGTGGTCATTTTAAAAAAAAATTGTGTGGGGGGGGTCCCCTCCGAATCCATACTAGACCCAAGGGCCTGGTATGGACCTGGGGGGGCCCCTTATGCTGTTTTTTTTTTCTAAATTTTTTATTTTTTTGCCGGCAATTCTTTTTTTCTTACATTTAGCGGGAAGCCCACTGACAACTGATGACTCATCGATTGTTAAGGATGCGGCGGCCGGCTTCCCGGCCCCCTCCTTAGCAACCAGCTATATACAGTGTAAAAAAATTGATTAAAAAAACGCAAGATGCAAATCGCGGCAAAATCGTGGCAAAATTGCCGTAAAAACACGGTACTTGTGCTTTGGATCCGGGTCCATTGAATTCTATTACATGCAAAAGGCTGCATTTTGCGGGAAAAAAGTCCCTGACCCTTTCCAAAAACGCAGAGGCACAAAAATGCATTGATGTTCCATAGGAACCCATGTTAAAAAATTTCCCTGCATTTCTGCAAAATGCAAAATGCATCAAAAATGCATTAGTGTGTATCGAGCCTCATTCCAGACCTCAAGCTTTTAAATTTAACACTTGCCTCCCCACTGAACAGAGCACTGCAGCAAGACAAGTCCTTTTTAGCACAAACAGGGGATCTCCCATTTGGGGTCACTTCCACTCCCGTGTGCACAGTCACATAGTCAGTCTTTCTCACCCAGTCTGCAGACTTGCAATCACAGCCGTTGCTACGGGCAACCGCACTCCTGAACTTCAGTTCAGCCTGTTGCTTTCTCCTGCTGTATTTCCCCATGCGATCACAAGGTGAAATTAAAGACTTTCGGGCCTCCCAACCCTCTTTGTGGGAATAGTGAGCCACCTCTTCATAGGAGCCCCACCATCCATGCGACACTTCGCTGGTTGCTATGGGAGACTGCACTCTCCCTACAGAGCTTCTCCAGCCCTTTCCAACTGGCTGTAATGGTTCCTCTTGAGCCCACCAGCCAGGACTCTCATTTGGATCATTCCACCATAGGTCTCACGATCGACCTTGACTTTGTTGCCACGGGCAATAACATGCATCTTTGCAGCAACAGATGCAGTTCCTTCAGAAAAAAATTCTGGCATACTGTCTCCTCAAGACACACAGCAACAGTATTAAATACAGTCTCTTGACACTCACGGTTTCCGGCACGTGAGGACCTGGACCAGCGCCATCCGTGCCCAATGCCAATTTCTCCACCAACTGTGATGATGCGGGGTGATTAAGCTCTAGTGGTGTATGCGTTTTAAGGAACACCGGTCAGTCCAGACTGTATTTTTTTAGGGCGTAGCAGCCCAATTTTTTTTAAACGAAACAAACGTCACAAAAAATCTTCCCTCACAGGGGGTTCCACCATCATTGTATAACGGAAACTTTAGCCTCCTGGCTCACTCACTCTTAGTCAAACTCCCTCCTGGAGCTTGCTTGCTCAGCTTCGTGCTGCTTGCTTGCTCAGACTGGCACCTGCAGCCTGAGGCCTCGTACACACGACCGATTTTCTCGTCGTAAAAAACACGTTGTTTTTTTCGACGAGATTCTTGTTAAGCTTGTCGATTTTCTCGTCAAGCTTTCTATGCGTACACACTGTCATTTTCCAATTTCCTCGTGGTTCTCTGCGCTCACGTCCAGCACGTACGACGGCACTATAAAGGGGAAGATCTTTTTTCTTGGCGCCACCCCTTGGGCTGCTTTTGCTGATCTCGTGTTACCGCGTGTGAAGTTAAAGTTTGGGAAGAGACGATTCGTACTTTTCAGATCGTTTTCTGCTGTTAAGTTTGTGCTTGTGGGTTCGTTTCTTGACTTTCAGGGCGTCTAGGCAGGTCGTATCTGTTTTACAGTGCGTTCTTGCCTGTTCGTTTCTGAATTTCAGTTCATTATTCATAGGCCTTGCTGTTCTAAAGTGCGTTCTGTTCTGTACGTTCTGATTAGATGACCGTTTCCTAGCCATGTCGCCTGGACGTTCTCATCGTCGAGTTCGTGCTGTGCGTGCGCTTGGTGTTGGTCTGCTTGTTTTGGACCAAGACCAGTCCATGAATGGTGTGAGGAGGAGTTCATGGACCAAGAATTGTTTGCTCCAGCGGGACCAATTCTGCCACATGCCTCTGCTGCGGGAGATCGTCGAGAATAATCCTGAGGACTACAGGAATTTTCTGAGGATGTCTGACCCCGTTTTTCAGGAACTGTTGGCTTTGGTGTCCCCCTATATTACCAGGAAGGACACCGTTATGCGGGAAGCCATCAGTGCTGAGCAGAGGCTCATCGCCACGTTGCGTTACCTGGCGACAGGGAGAAGTCTTCAGGACTTGAAGTTCACCACAGGCATCTCCCCCCAGGCTCTGGGCCTCATAATCCCAGGCACCTGTTCTGCCATTATACAAGTCCTGCAGGAGGACTATATTAGGGTAAGTTTTCTCCCTTAACATCACATTTTATGTATTACATGTATGCTAATGTATTGTATTTCTTTCATCCTTCCCTAATTACCATGATTGTAATATGCTGAGAATGTCCCCTTTGTCCCCATGCATGTTGGAAGCTTTAGATTGCCCCTTTTTTATACTCCCTAAATATTTCCCCTCACTAACTTTTCCAGCAGGGGCGCCTGTTGCTCCAAATGTTGGGGGGTTCCAACCCCAATTTCGGAAATAAACTTCCTCCTTTTTTGCTCTGTTGCCTAATAAACGCCCCCAGTTGTCCCCTCCAATGCAGCCATTTTGTTCCCTCAAATGCAGCCATTTAGTCCCCTCTAATGCAGCCAGTTTCCCCCCAGCCCTGCACTTACCTTCTTGTGGTCAGCGCCATCCTTCTTCTGTCCTTGATGTCTTCTCCTTCCCTTCATGTTGCATCAGCCAATCATGTTACCATTAAACAGACTTGGTGAACATGATTGGCAGAGCAGCCTGTCAGTGTTTACACAAGGAATGCCCCCCTCCTTGCGTCCCCGATTTTTCTTTGAGGAAGCCAATTACATCCCTCAGGTTGTAATTTGCAAGACTATTTTAATACCTGTTTCTGCTCTGCAATTTTAACCCCCTAAATGCCGCAATTATTCATATGTTGGTCGCTTTACAAGAGGCCATCCACCTGAATAGTGTGCGGCATAGACAATACATAGGTTCATGCAACGCATGAACCTATGTATTGTTCTGAGTGATGGGCACAGGAGAGAGGGGACAGTGCTCCAGCGCCCACTCTGGACGCACCGCCACTGCAATGCTATCCTGTGGCCAAACACATCTCCCCCCCCCAAAATAATTTAGTAATGGCCCATCAGAGGGGGTGATGAATATGATAAATAAGCCTTCCATTATACTTTTTTTACACACCCTAATAAACGTATAATTAGATTGATGTTGGTCTCTAATTTTTTGGGATAGAATTTCCTTGTAATGTATGCCTTTGTTTTTCTAATATTATTTCATCTTGTTTCACTCCACAGCTTCCTTCCACGCCACAGGAATGGCAGACTGTGGCATCGGAGTTTGCCACGCGGTGGGACTTCCCCAACTGCGGTGGTGCCATAGACGGGAAGCACGTCCGCATCGTGCCGCCACCCCCGTTCTGGGTCCTACTACTACAATTACAAGGGGTTTCATAGCATTGTGCTGATGGCGGTGGTGTCAGCACGGTATGAATTCCTCTATGTTGATGTAGGGAAGAATGGCCGGATGTCCGATGGGGGATCCTTCATCCAGACGGAGTTTGCCCTCCGTCTCCAGAGTGACGACGTTGCATTGCCACCGGATGCAGGGAATATTGAAGGACTCCCCTTTGTTTTCTTGGCTGATGAAGCCTTCGGACTCGGACGGCATCTTATGAGGCCATTTCCACAGAGGACCCTGACCCCAGAGAAGAGTGTGTTCAATTACCGGCTGGCCAGGGCCCAAAGAGTCGTTGAAAATACCTTTGGCATAATGGCCAGCCGGTTCCGCCTTTTTATGACTTCCATCCACTTGGCGGACTACAAAATAAACTATGTAGTGTTATGCTGCTGTGTGCTACACAACTTTCTGAGCCAAAAATCTAATTCCTATATGGCCTCAGTTTTGCCAGAGGCTGGACTTTCCCCTGCAAATCCCCTTCCGGGCCTGGAATCTGCCCGTCTTGGCTTGCCCCCCCAAAATGCCCGTGTGGTTCGGGACAAATACATGGAGTATTTCACGGGTAGGGGGGCAATTCCTATGCCAGCCTATGTCTAAGTATCCCAATAAAAATCTTGTTTAAACCTTTAATTATTTGTTCTTTCCTGTCTCCTAGTTTGTCTTTGTGCATTTGTAGTGGCAAGTGTATTTTACTTTAGTAAATAACAACCAATTTCACTATGTTACCTTACAAAATAACCAAATAAGCTTAGAGAGTATTATAAAAAGAAGCTACACGTTGTTTGTGGTCAAATATTTTACTCTCTGCACATTCTCTTTTTTAATTTTTTTTTTTGTTTTACTTTGGGGTTGGCCTGGCCACAATCCGGCAAATTTTGGCTTATGAAAATACAAAAATACCACTTGCATTTCTAAAATTACAACATTGGATACCTCTGAGCAATCTGAGACATTCAGTTACACAAACTATGTCTCTATGTGCCCGTCCTAATATGGGGTCCTGCCACCCCTTGCCCAGCCAAAAATTCAATATGCACACATTTTTACTTTTTTGCAAATAGGAAGTTTACAATCCTGATCCCTATTGTCAACATGTGCTATCTGCCATCAGGGGTGATCAATGGACGTGTTTTGGGGGTGCATCCCCTTCCTCAGTTCACCGACTTTTGATACGAGGAAGGGGTTGCACCCACAAAAGACGTACATGGATATCCCCTGATGGCAGATAGCACATGTTCACACACTGTGTGCATATTGAATTTTTGGCTGGTTTGTTACTCAAAAAATTATAAAAAAATATAAAAACAAACATGTAAAAACAAATGTGTTTGGATGGCTTATTGAATTCTCCCCAAAACATTGAGAATGTCTTTAAATGTTTGTTCCATCACATGGATTCTTTGTTTAATTAGGTCCAGTTCCGTGCTACATTCCATCACTTGCTGGATGAGGCGGAGGGCACTGTCAGCAGAGAACCGTGTGCTATCCTTCACAACATTTCCATCCCCTAAAAACCATAAAAAACAATTAATAAAACTCTGCAGGCCTACCTCGCTTACCTTAAGCTGTGGTGTCAGATACTGACCTGTTGTGGTGACCAGATCCACAACGTCATCCACCTCTCCTTCCTGCACTTCTCCTTCCTCCACCTCAACTTCCTGCACATCTTTCGGTTGTGGATCTTTGGGAGTTTGGGGTTGCTTGGAAGTTGTGGGGTGCATGTGCTCCCTGGAGTGTCCTCCTCCCAGTCTTCTCTCCCCTATGAGAATAAAACCAAAGGTCTATTTATCACACTGTAAAAATCTCATTGTTAAACTAAAAACAGGCTAAATTGTTTGGAAGTGGGGTACAAGTGTGTGTTTGTGCGGAATTTAAAGAAAAATGCATTATTAATGACCCCAAATATGTTTAGTATTCACATTTGGATGTAATTTTTTGGACATGGAGGCACCACAAATAAACTCTGATGCACCTGTGTGGGACACCCAAAAAAGGCGGGTCTGGTGGCCCACACTATAGTGCTCCAAAGTACAGATGTGGAAGCAGCTGCTGAGTGTCCTCTCCTTTACACTGATAAAAGTTTGCATTTCATTCTCCTTACAAACACATCATCTAGACTTAAAAATTATCCACAATACTTGATCAAAAATGGCAGATGTCTAATTACTTTTGTGGCTCTTAAATAAGCCAAAACCGCGGATAGTGGCCGAACGAAGTGTCGGTAACGTAACGAACGATTACTGTGCCCAACCTAGTTCAAAATATTACATTTTGGAAGGGAGTCCAATATGATAAAAAAAAAAAAATGTCAGTTTCTAAAAATATTAATAGCAGAAAGGTCGTCATTTTACTTACTTTTAGCGAGCATCCTCTTTATGATCCTCAACTGGTCTGGCTCCCTCAGTTTGAGGTCTGACCACCTCTTTCTGAGCTGCTCATTTGAGCGTTTCACCCCGAACTTCGCCCTCAGACTCTTCACAACTTTAGTGAGGATTTTGGCCTTCCTTCTATTTGGTTTGCTATACGGCCCATGCTTGGCATCATAATCAGCCTTGACCAAGATGTCCACCATCTCCGCCATCTCCGCCAAAGACATATTCGATGCCTTGAATCTCCTCCTTGATCGTGACGTGTCCTCGGTCTCCGGGCTTGTCTCCTCGCTAGTTGCGGAATTATCAGACACCTGCTGTAACTCCGCCATATCTGTCTGCGCGCCGAAAGAGAAGGGGCGGGGAAAAGATGTTAGTTAGAATGTCATGGGCGGGCGACGTGTGCGGAGCGACGTGTTCGAATTTTGACGCATGCGTGGTGTGTATATAGCAAACACACATGTGACTATAGTACGTTCGGTGTGCGGAGAGAGGAGTTCAAGTGACGGACGTGCGAACGAAGGTATGTGATTTTGTGAGACTTGTAAAAATTGTTGGCCTATACTGTCTTGAGATTGGTGGAGGATATATATGGTGACTAGGATGTGAAGGAGGTTAGACTGTTTGCCTCACATTATTTAAATATAATTTATTTTACTTGCAGATACAATATGAATGTCTTTATTAGCGACAAAAAGTTCCTGGCGGAATTTATTGACCGGGTAAGGGAGCTGCCGGCTCTGTGGGAGACCAAAAACCCCATCCATAAAAAAAAGGGGTGAGAAAAGCAGTGCTGGAGAAGCTGCTCCCATTTGTGCATACCAAGGTGCCCACAGCCACAGCAAAACAAGTGGACACTAAAATTGGGAGCTTGAGAGGTACCTACAGGACTGAACGCTCTAAGGTGCTGGCTTCTCAGAGGTCAGGAGCAGCAGCAGATGATGTTTATGTCCCGATTTTGTGGTACTACAGCAGGATGTCCTTCCTGGATGACCACATTGAGCCAAGGCCATCACTCTCCACTCTTCCCCCCAGACTTCCCTGCAGCCAACCTGAGCCTTCTCTGGAGCAAGAGGAGGCAGCCATCCTGGATGATCCTGATTTGTCCATCTGGAGCCAGGTATAGTATTAACTGAAAATGTAGTGGGATAAAATTAATGTTTCCCAAATATGTCAGGATGAGAAACATACATTATTTTGTATTCCACAAGTGAAATCATGATCTGTAGACATTATTCTGCACTTAATTGTGTGGTAAATAGTCAAGCTGATGTAGTGGTAAATTTAAAGCAAGGATTTATGCATTTACATTCTAATTGCTTCCATCAGGATTACAAAGTTTGATGCAAAGATTAAACCAACATATTAAACTATGTTCCTTTTTCATACACAGGATGAAATCAGCCAGGAGGAGGGTCTGGAAACTGTCAGGCAGGAGGAGGAAGGGCCCAGTGGCAGCCAGGAGGTGGCAGGGCCCAGTGGCAGCCAGGAGGTGGCAGGGCCCAGTGGCAGCCAGGAGGTGGCAGGGCCCAGTGGCAGCCAGGAGGTGGCAGGGCAAAGGAGAAGCACCAGATCCCAGGTGCCTCCCATCCAGCTTCACAAAAGAGGCAGGAGGGACAGGACCACCAGTGAGGCAGCAATGGCCCTTATTAAAGAGGCCCATGCCACCCTCAAGGAGCCCACATCCCCTGAAGAGGCCATTGCCGGCCTAGTGGAGGCTAAGTTCAAGGTGATGAGCATGGAGCAACGCCTCCTATGTGAGCCCCTGCTCATCACCTTGCTCAACAAGGGGGTGAAGGAGCAAATTACCCCCAATACCGCCATATGTGAGGTGGCCCAACTGACCCAACCTCAACCTCCACCTCCACCTTCCTCTTCTGCCCCACCCCCTTCTGCTACACCTCCACCTTCTGCCCCACCCCCTTCTGCTACACCTCCACCTTCTGCCCCACCCCCTTCTGTTACACCTCCACCTTCTGCCCCACCCCCTTCTGCTACACCTCCACCTTCTGCCCCACCCCCTTCTGCTACACCTCCACCTTCTGCCCCACCCTCTTCTGCTACACCTCCACCTTCTGCCCCACCCTCTTCTGCTACACCTCCACCTTCTGCCCCACCCCCTTCTGCTACACCTCCACCTTCTTCTTCTGCCCCACCCCCTTCTGCTACACCTCCACCTTCTTCTTCTGCCCCACCCCCTTCTGCTACACCTCCACCTCCTCCTCCTGACAGGAGTACCCCTCCAGTGGGCCAGCCTCCAGCCAAACGAAGAAGGAAGGATGCAGGAAAGGCTGCAGGAAAGGCTTCAGGAAAGGCTGCAGGGAAGGTTGCCAGGAAGAAGAGGAAGTGATGGCCTTGCTTCATTGTGGTCGGACAGAAGGCAGCCTGTTGTAGTACCACACACTTGGGACATATATCTCACCTGCTGCTGTTCCTGACCTCTGGGAGGCCAGCATCAGATTGTGTTCCGAAATGTGGGCCTTCTCAAGCTCCCAATTTTAGTGTCCACACAGGGTTGCTGTGTGCTCTGGGGTCCCTGGGATGCACAAATGGCAGCAGCTTCTCCAGCGCTGCCTTCTCTTTATTTAATTTATAAACATGAATAAATGTGTTTTTTGTTTAAGTTCATACTTGACTATGTGTATTTTTAAATAAAAAAAATCAAGCTTTGGAGTAAGCAGATACATTTGACTGACAATAAAAGGCACAGATATCACCCCCCCCCCAAAAGAATAACTAAATCTGATTAGCACAAAAACATGGTGTGAAATTTTAATAATATAGATTCCAAAATTAAATGGGAGATCGCTATCAAAACATTGAGTAATTATAATTAACATCATTTTGAAAAATCTAACCATTTAAATTATTCCTAAAAACTTGCACGATATAATACACATAAATCTTATAAAGAGCAGCATGAAAAATGTTAAAAATAAGGCAGAACTCTTTGTGAATATCAGCAGCAAAAGAAGGTCACTCGTTTTGATTAATGTAACATTCTAACGAAGATTTCAATGCAGAACATTTAAACTATGAAATATTTATGAGCGTGACGAATGTGCTCTCTCCATTATGAAGGCTTGTTTTACCAGAAGATGCGCTCCCGTCTCATAGTTGCTTGTGAGCATGCGCGCTTTTGGAAGAGTCGTAAAAGCATACACACGAACCATTTTCTCGTCACAAAACAGGCCGACGAGAGACACGACGAGGAAATCTGGAATCCTGACGAGAAAATAGAGAGCAGGTTCTCTATTTTCTCGTCGAGATTCTCGCCAAGTTTCTCGTCGTAAAACCATACACACGAACGTTTTTCTAGACAAAAAAACTCTCGCGCCACTTTTCTTGACTGTTTTGGACGAGAAAATCGGTCGTGTGTACGAGGCCTGAGACTCCTAGAGACCACCTGTCTCTCTCTCGTGGAGCCGTCCCCACCTGAAAGACCTCTTGACTCCTACACCAGGCCACCTGACTGTAGGGTGGAGCTGTTCCCAAGTGTGAGCCCTGAGCTCTTTTCCTGAGGGGAATATAAACCCAGCCCACAGGTGTGCAATCAGTATTCCTGTAAAAATCAGGTATACATTGCTCACATGCACCTGTGACACAGGGTCGCATCTCCACACCATGTAATATTTTATATTTTGCCACAAGTTTCTGGAAAATGACAAGCACTTTTTTTTTCGCATAAAGTTGTCACTAAATGATATATTGCTCAAACAGGCCATGGGTATATGTGGAATTACACCCCAAAATACATTCTGCTGCTTCTCCTGAGTATGGGGATACCACATGTATGGGAATGTTAGGGAGCCTAGATGTGTACAGGACCCCGAAAGCCAATCACCGCCATCAGGTAAAATGGTGATTTCACTTCCTCACTACCTATCAGTTTCGGAGGCCCTAAAATGTCAAGATAGCACACCCCCCCCCATGACCCCATTTTGGAAAGTAGACACCCCAAGGTATTTGCTAAGAGGCATGGTGAGTATTGTACAGCACTCATTTGTTTTGGAAAATTAAGAAAGAAAGGGAACATTTGTTTATTTTTTTACAAATTTCAAAACTTTGTGACTAAAACCGAGATCAGCAAAATACTCAACATGCCTCTCAGCAAATAGCTTGGGGGTGTTTACTTTCCAAAATAGGGTAATTTAGGGGGGGGGGGGTTGTGCTATCTGGGCCTTTCATGGCCTCCGAAACTGTGATAGGTAGTGATGAGTGAAATCAAAAATTTACACCCTTAGAAAGCCTGAAGGTGGTGCTTGGTTTTTGGAGTCCTGTAGTTGTCGTGGCCAGACTGCCAAAAAGTCCCACATATGCGGTATCCCTGTACTCAGAAGAGGGAGCAGAATGTATTTTGGGGTGTAATTTCACATATACCCATGGCATGCATGAGCAATATATATTTTAGTGACAACTGTGAAAAAATTTATAAAAACTACAATTTTAATTTTCCCAAAACTTGTGGCAAAATATAAAATATTCCATGGACTCAACATGCCTCTCAGCAAATAGCTTGGGGTATCTACTTTCCAAAATGGGGTCATTTGGGGGGGGGTAGTGCTATCTTGGCATTTCATGGTCTCCGAAACTGTGATAGGTAGTGAGGAGTGAAATCAAAAGTTTATGCCCTTAGAAATCCTGAAGGCGGTGATTAGTTTTTCGGCTGTGTACGTGGCTAGGCTCCCAAAAAGTCTCACACATAGGGTATCCCCATACTCAGGGGAAGCAGAAGAATGTATTTTGGGGTGTATTTCACATATACTTATGGCATGTTTGGGCAATATATCATTTAGTGACAACTTTGTGAAAAAACATTTTTTTGTAAATTCCCAAAACTTGTTGCAAAATACAAAATATTCCATGGACTCAACATGCCTCTCAGAAAATAGCTTGGGGTGTCTACTTTCCAAATTGGTGTCATTCGGGGGGGGGGGGGGTTGTGCTATGTGGGCATTTCATGGCCTCCGAGACTGTGATAGGTAGTGAGGAGTGAAATCAAAAATGTACACTCTTTGGGGTTGTGTATGCAGCTAGGCTCCCAAAAAATCTCGCACATGTGGTATCTCCATACTCAGGAAAAGCAGCAGAATGTATTTTGGGGTGTAATTTCACATATACCCAATGGCATGCGTAAGCAACATATCATTTCATTAACAACTTTGTGTAAAAAAAATATTATTTATTTATTTTATGTCATTTTGAAATCACTGGAGACAAAAAAAAAAAATTCTATGTGCTCAACATGCCTCTCAGCAATTTCCCTGGGATCTCTACTTTCCAAAATGGGGTCATTTGGGGGAGGTTTACTGCCCTTCCATTATAGCACCTCAAGAAATTAGATAGGCAGTCAGTCATAAACTAAAAGCTGCATAAATTCAAGAAAATGTACCCTAGTTTGTAGACGCTATAACTTTTGCGCAAACCAATAAATATACGCTTATTTCATTTTTTTTACCCAAGATATGTGGCTGAATGCATTTTGGCTTAAATGTATGACTAAAATTGAGTTTATTGTATTTTTCTTTTTATAACAAAAAGTAGAAAATATATTCTGTTTTCAAAATTTTCGGTCTTTTTTTGTTCAAATACCACCAAAAGAAAGCTCTATTTGTCATAAAAAAGGACGCATATTTAGTTTGGGTACAGCATTGCATGACCGCGTAAATAACAGTTAACGCAGTGCAGTGCCAAATTGTAAAAAATGCTCTGGTCATTAAGGGGGCAAATCCTTCTGGGGCTGAAGTGCGTAAAGTTATGCACTTGGGGACTAAGAATTTGCATGCATCATACATACTAGGGGGAGTATAACTGGGGAAATCCATAGTGGAAAAGGATCTGGGGGTTTTGGTAGATCATAAGCTTAATAATAGCATGCAATGCCAAGCTTCGGTTTCCAAATCAAGCAAAGTCCTTTCCTATATTAACCGCTGAAGCCCCGGACAATTTCGCTGGCCAAAGACCAGGCCACTTTTTGCGATTTCGGCACTGCGTCGCTTTAACTGACAATTGCGCGGTCATGCGACGTGGCTCCCAAACAATATTGACGTCCTTTTTTTTCCCACAAATAGAGCTTTCTTTTTCTGGTATTTGATCACCTCTGTGGTTTTTATTTTTTGCGCTATAAATAAAAATAGAGCGACAATTTAAAAAAAAAATCTTTTTTTTTTACTTTTTGCTATAATAAATATCCCCCAAAAATATATAAAAAAACGTTTTTTCCCTCAGTTTATGCCGATATGTATTCTTCTACATATTTTTGGTAAAAAAACCCCGCAATAAGCGTTTATTGATTGGTTTGCACAAAATTAGAGCATCTACAAAATAGGGGGTCGTTTTATGGCATTTTTATTAATATATATTTTTTTACTAGTAATGGCGGCAATCTGCGATTTTTATCATGACTGCGACTTTATGGCGGACGCATTGGACACTTTTGACACATTTCTGGGACCATTGTCATTTTTACAGCGATCAGTGCTATAAAAATGCACTGATTACTGTAAAAATGACACTGGCAGTGAAGGGGTTAACCACTAGGTGGCGCTGAAGGGGTTAAGTCAGTACTAGGGAGTGATTCTTACTTTTAGGGGGCGTGGCTACGAGTGATACGTCACTGATGACCGTTCCCGATCACGGGGAACAGTCATCAGTGACATGTCACTAGGCAGAATAGGGGAATGCCTTGTTTACAAAGGCATCCCCCTGTTCTGCCTTTGCCGACCGCAATCACGGGCCGCCCACAAACATTGAGTTTGCGGGACCCGCAAGCACACTCACGAGGCACGCGGCGCACGCGCCCACTAGGCGACAAATTTAAAGGGACGTACAGGTACGCCCATTTGCCTGCCCGTGCCATTGTGTCGACGTGCATCTGCGTGTGGCGGTCGGCAAGTGGTTAAGAGCGGTATGTGATTTTTGAGTGAACTCCGCGACAAAATAAAATATATAATAAATGTATGATCACCCAGGTCAAATATATTGACCTCAAAACCTAAAACTAAAGCTGCTCCCCTGAAAAGTGAATGACTCACAGTGATGTATAGAATAAATGGTTAGGGGGCGCTAATAAGTGCAAATAAAAAACCAATAATGCTGAAACAGTAATACATGTACCAATACTTCAAATAATATACATGCAATATTGAATTCTCTATATAAGTGTCCCAATATATTGTATAAACAAAAGTTCAGCAGAAAAGATATCCAAATTTTGCTGCTGGAAAAGAAATCAAGTTTTCATGTGACTCCAATATTCAGTGCTGACAACTCAGTGCTGACAGAAAACTTGAAGTGATGTGGATTGTGCTCCTTCACCAAGAAAAAACGTACACCCAACGTGCTGTAGTAAATCCTGCTTACCAGAGGTAGTTGACCACTTTACCTAAAAAGTAGGTCAAAATCGCTTTTACAGGATAGTGCCTGTCCACATGGATTGGACCTGGAAAAAATCCTTCCTCCTCATACAGTCATGACCGGAAAATTAAGATGGAAACATTCCATAGTGTAAAACTGTTTTTTATTCGTAAAAAACATAAAAAGAGCCAAAAGGCTACTCACATTCACAAGTGCCTATTCCCGGCACTGGGGCTGCAGGCTCTCAGAGGAATGAAAGGGAAAAATCCGCTGCGATCAGTCCACTTGCATGGACGGCGTGCGTTCCACCTTCCTCCTTCCGCTAGTCACACAGGCCTGGATGTGGGCATAAAATAACGTGACCAGATACCGCCTCAACGTACGTTTCGTAGGATACTACGTCATCAGGAAGCGTATCTGGTCACTAGAGGTCACGTATTATATACTGTGTGTAATAAAATACCCGGGAAAACCAAATTTGAGCTGCGCAGCCTCAGTCTCGGTTCAAACTTAACAAAAACAAAGATCGCGTGAAGCACGATTGCCAGTTCTCCTATGGCCGTTTCCCTGACAGTGCCCCCCCAAGGGGCAGCCTCCGGATGCCCCCACGGGCCAATGCTTCAGGGTGTCTACTGTGAAAGTCCTGCACCAGTCTAGGAGCGTGCACATTGTTTGCAGACTCCCAGGTATTGTCTTCGGGGGGATATCCCTTCCACTTGATGAGATACTGGATCTGCCTACCTCTCCTCCGGCAATCCATAATGGCTTCAACCTCGAATTCCGTTTCCCCCTCTACTAAGACTGGGGGTGGAGGTGGCTCCTCTCTTCTGGGAAAAGGACTGGATACCGCTGGTTTGAGCAGGGAGGTGTGAAATACTGGGTGGAACTTGTAGGTATTGGGTAGTGCCAGCTCAAAAGCCACTGGATTTATTTCTCTTTTAATTTCAAAGGGGCCGATGAACTTGGGTCCAAGCTTCCGGGAGGGACATGAGAGCTTAAGGTTCACTGAAGAAAGCCATACCTTGTCCCCAATCTTAAAGACAGGATTCCCTCTTCTGCTCTTGTCATGAAACCTTTTATAATCCTCTTGAGCTTTTTGCATGGCCTCCTGAAGTACCTTGTAGTTGGTTTGAATGGACCTCAATCGATCCTGGACAGCGGGAGTAGATGCTTCGGGTATAGTATTTGGAAGGAAGGAGGGGTGAAATCCATAATTCGCCCAGAAGGGAGACTGGTTAATTGCTGCATGTAAAGAATTATTGTATGCAAACTCTGCACAGGGAAGAAGGGAGATCCAGTCATCTTGTGAGCAGGTAAAAAAGCATCAAAGGTACTGTTCTAAGGTCTGATTAGTCCTTTCTGTTTGACCATTGCTCTGGGGGTGGTAAGCTGAGGAAAGACATACTTCAATTGATAAAGACTTGCAAAGATCTCTCCAGAACTTGGAAGTAAATTGTACTCCTCTGTCGGAGACAATACTATCCGGTAGTCCGTGTAACCTGACAATTTCTTTAATAAACATGTTTGCTGTATCCGAAGCAAAGGGTGTGCCAATCATCGGGAGAAAATGTGCCATTTTGGAAAGGCGGTCTACCACTACCATGATGGTGGTACATCCCCCAGAGGGGAGCAAGTCTACTATAAAATCCATGGATATTTCTTTCCAGGGTTGTTCAGGAATAGGTAGTGGCCTCAAAAGTCCCCATGGCTTGATATTGGAACCCTTATTGCGTTGGCACGTAGTGCAAGAATTAACATATTCTTTGCAGTCCTGTCTTAGGCTGGCCCACCAAAAGGAGCACTGAACAAGTTCCGTGGTTCTTCGTATTCCAAAATGTCCGGAAAGTTTATGGTCATGTGACATCTTTAGGACCTGGAGTCTAACTGGTTGGGGGACAAAAATCTTATCCTAATGCCACAAAAATCCATCTTGGTCTCTTAATGAGGACACTTCTGTCCCAGGGCACTGGGCAGAGGCTTGTTTGATCAAAGTCTTTAAATCAGGTTGGATGAGCAAAAAATTTTGAGAGGAAAGGATCGTACTTGGCTCTGTTGTTTCAGGGGTGTTTGGAAACATTCGGGAGAGTGCATCCGCTTTCCCATTCTTGGAACCTGGCCGATATGTAAAATGAAAATTGAACCTGGAGAAAAGCAAAGCCCATCGGGCTTGCCGAGGTCTTAAACGTTTGGCTGTCCTGAGGTACTCCAGGTTCTTATGGTCTGTAAAAATCATAATGGGATGAGCAGCACCCTCCAGTAAGTACCTCCATTCTTCTAAGGCAGATTTAATGGCCAGTAGCTCTCGATCTCCGACGTCGTAATTTCTTTCTGGTGGACTCATTTTTTGAGAGAAAAAGGCTACGGGGTAAAGAAGAGCCTTGGGACCCCGCTGTTGAGACAGGATTGCCCCTGTCGCTATTTCAGAAGCGTCTACTTCTAGTACATAAGGTAAGGTTGGATCTGGGTGTTGTAAGATAGGTGCAGAAGTGAATAGATTCTTTAATTTGTCAAAGGCTGTCTGAGCTTCTGGGGACCACTGGAAACGGGCCTTCTGACGGGTCAACTGAGTGATAGGTGCTATGGTGGTGGAGAAACCCTTCACAAACTTCCTGTAAAAATTGGAGAACCCTACGAAGCGCTGAACACCCTTCTTGTCCGAGGGAGCTGGCCAGTCGAGTATTGCTTCCACTTTCTTTGGGTCCATTGCAATTCCTTCTGTGGAGATGATGAGACCTAGAAACTGAATAGATGTTTTCTCGAAATCACATTTGTCTGCCTTGACATATAGTCCATGTTTTCTCAGGGTTAGGAGCACCTTTTTTACGTGGGTTCGGTGGAGTTCCAAAGAGGCAGAAAAGATGAGAATATCATTGAGGTATACAATTACAAAGTAGTCGAGGAATTCCTGGAAGATATCGTTCACTAGATGCTGGAACGTAGCTGGAGCATTGCACAATCCGAACGGCATCACAAGGTATTCGAAGTGGCCGAACCTCGTCCGGAATGCTGTCTTCCACTCATCTCCCTGGCGGATGCGGACGAGATTGTAGGCGCCCCTCAGATCTAGTTTAGTGAAAATCTGGGCGGTTCGGAATCTTTGAAAGAGTTCAGGGACCAGAGGGAGCGGGTACCGATTCTTTACGGTAATTTTGTTGATGTCTCTGTCGTCTACACATGGCCGTAATGTGCCATCCTTCTTCTCTACAAAGAATAAACCCGCCCCAGCAGGAGACGAAGAGGGTCGGATAAACCCCTTTTCCAGGCTCTCATCAATATATAAACGTAGAGCTTCCAGCTCGTTTTCGGACAGGGGAAAGATTCGTCCGAACGGAATCTCAGCCCCCGGAAGCAGTTCTATCGGACAATCATAAGGTCGGTGAGGTGGAAGGACATCGGCCTTTTTCTTGTCGAAAACGTCTATGAACTCATGATAAGCTGGGGGGACATGCTGAAGGTTGTCGAGAGCAGGTTGCACGGTCAGGCAGGTAGCAGGCTCACTGGAGTTGGGAGCAAAGCAATGTTGTAGGCAATACCCCGAAGAAAGAGAGATTTCCTTCTTGACACAGTTGATTCGCAGGTTGTGTGCCAGTAGCCACGGCATTCCCAAGATGATGGGGAACATGGGAGAGCGTATAATGTCATAACGGACAAATTCGTGGTGGACGATATCAGTAGTAATGAAGATGGGCATGGTTTCTCGAGTAACAAGTCCAGAACTGGGCAAAGAACCATCGGCTAGCCGAACTTCTAATCCTTGTTTCTTCTCATGAAGGGGCACACCAAGACTTTTAGCCAGAGATAAGTCCATAAAGCAGCTGCAAGCCCCGGAGTCAATAATTGCTTGTAATCGGAACTCCCTTCCTGCCATTTGTAAGGAGATGGGGAGAGCAAGGTAGGAAATGGAGGATCCGGAAACTTGGAGATGTGTGGACCTCGGTGGGTAGACCTTACTGGGTCTTATGGGGCAACTGCGTAAGAAGTGTCCAGCCCCTCCGCAGTATAGGCAAAGAGAGGCCTGCCGCCGGCGTTGTCTCTCATCAAAGGAAAGAGGAGAATGGACCAAGCCAACTTGCTTTGGTCCTTTCTTCAGATTTGTAGAGCAGGAAGGTGTAGATGCAATGGTAGGTGAAGACTTGGGTGGTCTCTGAGTGGGCTGGGAGTTTTGAGCATATTCCACCCGCCGTTCCCGCAGGCGCCTGTCAAGCTGAATGGCTAAGAAAATTAGTTTGTCAAGAGTGTCAGGAACAGCAACTCGGGCCAGCTCATCTTTAAGGGTCTCAGACAGTCCTTGGCGGTACTGAAACCTGAGTGCTGCCTCATTCCAGCTTGTATCGGTGGACCATCTGCGAAATTCTACGGTATAATCTTCCACTGGGCGGTCTCCTTGCCGTAAGGCAGCTAAGGCTGATTCAGCGGAGGCCACACGCTGGGGGTCATCATACAATAGAGACATAGCCTCAAAGAGATTGTCCATGGTATCCAAAGCCGGGCTCTTTTCTTCCAGCAGGTTATGGGCCCAAGCTTGGGGTTCCTTGGATAGTAGGGAAATTATGAATCCTACTTTTACGAACTCAGAAGAAAAAGTCCTAGGCTGAAGGGCAAAGTACAGTAGGCATGCATTCTTAAAAGCCCTGAACTTCTTTCGATCTCCGAGGAATCGTTCGGGTGTTGGTACCCGTGGTTCGGGAGAAGACACCATCACTGTATGGGTTGGAGAAGTAGCTTCTTGAGGCAGAAAAGCTGATGCTGTGTCGGTGGAAGGTTGACTGGACTCTACCGAGGCTGGAACAACAGGTGAGGGCTGTAACCGATCTTCCAGATGAAGATAGCCCTCTTGGAGTCTCTGAATGGCTTGTGTAAGGGAGGTGACTTGTTGACACATCAGCTCGAGCGGGGAAGGACCTCTGTCGGCCTTGGACATGGCTTGATACTACTGTCACGTACCTGGTTGGAGGCCGAGAGGGCTCCTCTTGCGGCTGAGTGCAGTACACCCCTGAGGTTGGGTACAGAGGGTGTAGTGCCCAGAGAAGCACAGGTTGCCAGATGGGTCCAGGAGAGCAGGGCTGGTGGGATCCTGAAGAACACTGGTGGATGCAGGACACCGCTCAAGGAGTAGTAGTGGCAGCCAGGCTGAGGGTCAAACCCAGTAGATCCAGCAATAGGAGGAGGCAGGTTGCAGGAACAGAGACAAGCCAATGGTCTGGTAATAGGAAGCAGGCAGGAACAGATGACTGAGGCAAGTCCGTGGAACAAGCCGGGATCAGGTGGAGGAGAAGGCAACAAATCGGTAAAGCAAGCCAGAGGGTCAAACCAGGAGAGCAGATCAGACAGGTCAGGAACAAGCCGGGTCACAACAGGAATCCAAACAGCAGTTTAACAGAGTCTCAGGAACACAGGAAGGCTGAAGACTATCAAGCAATGAGAGGGGGTCAGTGGCCGTCTTATATAGGCCAGCAAGTGGCTGCATCTGTTGCGTGCGCCGATTGACGCTCCCATTGGTTCCATTGCGCATGTGCGTGCGCATTTGTTCATTGAGCATGTGCGTGCGCCTATTCGCGCCGCTTGCGTTAGTGCGCACAGGGATGTGCTGGAAGCGGCCATTACTAGTACTGGCGCGATTGCCAGTTCTCCTACGGCCGTTTCCCTGACACCTCCTTTACCTATGCACTGGTAGAATGGAGAGAAGAGATACCTGAGAGTAGGGATGAGCTTCGTGTTCGAGTCGAACATACGTTCGACTCGAACATCGGCTGTTCGATCGTTCGACGAAGATCGAACGATTTGGGCCGTTCGCGCCAAATTCGAGTGACGCGAACGGCCCACAATGCACTACGCCATCGCAGTGTCATCCAGGCGCTGTGATTGGCCAAGCATGCACTGTGACCCCGCATGCTTGGCCAATCACAGCGCCGGCAGCGAGGAGAGCAATGATTGGCCACAGGCAGGATGCCTGTGGCCAATTATTGCTGAGGGTGTTTAGTACACGCCCCACACTATAAAAGGCCGCCAGCACGGCGGCCTAGTGTAGTGTGTTCCGGAGCAGGGAAAGACAAGCATAGGCAGGGACAGTGACATTTATTTCTTTCTTGCTTAACCTGGATTCCTTTAGTTTAGGGAAAGAGAAGGATAGGTAGGGAGAGTGTCAGTGTGTTTTACTGTGCGAGTCCTTGTTTCTAGGGACAAAGAAGGAAAGTGAGGGGATTTCTCCTTGTGCTATAGTGTGCTTTAAAAAAACATTTTTTCTAGGGACAGAAAACTGTAGGTAGGGAGAGTGTCAGTTTCTTTCACTGTGCCAGTCCTTGTTTCTAGGGACAAAGAAGGAAAGTGAGGGGAATTCTCCTTGTGCTATAGTGTGCCAAAGCATTCCTCATCAACCATCTTTGAAATCCTTGTTTTTTGGACAGTCAGGGAAATTGTCGTTGTGCTATTCTGTGCAAAAGCAATAATCCTCAACCATATTTAGAAATCCTTAAGTAAAGGGACAGAGAAGGACACCTGAAGGTAGCCCTTATTGCTTTTTTCCCATCTCCCTGCAGGCCATCTATTAGAATGTCTGGAAGGCAAACAAGGAGACGCAGACAGTCAGGAGGCAATAAAAGAGGGCAAGCAGGCTCTGTGTCTGGGGGCAACAGTGCTGGTCGTGGACGCGGTGCATTGTCATCAGCACATGGCCATGGGACACGCTTGTCCTTCTTTTCGGCAGCTGGACATGTTGAGCCACATCATGCCGAAGACTTGGTAGAGTGGATGACCAAGCCCTCCTCCTCCTCCTCATCCTCTCTCACCCAGGCTCAGGGTACTGGCAAAGCAGCTGCCAAAGCGTCCTCTTCCCTGGTATCAATGTCAGACTCATCATCAGTCACTCCTTCCCTAGACCCACCATGTCCTCCTCCTGAGGAGTCCCCCGAACTGTTTGAGCACAGTGTTGGGTACATGCTCCAGGAGGATGCCCAGCGTTTCGAAGGGTCTGATGATGAAACCCAGCTACAGGAAGGCAGTAGCGTGAGAGCAGACAGAGGGGATGCTCAAGAAGGACACCAATCTGGCAGTCATGTTCCAGCAGCTGCAGCATACTGCCAGATTGGCTCCAGTGATGAGGAGGGAGGGGATGATGAGGTCACTGACTCCACGTGGGTGCCTAATAGGAGAGAGGAGGAGGAGGAGGATGAGGAGGAGGCACATCTCCAACGAGGCAGGATGCCCTTTGGTGGCCAGCGTAAGGGCAGTACACCGACGGAATCACACCGCAGAGCTCCGCCTGTGCAGGGCGCTGCCTCTGCCCGTCATTCAAAAAGTTCCTTGGTGTGGGCCTTTTTTGAGGCTAGTGCATCAAATCGCACAGCTGCTGTTTGCAACATATGTCTCAAGCGTATATCGCGTGGCCAAAACATCAGCCGCTTGGGTACCACATGCCTGACCAGACATATGTTGACCTGCCATGCAGCTCGTTGGCAAGCCTACCTCAAAGACCCACACCAAAGAACAAAGCGGACCTCTCCTTGCACCGCATCGGCTGGGATCTCCAACCCCACTATAACTTCAGTCCTCTCTGAAACATGCACTGAGAGGAATGAAGGTGTAGAATTAGGTGTGTCACAGCCAAGTACTTGCGGCCACTCTGCTAGCAGTACACCGACGTCCGATTCTAGCAGGCAAATTTCCCTGCCCCAGCTGCTGGACCGTCGAAAGAAGTTCACTCCCAGCCATCCACATGCCCAGCGGTTGAATGCTAGCTTGGCTAAATTGCTAGCGCTTCAACTGCTGCCTTTTCAGTTGGTAGACTCGGCCCCCTTCCGCGAGTTTGTGCAATGTGCGGTTCCTCAGTGGCAGGTTCCCAAACGCCACTTTTTCTCACGGAAGGCTATTCCGGCTCTCTACCGGCATGTGGAAGGCAATGTCTTGGCCTCGCTGGACAGGGCGGTCAGCGGTAAGGTGCATATTACCGCTGACTCATGGTCCAGCAGGCATGGACAGGGACGTTACCTTTCTTTCACGGCCCATTGGGTCACTCTTTTGGCAGCTGGGAAGGATGCAGGACAAGGTGCAGTAGTGTTGGAGGTTGTTCCACCGCCACGCCTCCAAAATGCTACTACTGGTTGTGACACACCTCTCTCCTCCACCCCCTCCTCTTCTTCTTCCTCCATGGCCTCTTCCTGTGGTTTGTCCTATGAACCAGCGGTGCTCCGTAGCCGTTCACGGGGCTACGCAAGTACGCAGGCAAAAAGATGCCATGCCGTGCTTGCGCTGGTGTGTTTGGGGGACAGAAGCCACACTGGGGCAGAGGTCCTGTCTGCTCTGCAGGGCCAGGCCGAGAGGTGGTTGACGCCACGCCAGCTTAAGCCAGGAATGGTGGTTTGCGACAATGGCACCAACCTCCTCTCCGCCCTCCGACAGGGACAACTGACCCATGTGCCCTGTGTGGCTCACGTCCTTAACCTGGTGGTGCAGCGGTTCTTGGGCAGGTACCCGGGCTTACAGGATGTCCTGAGGCAGGCCAGGAAAGTCTGTGTGCATTTCCGCAGATCTTATAATGCCAGTGCTCGCCTGGCTGAGCTGCAAAAGGAGTTGAACCTGCCCAAGAACCGGCTTATATGTGACATGCCCACCAGGTGGAACTCAACGTTGGCCATGCTGCAGCGGCTGCACACGCAGCAGAGGGCCATCAATGAGTACCTGTGCGACTACGGCACCAGGACAGGGTCAGGGGAGCTTGGTTTTTTTTCTCCACGCCAGTGGGGCATGATCAGGGATGCATGCACTGTCCTGGCACCATTTGAGGAGGCCACGAGGATGGTGAGCAGTGACAGTGCATGCATCAGTGACACTGTACCTCTTGTCCACCTGTTGGAGCACACGCTGCGTGGAATAATGGACAGGGCACTTGAGGCAGAACAGAGGCAGGAAGAGGAGGACTTCCTTGCCTCTCAAGGCCCCCTTTACCCAGACAGTGTTCCTTCTGTCCCACCCATCGCACAGGAAGAGGAAGAGGAGGAGGAGGAGGAGGAGGAGGAGGATTGTGTCAGCATGGAGGTGGAGGCTGGCACTCAGCATCATCAGCAGCAGTCTTTTAGGGATGATTTACAGTCCCAAGAAACCAGTGGACTTGTACGTGGCTGGGAGGAGGTGGCTGCGGATCATGTCGTCCTTAGTGACCCAGAGGACTCCGGAGCGAATGCCTCAGCAAACCTACGCTGCATGGCCTCCCTGATCCTGCAAAGTCTGCGGAAGGATCCTCGTATTCTTCGGATCAAGGAGAGGGACCATTACTGGCTGGCCACTCTCCTTGATCCACGGTACAAGGGTAAGGTTGCGGACCTTATGTTACCTTCGCAGAGGGAGCAGAGGATGAGACAACTCCGGGAGGCCTTGCAGAAAGGTCTGTGCAACGCGTTCCCAGAGACTGGGAGGTTACAAACTCCTGGTCCTGGACAACGAGTTGCTGAGGCTTCGGCCAGTCAAAGAAGGAGCGGTGGGGAAGGTGGCCGTCTGACCGATGCGTTCAGACAATTCTTTAGTCCGCAGCCCCAAAGTATGATCGGTTCCAGCAACCATCGCCAGCGTCTGATAAACATGGTGCAGGAATATCTAGGGGCAAGGTCAGACTTGGACACCTTCCCCACCGAAAATCCTCTGGCTTACTGGGTCTTGAGGATGGATCACTGGCCAGAGCTTGCACAGTATGCAATTGAGCTACTGGCCTGTCCTGCATCCAGCGTTCTTTCGGAACGCACATTCAGTGCTGCTGGAGGATTTGTCACGGATCACAGGGTGCGCCTGTCCACCGACTCGGTTGATCGACTGAATTTCATCAAGATGAACCAGTCTTGGATCACCACCAGCTACCACACACCTGATGCTGATATAACAGACTAATTGATTTTAACATGTCACATCCCTTCAAGACTGATGCTGATGCTGAGTGCCTGTGCTGTTATGTTGACTGGCTATCCTCCTCCTCCGAGTCCTCAATGATACGATTGATGATGATAGCTTGGAAGATCATTTTTGTTTATGGGTGCCGCCACCAGTGGCTAAGGCCCAATTTTTCAGCCCCTGTTTTACAGGGGCGTGTAATTACAATTTTTTTAGCAATAATTTGCCATAGGGCTCATTGCTGTGCTCCAAGTACAGTATCTGTGAGGGGTTGGAGTGTTGTGGCACCAGTGCCTAAGGCCCAATTTTTCAGCCCCTGTTTAACAGGGGCGTGTCATTACAATTTTTGAAGCAATACTTTGCAACAGGGCTCATTGCTGTGCTCCAAGTAACGTATCTGTGAGGGGTTGTAGTGTTGTGCCACCAGTGCCTAAGGCCCAATTTTTCAGCCCCTGTTCAACAGGGGCATGCAATTACAATTCTTGATCTAATAATTCACAGCAGGGCCCATTGCTGCACCCACCAAGAGTAACTCTGAGGGCTTACAGTGTTGTGGCAACGCCACCACCACCACCACGAAAGGCCCAATTTTTCAGCCCCTGTTCAAAAGGGGCATGTAATTACAATTCTTGATCTAATAATTCACAGCAGGGCCCATTCCTGCACCCACCAAGAGTAACTCTGAGGGCTTACAGTGTTGTGGCAACACCACCACCACCACCACTACGAAAGGCCCAATTTTTCAGCCCCTGTTCAAAAGGGGCATGTAATTACAATTCTTGATCTAATAATTCACAGCAGGGCCCATTCCTGCACCCACCAAGAGTAACTCTGAGGGCTTACAGTGTTGTGGCAACACCACCACCACCACCACCACCACGAAAGGCCCAATTTTTCAGCCCCTGTTCAACAGGGGCATGCAATTACAATTCTTGATCTAATAATTCACAGCAGGGCCCATTGCTGCACCCACCAAGAGTAACTGTCAGGGCTTACAGTGTTGTGGCACCAGCACCACCATCAAAGGCCCAATTTTTACTACCACTGTTCAACAATTATATGTAATTAAAATTCCTGATATAATAGTTGACAGCAGGGCGTTCCAGCACCAACCAAGAGTAACTGTGAGTGCTTACAGTGTTGTGCCAACACCAACAACTAAGGGGCCTATTTCTGCAGAGTATATACGGCAGGTCCCTACTTTCAAACATCCAACTTACAAACGACTCCTACTTGCAAACGCAAGAAGACAACAGGAAGTGAGAGGAAATCTACCCCTAGGAAGGAAAATTCTCTCCTGTAAGAATAAATATGGGAGAAAGGTGTCTCCTCTGTACTGATGCTTTATCAGCAATCCTTGTTTCAAGAAAAACACCACATTTCAAAAACAGTTGACATTGGGACTGAAAGTGAGGTGAAATGTTCTGAACAGGGGCACAGACAGCAAAACAAATGTTACAGGGGTGATAACCCTTACCTATGTTTTCCAAAAAGTTTAAAAAACAGATTTTTGGGCTGGAGCTACACTTCAACAATGTACCTGTTCAAAATTACAAACAGATTCTACATAAGAACAAACCTACAGTCCCTGTCTTGTATGCACCGCCTGTATACGGCTGTTCAGAGTATATAGGGCCTTTTTTATTTTATGTGCGGGGTTCCCCTTAATATCCATACAAGACCCAAAGGGGCTGGTAATGGGCTGGGGTAGGGGGGGGGGTCATGGGGTAGCTATGCCATTTTTCTTAAAGATTTTCATCCATATTACCGGGACCAGACATTACATTAAAGCCGCAAGCAGTTTTAAATGGCTTTTTTTTCCTTTAGAAGTGTCATTTTGTGCAGGGACAGTTCTAAACACGGGAAACACGTGGCACTTCACAGGCATACTTTAGACACCCCCCAGGTACGATATTTAAAGGAATATTTGACTTTTTTTTTTCACTTTATGCATCATTAAAATGACTGCTCCCGAAAAACGACCGTTTTAAAAACTTCTTTTTGCATTGATACATGTCCCCTGGTGCAGAACCCGGGTTCCCAAACCCTTTTTAGGACAATAACATGCATAATAGTTGTTATAATTAGCACTTTAGAATCCGAACGTTCGCATCCATTGTATTTAATAGGGTTCTAATGTTCGTACGAACTTTCGGTCCGTTCGCGGGTTCTGGTGCGAACCGAACCCGGGGGTGTTCGGCTCATCACTACCTGAGAGTTTCAGAGGCCAGAGTGTGCAGTCCATAGATGGGAAGATATACCACTTGGCGCACGCGAAGGCTATAAAGAGGGCACCTCCGCAGTCACCCACAATTCCCAAAAGTTCCAAAGACATGACAGCTTCGGGGACACCTCGAACCACTATAGGTACTGAACTTCTAAATGCTTTAGGAGACCTTGTCACAAAGTGCCAGAAGAATAATACGGTACATGTAGAAGCTGGGTACTGGAAGATCAGGATTTTTTCAGGGAAACAACCTGTACCACTCGGAGAAGAGGATTTTGACACGTGGATGGAGCAGGTGATGCAGGCTGTGGAAGGATGGGAAATACCGGAGGCCCAAAAGAAGCAGCGCATAAGAGAAAGTTTAAAGGGGGCTGCTGCTGAAGCCGTGAAGAACCTCAGGTTCAGCAATGCTGCTTGTACTGCCTATGACTATTTAACCATGTTACAGGAAGAGTTCGGCCAATTGGAGAAGGTGGTTGATTTAGTTTACCAGTTTGAGCATACCCTTCAACTTCCAGGAGAAAGACTGTCTGAATATGTTCGCAGATTAAACAAGATGCTGTGTCAAATTGTCCTTAAAAAGGGGATGCTGCCACAAGCCATAGATGCGGCCAGGATGAAGCAGATTTTAAGGGGAGCATTGCGTTCCGACCCAGTCTGGCTCCATCTGAAAACCACTAGTGGGGTCATGTCCTTGAACTACCCGGACCTTGTGTGAATAATATGGGATGAAGAGGCTCTGCTGAAAGACCAACAGGGGACCGAGAAGCCCACTACTCCCCCCTCAGTTGGGGTCAGATCCGCCATGGCCACTGAACGGGACTTGGAAGTGGAGGTCTTAAAGTCGCAGATGACCCAAGTACTAGAGATGCTGACCTCTTTAATGGCCAAGAACTCAGGAGTTGGAGAAAAAGAAGAAGTCAGGAAAGAGCTGTACCAGAGCGTTTCAACACCAGTCTCCCCGCGGGATAGAGGAGAAGCTGTTTGCTTCAACTGTGGAGGAATTGGCCATTTTGGGCGAGTGTGCCCCAGTCCAAGGAAGACCCGAGGCAACTACCGCCAGCCGGCGGAAAACTCCAGAGGGCCCCGGTGAAGGAGTCAACCGGGTGCCCATCATCTCCAGCAAGCTCCATTGGAATAAGAAAGCAAGAAAAACCAAGAAGTGAGGGGAATAATTCCCCATCAAAAGCACATAATACCCCTCCCTTGGAGGTAAAACCCCAAAAGTCACAAGAGATCAATGCATACCAGGCCCAACAGGGATTGAGATGCAGGAAACGATGGGAAAAGAAAAAAACAAAAAAAGCCAAACCCATGAGTCCAAGGAAAGAGGCCTCCCCAAAGAAGTTCCCAGCCAAGTTAGTGGGACCCTCCCCAGTAGTCCCCATTGAAGTGGAGGGAGTCTACACGAAGGACATTCTGGACACAGGGGCTCAAGTAACCCTCCTGTATAGGGATTTTTATCAAAAACATCTGAGACATTTGCCCTTGCAGAAGTTGGAAGACTTGGAAATACGGGGAATTGGCACCCAGAGCTTTCCTTATGACGGTTACCTTCTGATCAGATTGGCTTTCGACCCCTCGGTGGCAGGAGAGGCAGAGGTCTTTGACACCTTGGCAGTGGTCTGCCCCCGCCCACCAGGGGCCAACAAAAGTTCCCTGATAATAGGAACCAACACTGACCTGGTCAGGAGACTACTGGCCCCTCTAGTGCAAGAGCAGGATGTCTCGACAGCCAGAATCCACCCCATGTTGCAGTTGGCTTATCAGCGATTGATCTTGGAGAAGAAGGCCCCGGAAGAGGGGGTGGGGAAAGTTTGGAGACTGGAGAGGAGAGAGAGTGCTGCAGCCTGGTGAAGTGGCCTGTTTGAGAGCCACTGTGAAGCTCACCTGGGAACAACCTGGCCCCTTTGTAGTCCTGGAACCAGACCCTCTGGGTGCATACTCAGGACTGGAAGTAATCCCCGAAGTAGTCCCGCTGAGAGTCCTGAAGAAGGCAAATGGCAGGGTGCCAGTGAGCGTCAGGAACACCACTGACTCGCCTGTGAAGATTCCAGCCCAGATGCTGTTGGGCCAAGTGAATCCCGCTACCCCAGTTGCCTTGCCTGACCTGGAGAAGGAAAAAGAAGGGGAACCCACCATGGAGAACCCGGCCCTACCCCGGACGTGGAAGGAGAGGGCCAGGGCCCAGTTGGCGAAGTGGCGGAAGATCTTCTCCAAGGATGAGTTCGATGTAGGATGTGCGAAAAGTGCCACCCACAAGATTCACCTACAGGAAGACAAACCCCTTCGAGAGAGAGTCCGGCGAGTTCCCCTGGCTGATCTGGAAGATCTGCGTGAGCAACTTGCAGAGCTCAAGAGAACGGGTGTTATCCGGGAATCCAGGAGCCCATATGCCTCTCCAATTGTGGTAGTCAGGAAGAATAATGAGTGATTGAGACTCTGTATAGATTACAGGACTCTCAACAGGAGGACAATACCTGATCAATACAGGAGCCCATATGCCTCTCCAATTGTGGTAGTCAGGAAGAAGAATGAGTGATTGAGACTCTGTATAGATTACAGGACTCTCAACAGGAGGACAATACCTGATCAATACACCACCCCAAGAATAGAGGATGCCCTGCAGAGTCTATATGGAGCCAGATGGTTCAGTGTAATGGACCTGAAGAGTGGGTACTACCAAATCCCAATGTACCCAGAAGACAGAGAGAAGACTGCCTTCATCACCCCAGTGGGGTTCTATGAATTCGACCGAATACCTCAAGGACTGTCGGGAGCTCCTGCCACTTTCCAGCGGTTAATGGAGAAGACGGTGGGAGAAATGAACCTCATTGAAGTCCTAGTATACCTAGATGACACCATCGTCTTTGGGAAGACTCTGGAGGAGCATGAGGAGAGGTTAGAGAAGGTCTTGAAGAGACTCAGTGATGAGGGACTCAAGCTTTCCAGGGAGAAGTGTCAGTTCTATCAGTCTTCAGTCCATTACCTGGGACACATAGTGTCTGAAGAAGGAGTATCCACAGATCCCGACAAATTGGAGGCAGTTACCTCCTGGCCCCGGCCCACCACAGTGACTGAGCTTAGGTCATTTTTGGGGTTCTGCTCTTACTATCGCAGGTTTGTGGAGGGGTTTGCACAAATTGCCAAGCCTCTGAATGAGCTGTTGAAGACAGATGGAGAGGAGGATGACTCAGGCCCCAGGAAACCGGGAGAGTCAGTGGAAGACCAGTGGACTGGAAAGTGTGAAGAGGCTTTCATTAAGCTGAAAGAGAGCTTGACCACTGCCCCTGTTTTGGCCTATGCGGACACCCAAAAGCCCTATGAATTACACGTGGATGCCAGCCATGATGGTTTGGGAGGAGTACTATATCAGGAGTATGAAGAGCAGCTAAGACCCGTTGTCTATGTGAGTAGGAGTTTAACCCCAGCTGAAAAGAATTACTCCACCCACAAGTTGGAGTTTCTGGCCCTAAAGTGAGCAGTGGTAGACAAACTGAAGGACTACTTATATGGAGCTGACTTTGTGGTTAAGACAGACAATAACCCACTCACTTACCTTCTAACCACCGCAAAACTAGATGCCACCGGACACCGTTGGTTGACAGCCCTCTCAGGGTTCAATTTCAGCCTGAAGTACAGGCCTGGGACTGGAAACCGAGATGATGATGCCTTGTCCTGAAGATCTCATGCTCCAACTTGCATGGCAGAAGATTGGACCCAGGTAACCCCAGAGGGGGTACGGGCTTTGTGTCAGGGGGCAGAGCTCCAGGCTAGTGGAGGATCCAGGGCAGAAGAAATTGGAGTCTCAGCTGTTGGAGTGCCCAAATACTATTGTGATGTCACTCAGATTGGTGAAGAGGACTTGCCCAAATGATCAAAGAAGGATATAAGATGGGACCAGCTGGAAGACCCATTGGGGAGATTGGCTTTGGAAGCCCTGGAAGATCAGGATCCGGACAGACTCTTACATGATCCCTCAAAGGAGGCCCGCTTACTGCGCAAGGAATGGGACAGGTTGCAGGTGCATCAAGGGGTGGTCTACCGAAGGGGCCCCTCTGATGACCTGGAAGACAAGTGGCAACTATTCCTGCCAGAAAAACACCAAAAGACTTTTATGATTGCCCTACATGACAACCATGGCCACCTCGGAGCCGAGAGAACCTTTCAGCTCATAAGGAGCAGATTCTATTGGCCCTGTATGCGGGCTGAAGTGGAGGAATACTGTCACTCATGTGCTCGCTGCATATAAAGGAAAACACTGCCTCATCAAGCTGCCCAAATGGGCCATCTGCAAAGCCAAGGACCTTTGGACTTGGTATGCATTGATTTTATTTGTCTGGAACCTGATTTGGGGGGACATGGAAATGTTCTGGTGATAACCGACCATTTCACCCGTTACGCCCAGGCCTTTCCAACTAAAGACCAGAAGGCTTCCACTGTGGCCAAGATACTTGTAGAGAAGTTTTTCGTACACTACGGATTACCTCAATGCCTTCATTCGGATCAAGGGAGGGACTTCGAAAGTCGACTAATCCGGAAATTACTAGATTCCCTAGGGATAAAGAAGAGCCGCACAACCCCCTATCACCCACATGGAGATGCCCAACCGGAAAGGTTTAACAGAACTTTGTTGAATATGCTGGGGACCCTGAGCAGTGAGGAAAAGCAGCATTGGAGCAAGCATATAGCTGCCATAGTGCACGCCTATAATAGTACAACTAGTGATGTCACGGTTACTCCCCTTACAGATTAATGTTTGGCAGAGAAGCAAGGCTACCTGTAGATCTGGCCTTTGGTACCTCGATAGACCACACATCGGCTGCTTCCCACAAGGGATATGTGGACAGGCTGCGGAAAAGCTTAAGACTGGCTTTAGTAGAAGGCACAAGCCACCTCTGACCAGAGAGGGGCCCGGAAAAAACGGAATTTTGACCTCAGAGTTCGGATCCATAACTTGCAACCAGGAGACAGAGTGTTTTTGCGGAATCTTGGTGTTCCAGGGAAGCATAAGTTTGCTGATAGATGGAAATCACAGCCATACGTGATCTGTAAAAAATTGTCTGGCCTGCCAGTGTACCAGCTGAAACCTGAAGGCCAAGTGGGACCTCTGAAAACCTGGCACAGGAACCACTTATTGCCTCTCTCCGAAGCAGTCCAGATACCTTCTACTCCAGATTCTCCTGAATCACCTTCAACCTCCAATACCCCTAGGCCCAACACCAGATCTCAGACTACTCAGTCAGGAGAGATGAATGCCTCAAACCAGAGTGAAGATGAGGAAATGGAACTGAGCTGGCTGTGGCCCACTCAGACAACTGAACCCATGGTCATGGATCCTGCATCCTGTGAAGTTGCCCTTGATGGCACCTTAAATGCCGAAGCTGCTGAGTTCATTCCATCGTGTACTCTAACTGAGGAATGGGAAGATGCCCTAGAGTTGATCCCAGCCGAAGATCCAAGAGATTCTTTGTACCTCTCTGCACCAGAATTGGATGCCCCTGAAGCAGCAGGGACCATTACACCTGACCCAGTGGAAGGAAGAATGGAAGAGCCCAGTGTACCTGATGCCTCAGTTCCCAGGGAACAAAGAGTGAAAAGAGCTATTCGTCCTCCTTGAAAACTAACCTACACTCGGATGGGAGAATGTTCTGAAGATACAGTTGTGACTGCGAGAAGGACAATAGAGAAACCTGGCCCCTCTACTGTGCATTTAGTGGAGGGCAACCCCAGCTCGCTCTCTGGCACAGTTAGGCAGGTCGCTTCCACCAATGTGACCTGTAGACAAGATAATCTCCCTTACCAAGTTTGGTGGGAGGTTCCTCTGCCCAGCTCCTTTGCAACTATAAACTGTGTTACTTGTAGGTAGTGCTATTTCTTTATCTTTGGGGACCAAAGATTTTAAGTGGGGGGAGTGTGTAGCGGGTGTTTGCTTTAAGGCCCAGAGACTACGATACCCAGGATGCATTTCCCCGCGCAAGGACTGCTGGGGCGGGGTATTTAACCAGGGGGTGGACCGGAGTGCGGTCTCTTTGGATACCGCCCGCCCAGCAAGTGGAACTCTGTGCTGAGTCTGCTGAGAATACAGGGATGAAGCCTAGGCCTGTATTACTCCAAAGAGCCTTCCGTACCCACTGAGGAGCCTGAGGGACGTCTCATCCTGCTGCTGTTCTGCTACTACCAGGAGGACCGAAGACCCGGGTGTCGTGGAATCTGTGTACCAAGACACAGCAACAGAAGATACGGACATGGACTGGTCCAGTTGGGTGAGATAGCACCTGCTCAGAGAATAATACAGGATCTCTAGACCCAGTAACTGTTGTTCGGAACTAACGTTAGTGTTTGCAGTTGCACGCCGGAGGGACAGTGCATTGAATATTGCTAGTAGATTTATTCTGTGTTCACCAAGTTATCAAACCCCTTTATTCTTGTGGATTACAAATTGTTCCAGAAGTGCACCACCGTTTGCTAGCAAAGATCTTTCTCTGCATAACTTTTACATAGTACAGTCAGGCCTGACTTAGCAGTGTAGACATTGCTGGGTGCCATTTTGCCCACGAGGGAGAAGAGCTGCAGCGGGGTCCGTCAGTTTTCTTGTCACAGGAGTGTATATCTGTCTGTTTGCCAAAATACTCTTTCATTGCAGGGCTTTGCATATGTTTATGTATACTGTTTTACCTGCTTAACCATTATTCTCAGTAAAGTGCCAGGGTTAAGTATACTAGTCGTTTGTGTCATTTACTGTGCAGAAGAAACGGTTAGTCATAGCCATACCATACTGCTGTGTGTCTTTCTTGTGGGATTGTGCTGCCAAGAGTCACAGGTTACACAATCCTATCATCCCCTACTAGCTGTGCCAAGGGAGGTGAGAGCAAATTGCTGGGGGTTGACAGTGAGTGTTACAGGGCCCAAAACAAATCATACCAGCGGCCCTCTTAGCTGGGGGTATCGCTACATATATATATATATATATATATATATATATATATATATATATATATATTTTTTTTTAAGTTAATGCACTTAATAACTGTTCTCTGTTTTATTAACACAGTCTCTCTCAAACTTCCAACTGAATATCAAATCTAAAGTTTACAGAATGATTTATTAGTTTTATATACAGTAATGTCTTTCAATTGCTAATGTGTTTAATATAGAGTGTCTCCACACAGTGACTGTTTACTTGTTGTCATCTTTCTGATGACAGGGGGCAGCGTTGCTACCTCTCATTTACTCAAGTATACTTTTGTTTTTCAATAGAACTGAATAGTTATTCCCCTCCCCTGTTGGAAAAGAAATATGGTCCTCTACTTTTAGTTCATCTAGATGTGTGGTGCAGAGAGAGACTGCTGTAAAAATCCCGATGTTCTGGTACAGGACCCCAGAAATTTTACATAGACAAGACCCTAATGTACCTTCACTTTGTTGGCGATGTGGCTCCTCCGTGGGCTCACATTTCCACAGTTTTTGGCAATGCTCACAGATGCACTCCTTTTGGGCCAATTTGATGTCCATCCTCCAAACCCTGGGAAACACCTCTCTACCATTTGACCCACTACACTACCTATTAGGTCTCCCTTTCCCTGGTCTCAAAAAAACATATAAAAAATTGCAATCTTACATACTACTTGCCGCAAGGAGAGTTATCCCAATGTGTTGGTTATCAGGAGACTCACCTACCATGTCTATACTCCTTAATACTATAACTGAGCTATAACTGAGCTTCACAGAATGGAATACCTCCCAGCATCTGCTAGGACACTATTCCGCAGTTTAATAAAATTTGTGAACATTGGGATAGCTCTGAATATGGATCTGCCCCTTCTACTTCCTGGTGTTTCACCTGTTTTTTACCCCCCTTCCTGAGCATTTGACTGTAAGCATTTTACTAATCCCAATTAGGGTTGAGCGAACCCGAACTGTAAAGTTCGGGTTCGTACCAGACTTTTGGGTTTTTGGTACCCGAACCCGAACAATTTACTGTATGTTTGGGTTCGGGTTCGGTGTTCGGCAATGTAATGGCGCATTTTAAAAAGCTGCAGGGCAGTCAATCAACATTTGTTTAACTTGTGTGCCCTCAGAAGCCATTACAGCCATGCCTACTAATGGCATGGCTGTGATTGGCCAGTGAAGCATGTGACTCAGCCTCTATATAAGCTAGAGGCACATAGCACAGCACGTCACTCTGCTTTAGATAGTGTAGGGAAAGGTTGCTGCTGCTGTTGCTTTGAGGGAGAGAATTAGATAGGAGTCCTGATTCAGAAATCAAATTACTCAGCGATCTACCTTGCTTTTGTTGTGTGGGTGCAGTGCACAATCTTTTTATCCTGCCCTGAGCCCAGTGCCAGGGAAAAGATAACTTTTATCCGTTTGTTAGTTAGGTTGGCGTCGGCGGGCATTTTATGCAAGCTCAGTGCACCAGCACTGCACATGTTACTGTGAGATACACACTTTAGATACTGTTCTCCTATTCTGCCATTCCAAAAAAAAGAATTTAGGGCAAAAAAAAATTTTGTGCGTTTTCTGCATATCTGTACCTGTGAGATACACCCTTTAGATACTGTTGCTCTATTCTGCTATTAAAAAAACACCCATTTAGGGCAAGATCCTAAATTTCTGAAATATGAGGAGAACGTCAAATAAGGGACGTGGCCCCGGTCGTGGTGCTGCTGGTGGAGCTCCTGTTGCAGGGAGAGGACGTGGTCGATCTGTCCCAGCTACACGCACAAGTGAATCACCTTCCTCGGGTGCGAGTAGGCGTGTCAGGGTCACCTGTGGCCAGGTGACAGATGCACACCGTAGGGGGACAGGAGTGCACCGCGAGGTAGTGAACCCTATGGCTGGCTTCTGTGGGTAGGAAACTGGGTGGTTGTGGAAAGCGGGACCAGAGGAGCACAACCGGGATCCCAACGGAAGCGAGAGCCAAGATTCCCCAGGGCGCGGAGTCTAAGACCCAGCTGGTCTTCTCCAGGGCCTCTAGTGGTGAGGATGTTACGCTGCAGGCTGGGACCAGGTCGCGGCCCCTGGAGTTTCCTAGCTCACGCCCCGTAGGATAAGGGGAAGCAGCGGCACACGATAGAGAGAACCGAATAACAAGCCGAAGGTCAGGGGCCACAAGCAGACAAGGATAACGAAGAACGAGCCGAAGGTCAAGGGTCACGAGCAGACAGGGATGGTCGGGGACAAGCCAATAACGTAACAGAGAGACAGACGTAGCACACGGCAGGCAGGAACCCAAACACACAATGCCTAACAAACACGTTGATCAGCAAAGCAGGCTTGCAGTGCACAGGTTAATATAGTGTTCAGTGATAGGGCCTGGGGTGGAGTCAGGCTGGGAGGAGATTATAAAGGAAGCCAGGTGAAGGAGGTCTGGTCTCTAGATGAACACATGAGGAGGAAGGTAAGATGGCAGACAGACATTAATGCATATCCATGACAGTACCCTCCCTCTTACGAGGCCTCCCCCTTCCCCGCCTGGGCCCAGGTTTAGAGGGAAACTTCAGATGAAACTCCTTTAACAGACGAGGTGCAAAGACCTCAGAACATTCAAAGGAACATTTCTCCAGCTTGGCATAGAGATTGTTCTCTCTAAGACGTTGAAGTACAGTGCGGACATGGTTTCTGTGGACGAGCAGATTTTCAGAAAAGATCAGAATGTCATCCAGATAGATGACAACAAACTGGTACAGCAGATCTCTGAAGATTTCATTGACAAAGTTTTGAAACACGGCTGGAGCATTACACAGACCAAAAGGCATCACCAGATATTCGTAATGCCCGTCTCTAGTGTTAAATGCAGTCTTCCATTCGTCACCCTCCCGTATTCGAATGAGATTGTACGCGCCTCTGAGATCCAACTTGGTGAAAATGGAGGCACCCTTCAACCTATCGAATAGCTCAGATATTAAGGGTAAGGGGTATCGATTTTTAATAGTAACCGCATTTAAACCCCGATAATCGATGCAGGGTCTTAAGGTACCATCCTTTTTGGCAACAAAAAAGAACCCTGCCCCTGCAGGCGATGAGGATTTCCGGATGAACCCTCTCTCCAGATTCTCTGCTACATACTCCGACATGGCCTGGGTCTCTGGGATGGACAGAGGGTAGGTACGACCCCTGGGTAGAGTTGCTCCGGGGACAAGATCAATAGCACAGTCAAAAGACCTGTGGGGAGGAAGCACCTCAGCTGATTTTTTACAGAACACATCCCGGTAATCGCTGTATGCGGCGGGAAGATCAGAAGAAACAGAAGTGGCAGCAACCGGAAGACTCTCCTTGGGGGTCACCTTGAGAAGACACGACGAGAAACATGAGGAACCCCAGGCCAGGATCTGCCCAGAGACCCAGTCCACATGTGGAGAGTGGAGCTGTAGCCAAGGGAGGCCCAATACAACTGGGGTAGAGGCCTTGGGTAGAATAAGAAAGGATATCCACTCCTGGTGGAGAATCCCTACCGACATCCTAATGGGTAGCGTCTGGAAGCGAATAGGGCCCCCTGGGAGAACAGTGCCATCAATTGCCGAGACTACCAATGGGGTAGTGAGAGGTGAAAGGGTAAGCTTCATAGAAGAAGCAGTTCTCCAATCCATGAAATTGCCGGCAGCCCCGGAATCCAGGTATGCAAGGGTTGACTGAGGAGAAGTGCCTACATGAAGGGACACCGGCAAGAGCAGGCGAGAAGGTGATGTTTCTGGGTCCAATACTCCACCTTCCAAATGTATTAGACCCGAGCGTTTCCCGGACGAAGCGAGCAGGAGTCACGAAAATGATCCTTGCCCCCACAATAGAGGCACAAGCCCAGAGTTCTGCGCCTAGCACGTTCTTCGGGGGTTAGTCTGGTCCGGCCCAGCTGCATAGGTTCTTCAGCAGGTAGAGGATGCTCCACGGAATGAAGGGAGGGGAGCTCAAACTTGCTAGGACCCAGAGAGTGCTGGCGTCTTTTTTCTAAGGACCTCTCTTGAAAACGAATGTCGATCTGGTTGCATAATGAAATTACATCGTCCAGACCGACGGGAATGGCTCTTCCCGCTAATTCGTCTTTCACTCGGTCAGAGAGGCCATGTAAAAAGGTAGCGACCAGGGCCTCATTATTCCAGCTCAATTCAGCTGTGTGGATACGGAACTGAAGAGCATATTGCCCCACTGAACTAGATTCTTGGCGAAGACGTAAGACAGCACTAGCCGCTGAAGAAGCCCGAGCCGGCTCTTCGAAGATATTACGAAAGAGCTTCAAGAATTCGGACAGACTGGAAACCACCGGATCGTTCCTCTCCCACAGGGGGGCAGCCCAGGCCAAAGCTTCACCGGAGAGGAGGCTACCTTAGCCCGGTCAGATAGGAAGCTTTGAGGCTGAAGCTCAAAATGAATAGTGCATTGGCTGAGAAACCCCCTGCAGGCCTTGGAGTCCCCAGAGAAACGGAACGGAGCTGGCAATCTTAGTGAGTGTGAGGCTGCGACTGGTGCGATAGGTACAGCCGCTGGTTGTACTTGGGGTTGCGGATTCGGGGTTCCCAAGGAGACCTGAAGCTGCTCGAATCGAGAAGCCAGATCCTGGAGGAATCGCATCACCTGGGTCTGATTTGATTCCTGGGTCTCAAGTCTGCGAACTATGCCCTGCAATGGATCATCCGCGGGAAGCGGGATGTCAGCCGGGTTCATGGCTGATCAAACTGTCAGGGTCACCTGTGGCCAGGTGACAGATGCACACCGTAGGGGGACAGGAGTGCACCGCGAGGTAGTGAACCCTATGGCTGGCTTCTGTGGGTAGGAAACTGGGTGGTTGTGGAAAGCGGGACCAGAGGAGCACAACCGGGATCCCAACGGAAGCGAGAGCCAAGATTCCCCAGGGCGCGGAGTCTAAGACCCAGCTGGTCTTCTCCAGGGCCTCTAGTGGTGAGGATGTTACGCTGCAGGCTGGGACCAGGTCGCGGCCCCTGGAGTTTCCTAGCTCACGCCCCGTAGGATAAGGGGAAGCAGCGGCACACGATAGAGAGAACCGAATAACAAGCCGAAGGTCAGGGGCCACAAGCAGACAAGGATAACGAAGAACGAGCCGAAGGTCAAGGGTCACGAGCAGACAGGGATGGTCGGGGACAAGCCAATAACGTAACAGAGAGACAGACGTAGCACACGGCAGGCAGGAACCCAAACACACAATGCCTAACAAACACGTTGATCAGCAAAGCAGGCTTGCAGTGCACAGGTTAATATAGTGTTCAGTGATAGGGCCTGGGGTGGAGTCAGGCTGGGAGGAGATTATAAAGGAAGCCAGGTGAAGGAGGTCTGGTCTCTAGATGAACACATGAGGAGGAAGGTAAGATGGCAGACAGACATTAATGCATATCCATGACAAGGCGACAGAGCCTGCAGCAGTATTTGGTCGGGCCTAATGTGGCTCTACGAATGTTGAGGCCAGGAGAAGTACAGGCGATAGTAGATTGGGTTGCTGACAGTGAGTCCAGTTCCTTCACATTGTCTCCCACCCAGTCTACTGCTGAAAGATCAGAGTTGGCACCTGCAGCCGATGTCCATCAGTCTTTCACCTCACCCCCTTGCAAATCAGCCAAGCAGTCTGAGCCCCAAGTCATAGTTACATAGTTACATAGTTAGTCAGGTTGAAAAAAGACACAAGTCCATCCAGTTCAACCATAAAAAAAAATATATATATATCGTACAATCCCATATACCCAATTCTATACCCACAGTTGATCCAGAGGAAGGCAAAAAACCCCAGAAGAGCATGATCCAATTTGCTACAGCAGGGGAAAAAATTCCTTCCTGATCCCCCGAGAGGCAATCGGATATTCCCCGGATCAACTTTACCTATAAATGTCAGTACCCAGTTATATTATGTACATTTAAGAAAGAATCCAGGCCCTTCTTAAAGCAATCTACTGAGCTGGCCAGAACCACCTCTGCAGGGAGTCTATTCCACATTTTCACAGCTCTTACTGTGAAAAAACCTTTCCGTATTTGGAGGTGAAATCTCTTTTCCTCTAGACGCAAAGAGTGCCCCCTTGTCCTCTGTGTTGACCGTAAAGTGAATAACTGAACACCAAGTTCACTATATGGACCCCTTATATATTTGTACATGTTGATCATATCCCCCCTTAATCTCCTCTTCTCAAGAGTGAATAAATTCAGTTCCTCTAATCTTTCCTCATAGCTGAGCTCCTCCATCCCTCTTATCAGTTTGGTTGCCCTTCTCTGCACTTTCTCCAGTTCCCCAATATCCTTTCTGAGAACTGGGGCCCAAAACTGAACTGCATATTCCATATGAGGTCTTACTAATGATTTGAACAGGGGCAAAATGATATCTCTCTCTCTGGAGACCATACCTCTCTTAATACAAGAAAGGACTTTGCTCGCTTTGGAAACCGCAGCTTGGCATTGCATGCCATTATTGAGCTTATGATCTACCAAAACCCCCAGATCCTTCTCCACTACGGATCCCCCCAGTTGTACTCCCCCTAGTATGTATGATGCATTCATATTCTTAGCCCCCAAGTGCATAACTTTACATTTATCAACATTAAACCTCATCTGCCACATAGTCGCCCAATTAGACAGAGCATTGAGGTCGGCTTGTAAATTGGCAACATCCTGTAAGGACGTTATTCCACTGCAAAGCTTGGTGTCATCTGCAAAGACAGAAATGTTACTTTTGATCTCAGACCCAATATCATTTATAAACATATTAAAAAGTAAGGGTTGGGCATCGGTGCACTCAATCTCTTCCACTTCTGGTGCAGGGCTAGGTGGATGGCCCTGGGAAACCCTGCTAACAGAGTCATCAAAAAGCAGAAGAGACTGCTGCATGACTTGGGGCTCAGAATGCTTGGCTGATTTGCAAGGGGGTGAGGTGAAAGACTGATGGACATCGGCTGCAGGTGCCAACTCTGATCTTTCAAGATGAGTACATGGGAGGACCATCGCAGCACGTCTCGGATGATGATGAAACACAGGTGCCAACTGCTGCTGCTTTCGCAATTGTGCAGACCGACAAGGAGGGCAGGGGTGAAGACTGGGTGGAAGATGATGTGGAGGACGATGAGGTCCTCGACCCCACATGGAATAAACGTGATGCAGGTGACCTGTGTAGTATGGAGGAAGAGGCGGTGGTTGCACAGAGCCACCAGCACAGCAGAAGAGGGAGCAGGGTGCAAAAGCGGAGCGTCCGTCCCCTAGACAGTATGCCTGCTACTGCCCAATGCAGCAAGGGACCGAGCACACCAAGGCCAGGTCCAAGGAGTTCCCTAGCGTGGCAGTTCTTCAGACAATGTGCTGATGACAAGACACAAGTGGTTTGCACTCTGTGCAATCAGAGCCTGAAGCGAGGCATAAACGTTCTCAACCTGAGCACAACCTGCATGACCAGGCATCTAAGTGCAAAGCACGAGCTGCGGTGGAGTAGACACCTCAAAAACAAGAAAGGTCTCTGGCTCTTCCTGCTTCCTCTTCTGCTGTAGTCTCGGCCTCTTCATTCACCTCTGTAGTGACAGTGGCACCTGCCACCCCGCAAACAGAGGATCTGCCAGCAACACTACCACCTGGGTCACCAACCATCTCCACAATGTCCCATGGAAGCGTTCAGCTCTCTATCTCCCAAACACTGGAGCAGAAGAGGAAGTACCCCCTACCCACCCACGATCCATGGCCCTGAATGCCAGCATTTCAAAATTCCTGGCCTTTGAAATGCTGTCATTCCGTCTGGTGGAGACGCAGAGTTTTAAAAGCCTGATGGCATCAGCTGTCCTACAGTACGTTGTGTCCAGCCGCCACTACATTTCCAGGCGAGCCATCTCTTCCCTGCACAACCAAGTGGGGGACAAAATCAGGTGAGCACTGCGCAACGCCATCTGTGGCAAGGTCCACCTAACTACGGATACGTGGACCAGTAAGAACGGTCAGGGACGTTATATCTCCCTAACAGCACACTGGGTAAATGCAGTGTCGGCTGGGCCTGAGGCGGATAGCAGTTTGGCACATGTCCTTTCACCACCGAGGATTGCAGGGCGCTTCAGTTTGCCTCCTGTTGCTAACTCCTCCTACTCCGCTTCCTCATCCTCTACCGCCTCCTCATCCGGTCAGCGTAACACCTTCACCACCAACTTCAGCACAGCCAGGGGTAAACGACAGTAGGCAGTTTTAAAACTTTCCTGTTGGAGGGAAAAACCTCACACCGCGCAGGAGTTGTGGAGGGACATGGAACAACAGACCAATGAATGGTTGGTGGCAGTGAGCCTCAAGCCCGGCTTGGTGGTGTGCGATAATGGGCGAAATCTCGCAGCAGCTCTGGGCCTAGCCGGTTTGACGCACATCCCTTGCCTGGCGCATGTGCTGAATTTGGTGGTGCAGAGGTTCCTTAAAAATGACCCCGATATGCCAGAGCTGCTGCAGAAAGTGCGGGCCGTCTGTGCGCACTTTCGGCGTTCTCACCCTGCTGCTGCTCGCCTGTCAGCGCTCACCGCCTCATATGTGACGTGCCAACAAGGTGATATTCCACCTTGCACATGCTGGCCAGACTGTGCGAGCAGCAGCAGGCAATAGTGGAGTTTCAGCTGCAGCACGCACGCGTGAGTCGCTCTGCGGAACAGCACCACTTCACCACCAATAACTTGGCCTCCATGCGAGACCTGTGTGCCTTGTTGCGCTGTTTCGAGTACTCCACCAACATGGCCAGTGCCGATGACGCCGTTCTCAGCATTACTATCCCAGTTCTATGCCTCCTTGAAAAAACGCTTTGGGCGATGATGGAAGAGGATGTGGCACAGGAGGAGGAGAAGGAGGAAGAGGGGTCATTTCCAAGGCTTTCAGGGCAGTCATTCACAAGTGGCTCCGAGGGTGGGTTCCTGCACCAACAAACGCCAGGTACACAATTGTCCAGCAAGGGCACAGTTCTGGAGGATGACGAGGTGGAGGATGAGGAGGAGGAGATGGAGGAGGAGGAACCATGTTCACAGCAGGGTGGCACCCAGACCAGCTCATGGCCATCACTGGTGCGTGGCTGGGGGGATACAGAGGACACAGACGATACACCTCCCACAGAGGACAGCTTTTCGTTGCCTCTGGGCAGCCTGGAACACATGAGCGATTACATGCTGCAGTGTCTCCGCAACGACCGCTGAGTTGCCCACATTCTAACTGGTGCTGATTACTGGGTGGCCACGCTGCTGGATCCCCGTTACAAGGACAACATACCGTCCTTAATTCCCTCACTGGAGCGTGATCGTAAGATGCACGAGTACAAGCACACGCTGGTAGACGCGCTGCTGGTGGCATTTCCACCTGACAGCGGGGGCACAGTGGAATACAAGGCGAAGGCAGAGGAGGAGGAAGAGGTCGCCAACGCAGCCGGGGCACCGTCAGCACCTCAGAAGGCAGGGTTAGCATGGCCAAAATGTGGAAAAGCTTTTTCAGCACGCCACAACAACCAGCACCACCAGCTGATATGGAACGTCTTAGCAGTAGGCAGCATTTCACTAACATGGTGGAGCAGTATGTGTGCACACGCCTACACGTACTGAATGACGGGTGTGCCCCCTTCAACTTCTGGGTCTCCAAATTGGGCACATGGCCTGAGCTTGCCCTTTACGCCTTGGAGGTGCTGGCCTGCTCTGCAGCCAGTGTATTATCTGAATGTGTATTTAGCACGGCAGGGGGCGTTATCACAGACAAGCGCAGCCGCCTGTCCAGAGCCAATGTGGACAAGCTCACATTCATTAAAATGAACCAGGCATGGATCCCACAGGACTTGTCCGTACCTTATGCAGAATAGACATGTATACCGGCCTTACCCAGCCATTGTTGTATTTTTGATCTCTCTCACTTTTTTTGGGGTGTACCCTAATTTAAAAATAAAAATAAAATTAAAAACCAGTGTTAGCTACCTCGTCGTCTTCCACCGCCGCTTCCACCTACACCGCCACATCCACCGCCACCTCAACCTCCTACTCCATATGGACCTCGTCCTCCTAGGTCAAGATTATTATTTTTTATTTTTATGTATTTTATGTTATTTTAAGTTATTTCCCTATCCAAATTTGTTTGCAGAGCACTTGCCATGCTCTTAACAACATTTTGCTGCTATTTGCAGCCCTCTAGCCCTTTCCATTACTTTTTTAGAGCCATTTTAGTCCTCAAAAGTTCGGGTCCCCATTGACTTCAATGGGGTTCGGGTTCGGGGTCAAGTTTGGGTCCCGAACTCGAACTTTTTTGCGAAGTTCGGTCGAACACGTCGAACCCGAACATCCAGGTGTCTGCTCAACTCTAATCCCAATCTCTCAGAGTAAAGAGTGTTTTCCTTGTCAAATATAGTTGATCTATGAATATGTTTGGCCTGTTTCAGATTGTCAAATCCCATTTGACTATGTGTTTTACTGTTTTCATTATCATTCTGATTATACTTCTGATTATTCTTATGTTCTGAATATTTTCTAATAAAAACATAATTACGAAAAAAAAAAAAAAACGAACTGAATAGTTAACTTTTCTTTACAGCATGGACATGAGACTTCACATTTTGCATTTTGTAAATGAGCGCTGTATTTTTGTATGCATTTTTGTGTCATATGCATAGGGAAGGCCATTGATTTCAATTGGCTGCCCTATGTAAGACAAACGCGGCAAAGTAGCTCATGTACTTTTTTGAGCATCTAGCTTTGTATATTTTTACCCGTGGATTTTGCTGCTTGAGGTGCATTTTTTCACACAAAAGTATACATACTTCAAAGGTACCTTGAGAAACATTTTTTTATTATTTAAAAATAAATGATTATTAACAGCCTAGTACATATTCACAATATTTGAATGGTGTAATACCTAATGCCCCGTACACACGATCCGAATATCGTACGACAGATCGTACGACTTTTTTCGCTTAATAGTCGCAAGTAAAATTAAATAGGTTATTAAAGTCACGAAAATTCTCATACGACAGAAAAAAAAATCGGAAGTGATGTCATGTGTTGTAATGTATTTGTATTGTATTTTCGGACGACAACTGTACTGACTAAACGAAAATAGTACGATTTGTTATCGTACGAGGAAAATTTTTGTGCACGTCCGATTAAATAATATCGGATGAACTGTCATGATCGGCTTTCGAAGCTCTGTACTAACGATCCGATTATCGTACGATTCTTCCTCGGACGACATTTTTCATACGATATTCGGATCGTGTGTACGGGGCTTAAGAACAGGACAATAGGTAATAAATATTGGCTAAGTGTCTTCCTGCTGCAACACATTTAATAGAGAGCACTGCTTCTTCAGGATGGGACAGAAGATCACTAGCTATCATAAAACATTCAAACAGAACTGAAAAGTATATTTAGTTCAATATTTCTTTATTAATATTTTCAATAAAGTGAACAAGGAATTTGTTTGTTACAACATGTCGAAAGTTTCGACTGGAACAAGTTGAACCAGAAAGAAGAAGTTGGGTTACGTAATGCATAGTCATTCTTACAAATTGGACTAAACAGAGACAAATCATGCATAGTATATAAACATTATAAACTCCAGATGGGGGGGGGGGGGGATTTTGGATGTGTGAGCCAGGATGACCACTTATACAAAATACTTTTCCATACTTAGATTTTTTTCTAGCAACTAGTCTCTCCATTTTACCTTGAAGGTTTAAATCTGTGATTGTATTGGAGATGGATGGGGAATCCGTAGTTTTCCAGACTTTGGTGATGTTCTGTTTTGCTGCGAGTATTAGGTGTAAGATTATCACTCGTGACCTGGGGGGGAATTTTTCTATCCCAAGGTGTAGTAATGCTAGCGAGGGATTAGGGGTTGTTGTAATCTGTGATATTGTGGAGATTAGAGCAAATATTTATTTCTAGAATGAGCTTATGGATCTGCAAAACCATAGGATGTGTGCTATGGTACCAGAACTTCCACAGGTCCTCCAACAGGTAGAGGGATGTCCTGGGAAGAATTTGGAGAGACAGTAGGGTGTAAAATACCACCTGTGTATTTTTTTCTGATACGATTCCCAGTGGTTAAAGCAGTGGGAGGCTGTACAGATGTGTTTAAAGGCACGCATCCACATGTCTGGGGTGACAGTAACATTTAGTTCTTCTGTCCATTTTGAGAGGGATGAGAGTTGGGAGTAGGGATGGTTGTCGCTAAGTGCCGAGAAATTGTGGAGATGCCATGTTTTGGGTATGTTGTGTATGTGTAGAAGTTGTGGAGTGGTTCCAGAATTTTAACCTCAGTGGGGATTTTAGACGTTTGAAGAAAGTGGGAGATCCTCATGTATGTAAAGGCTTCCGTTTGAGGGAGGTTGTATTCATTTTGGAGTTCTGTGAAGGTTTTTAGAGGTCTGATTTGCTACTAATCTTATGTTCCTGCCAGTTTTGTAGTTTAAGATTTGGCAGATGCGTTATTAGTGTTCTGAGAGGGATTGGTAGTGTGTGAGACGGGGGAGCTATGGATTTCGTCTGGGTGAATTTCTTCCAGACTATCAGTGAGGCCATGATTGACGGGGGATTAGCCATTGTGTTAGGAAGAAACCCAGCAGAAGTGATCAGGAGTAGGGATGAGCAGAACACCCCCCGGTTCGGTTCGCACCAGAACCTGCGAACGGACTGAAAGTTTGCGCAAACTTTAGAACCCTATTAAATACAATGGACTCGAACGTTCAAAATCAAAAGTGATAATTATAACGGCTAATATGCAAGTTATTGTCCCCCCGGGTCCTGCCCCAGGGGACATGTATCAATGCAATTTTTTTTTTTAAAACTACCGTTTTTTCAGGAGCATTGATTTTAATGATGCTTAAAGTGAAAAAAAAGTGAAATATTCCTTTAAATATCATACCTGGGGGTGTCTAAAGTATGCCTGTGAAGTGGCACGTGTTTAGAACTGTCCCTGCACAAAATGACATTTCTAAAGGAAAAAAAGTAATTTAAAACTGCTTGCGGCTTTAATGTATTGTCTGGTCCCGCCAATATGGATAAAAATCATTGAGAAAAATGGCATGGGTACCCCCCCACCCCCCCAAGCACACTACCAGCCCCTTTGGGTCTTGTATGGATATTAAGGGGAACCCTGCACCCAAACTAAAAAAAGGCCCTATATACTCTGAACAGCAGTATACAGGCGGTGCAAACAAGACACGGATTGTAGGTTTGTTCTTAAGTAGAATCTGTTTGTAATTTGGAACAGGTACATTTTGTAAGTGTAGCTCCAGCCAAGAAATCTATTTTTAAGCTTTTTGGAAAATATGGGGAAGAGTTATCACCCCTGTAACATTTGTTTTGCTGTCTGTGCACCTGTTCAGAACATTTCACCTCACTTTCCTTCCCAATGACAAATGTTAACAACTCTGAACATGGGTTTCGACTCGAACACGAAGCTCATCCCTAATCAGGAGTATTTCACGCAGATTATTAGGTTTGTAGGAAGATGATTCTATAATCGACCAGGTCTTATTGGGAGTTGGGTGCCACCAGTAGTAAAGCTGGTCCAGGATGGAAGCATAGTAGTAGGTTTGTATGTGGGGAAGGCTTACACCTCCTTTTTTGTGATGTCTGGTTAGAATGTAGTGAGCGCATCTAGGTGGTTTAGTTTCCCATACATATCTTGAAATTTGTTTTTGTATGGAAGTGAAGAAGGAATGGGGTGTAGGTAAAATTACTTTGTGGAATAAGTAGAGCAGTTTGGGGAGGATTAGCATTTTAAAGGAGGCAATCCTTCCTAGTTTAGATAGGCCTGTTGTACGCATTTGGTTTAATAGTTGGGGAAGCAGTTTTTGGAAGGCACGGTAGTTAAGATCATAGAGGTGGGGTAGTGAGGGGGCTAACTTTATCCCTAGGTATGGGATAGATTGCCTCGTCCAAGAATAAGGAAGAGATCCTTCCAGGAGGGACTTCTGTCTGTTTGTGAGATTAAACGTGAGGAATAGGGACTTAGAGGAATTACGTTTATAGAAGGAGGCTGAGCTAAATTGGGTAATGATATCTTGAATCGCAGGCATGGATTGGACTGGGTTTGTGATCAGAAGTATGACATCATCGGCAAAGAGGCTTATTTTATGTTCCATGTCATTGTGCATGATGCCTGATATGCGCTTGTCCCCTCTAATCCTTGCTGTTAGGCGTTCCATAATTAGAGCAATAATGAGAAGGGGGAGCGGGCAACCTTGGCGAGTGCCATTAGAGATCCCGAACGGTTTAGACAAGGTTCCATCAGGTAATACTCTAGCTGAGGGTTTCAATAAAGTGATAGTATAGCAGATTGAAACCAGCCTGTGATTCCAAATTTAGATAGCACTGCTTTTAGGAATCCCCAGTGCACCCTGTCGAATGCCTTCTCTGCGTCTAAGGATAGAAGCAGAGAAGGCATTTGTGATTGGGTGATTTGATGGATCAGATTGATGACTCTTCTAAATGCATCTGGGGCTTGTCTGTCTGGTATAAAGCCGACTTGGTCAGGTGCACTAGAGAAGGAAGACATTTCAGCAATCTAGATGCAATGACTTTGGCAAATATTTTTACGTCCGTGTTGAGGAGCGAAATGGGCCTGTAATTGGTCGTAGAAATAGGGTCTTTCTCTGGTTTGGGGATGGTGGTGATAATTGAACGTAGCATGTCAATCGGTATAGAACCAGAGGTGGCAGCAGAGTTGAAGAGGGCAGTGAGGTGGGCATTCAAGTTTTGCGAATGTCTTGTAAAATTCGTTAGTGTAGCCATCTTCTCAAGGTGATTTTTGGAGAGGGTGAGTATAAATGGCTTTTAGGACCTCTTCGTCTGAGAATGGTTGTGAGAGCTCCGCTCATTGGGTAGGGGTTATAGTTGGGAGGTCAATTAAGCATAGGAAGTTTTGTATGTTTTGGTCTGTTGGTCGAGGGGTATCTGTGTCATTTGTAAGATTGTAGAGAGAGGAGTAGTAGTCTCTAAAGGCATTAGCTATATCCTGTGGGTTTGTAAGAAGTTGTTTGGTGGTAGGATGGTGGAGGGAAACTATTTTACATTTAACGCGTTGGGCTTTGACCCGTCAGGCTAATAAGGCTCCAGCCTTATTACCTAAGGCATAGTATTTGGCTTTATTTAACCACTTGCCGACCACCGCACGCCGATGTACGTCGGCAGAATGCCACGGGTAGGCAAATTGGCGTACAGGTACGTCCCTTTAAATCTGCCTCCCTGCCGTGTGCCTCGCGAGTGTGGCCGCGGGTCCCGGGAACTGGATGTTCCCGGGAGTCCCGCGATTGCGGTTGGCAAGAGCAGAACAGGGGAATGCCTTTGTAAACAAGGCATTCCCCTATTCTGCCTAGTGACACTGTCACTGATGACCATTCCCCGTGATCGGGAACGGTCATCAGTGATGTGTCACATGTAGCCACGCCCCCTCACAGTAAGAATCACTCACTAGGGCACACTTAACCCCTACAGCGCCACCTAGTGGTTAACCCCTTTGCTGCCAGTTTTATTTTTACAGTAGTCAGTACATTTTTATAGCAGTGATGACAATGGTCCCAAAATGGTGTCAAAAGTGTCCGATGTGTCCGCCATAATGCCACAGTCATGATAAAAATCTATTGCCGCCATAACTAGTAAAAAAAATTTATTAATAAAAATTACATAAAACAGTCCCCTATTTTGTAGAAGCTATAACTATTGCCCAAACCAATCAGTAAACGCTTATTGTAATTTTTTAAACCAAAAATATGTAAAAGAATACGTATCGACCTAAACTGTGGAAAAAAAATGTTTTTTTATAGATTTTTTGCTGATATTTATTATAGCAAAAAGTAAAAAATATTGCATTTTTTTCAAAATTGTCGCTCTATTTTTGTTTATAGCGCAAAAAATAAAAACCACAGAGGTGATCAAATACCCCCAAAAGAAAGCTCTATTTGTGTTGAAAAAAGGACGTCAATTTTGATAGGGAGCCACGTCGCACGACCGCGCAATTGTCAGTTAAAGCAACACAGTGCCAAATCGCAAAAAATGGCCTGGTCCTTGACCACCAAAATGGTCCGGGGCTGAAGCGGTTAATTTAAGGTTGTTTTCAAATTTATAGAGTAAAAGTGAGCGGAGGTTTTGTCGCTGCTCTAGGAGTTCACTGGCTAGTTTGTGGGAGGGAGCCAGTTTGTTTTGGTTCTCTAAGTGGGTAATTTGGGAAAGGACCTCATCGATTTGCTTTGACCTCTGGTTCTTAACATTACTGTGAAGTTTAATTAGGAGTCCACGCATGTAGGCTTTATATGCCGACCAAAGTACAAACCTATCAGTGTCCGGTTGATCGCTTGATTTAAAATAGGAGTGGTGCTCAGTAGTGAGTTTTTGAATGTTGCTCAGATCTGAGATGAGAGAAGCATCAAGTCTTCATATTCGAGTTGTTCTAGGTCTACAGTTTCCCACAGTAATGAAGATAGGTGCATGGTCTGACCATGTGATGGATCGGTCGTTCGTCACGTCCTGGATGGTGATTTTGTCAACAAGGAAGAAGTCTATACAGGAGTATGAGAGTTGAGAGGAGGAGAAATATGATCATTACTGTGTTGGCAGCTCCACGGATCAAAGAGATTGTTTGTTTGAAGAAAGGGGTTCAGAACAGGTCGATGGTTTCTAGCTGTGGATATAGTGTCCAGTATGGGGCTCCAATTATGTTGAAGTCACCTCCAATAAGAAGCCTCCCTTTTCGGATTCGGGTTACCTTCTTGTATAGTTGTTTGTGGAATCACAGTTGTTGCTTGTTTGGCCCATATATGTTGATTAGTGTGTAGGTAACTTGGGTAATGTCACATATGAGCACCAGGAAACGGCCTTGGGGGTCTGCAATGGATTGGTGTGTTGACACAATAAGTCCGTGCACTATGGGTGTTTCAGAACCAGACTATAGTCCCTGCCAATCACACTATCCTGTAGCTATGATGGCTTGCTGACTCCACTCTCCTCACTACGGTCTCAGCTGTTTTGTAAGTGATCTTGTTGAACGCTTCCTTCATTCATGACGGTGCCTACGTTGATTGCGTGCATTGTATACGCCCTATAAGCGTTACCTAGGTTCTAATTGGCTGCCCTGAAAATGAGCCTTGACACTCACTCTTTCTCAGATCGAGGCTTGGTGTTTACAACCTATCCTGATCTGATGTTATTCATCACAGCGGAAGTTATGCACGCTCTCTCGTGTTGCATCACCGTGACTGGCTACTGAAAGTGAGGCGTGAGGCGTGAGGCGAATGCCATCTTTCATTTCCGGTCTCGATAATTGCCTTGGTTTTAATGTTTTCTTGTATTTATAGCGCAGTTACAGCAAGCATAATCACACCCCAGTTGAAGTTCCCTAGAGCGAAACGAGTTGGATTCTATGCTTGCTACTGCGCCCATCTGATGTAATTACTTTTACCTGTACTCACTGCGTGGTGTTTGTACTTTTATCGCAACCTTTTTTTATTAAATCCTTGTCAATTTTTGACCTACGCCATGTGGAGGTTTCTTTTTTCTTTATTCCCTCTACAACAACCATTTCTTCCCACTGTTTGCGGTCTGACCCCCCGAAATGGTAATCGACCAGCACGTTGGATTCCAATATAACCTGGAGACCTAAGGAGTGAAAGTTGTCAAGCTTCATCCCCTGACAGTCCTAGAAGGATTTCGGAGTCCACTTTGGAGGAGCACAGGAGGATCCCTTGACCGCATCACAGATACTCTTGCCTCTGCCTGTTTGACTCACCACTAATCGGTGGATGAGTCCACGACTTACAGTAAGAGTACCTACCCCTTCTCCAGGTGGTGGAATCACATCCCTGTATTGATGATAAGATCGGATACATGAGACACCTGGTGGTGCACCAACTTATATGACGTTTGGAATATTGTCTGCTGCTTGATATCTAGTCTTTTGAACCTCTGGGACGCATTCCCTGTTTGATATCTTACCTGTACAGGTTTTTAGATATACCAGTTTTTTTTTTAACCTAGTCCCTTGCTCCTTTTGGGTTTGTTCTCACCAGACTTTTTCTATGCTGAGTCACATAGATCACTTAATTTTCACTTTCTGATTGATTTATTATGTTCACTTTATCTCCGGTTGTCATCATGCTCTGAATGACTTCCCTTAGATGTTTTTGTATACTTTATATGCTATTGCATTTATCATTATATATCTATTTTTGTAACATTTACACATGCTATATGCTTTTATGCTTTTGGGATAGACTTATTGTCCAGACACACCTGTCTTTTATATATATCCTTTAGTATGTCACTTCCCTAGCGCTGCACATTTCCTTTCACAATGGATTGGTGTAGCCTGAATTGTAATGTGTCCCGTATGGCAGTGAGGACTCCACTTTTCTTCTCCTGGCCTGAAACTAAAAAAACTTGGTCGTAGTTTTTCAGGGGGAACCTGGGAGTTTTAGCTGATGCGAAATGGGTCTCCTGCACTAAGAGGATATCAGCTTTTTGACTGTTGGCTTCTCTGAGAAGTGCAGATCTTTTCTGTGGAGAGTTTAAGCCTCTGGCTTTAATAGAGGATATTATGAATGCCATTGTGAGGGAGTGAGGGCAGGGTACATTGTCCCTCGGTAAGGGTGGCAATTGGTAGGTGTAGAGCGATTTGCTAGTCCGTCTCTATGTTTTGTTGGCAATGTGAGTTGACGCTTGTCCAATGTAGTAGAGGTCCAGGAAAAGCTTGGTTGGATGGTGGGTAGGGATTGGCTGGTGCAGGGTTTGGGTGGAGGGTCTGTGTTTAAAAAGGGAGAGCCCTGTAACTAATGGGACCCGGGCTCAATGTGCAGAAACTACTTCAAAAAATCGGTGGGGGAGAGTGGTCCTCTGTCTACAATGTGGGACAGGGATCACTGAAAAGGCAGGCCGGTACTGGATAAGAGCGCTGCAGTTTCTCAGCCGCTTGGTGGGTGCAGAGAAGGGTATATGTTGTGACTTTCGGACATCTGGAGAAGCTCTTCCGGTTTCCATGTGTGTTGGAAATTGATCAGAAGGGTTGGGTATTTCTTCTGGGATTATGCGCCAGTTCCTCAGGAGTTTAAGTCCCGAAGAGAGGGTTCGCACTTCGTGAGTTTTGTTTTGATGCGTAATGAGCAGTTTAGTGGGGAAGCCCCATTTATATGGGATTTTATGATTTTGAAGCGCTTTAGTTATAGTCTCCAGCTGTCTGCGATTTTCCATGGTTGCTTTGGATAAATCAGCATATAGAGCGATGTTGGTGAAAGGATCAGGAAGTCTCGTCGCTCGTTTAGCTGCATACATTACTTTTTCTTTCACCGGGCTAATACATCCCTGGGTGTGGAAGTAGGGAGGTGAGGTGGCTTGGGGAGTCTGTGTGCCCTGTCAATTTCAATGTCACGGATTGTTAGGTCAGGTAAAAGGGCACGCATCAGGGACTGCAGGAATTGTACTACATCCGATTGTTGGATCGACTCTGGGATATTACGGAATTTAATATTATTACATCTGGGGCGGTCCTTTAGGTCTGGGAGCTTCAGATTAATTAATTGGAGTTCATCCTCATGGTCCGCAAAACCATCAACTAACTCATTATGTGCAGAGAGTTAAGCCCTGTACACACGATCAGGTATCCTATGGATTCTAATCCGATGGTATTTTCCATCGGAAATCCAATGAAACTGTCTTCCATCAGTCTTGCCCACACACCATCAGTCAAAAAACCGTCCGTTTCAAACGCGGTGACGTAAAACACTCTGATGAGCCGAGAAAAATTAAGTTCAATGCTTCTGAGCATGCGTCGACTTGATTCTGAGCATGCATGGGTTTTTTATCCGATGGAGTTCCCCACAGACGATAGTAATTTGCTATCGGTTTTTTAACCATCGGATACATTTAAAACATGTTCTATTTTTAAACACCGATGGAAAAAAGACCGATGGGGCCCATACACGTCCATCGGACTGCTTTCATCAGTAAAAGCTATCGTGTGTACACGGCTTAAGTCTCCCATTCTTGTTTGTATATGAGTAATGGCTTCATCATGCTGATGTACAGTTGTAGATAATGAGGAAATAGCAGTGGATAAGTCATTATACAAAGTTTTCCTCAGTGAGAGCAGCATGCTCTTCATGGTGTTTTCAGACAGTGGCTGATCTGTGGCCGGGAAGGCATCCAGCAATTATTATTGCTGTGGCGGGGGGAGAGAAAACAGGAAGGGAGCTGTGACTGGCTGGAACTGCTGTGGCTCTTCCGTTCTGAGCCTAGTTTTAGCAGGGCTGGATGTTGTGGATGAGTTGAGAGGAGAGCACTCACCCTGTGGGTCAGGAGATTGTGGGAATCCCGGAGACAGCGTGAGGCTCTGACTGGAGTGTGAGGAGGAGAGCCACGCTGACATTTCACGGCCGCCGCTGGAGCCAACTTGGCCGCTAACCAAGGCTGGCGAGATGTAGTAGTCAGTGAGCTTCCTGGGGAGTTTAGTGCCTTTCCTCCATTTCAACATGGCTCACCCACTTTGCCAGTGTGTCCGGGCTAGTAGGTGGATTCGCTTTCCCTTCTCTGGAGCCGCTTTGAGAGTCGCTTAGGCTGGTTTAACTGCGGAGCTGTGGGTCTAAGCAGCCATCCGAATGAGCCGTCAAGCCACGCCCTCTCCTGAAAAGTATATTTGTTAACAAACAAAACAATATATAGATTATATATTCTTTATAAGTTATTACAATTATTTTAGATAAATGATGAGCAATGAGCATTCTTGTTTTTCTTTTTCTTCGTGTTTTGGATTTTCTTTTGCGAATTGGTACTAGGGTGGCCTTTGTCTTAAAATTCTTGTTCAACTATTTTATTAAGCTACTTGCTGACCGCCTACCGCATATTTTATTGTGGCAGGTTGGCTCTATTACGTGCAATAGCCACTGAGGGCACATGCGCGCCACCGGAGGCGCGATCACACGCTAATTGAACACAAGGGAAGCCAATTAAACGGTCCGCCAGCGACCCAAGATCGTTTCCTGGAGAGGCAGCACGGCAATCTGCCTATCTAAACAAGGCAGATTGCTGTTCTGACAGGGAAGAAGATGGAGATCTTCTAAGCAGCAACACCGATCTATGTCTTCACCCAGTCAGAGCAACCCCCATACAGTTAGCGAGAACTCCCAGGGAACACATTTAACTCTTTGATCGCCCCTGATGTTAACCCATTCCCTGTCAGTGTCAGTAGTACAGTACCAGTGAATATTTTTAGCACTGATCACTGTATTAGTGTCACTGGTCCCCAAAAAAGTGTCAAAAGTATCAGTTAGGTGTTCGATTTGTCCACCGCAATTTCGCATTCCTGATAAAAATACGTCAATCACCGTCATTACTAGTAAAGAAAATAAATAAATAACAATTCCATACAAATATCCAATCGTTTGTACATGCTATAACTTTTGTGCAAACTGATCAATATACACATATTGGGAATTGTTTACCAAAAATATGTAGCTGAATACATATTGGCCTAAACCGATGAACAAATATTTTAGAATTTTTTTATTGGATGTGTTTTATAGCAGGAAGTAAAAAAATATATATATATATTTAAATTGTCGCTCTTTTTTTGTTTATAAAAATAAAAACTGCAGAGGTGATCATAATACCACCAAAAGAAAGCTCTATTTGTCGGAAAAATAGGTCATCAATTTTATTTAGGTACAACGTCACACGACCACACAAAGTAACGCAGTGTCTAATCGCAAAAAGAAAAGCCTGGTCATTAAGAGGGTAAAACCTTCCCGGCTGAAGTGGTTAACAAAATCTGAAGGGTACATACATAGAGTATTAGCATGTATGAATTAGCCCCCAGAAAAGGGGTCATAACAAAATGAACAAAGATAAAACAAGTTGACTGGATCGCAGCCCACAAAGATGTAAAGTGAGAAACAATGATAAGACTTTTAAATTTGTATGATTTCAATTTACAAATACCATAATGGTGGATAAAACTTTTTTGCAGAAAAGAGTTTAATAAGACACGTGGCCACTCATTAAAATTAGAAGGAAATAGGTTTAACCTTAAACTACGTAGAACAGGTGTGTCAAACTCAATTTCATCGTGGGCCGCATCAGCATTATGATTGCCTTCAAAAGGGCCGGTTGTATCTGTAAGATTAGTTGTCATGCATCCCCTCCCCTTTACATTAGATTTGAAGAGCCACCCCACCATCAGAAGTTGAGTCCCCCACTCTCCCTTGCATCACATTGTACCCCCCTTTCCTTATGCTGCTGCTGGGAAGAAGCTGGATGCATTGCTTGAAAGCAAAAAATAAGGGTCTGGAGGAGGACCAGAGGAGGGCTGGACCTGTAGGAAAGGTGCAAGGGCCACATGAAATGGCCTGGAGGGCCGGATTCAGCCCGCGGGCCTTGTGTTTGACACCTGTGACGTAGAGGGTTCTTTACTGTAAGAGCGGCAAGGATGTGGAATTCCCTTCCATAGGCGGTGGTCTCAGCAGGGGGCATCAATAGTTTCAAGAAACTTTTAGATACCTGAATGACCACAACATACAGGGATATACAAGGTAATTCTGACATATTATCACACACATAGGTTGGACTTGATGGACTTGTGTCTTTTTTCAACCTCACCTACTATGTAACTATGTAAGAATAGAATAGAGTAGAATAGAAAGAATATAACGATTTCCCAAAATTCAAATAGAATCAATTTGAATTTGAATAGGAAGATGGTTATATTAATTTTATTCTATTCTGTTGTTTTTTTCTATACTATTGTGTTATTTTCTATTCTATTCTACTCTATTCGTTGCTATTCTATTCAAATTCAAACTGATTATATTTGAATTTTTTAAAATGGTTATATTATTTATTTTCTATTCTACTCTATTGTTTTTTTAAATTCTATTATTTTCTATTACAATTTCAGAAGATGGTTATAATCTATTTAATTCTATTCTTTTTTTATTCTATTCCTTCTTTTCATTCTATTCCATTCTATTCTCTTATTTTCTGTTCTATCCTATTTTGTTCTGTTTTACTCTATTATATTATATTATTTTATTTTCTGTTATATTCTTATATATTCTATTTATTTCTATTCTATTCCTTTTTTCTATTCTATTTTATTCTCTTTGGAAATTTGAAAACTATTCAAATTCAAAAACTATTCAAATTTGAAAACTAGTTGAAATTGATTCAAAAACTTTTTAAACCGATTTGAATACAAATAAATGAACCGAATTCCAAAAACGAATTAAACGGATTAAACAATATTATGTAAATAACGAATTGAAGCAAAGCAAAACAAAGTTTTTTTTTTTTTTTTTTTGTTCTGCACATGTCTACATTAAACATTTCATTGAAATAATTCAGGGTGAGCAAAAAATCCATTATTTGCTCATCTATTCATTTTCCAAAAATAACAGCAGATCTCAGAGGCATAAGTGTCTCTCTTCCTACTGCTCATCTTGTCCTAAACAGAAATGGAGAGGCAATCATCAGGCCATGTCTGTGCTTGTGTGACACTTCAGAAGACATTGAGACCACCATTGCATGTACACATTCAGCTCAGGACAGGTCAGACACAGAGAAGAATCTGAAGTCTGCACTGTATTTAATAAGAAGGGTGGTGGGGGAATTATGAACATTTTGCAGAAACTAAGGTCACAGTAAAATCATCTGAGCAAAAGATGGCTCATATTATGTATGGATAAGCTTATATAGTATGTTCTCATTTATAATAAATAAAACATATGTGGTCATATAGTATCAAGACAGAAAATAAGTTATTCAAAATGTTATATATCTACATCGAATGGTCTGGCGGTAAATAGGAAAAACATTCTAAGTAATGAATTCTGCTTCTGCTGCCTTTTTTTCTTTTCTTGACAAGCATATTTTTGTTGCAGTGTTAAGTGTTTCTACCTAATTGGATTACTTGCATAAATTGCTGTGCTTGTGGACATTTGATAGATGTTGATCCTGTTCACTTTAACATGGCCACATCAGAGGATCCATATGCCCAATACAGCATTGAGCTGGTCAAACAGTAATTTAAAAAGATGAGAATATGGAGCAAGGTTAAAACTGATATTCTCCTTCCATAACCGATAGCCCCAAGTTGTAGATGCCATTATTTCTTTTATTTTCAGAGCAAATGAACTTGACAGATGGCCGTGTCACCTAAACCCCTACCTACCAACTTGATTATGCAGAAAACAATACAATAGAAAAGAAATCATTACTGAAGGAACCTGGTTAGTCCATAGAGAGCCGAGTGATACAGAAGAACAAAATTACAGTTGTGGAATTGAACAGCAAGAATGCATTTAACATAAAGTGGGTTACAGCAAGGCAATCAGTCATGGCTAAAGCTATTGTCTGAGCTTGCTTGCATGGTATATGAAGTAATCTGTCATCTTCCACAGAATTTATGCTCAGTTTTTAGCCGAAAATCTGAGCTACTTTGCAAGGAAATGTTTGGCATTTTTTTGTATTAAACAGCTTGTTTGTCAAAATTTACGCAACTTGCATATATTTTGTTATCTTGTAAATAAAAACATAAGACTGCGTATATAGGTACTTAAAGTGGTCAGATACATTGCAATCTGATTGTACAATTTCGTTTAGATTTCCTAAGACTTATGTAGTTTGAGAACCCAGCTGATTGTAAATAAAGTAAAGGGGATTGTTTAGGCATGCCCTCACATTAATGAGTTGTTGGTGCTAAAAGGAATTACATGGAATACACAGAGTGTAATGTATGTGGTTAGCCTAAGAGTGTTCACCTGAGTTCAGGTTCAACAACACAATCCATAAATTTGGCTATACACTCATATGGATATGGATAGACAGATTTATAGGCATTTCTAAAAAAATAAATAATGCAATAAAGTAAAAAAAAGATAAGATCATATTCCTATATATATATTTCTGTAAGTAATATTAAAATTATGTTTGTATCATATCTATTACTTCTAGGCATTGTAACTTCACATTATATGCACTGCTAATCTGCAATGCATTTTAAATAAACACAGGATTTTCCACTAAAATAGCTACTTGTAATTAGTAAAGGGTATATGTAAAAGGGTATATGTTTCTATAGGGAAACATCTATTAGAAACATTTAAAAAAATATATATATTGTATGTTATGCTTCCAGCTTTTACTCTTTGTTGGCAAATATATACAAGGCTCAAAATGCATAAAGTAAGACTGAATAACATACAACTGAGCTTGTTAATGGGAGTTTCACTGCTTTCCTTATTTAATTCAAGGATACCAGACTGTGCTGAATCCACTAAAGCTTAACGCATTCCTAGCTTTTATGGTTGTTTGTTTAACATTGCTTCATTGAAATGATGTTCCAACTGAAGTGTGGGATTTAATTTGTGTCTGTGAGGCTACAGGATGGCAGTTCAAATATACCTAAGTAAAGCTCCAATGGAGCCCCTCAATAAAATTGCTACATTTACAGTATAATCATCTGATCCATCTCAGAAATTTAAAAGAATGAAGCTCTCAATATTATTTTCTATATCCACTGAATTTCCTTTCACTGTTCTGTATGCTTGGAGGCAGGCAGGTGTGAAATGAGGTAACAAAATAAAGTAGGGTTAGATTAATGTAAAAGAGCTTTTTAAGGAGATTACTGTTACATTTAGATAAATCATTTGTATAACAATGGGTTAATATGAAAAAGTGTTCCTGGTTGTAAAGGTCATTTGGTTATTGCAATTCCTTATTTGTCTTCTGTATGATCTCTACAGAATTGCAATGATAAGTGCAGACATATTCAAGAATATGCATTTGTTTTTGCAGCACCCTTAAGCAACTATTAGTGTATATATCTTTTGTAATAGTAAATAAAATTAAACATTTCCAAAAGAATTGTAGTTCAAAATATACTGTATCTAGAGTGATTTTTGCACTGCTTTATAACTTTTATTTATGACATATTTTCCTTACCCTTATTGCTCGTTTAATGTCATTTTACTGTATGCATAAAAAAGAGCACAGTGCAATGCTGTGCAATCATTCATTAAAAATTACTCAAACATGCACAAGCATACAGTTATGATTTACCTTTTACATTTATTTGCCAGGTTTCTTCAAGGTTAATGTCAAAATAATGAAATAATGACATAAGAGATAGGTGTGACCAGCATATAGACAAAATGAATAAAAACAAGTACAGATATTCCAATAATGAATTTGCATTGAATTCTAATATTCTTCCGTTTCTTAAAGGATAAAGATAATGGTGCACTCATTGTATAAAATATGACAGAAATACAAATGCATACTGGGGATTTTTTTCTGTAATGTTCATTTAAATATAAGCAATAGCTAGTAAGCCCCTTGGTGTTACAACTGCTAAGAATAGTTTTCCTAGCGCATATTAACCCAAATCTATACAAGAAAAAAGCACAATTACTTGTCACTATACGCTGTAGAAAAGAAAGTTTGGCAGATTTTCCAATAAGCCCATATGAACTAGACCCCTTCACATCATTTGATGTGTTTGCCATGAAACCTTTAAAAAACCTTTTAGCAGAAAATGTCTACCTTAGTCATTTATAGGTAGCTGCAGGATCGTTCCACATGTGTGGTTTCTGAGTACGTTTTATCTCTCAGCCAGGGTTTGTAATGCTTACTGGTCCTATTGGAACTTACAGTATATTACCTCATATTGTTGGTCTTTTTCTCCATTGCTTAAAACAGAACTTAAAGAGGAGTTCCGCCCGCCCCTTTAAAAATTAAAAGTCAGCAGCTACATACAGTATACTGTAGCTGCTGACTTTTAACATTAGGACACTTACCTGTCCTGGAGTCCAGCAATGTCAGCACCGCAGCCAATGTTTACATCTGCTGGTCAGTTGCTGTCGCCGCCATTGCTGGTAAGGGAACCCGGTAGTGTAGCCTTTTCGGCTTCAAGGCCGAGTCCCTACTGCGCATGCATGAAGAGCACTGCGCTCTCTCAGTGGCCCGGCAAAAGGGGAGTGAGGAGGAGGGGGGCCGAGCTGCTGACATACTTCGCCGCGGCCCGGTCTCCCAGAAGTGGGGACAGGGTACCTGTAAAAAACAGGTACTCACTCCCCTCTCCCCCCAAAAGGTGCAAAATGTGGCACCGGAGAGGGGGGAGGAATCAGATAAGCGGAAGTTCCACTTTTGGGTGGAACTCCGCTTTAACTCTCAGGCCTCGTACACACAACCGATTTTCTCGTCGTAAACAGTCAAGAAAAGTGCCGCGAGAGTTTTTTTGTCTAGAAAAACGTTCGTGTGTATGGTTTTACGACGAGAAACTTAACGAGAATCTCGACGAGAAAATAGAGAACCTGCTCTCTATTTTCTCGTCAGGATTCCAGATTTCCTCGTCGTGTTTCTCGTCGGCCTGTTTTGTGACGAGAAAATGGTTCGTGTGTATGCTTTTACGACTCTTCCAAAAGCGCGCATGCTCACAAGCAACTATGAGACGGGAGCGCATCTTCTGGTAAAACAAGCCTTCATAATGGAGAGAGCACATTCGTCACTCTCATAAATATTTCATCGTTTAAATGTTCTGCATTGAATTCTTCGTTAGAATGTTACATTAATCAAAACGAGAGACCTTCTTTTGCTGCTGATATTCACACAGAGTTCTGCCTTATTTGTAACCTTTTTCATGCTGCTCTTTATAAGATTTATGTGTATTATATCGTGCAAGTTTTTAGGAATAATTTAAATGGTTAGATTTTTCAAAATGATGTTAATTATAATTTCTCAATGTTTTGATAGCGATCTCCCATTTAATTTTCTAATCTATATTTTTAAAATTTAACACCATGTTTTTGAGCTAATCAGATTTAGTTATTCTTTTGGGGGGGTGATATCTGTGCCTTTTATTGTCAGTCAAATGTATCTGCTTACTCCAAAGCTTGTTTTTTTTTATTTAAAAATACACATAGTCAAGTATGAACTTAAACAAAAAACACATTTATTCATGTTTATAAATTAAATAAAGAGAAGGCAGCGCTGGAGAAGCTGCTGCCATTTGTGCATCCCAGGGACCCCAGAGCACACAGCAACCCTGTGTGGACACTAAAATTGGGAGCTTGAGAAGGCCCACATTTCAGAACACAATCTGATGCTGGCCTCCCAGAGGTCAGGAACAGCAGCAGGTGAGATATATGTCCCAAGTGTGTGGTACTACAACAGGCTGCCTTCTGTCCGACCAGTGCGACCACAATGAAGCAAGGCCATCACTTCCTCTTCTTCCTGGCAACCTTCCCTGCAGCCTTTCCTGAAGCCTTTCCTGCAGCCTTTCCTGCAGCCTTCCTTCTTCGTTTAGCTGGAGGCTGGCCCACTGGAGGGGTACTCCTGTCAGGAGGAGGAGGTGGAGGTGTAGCAGAAGGGGGTGGGGCAGAAGGTGGAGGTGTAGCAGAAGAGGGTGGGGCAGAAGGTGGAGGTGTAGCAGAAGGGGGTGGGGCAGAAGGTGGAGGTGTAGCAGAAGGGGGTGGGGCAGAAGGTGGAGGTGTAGCAGAAGGGGGTGGGGCAGAAGGTGGAGGTGTAGCAGAAGGGGGTGGGGCAGAAGAGGAAGGTGGAGGTGGAGGTTGAGGTTGGGTCAGTTGGGCCACCTCACATATGGCGGTATTGGGGGTAATTTGCTCCATCACCCCCTTGTTGAGCAAGGTGATGAGCAGGGGTTCGCATAGGAGGCGTTGCTCCATGCTCATCACCTTGAACTTAGCCTCCACTAGGCCGGCAATGGCCTCTTCAGGGGATGTGGGCTCCTTGAGGGTGGCATGGGCCTCTTTAATAAGGGCCATTGCTGCCTCACTGGTGGTCCTGTCCCTCCTGCCTCTTTTGTGAAGCCTGATGGGAGGCACCTGGGATCTGGTGCTTCTCCTTTGCCCTGCCACCTCCTGTCTGCCACTGGGCCCTGACACCTCCTGGCTGCCACTGGGCCCTGCCACCTCCTGGCTGCCACTGGGCCCTGCCACCTCCTGGCTGCCACTGGGCCCTGCCACCTCCTGGCTGCCACTGGGCCCTTCCTCCTCCTGCCTGACAGTTTCCAGACCCTCGTCCTGGCTGATTTCATCCTGTGTATGAAAAAGAAACATAGTTTAATATGTTGGTTTAATCTTTGCATCAAACTTTGTAATCCTGATGGAAGCAATTAGAATGTAAATGCATAAATCCTTGCTTTAAATTTACCACTACATCAGCTTGACTATTTACCACACAATTAAGTGCAGAATAATGTCTACAGATCATGATTTCACTTGTGGAATACAAAATAATGTATGTTTCTCATCCTGACATATTTGGGAAACATTAATTTTATCCCACTACATTTTCAGTTAATACTATACCTGGCTCCAGATGGACAAATCAGGATCATCCAGGATGGCTGCCTCCTCTTGCTCCAGAGAAGGCTCAGGTTGGCTGCAGGGAAGTCTGGGGGGAAGAGTGGAGAGTGATGGCCTTGGCTCAATGTGGTCATCCAGGAAGGACATCCTGCTGTAGTACCACAAAACCGGGACATAAACATCATCTGCTGCTGCTCCTGACCTCTGAGAAGCCAGCACCTTAGAGCGTTCAGTCCTGTAGGTACCTCTCAAGCTCCCAATTTTAGTGTCCACTTGTTTTGCTGTGGCTGTGGGCACCTTGGTATGCACAAATGGGAGCAGCTTCTCCAGCGCTGCTTTTCTCACCCCTTTTTTTTATGGATGGGGTTTTTGGTCTCCCACAGAGCCGGCAGCTCCCTTACCCGGTCAATAAATTCCGCCAGGAACTCTTTGTCGCTAATAAAGACATTCATATTGTATCTGCAAGTAAAATAAATTATATTTAAATAATGTGAGGCAAACAGTCTAACCTCCTTCACATCCTAGTCACCATATATATCCTCCACCAATCTCAAGACAGTATAGGCCAACAATTTTTACAAGTCTCACAAAATCACATACCTTCGTTCGCACGTCCGTCACTTGAACTCCTCTCTCCGCACACCGAACGTACTATAGTCACATGTGTGTTTGCTATATACACACCACGCATGCGTCCAAATTCGAACACGTCGCTCCGCACACGTCGCCCGCCCATGACGTTCTAACTAACATCTTTTCCCCGCCCCTTCTCTTTCGGCGCGCAGACAGATATGGCGGAGTTACAGCAGGTGTCTGATAATTCCGCAACTAGCGAGGAGACAAGCCCGGAGACCGAGGACACGTCACGATCAAGGAGGAGATTCAAGGCATCGAATATGTCTTTGGCGGAGATGGCGGAGATGGTGGACATCTTGGTCAAGGCTGATTATGATGCCAAGCATGGGCCGTATAGCAAACCAAATAGAAGGAAGGCCAAAATCCTCACTAAAGTTGTGAAGAGTCTGAGGGCGAAGTTCGGGGTGAAACGCTCAAATGAGCAGCTCAGAAAGAGGTGGTCAGACCTCAAACTGAGGGAGCCAGACCAGTTGAGGAGCATAAAGAGGATGCTCGCTAAAAGTAAGTAAAATGACGACCTTTCTGCTATTAATCTTTTTAGAAACTCACATTTTTTTTTTTTTTATCATATTGGACTCCCTTCCAAAATGTAATATTTTGAACTAGGTTGGGCACAGTAATCGTTCGTTACGTTACCGACACTTTGTTCGGCCACTATCCGCGGTTTTGGCTTATTTTAGACCCCCAAAAGTAATTAGACATCTGCCATTTTTGATCAAGTATTGTGTATAATTTTTAAGTCTAGATGATGTGTTTGTAAGGAGAATGAAATGCAAACTTTAATCAGTGTAAAGGAGAGGACACTCAGCAGCTGCTTCCACATCTGTACTTTGGAGCACTATAGTGTGGGCCACCAGACCCGCCTTTTTTGGGTGTCCCACACAGGTGCATCAGAGTTTATTTGTGGTGCCTCCATGTCCAAAAAATTACATCCAAATGTGAATACTAAACATATTTGGGGTCATAAATAATGCATTTTTCTTTAAATTCCGCACAAACACACACTTGTACCCCACTTCCAAACAATTTAGCCTGTTTTAAGTTTAAAAATGAGATTTTTACAGTGTGATAAATAGACCTTTGGTTTTATTCTCATAGGGGAGAGAAGACTGGGAGGAGGACACTCCAGGGAGCACATGCACCCCACAACTTCCAAGCAACCCCAAACTCCCAAAGATCCACAACCGAAAGATGTGCAGGAAGTTGAGGTGGAGGAAGGAGAAGTGCAGGAAGGAGAGGTGGATGACGTTGTGGATCTGGTCACCACAACAGGTCAGTATCTGACACCACAGCTTAAGGTAAGCGAGGTAGGCCTGCAGAGTTTTATTAATTTTTTTTTTATGGTTTTTAGGGGATGGAAATGTTGTGAAGGATAGCACACCGTTCTCTGCTGACAGTGCCCTCCGCCTCATCCAGCAAGTGATGGAATGTAGCACGGAACTGGACCTAATTAAACAAAGAATCCATGTGATGGAACAAACATTTAAAGACATTCTCGATGTTTTGGGGAGAATTCAATAAGCCATCCAAACACATTTGTTTTTACATGTTTGTTTTTATATTTTTACTAATTTTTTGAGTAACAAAGCAGCCAAAAATTGAATATGCACACAGTGTGTGAACATGTGCTATCTGCCATCAGGGGATATCCATGTACGTCTTTTGTGGGTGCAACCCCTTCCTCGTATCAAAAGTCGGTGAACTGAGGAAGGGGATGCACCCCCAAAACACGTCCATTGATCACCCCTGATGGCAGATAGCACATGTTGACAATAGGGATCAGGATTGTAAACTTCCTATTTGCAAAAAAGTAAAAATGTGTGCATATTGAATTTTTGGCTGGGCAAGGGGTGGCAGGACCCCATATTAGGACGGGCACATAGAGACATAGTTTTTGTAACTGAATGTCTCAGATTGCTCAGAGGTATCCAATGTTGTCATTTTAGAAATGCAAGTGGTATTTTTGTATTTTCATAAGCCAAAATTTGCCGGGTTGTGGCCAGGCCAACCCCAAAGTAAAACAAAAAAAAAGTGCAGAGAGTAAAAAATTTGACCACAAACAACGTGTAGCTTCTTTTTATAATACTCTCTAAGCTTATTTGGTTCTTTTGTAAGGTAACATAGTGAAATTGGTTGTTATTTACTAAAGTAAAATACACTTGCCACTACAAATGCACAAAGACAAACTAGGAGACAGGAAAGAACAAATAATTAAAGGTTTAAACAAGATTTTTATTGGGATACTTAGACATAGGCTGGCATAGGAATTGCCCCCCTACCCGTGAAATACTCCATGTATTTGTCCCGAACCACACGGGCATTTTGGGGGGGCAAGCCAAGACGGGCAGATTCCAGGCCCGGAAGGGGATTTGCAGGGGAAAGTCCAGCCTCTGGCAAAACTGAGGCCATATATGAATTAGATTTGCGGCAAAGAAAATTGTGTAGCACACAGCAGCATAACACTACATAGTTTATTTTGTAGTCCGCCAAGTGGATGGAAGTCATAAAAAGGCGGAACCGGCTGGCCATTATGCCGAAGGCATTTTCAACGACTCTTCGGGCCCTGGCCAGCCGGTAATTGAACACACTCTTCTCTGGGGTCAGGGTCCTCTGTGGAAATGGCCTCATAAGATGCCGTCCGAGTCCGAAGGCTTCATCAGCCAAGAAAACAAAGGGGAGTCCTTCAATATTCCCTGCATCCGGTGGCAATGCAAGGTCGTCACTCTGGAGACGGAGGGCAAACTCCGTCTGGATGAAGGATCCCCCATCGGACATCCGGCCATTCTTCCCTACATCAACATAGAGGAATTCATACCGTGCTGACACCACCGCCATCAACACAATGCTATGAAACCCCTTGTAATTGTAGTAGTAGGATCCAGAACGGGGTGGCGGCACGATGCGGACGTGCTTCCCGTCTATGGCACCACCGCAGTTGGGGAAGTCCCACCACGTGGCAAACTCCGATGCCACAGTCTGCCATTCCTGTGGCGTGGAAGGAGGCTGTGGAGTGAAACAAGATGAAATAATATTAGAAAAACAAAGGCATACATTACAAGCAAATTCTAGACCAAAAAATTAGAGACCAACATCAATCTAATTATACGTTTATTAAGGTGTGTAAAAAAAGTATAATGGAAGGCTCATTTATCATATTCATCACCCCCTCTGATGGGCCATTACTAAATTATTTTGGGGGGGGGAGATGTGTTTGGCCACAGGATAGCATTGCAGTGGCGGTGCGTCCAGAGTGGGCGCTGGAGCACTGTCCCCTCTCTCCTGTGCCCATCACTCAGAACAATACATAGGTTCATGCGTTGCATGAACCTATGTATTGTCTATGCCGCACACTATTCAGGTGGATGGCCTCTTGTAAAGCGACCGACATATGAATAATTGCGGCATTTAGGGGGTTCAAATTGCAGAGCAGAAACAGGTATTAAAAAAGTCTTGCAAATTACAACCTGAGGGATGTAATTGGCTTCCTCAAAGAAAAATCGGGGACGCAAGGAGGGGGCATTCCTTGTGTAAACACTGACAGGCTGCTCTGGCAATCATGTTCACCAAGTCTGTTTAATGGTAACATGATTGGCTGATGCAACATGAAGGGAAGGAGAAGACATCAAGGACAGAAGAAGGATGGCGCTGACCACAAGAAGGTAAGTGCAGGGCTGGGGGGAAACTGGCTGCATTAGAGGGGACTAAATGGCTGCATTGGAGGGGACAACTGGGGGCGTTTATTAGGCAACAGAGCAAAAAAGGAGGAAGTTTATTTCCGAAATTGGGGTTGGAACCCCCCAACATTTGGAGCAACAGGCGCCCCTGCTGGAAAAGTTAGTGAGGGGAAATATTTAGGGAGGATAAAAAAGGGGCAATATAAAGCTTCCAACATGCATGGGGACAAAGGGGACATTCTCAGCATATTACAATCATGGTAATTAGGGAAGGATGAAAGAAATACAATACATTAGCATACATGTAATACATAAAATGTGATGTTAAGGGAGAAAACTTACCCTAATATAGTCCTCCTGCAGGACTTGTATAATAGCAGAACAGGTGTCTGGGATTATGAGGCCCAGAGCCTGGGGGGAGATGCCTGTGGTGAACTTCAAGTCCTGAAGACTTCTCCCTGTCGCCAGGTAACGCAACGTGGCGATGAGCCTCTGCTCAGCACTGATGGCTTCCCGCATAACGGTGTCCTTCCTGGTAATATAGGGGGACACCAAAGCCAACAGTTCCTGAAAAACGGGGTCAGACATCCTCCGAAAATTCCTGTAGTCCTCAGGATTATTCTCGACGATCTCCCGCAGCAGAGGCATGTGGCAGAATTGGTCCCGCTGGAGCAACCAATTCTTGGTCCATGAACTCCTCCTCACACCATTCATGGACTGGTCTTGGTCCAAAACAAGCAGACCAACACCAAGTGCACGCACAGCACGAACTCGACGACGAGAACGTCCAGGCGACATGGCTAGGAAACGGTCGTCTAATCAGAACGTACAGAACAGAACGCACTTTAGAACAGCAAGGCCTATGAATAACGAACTGAAAATCAGAAACGAACAGGCAATAACGCACTGTAAAACAGATACGACCTGCCTAGACGCCCTGAAAGTCAAGATACGAACCCACAAGCACAAACTGAACGGCAGAAAACGATCTGAAAAGTACGAAGACTGAAAAGCGCGAATCGTCTCTTCCCAAACTTTTACTTCACACGCGGTAACACGAGATCAGCAAAAGCAGCCCAAGGGGTGGCGCCAAGAAAAAAGATCTTCCCCTTTATAGTGCCGTCGTACGTGCTGGACGTGAGCGCAGAGAACCACGAGGAAATTGGAAAATGACAGTGTGTACGCATAGAAAGCTTGACGAGAAAATCGACAAGCTTAACAAGAATCTCGTCGAAAAAAACGACGTGTTTTTTACGACGAGAAAATCGGTCGTGTGTACGAGGCCTCACAACAAAAATTTTTTCTTTTTGGTTCTTCCACCTCCTTCTTACAAAAATAAGTAAAAAAAAAAATAAGAAATTTAAATGTGTACCTTTTGGGTGGCTGGGCCCCATTGCCTCCTTGGTTTGCTAAGTCATAGCTATCCATGGAGGCAGTGTACTGTACATCTGCACATGCACAGTGTTTTTTGTACATGTGCTCAAAACATCACCAGCAAATAGAATGCCCATCTGCTAGAACTGGCAGTGCTGCATGCATGCACAGAAACTGCCTCACATGCATGTGCAGATGCACCACTTGTATCTACCAGGCATTTGGATCTGGCAGAGGCCAGTGGCATATCTGCACATGTATGAGAGGTTTTCTGTGCATGCTTACAGCACTGTTAGTTCTAGTGTATGGGCACTCTATTTGCTAGTGATGTTTTGTGGACCTGGCAGTGACCTGCAGCACAGCACATCTGCACTTTCAAGATGGTGGCGTGGAAAAGGGATGGGGGAGGGAATGGATAACATGATGAAGGTTTGCTTAAAGTTTATGTAAACCTGAAATATATTATTGGTATGTTTTGCACTATGACCCAGTGTACACTTTTTTTTCTGGTACACAATGTTTTTTTTTTTGGTTCTGGTACAGTTTCCTACCTGAAGATGCTGTCTGTAGCAGCACTTTCTGTTGCAAGCAGACAATGCAAAGCCACTATTTTTGCAAATAACCACAGTGTTTTTAGCCTGCCATGTGAGCTTCCCCAGTTGGCCATTAGGCTGCCTATCTAATAGACCTCACAGGCAGTCTAATGGCCAGCTGAAGGAAAGGACATGGCAGGCTTAAAATTTGGCTTTTAATTGTGGGGCAGTGATTTAGCATTCTCAGCCTGTAATAGTAAGTGATATTCCCAGCAGGAGCTCCAGGTAAGAAACTTTGCAAAAGATTCACACCATAAAAATATTGATTTGCTTAAAGATAAACTCCAGCCTTACCTTCAGTCAAGCACAATTGTACAGACACCTCTCCTGTATTGAAATTTCTTCCTCTGATTTTACTGCACACAATAGGGAGAATTTAAAAACAATGCTTGCATCACTCTTCTAGACTTAAAGTGGTTTTAAAGCCTAAACATTTTTTACCCTAATATATTCCTTGTACAGTGAAACCTCAGATTGCGAGTAACGCGGTTAACGAGCATTTCGCAATACGAGCATTTTTAAACAAAATCCTGACTCGGTTTGCGAGTGTTGTCTCACAAAACGAGCAGGAGTCAAGCTTCTGCGGTGTGCAGTACCGCATTTGGTCAGAGGTGCGAGGGATGCTCCAGATTTCTATGTCTGCCCCACCCCATCATTCCAATGAGTGCAGGAGGGAGGAGGGTGGCTGAGTGGAGTAGCAGAGAGAGGAATGTGAGCTGTCTGCTGACTGCTCACATTCTTTATCCCCTTCCTGCCACAACCTCCTGGCCTTTTACAAACTTCTAAATGCTGAGAGGCGGACCCAGGTGTTTGCAACAGTCACATGATCAGGAATTGTGTTGCCCATCACTGAACTTTTTAATTCCATATATTTTCTGCATATTGGAGACCAAAACTGAGCTAAATATTTAATATGAGGTCAAAGCAGTGTTTTGTAAAAGGTTCACGTTATTGATTTATTTCTTGAATGTATGCCTTCTGTTTTTATTGCATAACAGTATTTGCTGTCTTTGTTAGATTCAGCTTGCCATTGCATACTGTTGCTAAGTCTGTGTTCTACAAGCACCACCATATCCTTTTCTATCTATGCTTCTCCCAGGGGAGACCCTCCTAATATGTGTAGTTTGCGTGAGTAATTTTGGAACCCAGATGCATAACTTTACATTTCCCAATACTGAACCTCAAATTAAATAACACCACTATTAACCAATGATTTGATGGTCATTATCCTACTAAACACTAATTAATTGTGTGCTATTTTCTCATGAGGGGGCACTATCCCACTAAACACTATTGAATTGGGAGTTAGTTTTCTACAGGGAGCCTCTTTTGCTAAACACTTATGAATTGAGAGCTATTTTCCCACTGGGGGCCATTTTCCTACTGAACATCAATAAATTGTGAGTTGTTGTTCACTGGGGGCACTATCCCACTGAACCAAAACGGTTTGGTAGCTTTTCTTCCACTGGATACCTCTTTCACTAAACAACAAATAAATTGGGATCAAATTCAGGATCAACTTTAATTTAGAGTTATGCCTTGTACACATGACTGGTTTTCAAGATGAGAAAACTGCCATTTTTTATATTGGTCGTGAAAACCAAAAAAATTAAAACCAGCTCTCTTTTTTCTCGTTGCGTTTCCCGTCAGTCTTTTTCTCGTCGCGAAAAACGGTCGTGTGTATGCTTTTCCGAGGGGAAAAAAAACGAGCATGCTCAGAATCAAGTATGAGACGGGAGCGCTTGTTCTGGTAAAACTAGCGTTCAGAATGGAGATAGCACATTCGTCATGCTGTAACGGACTGAAAAGCACAAGGCTGAAAAGTGTGAATCGTCTCTCACCAAACTTTTACTAACACGAGGATCAGCAAAAGCAGCCCAAAGGGTGGCACCATTTGAAAGAAACTTCCCCTTTATAGTCCCGTCGTACGTGTTGTACGTCACCGCTCTTGGTTTGACTTTTTTTGCATGAACGTGTGTATGCAAGTCAGGCAAGTCAGGCTGGAGAGGAATCACGTTGGGAAAAACTACGGCTTTTTGCACGTCAGGAAAAACGATGGTGTATACAAGGCATCAGGGACTTCATTTTGCAGAGGCCTCAGATGTATGACTACACATACAGCATATTTGCAAAGTAAAACCCTGTTTTTAATCTAAATGTGGAACATTTTGGAAACAGTTTAACAAAGTTATTCATGCTAACTAGCTAAAGATTTTTTTTTTTCTATTGTCCCTGTGACCCACAGAACAAGGTATGGAGGAACAAGGCTTACTGTAACTTAAAACACAAAAAAAAAAAAAAAAAAACTTCTATAATTTTTTTCACTTTGAGCCAATTGGAGTGAATTCTTATTATGTCCTGCCCCTCTTACCCTTGTATCTGGATTAGGGATGAGCTCCGGCATGTTCGCACACTCCATGTGCAGAGCCCGCCAGGAAGTTGGAACGGCGCTGCGCTAATCACAGGCAGGGAGACATGTCCTGATGCGTGGCTGCAGAGATTGGGACATGTCTCCCTACCTGTGATTAGCACAGCACTGTGCCAACTTCTTGGCGGGCTCTGCACATGGAGTGTGAGAACACGCCGGAGCTCATCCCTAATCTGGATCAGGAAGTAAGGAAAATGCTTCCAAATGCAAACACAGACAGCAATAAAAACATATCCATGGTTCAAACCCTTTTCAGCTCAAAAAATGTTTCTGGTGGAAGTTGGGCTTTAAGACACTTTAAGTCAGGAGTCCCATACTAAGGTGGGAGATATGAGTAATGATAAATAGTTACCTACAGCAACCCGTCTGTTTCTATCACTTATTTTTATTACGCTTTAACCACTTCAGCCCCGGAAGGATTGGCAGCCCAATGACTGGGCCATTTTTTGCAATACAGCACTGCGGTCGCTTTAACTGTCAATTATGCGGTCGTGCGACGTTTCACCCAAACAAAATTGACGTCCTTTTTTTCCCACAAATAGAGCTTTCTTTTGGAGGTATTTGATCACCTCTGTGGTTTTTATTTTTTGCACTACAAACAAAAAAAAAGCAATATTTTAAACTTTTTGCTATAATAAATATCCCCAAAAAATATATCAAAACAATAATTTCTTTCTCAGTTTAGGCCGATATGTATTCTTCTACATATTTTTGGTAAAAAAATATTGCAATAAGCGTATATTGATTGGTTTGCGCAAAAGTTAAAGGATAGTTTTATGGCATTTTTATTATTATTATTATTTTTATTAGTAATGGCCACGATCTGCGATTTTTATCGTGACTGCGACATTATGGCAGACACATCAGACACTTTTGACACCTATTTTGTGACCATTGTCATTTATACAGCGATCAGTGCTATAAAAATGCACTGATTACTGTGTAAATGACACTGGCAGGGAAAGGATTAAACACTAGGGGGCGATGAAGAGGTTAAGTGTGTCCTAGGGAGTGATTCTAACTGTGGGGGGGCTGGGCTACAAGTGACATGACAGTGATCACTGCTCCCAATGACAGGGAGCAGCAGATCACTGTCCTGTCACTAGACAGAACAGGGAAATGCCTTGTTTACATAGGCATCTCCCCGTTCTGCCGCTCCGTGAGACGACCGCGGGCACGCTCACTGAGCAAATTCAAAGGGACATACAGGTACGTCCCTTTGCGCAGCTGTGCCATTCTGCCGACGTATATGTACATGCAGCGGTCGGCAAGAGGTTAAAAAATAAAATATAATCCAACCAGTTGTTAAGGGTAGCAGCTACAATGTTTAAATCTATCACTTTCAGGACAGGAAAGTTGTGTAATTATGAAATTAAATGTATATACTGTAGATTGACCAATAAAAGTAACACACAACATGCTTTTGGCCATTTTCCTGTAAAACAATGTAATAGTGAAGAGACTGTTAACTGGAACAGAAGATTTAATATATTTGTCTCCTTGGTCAACTGCCTGTTTGAAGCTTGTGAGGCACCTAATATATTTCTGCTAAGGGACCACAATTGGTTTCACTCATGATGTAGTATTGCCTCATCATTTCCCTCATTTACTGCTAAGACCTGCATAAAAGATGGATCTCCTTTTAAACCGTTAAGTGGTGCAACTGCTGGCTTTATCGGCAAGTCGCCAGCATGCTCAAGGGAAAAGTGCTATCTCCTATGGCCCTGAAAATTGATATTGAACATGGAAGGAAAAATCTCACAAGCTGATAGCAATTAGCTAAAAAGGATTTGCGACTCCATGATTCATCACACCAGGGAATCAAAGTCATTTGCAGACAGTGTTTCCACAGTCCCAGCATGCTGCGCTAAAGATATACCTCTGTTTATTTCTCACACTCTTGTGTGACATTTCCTTTTTTTAAGACTCTATTTTCACAAAAAACATAACAGTCTGCTTAGGCATTGATAGCCTTTGATTCATTCCTAGCTTGCTGAATGAAAGAGTCTCTGACTGTATACTGGTGAGAATGAGATTTCAGTGGGACACGCAAGTGAATGTGTAGAAGCTGTACCAAAAAAGGATCAAAAGGTCACTTTGTAATGAAGAGGAAAAGGCCACTCTTGAGATTTATTTAACGGGACCTATGGGGTTAAAAAAAAGTCTGTTACAGTACTGACGGCATTTTAAAATAGAGTGCAATTAAAATGGCAAGACCCTTGAGTCGCCCAGTGATTTTTGCCAATTAATAGAAGGGAGCAGTAAATAGCAACAGATATATTAGCGGACAAAAGAAAGATGAACAGGTTAACGTGAAGTCTAAAATGAAACTCATGTATGTACATGACAACAAGCTACAACAAGCAATGTGACAACACTATGCATTTTAGATTAGAAAATGAGGAAGTAGTGTATAATACAATAAAAAAAAAAAATAGATTTCATGGTCTCAATCCAACAGTACGCAAAAATGGATATTATCAGTATAACTTTACAGTAGGTGTCTGTGCATGATGCAAATAGATGCTTCCAATATGATATAGTAGGTATTTGCATGTTCTGCAATTTACCCCTATGGATCATGAGAAATCATTTTCTATTGTTACTAAAGGTGCTGGGTGCTGTATACTAAAATATCTTAAAGACCCACTACAGCCACATTTTTTAATAACCTCTGTCTTTTTTTTTTTATTGCTTTCTGTTAGCCAATTGAGGAGGTAACTCCTCTCTTCTTTTCCCTGTGAAAAAATAGGGTTGCAGGACAGGAAGGCACATACAAAAAAATAAAAAAACTCAGACTATTCTCTCCTTTTCCCACCTCCTGCCTTGACATTTCTTCAAAGGGGAAACTGATAGTAACACAAATTTATAGATTCTAATGCCACGTACACACGATCGTGATTCATGGCGGTGAAAACACCGCCGTGAATCACGACATGAAAAAAAATGAAAAACGAGGGAACGGCATGTTCCCCCACACACGACCGTTTTTCCCATCATTTTTTTCTTTGTCGAGAAAAACGACCGTGTGTGGGCTCTGTGGCAGTGATTCCCTATGGGAAAACTGCCGCGGAAAAAAATGCTGGAAAAAACGATGAGAAAAATTAGAACATGTTTCTCATCGTGATTAATGCCGTTTTTCCCGTCGTGAAAAACGGCAAAAAGCCCACAGACGATCGTTTTTCTCGTCCAAAGGAAAAAATGTCATTTTTCCCGACGGGAAAAATTATCGTGTGTACGCGGCATAACCCTTGCTCACTATTTTTATAGTTAACAGTTTTTATAGATTTTTTTTTTCACATGACAACAAAAGAGATGAGTTATCAGATAGGGAACAACATATAATGTCCAAAATCAATTAGTAGTCTAACAAAGACACATAGTTTAAAGATATGCATAAGTCACAGTGACCAAATCAACTACAAAAAACAACACCTTGCCCACTTTTAAAGAAAAACCCTTTTGATTGCCATGAAACTAATTCACGCCCCTTGGCTTTTTTGTATTGCCAATAACATATGGAGTATGTCAGACCAATACATTTTTTTTAGCTATGAGCTTGGTTTTATTGTAAAATATGGGCACTGAATAAAGTAAATAAAAAAATACATAAATAAACAAAAAAAATAATTGCTTTGAGCAGCTGTAAAGCCATACAATCACTTCTACAAACTAAAACAATGTACCGTATATACTTGAGTATAAGCCGAAAACTGGGAAAACGTATTGACTCGAGTATAAGCCTAGGGTGTCCATCTGCATGCCTCACTGTGCCTCACTTTGCCTCACTGTGTCCATGTGCATGCCTCACTGTGCCCATGCCTCACTGTGTCCATGCCTCACTGTGGCCATGCCTCACTGTGTCCATGCCTCACCGTGCCCATGCCTCACCATGCCCATGCCTCACCGTGTCCATGCCTCACTGTGTCCATGCCTCACTGTGCCCATGCCTCACTGTGCCCATGACTAGACTGACGTTTAACATGGGAGTCTATGGAAAGGGTGTCCGGGTCTGAAAAATCGGTGCTCCCCGGCCGTAGGTCTCCCAGACAAAAAACTTTGCACACCTGTAGATGAGAAATGGGGTTATATGTGTGCCAAGTTCTGGGTCCATGGAACCTACGACCGGCCGGTACCGGGTCCCCAAAAATCTCCAGATAAATGACCGTTTAACATGGGAGTCTATGGAAGGGGTGCCCGGATTTGAAAAATCGGTGCTCCCCGGCTGTAGGTCTCCCAGACAACAAACTTTGCACACTTGTATAGAAAGAGTGGGGCTACATGTGTGCCAAGTTTGGCCAGTACCGGGTCCCAAAATTTCGGGAGATCAGGCGCAAAAATGTGACTTGAGTATAAGCGGAGGGAGGCATTTTCAGCACAAAAAAATGTGCTGAAAAACTCGGCTTATACGGTATGTTCACTCCTGCATTTTATTTCTTTAGTCTGATATTATTGATTCATAATCCATTTCTCTCCTGTTGCATTCAGAATAATGACAAAGCTTTCCATTCACCGCTAAATATACCTGGAGTGTTCTGGACTGGGTGCACTCAACTCTGGATAAGAACCACATTTCTCTTCATTACAAGCCCATGCCTCTCAGCTGTCACAGCTTTGAACAAGGATATAGGAGATCTCTGCTCCACCCCCTAGTAGGAGTTCTGTATCAAAACATTAAGCATAATAGGCTATGGCTTACCTAAAGGGCTGGTAAGAAACTTCTAAACTTCTCTTCTGCTTAAAGATCGTTTATACTGTGATATCTTGATTGCAATTGTTTTGCCGGATTAGAGTCATGAGATATCATGAAGTAGCTAATCTGGGGTGATATCAGCCTCCAGGTTAGAGCACTAAGTAGGAGACAGTATGGGTAGAGAGAAATTATCACAGTAGAGGCATAGAGCCTGCAATAGTAGTCAGAGAACTGGTCTAGATTAAGCCTAGGGCAAGTGAGCATTTGGTCGTGAGGGCTACAAATTCTGGGGATAGACCAAGCAACAGTTTGCTCAGCTTGTCAGCCATGCAAGCAGTTTACTGCACCTGTCTCCCTGCTCATAAATGCATTGCACCTAATGGAGAAGAGCCTTTCTGGTAAGTTCAGTGTGAATTTGGGAGACCTCTTGTAGAGAGATCATGAATAATATTACAGATGGTTGGATCCCGGGTAGAGGCATGTTCCATAGTTGCAGACTGAGTGGCCTGTCAAGATTTTCTCCAGATTGTTTTCTAGCCTAATGAATACATTTAGCATGTTGACCCCGTATAAATACTTTTTGAGGCATTCCACACTATTAGGTAATCAGTAGTATCAATACTAATAGGCCAATAGTGCTGCAGAGAGGACTGAACATGGGGTCTATACTTGCAATTGTTACTGAACTGATTTGATAGCAGTGATTCACTTTAGTGTTTTCACCTGATTATTGGTTCCTGTGGACAACATGTCTGAGACTAGGAAATAGAAGAATTATCATTCTGAAAGACCTCTCCAGCCCGCTAATTATACATCCTGCACCCATTGCACTCTAACATGACTAGCAGGCAGGCTTACCTGCAATGGGACACTGACTAGACCTCCTCTGAACTTAGTTCTGGTGCTTTCCTGTGAATGAGAGCTCAAAAAAATCCTTGGTGAAATGGCCATCATGGGTTCCCACTATTTAAAGGACTTTTTTGAATGAGATTATTAAGGATTCCACATGTGGAAAATTATTTATCTCTCCCAGGGAAAAAAGCCAAAGCCTTCTTCTAGGAAAAAAATCTTCCCCCTCTTTCACATTTCACAGATAATTTTGTTCACAAGAAGAAAGGCCAAAATATGGAATTCCTCCCCAAACAGATGTTTCAATCCAGTCAAGCCTCTAAGCCAATACAACATCTAAAAAATCAGGAGGAAGCTGTTGTTTAAGGTCTTACAAGACTTTTTGCTTTCAAAGCTTTATAGTTTCTGCCCACTTCAGTAATGTTTTTAGGGTACCTTCCCCAAAAGAGAGAACATGATCCAGCCAATATCGGATCTCAAAGCTCTTAATACATTTGTTTGAATCTTGATGTTCTGCATAAAAACAATAAGCTCTGTAGTCTCTATGTCCATGTCAAAATTAAAGATGTCTATGTCCACGTTCTGTTCTTTGCAATCAGAGAACTTCACTTTTAGGTTGTGCTTTTCTTTTGGCTTTAGTTGCAGCTCCATCAAGCCAAAAGAATCTCTGTAGCATGTCTTAACATCCTCTTTTCCATTGTTCCATCCAACAGAGAGCTGCAGATCAGTATACAGTTGATCCTGTAGATTCTTCAGAGTTTTGGATGGCCTGGAAAACATTCACATTTACCTTCTGACCCCAATGAAATGCTTCAAATAGAAAAGCATGCTGCCAGATACCAGGGAGGTAAAAGTGTTCCTTTCTCTAACAAAGATACAAGCATTGTGAGCAAATCTCCCTCATTTGAGATTAACATCAATCTCCCCTCTACCTGTGTATACTGGGGATAAAGGTCTGCTTGTTCAAGGTTTTTAACAGAACATTTTTACCAAATGGGACAGGTCCACCCTATATCTAAGTAAGGAGGCGGGGTGGTTTGTACTAATGGAGGGTGGGTGGTTTGTCCTGGGGGTTTATACTTAGTGGGGGTCTTCACTGACAGAGAGAGGTCTATACTTGGTAGAGGGGGTCTGTACTGAGGGAAGGGGGTCTTTACTGAGGGGCGACTATAGTTGGTGGGTGGGTGACACCATGTTTTACTGCACCGGGTGACACCAACCCTAGTGACACCACTGCTAAAATGTCCCTATTCATATGTGCACCATATAAACATATGTGCCTGTGTGAAACAAAAATAAATAAATAAAGGAAAGTTCCCTCAAAAACTCTAAAATGCAAAGTGTAACAATGTGTATGCCTTAAAAAAAACTAATAAAATGTATCTGCTTTATGACATTATACTAACGTGCAAAACATTTACAAATAACAAATTTTAGATTGTAAGCTCTAACGAGCAGGGCCCTCTGATTCCTCCTGTATTGAATTGTATTGTAACTGTACTGTTTACCCTAATGTTGTAAAGCACTGTGCAAACTGTTGGCGCTAAATAAATCCTGTATAATAATAATCCTTACATAAACATAAAATATTTAATATAACCACTTCAGCCCCTGAAGGATTTAGCCCTTTCCTGACCAGAGCATTTTTTGTGATTCGGCACTGCGTCGTTTTAGCTAGCAATTACACGCCCATGCGACGTTGTACCCAAACAAAATTGACATCCTTTTTTTTCCACAAATAGAGATTTCTTTTGGTGGTATTTGATCACCTCTGCGGTTTTTATTTTTTGCACTATAAACAAAAGAATAGCGACAATTTTGAAAAAAACAAAACAATATCTTTTACTTTTTGCTATAATAAATATCCCACATTTTTTTTCCAAAATTTTTTTTCCTCAGTTTAGGCCGATATGTATTCTTCTACATATTTTTGGTAAAAAAAATCGCAATAAGCGTATATTGATTGGTTTGCGCAAAAGTTATAGTGTCTACAATATAGGGGATAGATTTATGAAATTTTTATTATTATTAGTTTTTTTACTAGTAATGGCGGCGATCTGCGATTTTTATCAGGATTGCGATATTGCGGTAGACAGATCGGACACTTTTGACACATTTTCGGGACCATTGACAATTATACAACGATTAGTGCTATAAAAATGCACTGATTACTGTATAAATGTCACTGGCTGGGAAGGGGTTAACACTAGGAGGCGATCAAGGGGTTAACTGTGTTCCCTAAGTGTGTTATATCTGTGGGGGGGGGTGGGAGTGACATGGGGAAGAGAGAGATCGGTATTCATACATTGTATGAACACACGGTCAGTCTCCTCTTCCCTGAGAGAACCAGGATCTGTGTGTTTACACACACATATCGCGGTTCTCGCTCTGTCACTAGCAGTCGCGGGTGCCAGGTGGTCATTGCGCCCGCCAGGCACTCGCATCTGCTCCGTGCGCGTAACCCTAGTGGCTAAAAGGCAAAGAGACGTAAGGTAACGTCGTTTCGCCCAGCTGTGCCATTCTGCCGCAGTAAAACTGCGGCGGCTGGTTGGCAACAAGATATAAAGTATCTCAATTAATAGGATGCGCACATATATACAAGGTCTGTCTGCAAAGTATTTTAACAATGTCATATGAAAAATAGAGACATTTATTGAAGAAGATACACAAAACATTGTACATAGGACAACGAAGGTCCCAAGAATGAATCTCAGACACAGTAGTTTTTCTTGCAATCTCAGTCACCAATCTTTGTTGAATGCAGCTGTACATGCTCAATAGGGATGAGGCAAACACCCCCTGGTTCGGTTCGCACCGGAACATGCGAACAGGCAAAACATTTGTTTGAACACGCAAACACGTTAAAGTCTATGGGACACGAACATGAAAAATCAAAAGTGCTAATTTTAAAGGTTAATATGCAAGTTATTGTCATAAAAAGTGTTTGGGGACCCGGGTCCTGCCCCAGGGGACTTGTATCAATGCAAAAAAAAGTTTTAAAAACGGCTGTTTTTTCGGGAGCAGTGATTTTATTAATGCTTAAAGTGAAACAATAAAAGTGAAATATTCCTCTAAATTCTGTACCTGGGGGGTGTCTAAAGTATGCCTGTAAAGTAGCGCATGTTTCCCGTGTTTAGAATTGTCCCTGCACAAAATGTGATTTCTGAAGGAAAAAAAGTTGCGGCTGTAATGAATTGTCGGGTCCCCTGCAATACAGAGAAAAGTAATTGAAAAAAATAGCAGGGGTCCCCCCCAATCCATTACCATAGGTCTGGTATGAATATTAAGGGGAACCCCTGTCATTTTTTTTCAATGAATTTTATCTGTATTGCCGGGACCGGACAATTCATTAATAGCTGCGAGTAGTTTTAAATTCCTTTTTTTCCTTCAAAAATGCCATTTTGCGCAGGGAACCAAAATGTAAAAAAAAAATGCGTAGGGGTCCCCCCAAAATTCCATTACCAGGCCCTTCAGGTCTGGTATGGATGTTAAGGGGAACCCCGCACCATAATTTTAAAAAAATGGCGCAGGGTTCCCCCCAAAAATCAATACCAGACCCTTATCCAAGCACGCAACCTGCCAAGCCGCAGGAAAAGAGGGGGGGCGAGAGAGCGCCCCCTCCTGAATCATACCGAGCCACATGCCCTCAACATGGGGAGTATGCTTTGGGGGTCTGTGACCCCCAAAGCACCTTGTCCCCATGTTGATGGGGACAAGGGCCTCATCCCCACAACCCTTGCCCGGTGGTTGCGGGGGTCTGCGGGCGGGGGGCTTATCAAAATCTGGAAGCCCCCTTTAACAAAGGGGAACTCCAGATCCCGCCCCCCTATGTGAATTGGTAATGGGTACATTGTACCCCTACCATTTCACAAATAAAGTGTAAATAATTGTAAAAAAACACACAGACACAGCTGGACAAGTCCTTTATTTAAAAAAAAAATAATGAATTTCCAGCGATGTAATCCTGTCTCCCGTCTCCCCGATGTCCAACGATGATCCATTCTAGCGACGCTGCAGTCTCTCCATTCATTCTCCAGCGAGGAACGAAACCCCCATGACGCGTAAGAGGGGGCAGGGTGACCATAACCCACGCCCACGTCATTGGGTAAGCCCCGGCTTTCCCAATGAAGTGGGCGGGTTACCCCGCCCCGTGACATCACAGGGCGGGGTCACCCTCGCCCACGTCATTGGGAAAGCCGGGGCTGACGTGGGTGCGGGCATTGATACATGTCCCCTGGGGCAGGACCCGGGTCCCCAAACACTTTTTATGACAATAACTTGCATATTAACCTTTAAGATTAACACTTTTGATTTCTCCCATAGACTTTTAAAGGGTGTTCCGCGGCTTTTCGAATTTGCCGCGAACACCCCAAATTGTTCGCTGTTCGCCGAACGGTAGGGATGAGCTTCGAGTTCGAGTCAAACTCATGTTCGACTCGAACATTGCCTGTTTGCACGTTCGCCGAACAGCGAACAATTTGGGGTGTTTGTGGCAAATTCGAAAAGCCGCGGAACACCCTGTAAAAGTGAGAAATCGAAAGTGCTAATTTTAAAGGCTTATATGCAAGTAAATGTCATAGAAATTGTTTGGGGACCCGGGTCCTGCCCCAGGGGACATGTATCAATGCAAAAAAAAGTTTTAAAAAAGCCTGTTTTTTCGAGAGCAGTGATTTTAATAATGCTTAAAGTGAAACAATAAAAGTGAAATATTCCTCGAACGTTCGAAATCAAAAGTGTTAATTATAAAGGCTAATATGCAAGGTATTGTCCTAAAAAGGGTTTGGGGACCCGGATCCTGCCCCAGGGGACATGTATCAAAGCAAAGAGTGATTTTAATAATGCTTAAAGTGAAATAATAAAAGTGAAATATTCCTTTAAATTTCGTTCCTGGGGGGGGGGGGGGTGTATAGTATGCCTGTAAAGCAGCGCTTGTTTCCCTTGCTTAAAAGCACTCGCGGCTATAATGAATTGTCGTCTCCCGGCAATACAGAGAAAAGTCATTGATAAAAAAAAAAAATGCGTCGGGGTCCCCCCAAATTCAATTACCAGGCCCTTCAGGTCTGGTATGGATATTAAGGGGAACACTGCATCAATTTTTTTTTTAAAATGACGTGGGGTTCCCCCAAAAATCCATACCAGACCCTTTATCCGAGCACGCAACCTGGCAGGATGCAGGAAAAGAGGGGGGGACGAGAGAGCGCCCCCCTCCTGAACCGTACCAGGCCACATGCCCTCAACATGGGGAGGATGTCCCCATGTTGATGGGGACAAGGGCATCATCCCCACAACCCTTGCCCGGTGGTTGTGGGGGTCTGCGGGCAGGGGGCTTATCGGAATCTGGAAGACCCCTTTAACAAAGGGGACCCCCATATCCAGCCCCCCTCCATTTCACAAAGAAAGTGTAAAAAAAAATTAAAAATACACACAGACACCTTGGAAAAGTCCTTTATTAAAAAACGTCATTGGCTGAGCGGACCTACACTGCAGAGGAAGTTCCCCATCAGGTCAGCTTAGCCAATGACGTAGGCGGGTTCTGAGGTACGAGGGGGTGGGGGCACCCTCATATCTCAGACCCTGCCTACATCATTGGCTGAGCGGACCTGATGGGGAACTTCCTCCGCAGTGTAAAAAAATGAATAGACCCGCCCGTTCTCACGTTCCCCATCAGGTCCACTCAGCCTTACACCTACGTCATTGGCTGAGCGGACCTGATGGGGAATGTGAGAAGGGGCGGGTCTATTCATTCTTTACACTGCGGAGGAAGTTCCCCATTAGGTCCGCTCAGCCAATGACGTAGGCGGGGTCTGAGATACGGGGGCGGGGTCTGAGATACGGGAGGCAGACAGTCACGAGGCAATAAAAGAGGACAAGCAGGCTCTGTGTCTAGAGGCAAGAGTGCTGGTCGTGGACACGGTGCATCCTCATTAGGGATGAGCCGAACACCCCCCCAGTTCGGTTCGCACCAGAACCTGCGGGATTCCGCCTACGTCATTGGCTATTCCCCGGCAAGCGGGGAAAGCTGGGGCTTACCCTATGATGTGACGGTGACCCCGCCCCCTCGTACGTCATGGGGGTTTCGAGTGGAGACTAGAGGAGACTGCAGCGCTGGACATCGGATCACTGCGGGACACTGGATTACATCGCTGGAATGGGTTTTTTATTTTAATTTTTTTTACTTTTAATAAAGGACTTTCCCAACTGTGTCTGTGTGTTTTTGTACAAGTTTTTACACTTTCTTTGTGAAATGGTAGGGGCACAATGTACCCATCACATAGGGGGGGCTGGGATTTGGGGTCCCCTTTGTTAAAGGGGACCCCCAGATTCAGATAAGCACCCCGCCCGCAGACCCCTAAAACCACAACCACCGGGCAAGGGTTGGGGAATGAGGCCCTTGTCCCCATCAACATGGGGACATGGTGCTTTGAGGGGTCACAGACCCCCAAAGCATCCACCCCATGTTGAGGGCATGTGGCCTGGTACGGTTCAGGAGGGGGGGCGCTCTCGTCCCCCACTTTTCCTGCGGCCTGCCAGGTTGCGTGCTCGGATAAAGGGTCTGGTATGGATATTTGGGGGGAACCCCACGACATTTTTTTTTTTAATTTGACGCAGGGTTCCCCTTAATATCCATACCAGACCTCAAGGGTCTGGTAATTGAATTTAGGGGGACCCCCACGCATTTTTTTTTTATTATCAATGACTTTTCTCTGTATTGCCGGGAGACGACAATTCATTATAGCCGCGAGTGCTTTTAAATGACTTGTTTTCCTTCAGAAATGTCACTTTGTGCAGGGACAGTTCTAAGCACGGGAAACAAGCGCTGCTTTACAGACATACTATACATCCCCCCCCCCCCCCAGGTACGAAATTTAAAGGAATATTTCACTTTTATTGTTTCACTTTAAGCATTATCAAAATCACTGCTCCCGAAAAAACGTCCGTTATTTAAAACTTTTTTTTGCATTGATACATGTCCCCTGGGGCAGGACCGGGTCCCCAAACACTTTTTATGACAATAACTTGCATATAAGCCTTTAAAATTAGCACTTTAGATTTCTCCCATAGACTTTTACAGGGTGTTCCGCGGCTTTTTGAATTTGCCGCGAACACCCCAAATTGTTTGCTGTTCGCGAACGGGCGAACAGGCAATGTTCGAGTCGAACATGAGTTAGACTCGAACTCGAAGCTCATCCCTAATCCTCATCAGCACGTGGCCGTGGGACACGCTTGTCCTTCTTTTCGGCAGCTGGCCATGTTGAGCCGCAACATGCCCAAGACTTGGTAGAGTGGATGACCAAGCCGTCCTCATCCTCCTCATCCTCTCTCACCCAGGCTCAGAGTACTTTGTCTGTCAAAGCAGCTGCCAAAGCAGCCTCTTCCCTCAGCTCAATGGCATCAGTCACTCCTTCCCTAGCCCCACCATGATCTCCTGAGGAGTCCCCCAAACTGGTTGACCACAGTGTTGGGTACATGCTCCAGGGGGATGCCCAGCATTTTGAAGGCTCAGATGATGGAACCCAGCTGGAGGAAGGCAGTAACGTGAGCCCAGAGAGAGAGGGTGCCCAACAAGGACAGCTATCTGGCAGTCATGTTCCCCCAGCTGCAGCATACTGCCAGATTTGCTCCAGTGATGAGGAGGGAGGGGATGATGAGGTCACTGACTCCACGTGGGTGCCTTATAGGAGAGAGGAGGAGGAGGAGGCACATCTCCAATGAGGCAGGATGCCCTCCAGGGGCCAGCTTAAGGGCAGCCAACCGACTGCATCACACTGCAGAGCTCCGCATGTGCAGGGCGCTGCTGTCTCTGCGCGTTATTCCAAAAGTTCTTTGGTGTGGGCCTCTTTTCAGACGTGTGCAGCAGATCGCACCGTTGCCATTTGCAACATATGCCTAAAGCGTATCTCGCGTGGCCAAGACATCAGCCGCTTGGGCACCATGTGCTTGACCAGACATATGTCGACCTGCCATGCAGTTCATCGGCAAGTGTACCTAAAAGACCCACACCAAAGAACAAAGCGGACCTCTCCTTGTTCCTCATCAGCTGGGATCTCCAACCCCACTATACCTTCAGTCCTCTCTGAAACCTGCACTGAGAGGAATGAAGGTGTCACAGCCAAGTACTTGCGGGCAATCTGCTATTGGTACACCGACGTCCGATTGTACCAGGCAAATTTCCCTGCCCCAGCTGCTGCACCGCCAAAAGAAGTTCGCTCCCAGCCATCCACATGCCCAGCAGTTGAATGCTAGCTTGTCTAAATTGCTAGCACTTCAACTGCTGCCTTTTTAGTTGGTAGACTCTGCCCCCTTCCGTGAGTTTGTGGAATGTGCGGTTCCTCTGTGGCAGGTTCCCAAACGCCACTTTTTCTCATGGAAGGCGATTCCGGCTCTCTACCGGCATGTGGAAGGCAATGTCTTGGCCTCGCTGGACAGGGCGGTCAGTGGTAAGGTGCATATTACCGCTGACTCATGGTCCAGCAGGCATGGACCGGGACGTTACCTATCTTTTACGGAGCATTGGGTGACTGTGCTGGCAGCTGGGAAGGATGCAGGACAAGGTGCAGTAGTGTTGGAGGTTGTTCCACCACCACGCCTCCAAAATGTTACTACTGGTGATTCTGACACACCTCTCTCCTCCACCCCCTCCTCTTCTTCTTCCTCCATGGCCTCTACCTGTGCTTTTTCCTTGGAACCAGTGGTGCTCCGTAGGCGTTCAAGGGGCTACGCAAGTACCCAGGCAAAAAGATACCATGCAGTGCTTGAGCTGGTGTGCTTGGGGGACAGGAGCCACACTGGGGCAGAGATTCTGTCAGCTCTGCAGGGGCAGGCTCAGAGGTGGTTGACGCCATGCCAGCTTAAGCCAGGAAAGGTGGTTTACGACAGTGGCACCAACCTCCTCCCAGAGACTGGGAGGTTACAAATTCCTGGTCCTGGACAACGTGTTGCTGAGGCTTTGGTCAGTCAAAGAAGGAGCGGTGGAAAAGGTGCCCGTCCGACCGATGCGTTCAGACAATTTTTTAGTACGCAGCACCAAGGTATGATCGCTTCCAGTAACCAACGCCAGTGTCTGGTTTACATGGTGCAGGAATACCTAGGGGCAAGATCAGACTTGGACACCTTTCCCACCGAAAAATCCTCTGGGTTACTGGGTCTTGAGGATGGATCACTGGCTAGAGCTTGCACAGTATGCAATTGAGCTACTGGCCTGTTCTGCATCCAGCGTTATTTTGGAACACACATTCAGTGCTGCTGGAGACTTTGTAACCGATCACAGGGTGCGCCTGTCCACCGACTCGATCGATCGTCTGACCTTCATAAAAATTAATCAGTCTTGGATCACCACCAGCTACCAAGCACCTGATGCTGATGTAACCGAATAATTTTTGGGGAAATGTCAGTTCCCTTCAAGACTGCCTATGCTAATGCTGACTGACTATCCTCTTCCTCCTCAATGATCATGCTGATAGCTTGTAAGAACATTTTTGGTTCTGGGCACCGCCACCAGTGGCTAAGGCCCAATTTTTCAGCCCCTGTTTAACAGGGGCATGTATTTACAATTTTTGATGCAATACTTTGCAGCAGGGCTCATTGCTGCGCTCCAAGTACAGTATCTGTGAGGGGTTGCAGTGTTATGGCACCAGTGCCTAAGGCCCAATTTTTCTGCCCCTGTTTAACAGGGGCATGTAATTACAATTCTTGATCTAATAATTCACAGCAGGGCCCATTCCTGCGCCCCCCAAGAGTAACTGTAAGGGCTTACAGTGTTGTGGCAACACCACCACCAAAGGCCCAATTTTTCTGCCCCCGTTCAACAGGGGCATGTAATTACAATTCTTGATCTAATAATTCACAGCAGGGCCCATTCCTGCACCCACCAAGAGTAACTGTGAGGGCTTACAGTGTTGTGGCAACACCACCACCACCACCAAAGGCCCAATTTTTTTGCCCCTGTTCAACAGGGGCATGTAATTACAATTCTCGATCTAATATTTCACAGCTGGGCCCATTCCTGCGCCCACCAAGAGTAACTCTGAGGACTTACAGTGTTGTGGCACCAGCACCACCACCACCACCACCAAAGGCCCAATTTTTCCTACCACTGTTCAACAATGGCATGTAATTACAATTCTTGATATAAAAGTTCACAGCAGGGCCCGTTCCTGCGCCCACCAAAAGTAACTGTGAGGGCTTACAGTGTTGTGGCAACACCAACACCTAAGGGCCAAATTAATGCAGAGTATATACGGCAGGCCCCTACTTTCAAACATCCAACTTACAAATGACTCCTACTTGCAAACGGAACGAGACAAGTGAGAGGAAATCTACCCCTAGGAAGGGAAATTCTCTCCTGTAAGAGTTAATATGGGAAAAAGGTGTCTCATCACCACTGATGCTTTATCACCAATCCTTGTTTCAATAAAAAACCCACATTTTCAAAAAACATTTGTCATTGGGACGGAAAGTGAGGTGAAATGTTCTGAACAGGTGCACAGACAGCAAAACAAATGTTACAGGGGTGATTACCCTTCCCTATGTTTTCCAAAACGCTTAAAAATAGATTTTTTTTAAATGTACCTGTTCCAAATTACAAACAGATTCTACTTAAGAACAAACCTACAGTCCCTGTCTTGTTTGCACCGCCTGTATACTGCTGTTCAGAGTATATAGGGCCTTTTTTTAATTTGGGTGCGGGGTTCCCCTTAATATCCATACAAGACCCAAAGGGGCTGGTAGTGGGCTGGGGGGGTACCCATGCCATTTTTCTCAATGATTTTCATCCATATTGCCGGGACCAGACATTACATTAAAGCCGCAAGCAGTTTTAAAGCGGAGCTCCACCCTAAAGTGGAACTTCCGCTCATCTGAACCCTCCCCCCCTCCGGTGTCATATTTGGCACCTTTCAGGAGGGTGGGGGGTGCAGATACCTGTCTAAGACAGGAGTCCTCTCTGCGGGTATTCTGCGGGTAGTACGTCACTTCCCGCAGAATACCCGATGTGTTCTGGGAGACACTCGGCTCCCAGAACACAGCAGGAACCAGTGAGAACGGCGCAGAGCGACTCGCGCATGCGCCGTAGGGAACCGGGCAGTGAAGCCGCAAGGCTTCACTGCCTGGTTCCCTCACAGAGGATGGCGGTGGGGGCAGCAGAGTGACGAGCGATTGCTCGTCTTCTGCTGCCGACGTCGCTGGACTCCAGGACAGGTAAGTGTCCTAATATTAAAAGTCAGCAGCTGCAGTATTTGTAGCTGCTGGCTTTTAATATTTTTTTTTTCAGGGGAGCTCTGCTTTAAATTACTTTTTTTCCTTTAGAAATGTCATTTTGTGCAGGGACAGTTCTAAACACGGGAAACCACTTCACAGGCATACTTTAGACACCCCCCAGGTACGATATTTAAAGGAATATTTCACTTTTTTGCACTTTAATCATCGTTAAAATCACTGCTCCTGAAAAAACTGCAGTTTTTAAAACTTTTTTTTGCATGTCCCCTGGGGCAGGACCTGGGTCCCCAAACCCTTTTTAGGACAATAACTTGCATATTAGCCGTTATAATTAGCACTTTTGATTTTGAACGTTCGAGTCCATTGTATGGGGAACTTCATCCACATTAATACATTAATAGACCCGCCCCTTCTCACATTCCGCATCAGGTCCTCAGCCTTACACCTACGTCATTGGCTGAGCGGACCTGATGGGGAACTTTAGAAGGGGCGGGTCTATTCATTTAATACACTGCCGGGGAAGTTCCCCATCAGGTCCGCTCAGGCTCAGCCAATGACATTTCGTCTGGACAGCGCTGGACATCGGAATCGCCGCGGGACACTGGATTTCATCGCTGGAATTTTTATTTATTTTTTTTTTTTTTAATAAAGGACTTTCCCAATGGTGTCTGTGTATTTTATTTCATTTTTTTTTACACTTTCTTTGTGAAATGGTAGGGGTACAATGTACCCCATTACCAATTCACATAGGGGGGGCGGGATCTGTGGGATCGGTGGGATCTGTGGGTCCCCTTTGTTAAAGGGGTCTTCCAGATTCCGATAAGCCCACCGCCCGCAGACCCCCACAACCACCGGGCAAGGGTTGTGGGGATGAGACCCTTGTCCCCATCACCATGGGGACATCCTCCCCATGTTGAGGGCATGTGGCCTGGTACAGTTCAGGAGGTGGGGGGGCGCTCTCTCGTCCCCCCTCTTTTCCTGCAGGCCTGCCAGGTTGCGTGCTTGGATAAAGGGTCTGGTCTGGATTTTTGGGGGTACTCCACGCCATTTTTTTTTTATTTGGGGTGGAGTTCCCCTTAAAATCCATACCAGACCTGAAGGGCCTGGTATGGATATTTGGGGGAACCGCACGCATTTTTTTTTTTTTGCGAAAGGGTTCCCCTTAATATCCATACCAGACCTGAAGGGCCTGGTAATTGAATTTGGGGGAACCCCCAGGTTTTTTTTTTTTTTTATCAATGACTTTTCTATGACAATTCATTAATAGCCGCGAGTGAGTTTTAAATGACTTTTTTTCCTTCAGAAATTACACTTTGTGCAGGGACAGTTCTAAGCACGGGAAACAAGCGTGAATAGTCCTCAGAAGTTAGGGTCCCCATTGACTTCAATGGGGTCAAGTTCGGGTCAAGTTCGGTCCCGAACTCAAACTTTTTACCGAAGTTCGGCCGAACCCGTCGAACCCGAACATCCAGGTGTCCGCTCAACTCTAATCCCAAGACACCCCATTCCTGAACTTTATTTATTGGGGTGAAGGACAGTGACACCTATACTGGACGATGATGTCACCCACTTCTTGGTGCTACATGGGGGAGTCCCCTCTTCACATAATTTTCCACCCATCACTTCAGAGTCAGCCACCTTTACATCTCAGTCCCCCCATTACATTGCCTCCTTAAAATCAGAGGCGAGCTATATTATCTTAATCTCCCTTCCCATTGGAGCCTCTGCCATCACAACAGAGTCCCCCCATCACAACAGAGTCCTGGTATCATAACAGAGTTTCCCCATCACAACAGAGTCCTGGTATCATAACAGAGTTCCCCCATCACAGCATAGTCACCCCTTCATATATAACAAAAAATGATGCCGTTGATCCTAGTCCGCTGCCCCTGCACCATGGAAACAAATTATGTGATGTGGTACATAGGGTCAGGGCACTGCATAGACATATTGCCTTGGCAGGGGCATTTTATGAAAACAGTGGGCCTGTGTCTGATGCCGCATACACACGATCGGAATTTCCATCGGAAAAACCTTGGATGGTTTTTCCGACGGAATTCCGCTCAAGCTTGGCTTGCATACAGACGGTCACACAAAAGTTCTCTGAACTTTCGACCGTCAAGAATGCGGTGACGTACAACACTACGACGAGCCGAGAAAATTAAGTTCAATGCTTCTGAGCATGCGTCAAATTGTTTCCGAGCATGCGTAGTAATTTTGCACGTCGGAATTGCTACAGACGATCGGAATTTCCAATAGGAACTTTTTCCGTCTTAAAAATAGAGAACCTGCTCTCAATCTTTTGTTGGCGGAAATTCCAACAGCAAAAGTCCGATCGAGCATACACACGGTCGGAATTTCCGACGAAAAGCTCACATCAAACTTTTCTTGTCGGAAATTCCGACCGTGTGTACGCGGCATAAGAGCACAACTTGGCCCTCCTGCCAGAGCAAAAGGGAGTGCAGTGAGTGCAGCGTGCCACGGCAAAAAATGGTTGTGGTTTTTAGTAGCTTTAGGTAGCCTTCGCTGGGTACACAGTAGGCCGAACAAAAAAAAACAATGAACAGATTCCTTCAGCCACACAAGCAACGAAGGTGGAGGAATCCACCCTGCTGCACTATTGTATTCTGACATTGCAGACACCCCTACTGTTACACATCACTGGTTGCAGCTGATGACCGAGAAAAGTATTTCTACATCCTCGTTCAATGATACTTGATCATTTACACTAAATTCTGTCAAGCCGAGATGGGCATACATAGACTGAAATTCACCCGCTCCCTGACAAACTGTTTAAATTTCAATCCATCTATGGCCATAATGTACAACACAGTGAATTGAGTGCAGCAGTCATGATGCCAGGGAGAAAGAGGGGAGCAAAGATAAATAGGGAGAGAGGGGGAGAGGGGGTGGGGGTAGAGAGATTAAAGGGGGAAGGAGGGAGAAAGAGAGAAGGGGAGGGAGAAAAGGGTGTGGAGAGGCATAGAATAGAGAAGGGGGTGGGTGGGAGAGAAATGGAGGGAGGAGGAATAGGGGGAAAGGGGGGGAAGCGAGAGAGAGAGAGATTGGGTGAGAGGAGACAGGGAAGGGGGGGGGAGGAGAGGGAGGCGGTCAGAGGGAGGAGGGAAGAGAGAGGGAGAAGGGAAATAGAGGGCAGAGCAAGATGGAGGGGGGGTAGGAAGGGGAGAGAGAGAGAATGAGAACAGGGGATGTACAGAGATCACTCTTTTCTCATTCAGGACTCTTTCACGTGTGGTTAAGGGCAGTAAAAAGCCATGTCGGCCGGTTTCTGTTGTGTGTATGGGGCCTTAGACAGTCCACCACCTTGTACCGTTATGCCCAATCAAACTTTTTGAAATGTCTGTTTATAAAAAAAATAACACCACAATCGGTGCATCTTCACTGTACTGATAACTCACAGCTCCTGCGTTGTAATGAAGCGGCTGGTGGGAATGAATCCTTAGCTGACAAGCAGCTTGAAGATGCACACATGTTGTGGCCCTGACGCTTTGACGCTTTGCTTTGCAAGAATTACACCCCTTGTTGCATTTTTTGGGCACAACTACCCACTGAATGTGACCCATTCAAATAAAAGGGTCCATGCTGCAACTTCCCTGCAAATGCATGCAATGGTGGGGGATAAAACAGGTAATGAGGAGACAACATACAGCCTCCTCACCACCTTTCAAATGCTTCTGAAATTTAATATATGCATGGATTGCTTTTCAGAGGAGCTGCAATATTTTTCGGTCAAAACAGCAGAGGTAGGGCCATCTGCAATCGGCAAAGAGGAGAGGGGGATTCAGTGTACCTGCACTCACCAATTACTCAGCCAGGGTGTACAGCCTCTTCTTGTACTCTGTATGCATTCCAGTTTGGCTTCTGCACATACACAGCAAGCCCTCTCACTACTATGTGTGCAAGGTATGGGGGTGGAGTGTGGGCAGGGCAGACAGCAGGTAGAGGAAGGGAGGTGATGCACATTAATGCCCTGTACCCACGATCGGATTTCCGATGGATTTTACCATCGGAATTCCGATTTAGCTGACTTTCATCAGTCTTGCCAACACACCATCAGTCAAAATTCTGACTGTCCCAAACGACGTGATGTAAAACACTCCGACGAGCCGAGAAAATTTAAGTTCAATGCTTCTGAGCATGCGTCGACTTGATTCTGAGCATGCGTGTTTTTTTCTCCGATGGAGTTCCACACAGACGATCGGAATTTGCTATCGTTTTTTTTTTCCATCGGATAAATTTAAAACATGTTCTATTTTTTTATACCGATGGAAAAAAGACCGATGGGGCCCACACACGATCAGTTTGTCCGATGAAAAAAGTCCATCGGGGGAAGGCGCATGCGCGGAGCCCGAAAGATGGCTGCCTAAGCCAGAAGCTCCTCACCACCCCAGCCCAGCGGCGCCTGTAAGTAGCGATAAAGCGGTCGGTGTGTGAAACCACCGATATCAGAGGCACCCCCAGACACCCGGGCACCACCCCATCTAATCAGTTCCTACAATTCTTGATCTTGATCTAATAATTCACAGCAGGGCCCATTCCTGCGCCCCCCAAGAGTAACTGTGAGGGCTTACAGTGTTGTGGCAACACCACCACCAAAGGCCCAATTTTTCTGCCCCCGTTCATTAGGGGCATGTAATTACAATTCTTGATCTAATAATTCACAGCAGGGCCCATTCCTGCACCCACCAAGAGTAACTGTGAGGGCTTACAGTGTTGTGGCAACACCACCACCACCACCAAAGGCCCAATTTTTTCCCCCTGTTCAACAGGGGCATGTAATTACAATTCTTGATCTAATATTTCACAGCTGGGCCCATTCCTGCGCCCACCAAGAGTAACTGTGAGGACTTACAGTGTTGTGGCACCAGCACCACCACCACCACCACCAAAGGCCCAATTTTTCCTACCACTGTTCAACAATGGCATGTAATTACAATTCTTGATATAAAAGTTCACAGCAGGGCCCGTTCCTGCGCCCACCAAAAGTAACTGTGAGGGCTTACAGTGTTGTGGCAACACCAACACCTAAGGGCCAAATTAATGCAGAGTATATACGGCAGGCCCCTACTTTCAAACATCCAACTTACAAATGACTCCTACTTGCAAACGGAACGAGACAAGTGAGAGGAAATCTACCCCTAGGAAGGGAAATTCTCTCCTGTAAGAGTTAATATGGGAAAAAGGTGTCTCATCACCACTGATGCTTTATCACCAATCCTTGTTTTAATAAAAAACCCACATTTTCAAAAAAACATTTGTCATTGGGACGGAAAGTGAGGTGAAATGTCCTGAACAGGTGCACAGACAGCAAAACAAATGTTACAGGGGTGATTACCCTTCCCTATGTTTTCCAAAACGCTTAAAAATAGATTTTTTTTAAATGTACCTGTTCCAAATTACAAACAGATTCTACTTAAGAACAAACCTACAGTCCCTGTCTTGTTTGCACCGCCTGTATACTGCTGTTCAGAGTATATAGGGCCTTTTTTTAATTTGGGTGCGGGGTTCCCCTTAATATCCATACAAGACCCAAAGGGGCTGGTAGTGGGCTGGGGGGGTACCCATGCCATTTTTCTCAATGATTTTCATCCATATTGCCGGGACCAGACATTACATTAAAGCCGCAAGCAGTTTTAAAGCGGAGCTCCACCCTAAAGTGGAACTTCCGCTCATCTGAACCCTCCCCCCCTCCGGTGTCATATTTGGCACCTTTCAGGAGGGTGGGGGGTGCAGATACCTGTCTAAGACAGGAGTCCTCTCTGCGGGTATTCTGCGGGTAGTACGTCACTTCCCGCAGAATACCCGATGTGTTCTGGGAGACACTCGGCTCCCAGAACACAACAGGGACCAGTGAGAACGGCGCAGAGCGCAGAGCTTCACTGCCTGGTTCCCTCACAGAGGATGGCAGTGGGGGCAGCAGAGTGACGAGCGATTGCTCGTCTTCTGCTGCCGACGTCGCTGGACTCCAGGACAGGTAAGTGTCCTAATATTAAAAGTCAGCAGCTGCAGTATTTGTAGCTGCTGGCTTTTAATATTTTTTTTTCAGGGGAGCTCTGCTTTAAATTACTTTTCTTCCTTTAGAAATGTCATTTTGTGCAGGGACAGTTCTAAACACGGGAAACCACTTCACAGGCATACTTTAGACACCCCCCAGGTACGATATTTAAAGGAATATTTCACTTTTTTTCACTTTAATCATCATTAAAATCACTGCTCCTGAAAAAACTGCAGTTTTTAAAACTTTTTTTTGCATGTCCCCTGGGGCAGGACCTGGGTCCCCAAACCCTTTTTAGGACAATAACTTGCATATTAGCCGTTATAATTAGCACTTTTGATTTTGAACGTTCGAGTCCATTGTATGGGGAACTTCATCCACATTAATACATTAATAGACCCGCCCCTTCTCACATTCCGCATCAGGTCCTCAGCCTTACACCTACGTCATTGGCTGAGCGGACCTGATGGGGAACTTTAGAAGGGGCGGGTCTATTCATTTAATACACTGACGGGGAAGTTCCCCATCAGGTCCGCTCAGGCTCAGCCAATGACATTTCGTCTGGACAGCGCTGGACATCGGAATCGCCGCGGGACACTGGATTTCATCGCTGGAATTTTTTTTTTTTTTTTTAATAAAGGACTTTCCCAATGGTGTCTGTGTATTTTATTTCATTTTTTTTACACTTTCTTTGTGAAATGGTAGGGGTACAATGTACCCCATTGCCAATTCACATAGGGGGGTGGGATCTGTGGTATCGGTGGGATCTGTGGGTCCCCTTTGTTAAAGGGGTCTTCCAGATTCCGATAAGCCCACCGCCCGCAGACCCCCACAACCACCGGGCAAGGGTTGTGGGGATGAGACCCTTGTCCCCATCACCATGGGGACATCCTCCCCATGTTGAGGGCATGTGGCCTGGTACAGTTCAGGAGGGGGGGCGCTCTCTCGTCCCCCCCTCTTTTCCTGCAGGCCTGCCAGGTTGCGTGCTTGGATAAAGGGTCTGGTCTGGATTTTTGGGGGTACTCCACGCCATTTTTTTTTATTTGGGGTGGAGTTCCCCTTAAAATCCATACCAGACCTGAAGGGCCTGGTATGGATATTTGGGGGAACCGCACGCATTTTTTTTTTTTTGCGAAAGGGTTCCCCTTAATATCCATACCAGACCTGAAGGGCCTGGTAATTGAATTTGGGGGAATCCCCAGGTTTTTTTTTTTTTTTTTATCAATGACTTTTCTATGACAATTCATTAATAGCCGCGAGTGAGTTTTAAATGACTTTTTTTCCTTCAGAAATTACACTTTGTGCAGGGACAGTTCTAAGCACGGGAAACAAGCGTGAATAGTCCTCAGAAGTTAGGGTCCCCATTAACTTCAATGGGGTTTGGGTTCGGGGTCAAGTTCGGGTCAAGTTCGGTCCCGAACTCAAACTTTTTACCGAAGTTCGGCCGAACCCGTCGAACCCGAACATCCAGGTGTCCGCTCAACTCTAATCCCAAGACACCCCATTCCTGAACTTTATTTATTGGGGTGAAGGACAGTGACACCTATACTGGACGATGATGTCACCCACTTCTTGGTGCTACATGGGGGAGTCCCCTCTTCACATAATTTTCCACCCATCACTTCAGAGTCAGCCACCTTTACATCTCAGTCCCCCCATTACATTGTCTCCTTAAAATCAGAGGCGAGCTATATTATCTTAATCCCCCTTCCCATTGGATCCTCTGCCATCACAACAGAGTCCCCCCATCACAACAGAGTCCTGGTATCATAACAGAGTTTCCCCATCACAACAGAGTCCTGGTATCATAACAGAGTTCCCCCATCACAGCATAGTCACCCCTTCATATATAACAAAAAATGATGCCGTTAATCCTAGTCCGCTGCCCCTGCACCATGGAAACAAATGATGTGATGTGGTACATAGGGTCAGGGCACTGCATAGACATATTGCCTTGGCAGGGGCATTTTATGAAAACAGTGGGCCTGTGTCTGATGCCGCATACACACGATCGGAATTTCCATCGGAAAAACCTTGGATGGTTTTTCCGACGGAATTCCGCTCAAGCTTGGCTTGCATACAGACGGTCACACAAAAGTTCTCTGAACTTTCGACCGTCAAGAATGCGGTGACGTACAACACTACGACGAGCCGAGAAAATTAAGTTCAATGCTTCTGAGCATGCGTCAAATTGTTTCCGAGCATGCGTAGTAATTTTGCACGTCGGAATTGCTACAGACGATCGGAATTTCCAATAGGAACTTTTTCCGTCTTAAAAATAGAGAACCTGCTCTCAATCTTTTGTTGGCGGAAATTCCAACAGCAAAAGTCCGATGGAGCATACACACGGTCGGAATTTCCGCCGAAAAGCTCACATCAAACTTTTCTTGTCGGAAATTCCGACCGTGTGTACGCGGCATAAGAGCACAACTTGGCCCTCCTGCCAGAGCAAAAGGGAGTGCAGTGAGTGCAGCGTGCCACGGCAAAAAATGGTTGTGGTTTTTAGTAGCTTTAGGTAGCCTTCGCTGGGTACACAGTAGGCCGAACAAAAAAAAACAATGAACAGATTCCTTCAGCCACACAAGCAACGAAGGTGGAGGAATCCACCCTGCTGCACTTTTGTATTCTGACATTGCAGACACCCCTACTGTTACACATCACTGGTTGCAGCTGATGACCGAGAAAAGTATTTCTACATCCTCGTTCAATGATACTTGATCATTTACACTAAATTCTGTCAAGCCGAGATGGGCATACATAGACTGAAATTCACCCGCTCCCTGACAAACTGTTTAAATTTCAATCCATCTATGGCCATAATGTACAACACAGTGAATAGAGTGCAGCAGTCATGATGCCAGGGAGAAAGAGGGGAGCAAAGATAAATAGGGAGAGAGGGGGAGAGGGGGTGGGGGTAGAGAGATTAAAGGGGGAAGGAGGGAGAAAGAGAGAAGGGGAGGGAGAAAAGGGTGTGGAGAGGCATAGAATAGAGAAGGGGGTGGGTGGGAGAGAAATGGAGGGAGGAGGAATAGGGGGAAAGGGGGGGAAGCGAGAGAGAGAGAGATTGGGGGGAGGAGAGGGAGGCGGTCAGAGGGAGGAGGGAAGAGAGAGGGAGAAGGGAAATAGAGGGCAGAGCAAGATGGAGGGGGGGGTAGGAAGGGGAGAGAGAGAGAGAATGAGAACAGGGGATGTACAGAGATCACTCTTTTCTCATTCAGGACTCTTTCACGTGTGGTTAAGGGCAGTAAAAAGCCATGTCGGCCGGTTTATGTTGTGTGTATGGGGCCTTAGACAGTCCACCACCTTGTACCGTTATGCCCAATCAAACTTTTTGAAATGTCTGTTTATAAAAAAAATAACACCACAATCGGTGCATCTTCACTGTACTGATAACTCACAGCTCCTGCGTTGTAATGAAGCGGCTGGTGGGAATGAATCCTTAGCTGACAAGCAGCTTGAAGATGCACACATGTTGTGGCCCTGATGCTTTGATGCTTTGCTTTGCAAGAATTACACCCCTTGTTGCATTTTTTGGGCACAACTGCCCACTGAATGTGACCCATTCAAATAAAAGGGTCCATGCTGCAACTCCCCTGCAAATGCATGCAATGGTGGGGGATAAAACAGGTAATGAGGAGACAACATACAGCCTCCTCACCACCTTTCAAATGCTTCTGAAATTTAATATATGCATGGATTGCTTTTCAGAGGAGCTGCAATATTTTTCGGTCAAAACAGCAGAGGTAGGGCCATCTGCAATCGGCAAAGAGGAGAGGGGGATTCAGTGTACCTGCACTCACCAATTACTCAGCCAGGGTGTACAGCCTCTTCTTGTACTCTGTATGCATTCCAGTTTGGCTTCTGCACATACACAGCAAGCCCTCTCACTACTATGTGTGCAAGGTATGGGGGTGGAGTGTGGGCAGGGCAGACAGCAGGTAGAGGAAGGGAGGTGATGCACATTAATGCCCTGTACCCACGATCGGATTTCCGATGGATTTTACCATCGGAATTCCGATTTAGCTGACTTTCATCAGTCTTGCCAACACACCATCAGTCAAAATTCTGACCGTCCCAAACGACGTGATGTAAAACACTCCGACGAGCCGAGAAAATTTAAGTTCAATGCTTCTGAGCATGCGTCGACTTGATTCTGAGCATGCGTGTTTTTTTCTCCGATGGAGTTCCACACAGACGATCGGAATTTGCTATCGTTTTTTTTTCCATCGGATAAATTTAAAACATGTTCTATTTTTTTATACCGATGGAAAAAAGACCGATGGGGCCCACACACGATCAGTTTGTCCGATGAAAAAAGTCCATCGGGGGAAGGCGCATGCGCGGAGCCCGAAAGATGGCTGCCTAAGCCAGAAGCTCCTCACCACCCCAGCCCAGCGGCGCCTGTAAGTAGCGATAAAGCGGTCGGTGTGTGAAACCACCGATATCAGAGGCACCCCCAGACACCCGGGCACCACCCCATCTAATCAGTTCTTATTTAGGAACACTTTCAGCCGATTATCACTGTTTTAAAAATCCAAAATGGCCTCCGCAGTGCAGCGTATTGACAGTGGAGCTGAGGTAATTCCAGGAAATGGGAGCCTGACAGGACAAATGTCCTTACAATATCCCTCACAGACACTTGGCAGCTCTCAACTGAACTTTTCCTCCCCCATTATATCTACAGAATCTCTGAGGGAAATTACTGTAGAGAACTATGCTATACATCCCATGGGTCCTGTTACTGTTAGTCAGGATGGCTATTTTCCTGTCAGTGCAGTGGCTGCAGCCTCTGCATTTTCTGTGACTGACTTATACCAGGCTCTGGCTGAACTCCTTGATAGGGGCCTCTCACAAACAGCTGCTAAAATTACAGGAGAATTAAAAGCTGATTTTCTGAATTTGGGGACCAGAATTGAGAATATTGAAAGTAAGCTAGACCAAACAGTGTCCGCCACGAACCAGAATTCAGAATATATTCATTTTGTGCAAGAACAATTGGATATAGCTATGAATAGGATTGACGATTTGGAAAACAGGTCCAGAAGATATAACATCCGTATCAGGGGTCTTCCGGAAACCATAACTGACATCCCAGCTGCAGTACAAAATGTGATTCAATCCCTAATCCCAGATATTCCACAACACCGCTTGGAAATGGATAGAGCGCATAGGGCCTTGGGTCCTCTCAGAAAGGATGGATTGCCGAGAGACATAATAGCTAAACCCTACTTTTATGCAGTAAAGGAAGAAGTTATGAGAAAGGCTCGTTCCATATCTAATGTTCAGTGCCAGGGACACCAAGTCCAATTATACGCAGACCTTTCTCCTTCTACTATGCAACACAGACGATCCCTAAAGCCTCTTCTCCTAGCCCTCATACAAAAGGACATTAAATATAAGTGGGCACTTCCATTTGCAGTGAAATTCACTGATAAAGGGAAGAATTATTATTTTTCCACTTTTCCTGATGGTGAAAGACTATTACTGAACCTCAAGATAATTACTCAGGAAGCTGACATGGACACTTCTCGTAGTGGTCCTAATTCTTCAAAGAGACCGAATCCTACCAGTCCCCAGTCTCCGCTGTGGACCAGGTATAGGACCAAGAAGGCTAAGGACAATGGTCCCACTTGAGGAGGTCCAAGCTGATATTCTTTATCTCTTTCACCTTGATCCATCAAGGTGCCAGGAAGGATCCATTCTAAGAGTCTAGATTGACTGTTATATTTAGTATTAATAATTTGGTTATTTTCAATACATTTTTCATTTTCTTTTAATATCTTGGGAGGATCTGCTTCCTATGGGGTACTCTCCCCATTTTTGAATGACAGGGCCCTCACTCCTCTGTTTCCCTTGGAGGGGAGGACTGAGGGACCCTCTAGACAGACCTGGTTCCGGTTGGTCTGGTCATCAATACCTAATTTCCATTTTTTTTCCCTTTTCTAGGTTATTGCATTACTGACAGGGTTTCTCTCTTTTTGAAAATTTCGAATTTTAGTCTTAGTGTCTTTTTTTTTTCTCAGGGGCGCCCGGGCTGGGGTGGGCCCCATGTGCTTCCACCTTTCCCCCGAGTCTCCTAAAGGGCTTTGTGGAAAGGGTTGCCTTTTCCCTAGGGAATGGCCCTTACCTGTTCTACCTTGGTAGAAGTTCTTGGGGGTATCTCCGCTCCCCTAGAACATTTTTCATCTTTTTTATGTTTGTTACGTTTTTGGATTTTATTTTTTATCTATTTTTATTTAAGAAACTTTTTTCTCTTCGTTTTTCTTCTTTTTCGGATCTTTTCTTTCCTTTTCTGTCTCTGATCCCTTTATCATGTGCCTAACCATTCTATGTTTTACAGCTTCCACTGATCTAGCGTTCAACTTGGGCTCTCGGCAATCAGTTATCCGGTTGGACTACCTACAGGTCCTGAAGAAGATGTATTGCCGAGGGGTGAGTAGAGTGGATGGCAGACACAGACACAGTATCTTCCCTGACTCCCATGGCTAATTCTACACAGAGCTCTCTCAAAATAGCCACGCATAATGTTCAGGGCATGAACTCCCCCATTAAGAAACGTAAACTATTTGACTTTTATAAATCTCTTGGTTTTGACATACTCATGATTCAGGAGACCCATTTTCCTAGGCAGCACAATCCCAAATACATACACCCCCAATTCCCCCAATTCTTTTTGGCCAATGCTGAAAAGAAAACGAAAGGAGCTGCTATTTTTGTATTCAAGTCATGTCACTTTAGCTTCATATCTGAATTTAAAGATCCTGAGGGTAGATTTATCTTAGTTAAGGGTACAATAGAGGGTCATTTATACTCTCTGATCTCTTATTATTCATCCAATTCAGGGCAAGATAAATTTTTCCGTCTCATCCTAGACACCCTTTCTCCTCAGTTGGAAGGCACAGTCATTTGGGGGGGTGATTCCAATGCTGCATTCGATCAGGGTTTGGATAAATCCAAATTCCCCTCAGCCCAACTCACCAGACCCACTAGGTTAAGCCTGAAAATAGCCAAGCTTCTACATGATAGAGGTTTGGCGGATGTTTGGAGAGAGTTTAACCCATCACTGAGAGATTTTACTCATTATTCTCACCCACACAATACCTATGCCAGGATTGACCATATCCTAGTTCCATCTTACATTCTCCCGGCATTTATTAAATCTTTCATCAAAGACACGGTCCTGTCTGACCACTCCATGGTGATTATGTCCATTCGCACTAAAGCTGGTATGGCAAAGGGGGTTCATTGGAAACTAAATGAGTCCATACTTTCCGACCCAGCCATAAAAGTAGAAATTGATAAGGCTCTTCAAGAATACTTCAGCTTAAATGATGTAGAGGATATTTCAGCTGAATCCCTGTGGGCTGCTCATAAAGCCTTTATTAGAGGCAAGCTTATTCAAATTTCAACTAGAATCAAAAAGGAAGGGGAAGCGGACGTTGAGCGATTGGAGAGGTCATTCAGGACCCTGAGAACACAACATAAAAGGAACCCATCTCCATCCTTATTGGCTGAGATCGATAAGATTAGACTGGAACTCAAGTTAGTACTCACAACGAAAGCGGAGAAATCTCTCCGCTGGAATAGTAATACATTTTATATTCAGACGGGAAAAATAGGTTGTTTATTAGCATCCAAATTATCCCCTAAAACTAGGGTTTATTCTATGCCTAAAATCCACATTGCAGGACGAGAACCTACAGCTAACCCGGAGAAAATTCTCGAGGCATTTCGGACATTTTACTCCAAACTTTATAGCGTTCCTTCACATTTACCCAGGGACTCGATATCCACATCTACCTATTCCATCCTTGTATGTTGAACATAAAGATATCCTTGAAGCCCCATTTTCTGTTGAGGAAGTGTCAGCGGTTATTAAGGGACTCAGTACGGGGTCTGCACCAGGACCTGATGGATTGTCGGTTCCCTACTACAAGGCCTTCATAGACACCCTTATCCCACATTTGACTAAATTTTTAAATTTTAAAACTCAGGGTTCCCAATTAGGTTCACAACTCAATACCGCTTACATTACTGTCATACCTAAACCAGATAAAAACCCGGAAGAAGTTTCCAATTATCGCCTGATTTCACTGATTAATAATGATTTAAAAATACCTACAAAAATTCTGGCCAATCGCCTGTCCTCTTTTATTACTAAATATATCCATAAAGATCAGGTTGGATTTATGCCGGGAAGACAAGGCCCGGATCAAGTGAGAAGAGCGATTGATATAGTCTCCATTTTTCAGTCCAATTGGGATGGAGGTCAGAAACAACAGGGTTTCCTTTTAGCACTTGATCTGGAGAAGGCCTTCGACTCAGTGTCATGGCCAGGGATGAGCCGAACACCCCCCTGTTCGGTTCGCACCAGAACCTGCGAACAGACAAAACGTTTGTGTGAACTTTAGAACCCTATTAAATACAATGGACTCGAACGTTTGAAATCTAAAGTGCTAATTATAAAGGCTTATATGCAAGTGTTTGGGGACCCGGGTCCTGCCCCAGGGGACATGTATCAATCCAAAAAAAAGTTTTAAAAACGCCCATTTTTTCGGGAGCAGTGATTTTAATAATGCTTAAAGTGAAACAATAAAAGTGAAATATTCCTTTAAATTTCGTACCTGGGAGGTGTGTATGATATGCATGTAAAGTGGCGCATGTTTCCCGTGCTTAGAACTGTCCCTGCAAAAAATGTCATTTTTGAAAGAAAAAAAGTCATTTAAAACTCACTCGCGGCTTTAATGAATTGTCGGCTCCGGCAATACATACAAAAGTCATTGATAAAAAAAAAAAAAAAAGCGTGGGGGTTCCCCAGAATTCAATTACCAGGCCCTTCAGGTCTGGAATGGATATTAAGGGGAACCCCGCCGCAAATTTTAAAAAAAATTGACGTGGGGTTCCCCCAAATATCCATTCCAGGCCCTTCAGATCTGGCATGGATTTTAAGGGGGAACTCCACCCCAAATTTAAAAAAAAATGGCGTGGAGTCCCCCTAAAAATCCATACCAGACCCCTTATCCGAGCACGCAACCTGGCCGGCCACAGGGGAAGAGGGGGGGACGAGAGAGCGCCCCCCCTCCCTCCTGAACCGTACCAGGCCACATGCCCTCAACATGGGGAGGATGTCCCCATGTTGATGGGGACAAGGGCCTCATCCCCACAACCCTTGCCCGGTGGTTGTGGGGGTCTGCGGGCGGGGGGCTTATCGGAATCTGGAAGACCCCTTTAACAAAGGGGACCCCCAGATCCCGGCCCCCCCCATGTGAATTGGTAAGGGGTACATTGTACCCCTACCATTTCACGAAGAAAGCGTAAAAAAATGTATAAAAAAAAAAACACACAAACACCTTGAAAAAGTCCTCTATTAAAAAACAAAAACAAAAAAAACATTCCAGCGGAGAAATCCAGTGTCCCGCGGCGATCCCGATGTCCAGCGCTGTCCTTCATTGGTTGTGCCTGAGCGGACCTGATGGGGAACTCCCTCTCAGTGTTTTAAATGTATAGACCCGCCCCTTCTAAAGTTCCCCATCAGGTCCGCTCAGCGGACCAGATGCGGAACATGAAAAGGGGCGGGTCTATACATGTATTACCAAAGTGAGAGAAGTTCCCCATCAGGTCCGCCCCCTCGGTATTTCGGACCCGCCTACGTCATTGGCTTGAGCGGGGAACTTCCTTCACTGTGTAATTTAAATTTACATAGTGAAGGAAGTTCCCCGCTCAAGCCAATGACGTAGGCGGGTCCGACATACCGAGGGGGCAGACCTGATGGGGAACTGCTCTCACTTTGGTAATACATGTATAGACCTGCCCCTTCTCATGTTCCGCATCTGGTCCACTGAGCGGACCTGATGGGGAACTTTAGAAGGGGCGGGTCTATACATTTAAAACACTGAGAGGGAGTTCCCCATCAGGTCCGCTCAGGCACAACCAATGAAGGACAGCGCTGGACATCGGGATCGCCGCGGGACACTGGATTTCACCGCTGGAATGTTTTTTTTTTTTTTTTTTTTAATAAAGGACTTTTTCAAGGTGTTTGTGTGTTTTTTTTAAAAAAAAAAAATTACGCTTTCTTCGTGAAATGGTAGGGGTACAATGTACCCCTTACCAATTCACATAGGGGGGGTGGGATCTGGGGGTCCCCTTTGTTAAAGGGGTCTTCCAGATTCCGATAAGCCCCCCGCCCGCAGACCCCCACAACCACCGGGCAAGGGTTGTGGGGTTGAGACCCTTGTCCCCATCAACATGGGGACATCCTCCCCATGTTGAGGGCATGTGGCCTGGTACGGTTCAGGAGGGGGGGGCGCTCTCTCGTCCCCCCCTCTTCCCCTGCGACCGGCCAGGTTGCGTGCTCGGATAAGGGGTCTGGTAGGGATTTTTAGGGGGACTCCACGCCATTTTTTTTTAAATTTGGGGTGGAGTTCCCCTTAAAATCCATGCCAGATCTGAAGGGCCTGGAATGGATATTTGGGGGAACCCCACGTAATTTGTTTTTTTTAATTTGCGGCGGGGTTCCCCTTAATATCCATTCCAGACCTGAAGGGCCTGGTAATTGAATTCTGGGGAACCCCCACGCTTTTTTTTTTTTATCAATGACTTTTGTATGTATTGCCGGGAGCCGACAATTCATTAATAGCCGTGAGTGAGTTTTAAATGACTTTTTTTCTTTCAAAAATGACACTTTGTGCAGGGACAGTTCTAAGCACGGGAAACATGCACCACTTTACATGCATATCATACACACCCCCCAGGTACGAAATTTAAAGGAATATTTCACTTTTATTTTTTCATTTTAAGCATTATTAAAATCACTGCTCCCGAAAAAACGGGCGTTTTTAAAACTTCTTTTTGCATTGATACATGTCCCCTGGGGCAGGACCCGGGTCCCCAAACACTTTTTAGGACAATAACTTGCATATAAGCCTTTATAATTAGCACTTTAGATTTCTCCCATAGATTTTTCGAATTTGCCGCGAACACCCCAATTTGTTCGCTGTTCGGCGAACGGGCGAACAGGCAATGTTCGAGTCGAACATGAGTTCGACTCGAACTCGAAGCTCATCCCTAGTCATGGCAGGATCTTCTTTCCTTGCTGGAACGATGGGGTTTTGGCCCATGTTTCATGGGTGTGATTAGAGCTCTTTATTCTCAACCCAAAGCTCAAATCCGTTTGCAGGGATATTATTCCTCCCCGATAGATATTGCCAGAGGTACGAGACAGGGATGTCCACTGTCCCCTATTATTTTTGCCATAGCAATTGAAACCCTAGCCATAGCCATTAGGCAAAATCCTTACATAAAGGGAGTAACCTGGGGGGATCAGATGCACAAATGCAGACTATTCGCGGACGATTTACTCCTCTTTCTTACCTCTCCCACTACTTCCCTCCCGAACCTATACAAAGTCATTTCTGATTTCTCTAAAATTTCTCGGCTTTTTAGATTTAAAAAATTGGGATAAATTTGAGCTATCTTGGTTGGGCAGGGTTAACTCCGTAAAAATGACCTTACTCCCAAGAATTTTGTATCTATTTCGCTCCCTCCCCATTCCCATCAGGAAAGACCAGTTACAATCTTTACAAAGTAGGATTCTCAAATTTATTTGGGGCAAATCGAATTACAGAATTCCCCAGAACACTCTATTTACATAGGAAAAAGGGGGGGGGGATTACCTCATTTATATAATTACTTCTTAGCTGCCAGACTAGCACAATTTTCTATGATTTACTCAAATAAAGAAAACCGGATTGGGTACTATTAGAGGAACAGGCTGTCCCCCAATTCTCCTTAGACTACCTGCTTTGGTGCCCCCAAAGACGGAGACCACCCATCTTATCTCCTTCCCTATCTCAATCCTTTGCCCTTTGGGACAGACTCCGTTCTCTTCCTGCTCTAGTTTCTGATGCACAACCGCTTGCACTCATTTTTAATAACCCAAAGTTTTATCCTGGTTTAGATACCATGGCCTTCAGTTGGTGGACGAGCAAAAGTCTATATCGGATAGGACAATACTTTACGTCACAAGGTCCTATTACTATGTCCCACTGCCTAGGTAAATTGGATCTCCCGGATTCTGAAAAACTTAGATTTGGACAGATTTCAAAATTCTTGCATGATATTTGGAAGGAGAAACCTCTTCCTCCCAAATTTACAGTTTATGAGCTCTGGTGTGGATTGGCCGTGGGACAAAGGGGAGGAATTTCTGTCATCTACTCTTCGCTTACTTGCCCAACTTCGAAATCCTCATATATGACAGCATGGGAGGATGACCTCCAGCTAAACTGGGACCTGGGAACATGGCATAGGGCATTTTTTAACTCATTCCAAGGTATTTTGAACATTTCCCTTATGGAAGCTAACTTGAAAGTTTTTATGAGGTGGTATATGACTCCTGCCAGACTTGCGACCATCTACCCAGCTTCAGATCCCAATTGTTTTAGAGGCTGCCACCTCTTGGGTTCGATGGTGCATGTCTGGTTGGAATGCCCTAGGATCAGGCCGGTCTGGAACAGGATTTTTAACCTAATATTTAAGGTTACTAAGTGTTCGATTCCCAGGTCTGCTTCTATTGCTCTCCTCAATGCCTGTATTCCAAACGTCTCTAAACCCACTAGGAAGCTGATCCACTTTATGCTACTTGGGGCAAAAATCATTATTGCTAGATCCTGGAGGCAGCCATGGGTTTCCATGATGGCTATACAAAATAAAATCTCTTGGATTATGGCGAAGGAGAAGTTGGTTTGCATCTTGGCAAATACAATCCCTAAATTTGAGGCAGTGTGGGAACCCTGGGCTGTTTTCTGTGGCATTTCTCTGATGGTTATGAACGACTCTGATCACTCTAGTTCCTAAAAACATCTCGTTAGGCATGTGATTTATTCCCTCTTTTCTTCTCTCTTTTCCTTTTTCTCTTTCTTCTTTATCTTTTTTTTTTTTTACATTTTTTTTTTCTTATATTTTTGTCTTCAGGTTTTTAGACATGATTCAAGGGTTTGATAAAATTGATTGTTGTATAAGTATTTCGGCAACTCTATAATTTGAATCTGATATACATTTCAGAGTTTAAGTATAATTGAATTCCTGGTATTGGGTTTAAGTGAGGGTGGCGGGCTGGGGGGAGGGGCCTGACCGGGGCACAGGATGATCCCGTTAGGGGTGCCCAGGATGGGTAGGAATTCCCAGACTGTCTGACCTTCGGGTCCAGTTTTCATACTGTTCTACTTTCCAGTTTCCAGGGGTTGTTTTATAACTTCAGTTCCTCATCACATAGTTGCTTTCTGAAATATCTATAGAGGATTTGATGCTGAGCCTATGTTTTATGAGGGGAAAAATGTGATATGTTAATTGTGATATTACCCTTTGTCATGATTTACCTATGTGTTATGTTATATCTGTACAAGATCTTATTTGAAAAATAAAAATCTATTGAACGGAAAAAAGTCCCTCGGATCGGATCGTGTGTACGCGGCATAAGTCTGCTCTGTTCTGTTCCTGTAGCACACTGTGCTGCGCACTGCCGATCCTGTGTCTCTCAGTATATCACTGACAGTATTTGTGTTAGTGATATAATGAGAGACATGGGAATTGGCACAGCACAGTGCACCCATCCCCAGCCAGAACAGAAACTCTGGGGACCAGCTATGACATTGAGAATAAATATGCTGCTGCGGTTCACAAAATACACTGTGTGCAGTGTGTGACAGGCATTGTGATTTGTCACTGGTCCTGGGGTTGCGCCACAGAAATCTGCCCCCCCCCCCCAAAACCCTCCTTGATCCGGCCTGGGTTTAAATCGATGTTGCACAATGGCTGGCCTTTTTATGGACATAACTTGTACATTCCTTATTAACAGTGGAAAAGGGCAAAAAAATTCCACACTGTGCATACACTGAACACATAATTAATGACATGGTGGGAAATAAATATTGATAAAACACTCAAATACAGTGGTGGTGCGTCCATTAAGCGCCGCCCCCCCCCCTGTCACGCTACCCCTTTGTGTAGAATGGATAGATTGATCCATGGCTGCTGTAGCCACCCCCTTTTCAGGCACCCGGCCCTTTTTTGGATGCCAGGCGCCTGAATTCCAGCAGAGGGGGTGTTTTTTTGAAGCGCCTGATTAGAGCTATAGGCTCTAATAGGCTTCAAAAAAGGTGGACTTGGAGCGCAGAGCATTGAGCTCACAGTCCACCCAGGTGTGTTAGAAAAGCAAATGAATATTCACTTTTCTAACACTGAACCCCCTCTCAGCCAATCAGGAGGCGCGGGGCTAATACCCATCACCTTATTGGCTGAAGGCACAGGCGCTCCGTTTGGACACCTAACGTAACGGAAGAAGAGAGTGAGAAAAATGGAGGACACAGGATCCCACCATCCCACAGCTTGTCGCCTGACCCGCTGCCTGATCCCCCACCAAGATGGGGTACGTGCCGGACAGTCAGCGAGCCAGCGGGCAAGGGGGGGGGCTCAGTGGCTACATTTGACAGGCACAGTGGCGGTATTTGATGGGCACAGAGGCTGCATTTTATGGGGCACAAGTGGTTGCATATGATGGGCACAAATGGCTGCATATGATGGGGCACAAGTGGCTGCATTTGATGAGGCACAAGTGGCTGCATTTTATGGGGCCCAAGTGGCTGCATTTGATGGGGCACAAGTGGCTGCATTTGACGGGCACAGTGGCTGCATTTGATGGCACAGTGGCTGCATTTGATGTTTTTTTTCAGTATTTTTCAGAATCTTTTAGTTTGTTTGTGCTCCCCAAAAAATTTGAGCACCAGCTGCCACTAGTAGCAAATGCACTATGGGTGCACAGTATTGTGTACACCACCAGAAGTCTAATAGCAACTATGGGTGCACTGTATTGTGTACTGTGTACACCACCAGAAAAGTATTAGCAACTGCACTATGGGTGCATGGTATTGTGTACACTACCATAAGTCTAATAGCAACTATGGGTGCACTGTATTGTGTACTGTGTACACCACCAGAAAAGTAGTAGAAACTGTACTAGGGGTGCACGGTATTGTGTACACCACCAGAAGTCTAATAGCAACTATGGGTGCACTGTATTGTGTACTGTGTACACCACCAAAAAAGTAGTAGCAACTGCACTAGGGGTGCAGGGTATTGTGTACACCAGGGATATGCAATTAGCGGACCTCCAGCTGTTGCCAAACTACAAGTTTCATGAGGCATAGCAAGACTCTGACAGCAGCAAGCATGACACCCAGAGGCAGAGGCATGATGGGACATGTAGTTTGGCAACAGCTGGAGGTCCGCTAATTGCATATCCATGGTGTACACCATCAGAAGTCTAATAGCAACTATGGGTGCACTTTATTGTGTACAGTGGTACAGTGTACACCACCAGAAAGGTAATGAGACTGTGTGTATATATATATATATATATATATATATATATATATATATTTATATATACTGTATATTAAATACACCGCCTGACATATATTAGAAAAAGTACACCAGGAATGGCCTGCAGTCAGATATGAGCTACACTGGATGCAGAGTATATATATATATATATATATATATATATATATATATATATACACAAGACTGACTGTATAAATATATTAACCACTTGCCGACCACCGCACGATGATATACATCGACAGAATGGCACGGGCAGGAAAATTAAATTTGCCGCCTGGCGGGCGTACGCCCGTCGCGTGCCTCGTGAGTGCGCCTGCGGGTCGCAGGAACTCGATGTTCCCGGGTGGCCCGCGATTGCGGTCGGCAAAGGCAGAACAGGGGGATGCCTTTGTAAACAAGGCATTCCCCTGTTCTGCCTAGTGACATGTCAGATATCTACTGTTCCCTGTGATCGGGAACGGTGATCGCTTACGTTTCACTGGTAGCTCCTCCTAACAGTTAGACTCACTCCCTAGGACACACTTAACTCCTTCAGCGCCCCCTAGTGGTTAACCCCTTCACTGCTTGTATAATTTTTACAGTAATCAGTGCATTTTTATAGCACTGATCGCTGTAAAAATTACAATGGTCCCAAAAATGTGTCATAAGTGTCCGATGTGTCCACCATAAAGTCGCAGTCATGATAAAAATCGCAGATCGCTGGCATTACTAGTAAAAAAAAAAATTATAATAAAAATGCCATAAAACTATCCTCTATGTTGTAGACGCTATAACTTTTACGCAAACCAATCAATATACGCTTATTGCGATTTTTTTTTTTTACCAACAATATGTAGAAGAATACGTGTCGGCCTAAACTGAGAAAAAATTCTCTTTTTAATAAAAAATTGGTAATATTTATTATAGCAAAAAGTAAAAAATATTGCTCTATTTTTGTTTATAGCGCAAAAAATTTAAACCGCAGAGGTGATCAAATACCACCAAAAAATAGCTCTATTTGTGGGAAAAAAAGGACGTAAATTTTGTTTGGGAGCCACGTCGCACAGCCGTGCAATTGTCAGTTAAATCGACGCAGTGCCGAATCGCAAAAAGTGGCCCGGTCATTTGGCAGCCAAATGGTCCAGGGCTGAAGTGGTTAAATACACTGCAGCTAACTGAATAACCTGCCTGCCTGAAGTATATTAGAAAAAGTACACCAGTAATGGCCTGCAGTCAGATATAGGTTACACTGGATGCAGAGTATATATATATATATATATATATATATATATATATATATATATATACGAGACTGACTGTGTATATACAGGTGTATATATATATATATTAAATACACTGCATCTAACTGAAAAACCTGCCTGCCTGCCTGCTCAACCTAAATCACACTCTCTCTCCATCCACGTCAACAACACACTACACAGGGCCGACGTGCAGGCAGCCTTATATCGTGTGGGGCGTGGACTTAGTCCCCCTGAGTTCGATCTCGCAGTGCATTATGGGGCATTATGCGGTGCTTGGATTTGCCGTGAACGCCCCATAATGGAAGTTTTTTGACGAACACTCGATGTTCCAGTCGAACTCATGTTCGACCCGAACATAAAGCTCATCCCTAAACACAATGAAACCTCAAATCTGGGGGTCTGGTATGGCAATGCCAGGAGCATTAGAATAGTAATCTTCAAACTTTAAACTTCAGTTTTTCAACAACAGTAGTTGAGGAACAAATCTTAGCTCCTTAGAATCCTAAGCAAAGCTTCTGCCAACCTCCTAGTGACAGTGAAAATACTGCTTGTCTACTGTGATTACCAATTAAAGTCGAATAAAAAAAATTTGTGCAAAAAAAATACCCATATACATGTAAGATAGGACAGAGATAAAGTATATACCGGTAGATAAGTTCACTATTGTGCTGCAGGAATTTGGTATTTCCACGCACAGGGCTTGGTCTCTGGTGAATCCTGAAGGAGGATATTGCTAGAGCCACAGAAGTCCAGCACTAATCTTAGGAGCTGAATCGATCAGTTCCTCAATTTGCAGGGAGCAAAAAGAGCACTCTGCAGCACAATGCAACATCTGCGGTCTCTGGAGGAAGTGCTATAAAAAAGAACTCCGATTTTATCTGTTAGCTAAAATTATCTATCTTTAGATAGGGCATTTCTGAACAATTTCACCATTTCACCCCCTACAGCAACAGATCACTGCAATAGTGATTTTTTCTTTTCTTGTGGATAACAGAGAGCAGTAGACCAAAGAGCAGGCATATCAGGTCCTCATTTGCCTAATCCAGCCCTCTCATAAGAAAAAGGTTAAAATGCAAAACAATGATTAACTATTTTTTTTTTTTTTTATATAATTAACAAAAAAAAAATATTATCCTCTCACTTATTATTTTTGTGTCCTCATAAATACAGTGGATGCTCTGCATAATATTTTTTTCAAACATATATACTATCATTAAGAATTTCCATATCCATTCTCCCCTTTGAGAGGCAACTCCCTAATCCTTCAAGGGGCAAGAAAGAAAGAGAGGTTAAAATATATTATACATTTTCTTGACTTACTAGAAAGAAGAACACACAGCATTTTAGGCATTGTTGTTTTGGGACCCTAGACTAGGTTTCTTTTCATGGTCTAAGTTCCTACCAACCTGTCTCTACCTACCCTCTGATTCCTGGAGGGTAGGTTTTCTCTTTGATTCCTCCAAATGCCAGTTCCAGCTTTGCAGGTGGGGACTGGTGCTGACAATTTGGGAGTCTGATCTAAGTTTTTTTTAAGTAGTAGCACTACCGACTTTGTTAATGCTCCATATTATATCACTGTAAGAATTTCAGCGGTCTCAGGAGTAACATTAGCAGAAGCTACCTGCGGAGCACAACTTTACCCCTGTAGATCCAAGAATATGTTGTGAAGCCAGCACCAGTAAAGCCCGATTAATATTTGTGGAGATTTCTCTAGGGCATTTTATTTATTCTACCGCACATATACCCACTTTAGATTGACTCCTGTAGAACAAACAAGTTAAAAAACCTTTGTTGATTGGCTGTAGCCACTGATCAGTGTATTCTGACAGTGCTGGGTTCCACTGTCAGAATACAATGTCCTGGTGGGGGGGATTTCTCCAGCTACCTTGTTTGTGTGGATGGAGGAAACTTCTTTTTTATTTTCAGCTCAGCAAAAAAAAAAAAAACTACTCATCTATGAATCTATGGGCAACTTTAATCTGCATACTTGTTCTGGGTCAATAACTCAAAGTATTGAAGTAATTGGATCACCATTCAAGTAAAGCCATCCAAAGACGATGCCATTTTCTCCCTGCAATAATTACATGTAAATAAGCAGGCTAGTTGTACACAAGTTGATCGATCGATCTATCAACTTGGGTACATTCAGCCTGCTAATACATGGTTCGGATCTCGGCTGCTTCCTGCTAAACTGGCCGAGATTCGAACAGTCTATGGCAGGCTTAATGCAATTAGTATTTTCAGAAGAAGACGTCAGCAATGTCAGTCTACATAATTCTCTTAATACAGGTTTCCAATAATGTAAATGTTCTAACATAAATGTTGTGAGATAATGAAAGGCAGGAGAAGGTCAATAGCAACCCCTGCCTATGGGACTGAAACAAACTGACAAGCAGTTCATGTAAATTAATAAATATTTAAACTTCCATTATCAATAAAACTTTATTATAAAAATCAGGAAGTCTCAAAAAGGTCAGGTGATCAGAAGAACCTATAGGAAGAAGGTAGAATTTCAACGGTCGTCAGATCAATGGCAGCAGCTCAAGAAGAAGCACCCCTGTGTTTGTCTCCTTACCATGGAAAATCTTCTGCTTCAGATGATGGATCGGGCCTCCGCTCCGGACGGTGATTACTGGATGCGCTTCTGCCTTTCCTCCATGACTCCTCCGGTTCCATCTTCTTCTTTCTCCCCTCCTTCTCCCTCTCTCCCTTTCTCACAGCACCATTCAGCTCTGCCTTCCCTTCCGGTATATCACTTCCTCTTCGGGCTCCTCCTCCGGTCCATCCTCCTGCAGTGTCGTGGGCTCCAGCGGTGATTGAAAGCGCAGCCATCCCGCCCTTGATGATGCTATCCGAGCCTGTTTTCACGGCGGTTTCTGGCCCGGAGCATTTGACGGATTCCAGTACATGCACAGCTGCCACTGGCATTGAACCGTCAGAGATCAGACAGTCGGTCTGCCGGATTGAATCACGGGGACCTCCCCCAAGTAAAAAATGTAAGAAGAAAGGTAATAATACCAAATCTACAAGAGCTGTCAATGCTAATTTGCCTGTTTCATCAAGGGATTTTGCAGAGGAGTCTAGCAATCAGTTGAATTCTTCATTTCAGGCTGATTTACCTTCCTCTTCATTGTTTTCTGCTTTACATGATTATTCTATGATTGAGCATTTGCCTTCTCCATTTGTAAAATCTTCGTTACTTTGTGATGCTGTTAGTGATGTTTCTTTTCCTGAAGCTCCCCCTACTGGTTCATTGCCTACTACACAGACTGTTTCTGCTGAAAATTCTGGGTCTTCTAGGCCTCTTATTCCTTCACAGTCTGTACCACAGATGACACTTGGTGGTGAGTCTGCTCAATTACATAATTTTATGAAAATGATGTCTTCATTTGTTTCTGTTGCTGACAAATTTAAAAAATGTTTTACTAGTTTAAATGTTGGGGCCTTGACTTCTATAGACGTAAGACTGCCCGCGCATGATGACACTGCCCCATCACACCCGCCTCCCCGTTCAGTACCTGAATGTTGTCTTAAAGAGGCTATGGCGTGTGAGATTTCTCCACTTGGTTTCCATTTGTCGCCATCTATTAAAAGCAAAATTTGGAGATGCGAATATGTTGAGCTTCTTACTCTTTTACCTTCGTTCAAAGATAAACGCTTGGATGCTAAGGATTCAGAAAGGAATGATGGTGATAAGAATAAATCTGCTCCTCGCACGTTTAACAATTGGTTTCAGGCCTTTTGTATTTATTCCAGCGTTTTGGGTGAACAGCACCCAGAATTATGCAGTGGTTTATTCAGACATCTTGACATAATCCTTGGAGCATATAAAAAATTTCCGGGATTGGCTTGGTTTTTCTACGACGAGTCTTTTCGTCAAAAAACTTGCTGTACAAAAAATCTGCAATGGGGCACTAAAGATGTGGGCCTGTGGTTAAATCTTCTCTTACCACACAAGGCTACTTTACCATTACTGTCCTCTCAACCTTTACAATTTAAAAAGGGTTACTGTTTTAGTTTTAATGAGGGGCAATGTAAGTTTCCAAATTTGTGTCGTTATAAGCATGAGTGTGCTTCTTGTTCCGGAAATCATCCAGCCTCCCGTTGTTTTAAAAAATTACATTCTACAGTAGGTTCTCATTCAAAGGATAATTTTCGTGCTGGGACTAACACCGGTGAAATTGTCCGCAATGTTTCCGTTCCTCCTCATTTGGCCAAACCGTAGGATGGCAGACATGCTCGTTGATGGTTTTTCGTCTGGTTTTCGATCGCCTCAATTTTCAGGACCCGGTTGTATTTGTTATGACAACTTTGCTTCTGTTTGGCGTTTTCCTGCTGTTGTCTCTGAATTTTTTTTAAGGAAGTTTCTGAAGGCAGGGTTGCAGGCCCCTTTTTGTCCCCCCTTTACTGATTTCAGGGTTTCTCCTTTAGGTTTGGTTCCTAAGAAGGAACCCAATAGTTTCCGTCTTATACACCATTTGTCGTTCCCTATTGTTTTTTCCCTTAATGATGAAATTGACCCTGTTTGGTTACATACGCATGTTTTGATGACGCTGTTTCTAAAATTCGCCTCTTGGGTAAATCTGCTGTTATGGCCAAGGCCGATATTATGACAGCTTTCGGCTTGTTACCCATTCACCGTTCAGCCTTTAACTCCTTGTGTTTTCATCATAATGGTTTTTATTATTATGACAAATGCCTTCCCATGGGCTGTTTGTTATCCTGCACGTACTTTGATTCATTTTCATTTTTTTTGGAGTGGGTGGTTACTTTCCTGACGGGTTCCTTTAAAATATTGCATTATCTTGATGATTTTCTGTTTTTCGGTCCATCTAACACCTCTGAGTGCTTGTATTTGTTTACTGAGTTTCGTATGACCTGTCAACGTTTCGGTGTTCCTTTGGCCCTTGAAAAATCAGTTTGGCCAACTACTTGTATTGAATTCTTGGGTGTTACCATAGACATGGAAAGGATGGAATTTGCGTTTACCCCAGGCTAAATTGGACCGTTTTTGGTTTATGATTTTATTTGTACTTTCTAAACCTAAGGTCACAGTTCACACGTTACAATCTCTGCTGGGTTTACTTGCCTTTGCTACCCGTATTATTCCCATTGGTCGTGTTTTTTCTAAATGATTGTACAAAGCTATTTCTGGCTATGTTTCCCATAACCATTTTGTGCGCATCACTTCTTCTCTGGTCTCTGACTTGATGATTTGGAATGATTTCTTTACGTCTTCCAATGGGCGTTCTTTTGGCAGACACCTTTCCAGAATGCTTTGGTTATTTCTTTGTTCACAGACGCGGCCGGTAACTCGGATTACGGTGCATTTTATCAAGGCCATTGGTCGGCTTCATCTTGGCCTGAATGTTGGATTTCATTGGGTTAAACCAAAAATATAGTTCTCCTTGAATTGTTTCCGATTTTAGTTTCCTTGGAACTTTGGGGTACTCGACTCAGCGATTTTCGTTTGTTGTTTCATTCTGTCAACAAAGGGGTTGGATATGCAATTAATTGTTTGTCTTCAAAATAATTACCTGTGTTACGTTGTATTGTTTTTAAATGTTTAGAACTTAATTTGTGGATTAAGGTTAAATACATTCCAGGATATACTAATGTTATTGCTGATTCTCTTTCACGTTTTCAGCTAGATCGATTTCATTTGTTGGCCCCAGAGGCAGATCTCCTTGGGTTACCTTGCTCGGAGCACTTGTGGTCAGTGGTTTGCAATCCGTGAATGCCGTGATGGTCAACTCTTTGGCTCCTTCCACGTGGGCGAATTACAACGCTGCATGGTCTTTGTGGCAGGCCTTTCTGAGCTTTTTGGATCTTCTCTTGAATCTTTAGTCCTTCTTTTTTGGATAATTTAATGCACTGCTCTTATTCCTATTCCCATCTTGTAAAAATTTTAGCAGGGATTTCCTTCTTTTTCAAATGCCGAGGTTTTCCTCCATGTTCTTCCTTTTGCTTTGTGAAGCAGGCTCTCAAGGGTTACCATAAGCGTTGTTTTCGCAATGATACTCGTGTTCCAGATACTCTACATCTTTTGCGACATTTAATGTCTGCTTCTTCTTTTGTTTGTTATACACCTTCGGAAGAATTACTTTTTAAGGTTTCTTTTAGTTTACTCTTTTTTGGGGCATTCCGTATTTCGGAACTTCTACCTAAGTCTTCAGCCTCATTGGATGGTTTATTATTTTCTGACGTTTCTATGAATCTTGATCAAGACTGATCAATTAGGTAAGGGCCGGTGGATTGTTATAAATCAATCACCTAACTCATCTATATGTGCCTTTTCCTGGTTGTCCAAATATTTACTATCACGGCCTATTCGTTCGAGTCAATTGTTGCTTCACAGTTCTGGTGTTCCTCTTACCCAACACCAGTTTTCGGCTGTGCTTAATAAGTGTCTTAATTTCCTGAATTTGAGCCATTTACACGTTACCAGCCACTCTTTTCATATTGACGCAGTGACTGAGGCAGCCAAGATGGGTTTTTCTGAGTCTGATATTAAAAAGTTGGGTGGTTGGAAATCCAATTGTTTTCGTTCTTATGTGAGGCCTAATTGATGTTTTTTCAGATTTTAGGTCCACCACACTCTGTATGGCTTATTCAACATTTGTTTAATTACTGGACTAGCGTTCGGGCCTCTGAAAGAGTTTATGGACTTAATTTAACTTTGGACGATTCAGTGGTTTCTATTAATTGGCATGGCTACCGTGGCATGTCTTGGTTTGATTTCCGTCCAATGTTAACTACATTACTTTCTTCTTCACATCCTGATGTTATTATTATCCACTTAGGGGGTAATGATTTAGGGGTTCATAAAACGTTAGCCTTAATTTTACATATTAAACTAGAATTTTTGTATTTACATTCTATCTTTTTTGCCTCTGTTCTGATCTGTTCTGAGATCATTCCTCGATTGAAGTGGTTAATTGATCCTGATCTCTTCTACATTGAGAAGATCAGAAAAAGGGTGAACAGGATTGTTTCTAAATTTATGCCTTCTGTTCAAGGTTTTTCATATAGACATGTTGATTTGGAGGGTGGATTGTATGGTTTTTACCACCCTGATATGGTCTATCTTTCAGATATTGGACTAGATATACTGAATTTAGATTTGCAGACTTGTGTGGAATTGGCCGTGGTCTGGATGGGGTGCCAGGCTATGTAAGTTTAGCCTGGCATTTGGGGATTGTTGTTATATTCATTTTATATATAGTTCAAGCTTTAATGGCTGAACTATTGGTTATTAATGGTTTAATATAGTTTGAGCTTTGATGGCTGAACTATTGTTATGTTGGTATAATTTAGTACAATGGTTATATGAAATTATTTAATTAATAAATTGGTTTATTATTATGCCAATAATAAAGGACCACAGCCATTTGTATCCATATTACAGTTTTTGTGTAGGGATGAGCTTCGAGTTCGAGTCAAACCCATGTTCGTCTCGAACATCGGCTGTTCGACCGTTCGCCGAATTGCGAACATTATGGGCCGTTCGCGCCAAATTCGAGTGGCGCGTCACGGCCCATAATTCACTGCGGCAGCGCAGTGCATTGCTGGCTGATGATTGGCCAAGCATGCACTATGACCCACATGCTTTGGCCAATCACAGTGTGCAAAAAACAGAGAGCCATAATTGGCAAAAAGCCAGGGTGGCTTTGGCCAATTATGCCTCAGGGGATTTAGTACAAGCCCCACACTATATAAGGCTGCCTGGAAGTCGGCCTTGTGTAGTGTGTTGCGGTGGTTAAAGAGAGAGCTTAAAGAGAGAGAGAGACAGTGTCATTTATATTGAGTTAGATAGAGCAGGCAGGCGAGTCAGTTAGCTGCAGTTACAGTGTGTAGAGGATATATATGCATCTTAGGTGTTCTGGTTTTTTTTTGCCTTCCTCTGGATCAACTGTGGGTATAGAATTGGGTATATGGGATTGTACGATATATGTTTATTTTTATTTTTTTATATTTTTATTATTTATTTTTTTATTTATTTTTTATTTATTTATTTATTTATTTATTTTTTATTTATTTTTTTACGGTTGAACTGGATGGACTTGTGTCTTTTTTCAACCTGACTAACTATGTAACTATGTAACTATGTAACTATGTAACTATGTATTCAGTTATTCTCTATACTGTGACAGAGAGGCAGGTGATTGTGCTATCTGCAGTGTTTCACTTAGTGTACTGTGTCCTTTGCAGAGCATTCACCTAAAGCTTACCTGAATACAATTAGTGGTGTTCTCATAATAAAACCACAGGCAGAGAGCTGCAAGTATTTTCAGTTAGTGTTCTGTGTCCTCTGCACAGTGTGCACCTAAAACTAACTGAAGACAATTGCTGCTTTTCTCATACTAATATCACAGCAGACAGTTGATTCTGATAGCTGCATTATAATCAGTATAGATATATATATATATATATATATATACAGTAGGTGCCGCCGATATTGTGTTTCTATCGCGCTCCCATCGCCGAGATTCTCAGCGACAGGAGTGCCGAGATGTCGGCATCAGGGTGGCGACACGTGTCGTGCTCGCTGCAATGGCGAGGAGACGCGACACTGTATTGAGCGGGGATCCGACGCGGATTCCCGCCAATACCAGGCACCGCGTTTGGTATGAATCCTGAGTGGGAACTCCACGCCGATTTTTAAAGAAAAAAACGGCGTGGGTTCCCCCTCCAGGGGCATACCAGGCCCTTGGGTCTGGTCTGGATTTGAAGGGGAACCCTACGCCGAAAAAACGGCGTGGGGGTCCCCCTCAAGATCCAAACCAGACCCTTATCCGAGCACGCAACCTGGCAGGCTACAGTGGAAGAGGGGGGACGATAGCGGCCCCCCTCCCTCCTGAACCATACCAGGCCACATGCCCTCAACATGGGGGGTTTGGTGCTCTGGGGCAGGGGGCCCCCCCACCCCAGAGCACCCTGCCCCCATGTTGATGAGGACAGGGCCTCTTCCCGACAACCCTGGCCGTTGGTTGTCGGGGTCTGCGGGCGGGGGGCTTATCGGAATCCGGCAGCCCCCTTTAATAAGGGGGGCCCCAGATACCGGCCCCCCCACCCTATGTTAATGAGTATGGGGTACATCGTACCCCTACCCATTCACCTGGTGGAAAATAAATGGAAATAAAAACACAACACAGTTTTTAAAAGTATTTTATTGCACCGCTCCGGAGGTCTTCTTCAGACTTCGGGGGTCTCCGGTGTCGTCGCCGCGTTCTCCGGTTCTTTCTTCTGCCGGGCCTCCGCTAACTTCTTTTTAGCTCTTTTGCCAATGGAGGCCCAGTCTTCTCCGTCGTCTTCTTCTTCTCCCGCTCTCCGGTTCTTCTCCCGTTCTCCGGTGTCGTCGCCGCGTTCTCCGGTTCTTTCTTCCGCCGCGCCTCCGCTAACTTCTTTTTAGCTCTTTTGCTAGCAGAGGCCCGGTCTTCTCCGTCGTCGCCGTCAGCGTCTTCTTCCCTCTTCTCCTCCTCGATGTTGACTCGTTGCTTCCTCTCGCAGTAATGGTAAATCTTCGGTCCGCAGAGATTAATCTATTCTTCACATGACGTCACAGTCACATGCTCCGGGGCACATGTGCCCTGGAGCATGTGACTGTGACGTCATGTGCACATGTGCCCTGGAGCATGTGACTGTGACGTCATGTGCACATGTGCCCCGGAGCATGTGACTGTGACGTCATGTGAAGAATAGATTAATCTCTGCGGACCGAAGATTTACCATTACTGTGAGAGGAAGCGACGAGTCAACATCGAGGAGGAGAAGAGGGAAGAAGACGCAGACGGCAACGACGGAGAAGACGGGGCCTCTGCTAGCATAAGAGCTAAAAAGAAGTTAGCGGAGGACCGGCGGAAGAAAGAACCAGAGAACGCGGCGACGACACCGGAGAGCGGGAGAAGAACCGGGGAGCGGGAGAAGAAGAAGACGACGGAGAAGACCGGGCCTCCGCTAGCAAAAGAGCTAAAAAGAAGTTAGCGGAGGCCCGGCAGAAGAAAGAACCGGAGAACGCAGCGACGACACCGGAGAGCGGGAGAAGAACCGGAGAGCGGGAGAAGAAGAAGACGACGGAGAAGACCGGGCCTCCGTTAGCAAAAGAGCTAAAAAGAAGTTAGCGGAGGCCCGGCAGAAGAAAGAACCGGAGAACGCGGCGACGACACCGGAGAGCGGGAGAAGAACCGGAGAGCGGGAGAAGAAGAAGACGACGGAGAAGACCGGGCCTCCGTTAGCAAAAGAGCTAAAAAGAAGTTAGCGGAGGCCCGGCAGAAGAAAGAACCGGAGAACGCGGCGACGACACCGGAGAGCGGGAGAAGAACCGGAGAGCGGGAGAAGAAGAAGACGACGGAGAAGACCGGGCCTCCGTTAGCAAAAGAGCTAAAAAGAAGTTAGCGGAGGCCCGGCAGAAGAAAGAACCGGAGAACGCGGCGACGACACCGGAGAGCGGGAGAAGAACCGGAGAGCGGGAGAAGAAGAAGACGACGGAGAAGACCGGGCCTCCGTTAGCAAAAGAGGTAAAAAGAAGTTAGCGGAGGCCCGGCAGAAGAAAGACCTGGAGAATGCGGCGACGACACCGGAGACCCCCGAAGTCTGAAGAAGACCTCCGGAGCGGTGCAATAAAATACTTTTAAAACTGTGTTGTGTTTTTATTTCCATTTATTTTCCACCAGGTGAATGGGTAGGGGTACGATGTACCCCATACTCATTCACATAGGGTGGGGGGGCCGGTATCTGGGGCCCCCCTTATTAAAGGGGGCTGCCGGATTCCGATAAGCCCCCCGCCCGCAGACCCCGACAACCAACGGCCAGGGTTGTCGGGAAGAGGCCCTGTCCTCATCAACATGGGGGCAGGGTGCTCTGGGGTGGGGGGCCGCAGGTCGCCCCCCTGCCCCAGAGCACCAAACCCCCCATGTTGAGGGCATGTGGCCTGGTACGGTTCAGGAGGGAGGGGGGGCGCTATCGTCCCCCCCTCTTCCCCTGCGGCCTGCCAGGTTGTGTGCTCGGATAAGGGTCTGGTTTGGATCTTGAGGGGGACCCCTATGCCGTTTTTTCGGCGTAGGGTTCCCCTTCAAATTCAGACCAGACCCAAGGGCCTGGTATGCCCCTGGAGGGGGAACCCACGCTGGTTTTTTCTTTAAAAATCGGCGTGGAGTTCCCGTTCAGGATTCATACCAAACGTGGTGCCTGGTATTGGCGGGAATCCGCGTCGGATCCCCGCCTATCGGCAATGCGTGTCGCTCATCGTGAAAGGAACATTTTTTCCTTTCCCGATGATGAGACAGCTCGGCACTGGCTCTCGCGACGGAGCTCATAGGGTGTCAATATCGCCGCTAGAAGCGGTGATATTGACACAATATCGGCGGCACCTACTGTATCTATATATATATAGATATATATATATATATATATACATCTATATATATATAGATATATATATATACATCCCACCTTTGTGCAGCTACATTCTCTCCTGTAAGAGTTAATATGGGAAAAAGGTGTCTCCTCTCCACTGATGCTTTATCACCAATCCTTGTTTCAATAAAAAAACCAAATTTTCTAAAAACATTTGTCATTGGGACGGAAAGTGAGGTGGGGTTCTAAAGTTTGCGCGAACCGAACCGGGGGGTGTTCGGCTCATCCCTATTTGTGTGTAGTTATTTATTATTATTAAAGTTTAATATATATGTTTTCAGCCTCTGGTCCCATGAAAGGCAGGAGAAGCTCAATAGCAGCCCCTGCCTATGGGAACAGGGGCTGAAACAAACCGACAATCAGTTAATGTAAATTAATAAATATTTAAACTTCCGTTATCAATAATACTTTATTATAAAAATCTGGAAGTCTCAAAAAGGTCAGGTGACCAGAAGAACCTATAGGAAGAAGGTATAATTTCAACGGTCATCGGATCAATGGCATCAGCTCAAGAAGAAGCCCCCCGAAGGGGGGCAGGGCGGCGCCAGCGGAGACAGACATGCCCTGCTGAAGCTCCGTGACTCTCAGGACTCCACAGCCGAATAAAGCGCCCGTTCAGCTCGGTTCCCGGTGGAACCAGGTGTGGGAACAGCTGGTGAGACAAAAGAGTCTATTTATGTTTAGAAGGGGTGCCCGCTTGAACAGGAAAACATCTAATTTCAAAGTCAGTCAGCCCAGAGCAGCATTGAAAATGGCACCTCCCCCTTCTCCTCACACAAGCACCTCACAAACTGCTAAACAAAGACAGCAGAAACAGCGGTCCCAGGCTGCTCTTGTGGAGAATGACACAGATAATGATAATGACTATGAATATACTGACCCAGTACAGGTCACCAACACAGATACCATTAACCCAAACATATTAAAGCAATTTGAAAAGATGCTTCAGAAGGCACTTAAGAAAACTTCAGACCACATAACAAGCAGTTTGTCAAAGGAAATTAGGGAATTAGGTCAGCGCACTTCTGACCTAGAAGATAGAGTAGATCACATGGAAATTGATGTACAGTCCCACCTACATGAACTAGAGGATTTAAAAGCAGAAAATCTCATCCTAAACTCGCGTTTAGAAGACTTTGAGAATAGGGCCCGTCGTTCAAACTTGCGCATTCGTGGAATTCCTGAGGCAATTATTGATCTCCAGTCCACAGTAACTGCCCTATTTCAGGAGCTGCAGCCATCAATCACTATTGACCGCCTGGAGATAGACAGAATTCATAGGGCTCTGATTCCTCTCAAAGCTACAGGACCACCGCGCGACATTATAGTGAAACTTCACTATTTCCGTACAAAAGAAAAGCTTCTTGCCGCAGCCCGTATAAAAGACTCTCTTATATTCCAAGGCAATCCATATCAAATTTTTACTGACTTGTCTCCGACTACGGTTGCTAAAAGACGGGCACTGAAACCCCTCCTTCAGATCCTACAGCAAAACCAAATATTATATCAATGGGGTTTTCCATTTTCCATACGGTTTACACATCTAAGTTCAAAATATAGATGTAAATCTGCTGACGAATTGCAAAAGGTACTACAGGACCTTCACCTATTGGACAGATCATTCTCCTTGTCAGATACTTTACACAAGCAAACTGCATCCTACAAAGCAAATGAAACTTCTAACTCCAAAAGCAATGGAAATCATCACAGTCCTACTAAACGCTTTTGCTTCAACTCGCCTGACAGGAATCCTGCAGACACTATGGACTGAGAAACAACTTTTTCATGTTTTATTTTGGAACTTCTCTCCATGGGAGCTCTGAGATTGCTCAATTTTCCTCCCCCCCCCCCCCCCCATTTTTTGTGAAGGCCTATCGGCCATTATCAGCACTATTACTTATAGTTCATCCCTATTTAAGCAAGTTCGCTGTTACATATAAAAAAATTCTCTTGAATCTACCCTACACCACATATATAATTTTTTTTTATATATAGACGGGTGCTAAAAGTTTTTTCTTCATTTTTCTTTTTTTCAATAAATGATTAAGTGGCTGTTGCGGTCCTGAGAGCTAGTTACTGCTCTCCCCACTACTCTGCCCTGGGTTTCTCCTCCTATCTGTTTTTGGAGGGGCTTCCTTGGATAGATTTTTGGCCTCTGGGTTTGTATTTTCTACTCGCCCAGTACGCCGTATTTTTAATTATTCTCTGCATACTTGATTTATCATTAAATGCTTATATGATTCTTCTTCCTATCTTTTCTTTTTCCATCTTTTCTATCTTTTCTTCTAGAACTCAGCTCCTCCCCGGGGTAAGTATATTTAAATATTTTGCATATATATTGTATGTTTATATTGATTTCTTGATATGTGAATGGCCCCCTTAAATGTCTTATCTTTGAATGTGCAAGGCCTCAACATACCTCAAAAGCGCACGAAAGCATTTTGCTCACTAGCTTCAACAAAGGCACATGTAATTTGTCTCCAAGAGACCCACTTTACTAAAAATTCCGCTCCTAAATATTTTGGCTCTCTATACCCTCAGGTTTTTACAGCCTCGGCTGACACAAAGCAGCGTGGTGTACTGATAGCGTTTCATCGCACAACTCCCTTCTCACTTCAGACAGAGATCAAAGATCCTGAAGGGTGGTATCTCATACTTACTGGGCATATAACTGACTCTCCAGTTACTGTGGTGTCATACTACGCCCCAAATAAAACCCCTTCATCCTTCCTCTCTCACTTGTTACAAGTAGTTGAAACTCATAAAACTGGCATGCTACTAATTTGTGGAGATTCAAATCAAGTCCTTTATCCATTTTTAGACAAATCCCCTATTCCTAGCACACCTATCTCCCGTAAAAACACATTTCAACAATTACTCCAGCAACATCACTTTTTAGATACCTGGCGAGAAGCAAACCCAGCTAAGCGACAATTTACTTTCTACTCACATCCTCACAATTCACTCTCCCGAATAGACCACATACTTATAAATGTACCTATGGCCCCTGAACTTCTCTCTTCCTCCATTATACCCTTCACATGGACTGATCATAGTGCAGTGTTAACCTCATTCACCTCTGCAATTCCAAAAGCACAAGACCCCACTTGGCAGATAAATAACTTCATGCTATCCCACCCATCCCACTATGCAGATTTAGAGACAGCCTTAAAAGATTATATTTATTTTAATAAAACCTCTGATATCTCTCCTCTGACATTGTGGGAGGCTCATAAATCAGTGCTCCGTGGAGCATGTATTCAAAAAGCCTCATACCTCAAAAAGGAAAAACGGCTGCTCCAACATAAACTGGAGGCAGAATTTAATTCAACCCATGCACTCTTTCAGGCAAACCCTAATCCTACTACGAAATCACACCTGGATAGAGCACGTCTAGACCTTGACCTTTTTCTCTCAAACTCTGCTGTTAAAACGCTAAGTAAATATAGGCATTCATTCTATCTTAAAGCCAATAAACCTTCGACACTCCTTGCCCGGGCCCTTAAAAAATCAATACACTCCTCCAAACCGATACGTCTAAAATTGTCCCACGACACCTACACCAGTAACCCAGTAAAAATTCTTCACACTTTCCAAAAACATCTTGCCACATTATACAATAAAGAAGAACCCCTAAATCAGGCCTCTGCAGATTCCTTTTTTTCCCACATCACACTTCCATCTATTCCCTTGGTCAACCGGGATAGCTTTGAAAGCCCTATAACCACTGATGAAATTAACATGGCAATAAAATCTCTTAAGCTAAATAAACGTCCAGGCCCAGACGGCTTTTCAGCCATGTATTATAAGAAATTTCCACATATATTAACCCCACTATTGACCGAAGCCTTCAATTCTATACTCTCTGGGCATTCCTTCCGACCTGAAACACTGACAGCTATTATTTCCATGATCCCTAAACCAAATTCAGATGAATCAGCTCCCTCCAATTACAGACCTATCTCTCTACTTAATTTGGACATAAAGCTTTTAGCGAAAGTTTTGGCAACACGTTTAAATAATATAATAGGATCTTTAATCCACAAGGACCAAGTAGGCTTTATCCCAAAACGCCAATCTGGTGATGCGGTACGTAGAGTGGCCTTACTTACTCATATTGCCCAAAAAAGACGGATACCTCTTTGCCTGTTATCCCTAGACATCAAAAAGGCTTTTGATACTGTATCATGGCCGTACCTCCAATTTGTCTTACAACGCTGGGGATTTGGCCCCCACTTCCTTAGTTGGATCTCGTCACTGTATAACCACCCTAAAGCCTATGTGAAATATGCAGGTTATAAATCCAACCTATTTAACATCCTTCGAGGAACCCGTCAAGGTTGTCCTCTTTCCCCAATTCTATTTGCCCTTCTCATTGAACCCTTAGCTCAATCTATCCGTTCTGATCCATCTATTGAAGGCCTTGAGATAGCTGGACATCAGCATAAAATTTGCTTATTTGCTGACGACATTTTACTTTTTATGTCCTCTCCCCATATCTCTGCTCCTAACTTAATACAGAAGTTAGACCAATTTGCCCGTATTTCAGGTTTGCACGTCAATCTGCAAAAATCCTCAGCACTCAATATCTCCTTATCTTCCTCAGAATTACAACAACCACAGGTATCCCTTCCCTTTTCCTGGTTCACTACGCGTCTACCCTACCTGGGAATCAACCTCACGTCTCATATTACAGGACTCTTCTCAGCCAATTACCCACCTATATTACGCCATATCACCTTTTTGTTAACACATTGGTCTTCTCTTCCTATATCGTGGATAGGTAAAATGAATATTATTAAAATGTCTATACTTCCCAAAATTCTGTACTTTTTTCGAGTTTTACCCATCTCTCTACCGGCATACTTCTTAAGAATACTACAAAGTAGAATAACAAAATATGTTTGGGGTACATCTAAACCCCGTTTACCTAAACATACTCTTTACCTCCCTAAATGTAAAGGTGGCCTGGGATTTCCTAATTTATCTACCTACTACTACGCGGCCCAACTAGCACAATTAACCAAATACCATGCAACCTCGGAAATTCCTCTTTGGGTAACTCTAGAATCAATAGATTGTGATCCTTATTCTATCTCCAATCTTTTATGGCTGAGACCTTCTGATCATAAAAGAATCACTAACCCAGTTACCAAAAACTCATTAACTATTTGGAACAGATTTAAAATAACAAATGAGCTACAATCTCCTCACACTCCACTTTTATCATTTATTAAAAATCCCCTTTTTTATCCTGCCTGGAAATTCCCCAAATCTTTTAAAGCCTGGACTAACTCTAAATTAATCCATCTCCATGACCTGACGTCCCAGACTACCTTTATACCGTTCCCAGATTTATGTGAAAAACATGGTCTTCCAAACTCTGAGCTTTTTAGATATCTGCAGATTAAAAACTTTTTTACACCCTGTATCCAAAGCAGAACCAAACTTAATAAATGATCACACTTCGAAACCAAATGTAAAAATGATCCCCATGCAATTGGACTGATCTCTAACCTCTATGCTCAACTCATCACTAAACCTGTTTCTGACCCTCCTTCTTATGTAGCTAAATGGGAGGCAGATCTCAATCTTAATCTTGAAATATCTGATTGGGCTGCAATCTGGAATAATACAAAATCCTCCTCACAAAACATAACAGCTTTGGAAACTAATTACAAAGTACTCACCCGCTGGTATTTGGTCCCTTCCGGAGTTGCAAAATTTGCCCCCAATTACTCCTCATTATGTTTTCATGGCTGTGGTGATCTTGGCTCCTATCTACACACTTGGTGGGATTGTCCGGTAGTTCAAAAGTTCTGGAGTGATATATTTCTCATACTCTCAGCCTTGTTTGCAATATCCATCCCTCCAGTACCTTCAATAGCACTCTTAAATCTCAAACCGGCAACACTCACCTATAAACAATTTAAACTTTTATTGCAGATCACAACAGCCGCAAAACAGACCATAGCTAAAGCCTGGAGAACTGACAATTTGGTATTAAATGAAACCAAGCATAGAATTAACCAAGCTATGGTCCATGCCAAAATGGAAGCCATAATTCAAGATAAAATAAATTCCTTTAAAGATATTTGGCAACCATGGATAACTCAGTTTTTGCCACCAAACTTTGATGACACCTTGTTGATGCCTTGATGTTTTACACTCTCTTGCAGTAACTATCTATAAGCAAATGGCTATTGATGCATTTATCCCCGGGGATTCTTCCTGTCACTTCCTCTTCTCCTTCTCTTCTTCTCTTCTTCCTGCTCTTCCCCTTCTTTTTTTCTCAACTTGTTTATATGGTTGTTTTTTTTTTTGTGTTTTTATTTTTATTTTTCATTTTTCATGTATATATAGGTTCAACAAGTATACCTACATATGCTCCTCTCAATTTTTTTAGGCACAGATTCTTGATTTTTAAGACTTATTTAGTAGCGATCATTCTGTCTCATACCTTTTGAGGCTTTAATACATTTTAAATCCTCCTTAGGTGTTTACCTTTAAGGCTTCAATTGTATTTCTCATTCTGAGTCTACACTTTATTTAGACTAAGTGAAGTAATTCATTCTGATTATTGAGTGAAGCAATTGTCTCTTGATCCATGATATATATATATGATTTCATATGCTAATTTTGAACCTATTGTAGTGATTACTGTGATTGTTGCTTTATTTATTTATTTATTTATTTATTATTATTTCTCTGTAATTTGATAAAATTCAATAAACAAATTTGAACAGGAAGAAGAAGCCCCCCTCCCCGCTTCCCTATGTCGAGGTCCTTGTTATGTGGCTTCTACTGTAAGGGGATTGTTGTTATATTAATTTTATATATAGTTTGAGCTTTAATGGCTGAACTATTGTTATGTTGGTATAATTTAGTACGATGGTTATATGAAATTATTTCATTAATAAATTGGTTTATTATTATACCAATAATAAAGGACCATGGCCATTTGTATCCATATTACAGTTTGTGTGTAGTTATTTATTATTATTAAAGTTTATTATATATGTTTTCAGCCTCTGGTCCCATGTATTCTCCGCTATTCTCGTTAATTTATCAATACAAAAAGCAGTCATTTTCTGTAATGCAAAGTTTGCTTTTGCTTTTTGAACTACATGCAGCCCTCTTGTCATTCTTTGTGGCCATTAATAGTTTAAGAATTTAAATTGCATGATTCCCCAGCTGTTCTCCAGTTGATTAAAGCACTTCTGTATGTACTATTGCAGCTCGATACTTCATTTTATGATCCCTTTTTTAGCAGATAAAAAGTTGGACTTTGCAATTGTTACTGTAACATTGCACACAAATATTGCTATGTATTTGTAAAATTAAGTAGCTGTGACCTTCAGTAGACATAATGGGGTAGATTTACTAAAAGCAGTGCATTCAAAATCTGGTTCAGTTGTGCAAGATAGCCAGTCAGCTTCTAACTTCAGCTTGTTCACTTAAGCTTTGACAATAAAACCTGAAAGTTGATTGGTTTCTTTGCCGAACTGCACCAGATTTGCACGGTCCAGTTTTTGTAAATCTCCCCCAATGTATCCCCTTTAGGATCACTGTACATAATTCAAAGACTTTTAAATTTAAGTTTTACATGTTCGCTGTATAACAACGTATATTATGCCAGCTAAATTCTAAGCCTACTTTTCTACAAATTTAAACAGGATCATTAATCTGTAGTCAATTGTTTAGTTTTATTGCACGCCAAAAGAAAGTTTCACTTTTAGCCCCACTTTTATTTTCCTTTGGAATAGTGGAAAATATTAGTGTAATAAAATCTACTATGCAGCTCTTGTCTAGAATGAGTCTTATGTACTTATTTATCCTTAGGTGTAGCTGCAGAAAACACAATACTTCAGAAAGCTATTCTATCCCACAAACAGCAGTTACTCCAGCAATCAGCATGAATTACATTTCAGCCCAGAGGGCAGCAAACAGGCTCAGGTATGCTTGTTTTTACAGAATGCTGAATGTAGCGTGACTTTTATGTACATTTTTTTAGGCTTGAAGTGAGGAAAACACAATGCATTGAGAAAAATGGTATAAGTCATCTGGCCTAAACTACTTACTGAAGTAAAACAAGAGTGCAAGCACATTATGTAGGAAAGTGGAAAATGATAAGCAAAATTATTTTAAGATATACCTAATGTTAAAATAGCCCAAAAGGGGCGTATGACCTAGCGATGGAGGCATGAGGATGCAAGTTTATCGTATACTCAGAATACAATAAATTAATTAATTAATGATGCGCTAAACACCAACCTATTGGAATGTGCACAAGTGCCTAATATAAATATTCAACCAATGCTCCGTGCTGAATATTACATATAAAAAAGATCTGCAGTGAAAAACATATATATAAATCGTGTATATATAGTAAATTATACCAAACCACAGTGTTCATAAAGTGCAGTGCTGTTATCCAGGAGTAGAATCAATTACAATGTGGGCTGCATCAGGTTTCCCTCACATTCTCATTTAGCTTGTCCCCAAATACACATTAATTCAACTGCTGGACAACACAAAAGCTGGGTAATACCAAAAGTCAAATCCTCTTTCAAACAGCGCTTGTTCAGCTCAGTTTCCAATGTGATTCTCCTCAGACTGTTGCGAGTGTCACTAGGCTCCTCCCCCTACGCGTTGCATCACCGGAACATTTCCAGTGTGATTCTCCTTAGACTGTTGCGAGCGTCACTAGGCTCCTCCCCCTATGCGTTGCGTCACCGGCACATTTCCAGTGTGATTCTCCTCAGACTGTTAAGAGCGTCACTAGGCTCCTAACCCTACGCGTTGCGTCACGGCACGTTTCCAGTGTGATTTTCCTCAGACTGTTGCGAGCGTCACTAGGCTCCTCCCCCTATGCGTTGCGTCACCGGCACGTCACGTGCCAATGACGCAACGCATAGGGGGAGGAGCCTAGTGACGCTCGCAACAGTCTGAGGAGAATCACACTGGAAACTGAGCTGAACAAGCGCTGTTTGAATTCGGAGGTTATGTGAGTGCAAGCCGCAGCTGATACAGGTTGTGTCTTGTGTAAGCAATACTGTGCAATGATCTGCTTTTTGTTCTGCTTTTCTTTTGCATGTATATGGTGATACTTCTGGAAACCAGAGATCTATGCAAGGAAAGGAGTTCTTCTTGGGAGATAGTTCACTGCTAACCAGCATAGCGGTGTGAAAGAGGATTTGACTTTTGGTATTACCCAGGTTTTGTATTGTCCAGCAGTTGAATAATTGTGTATTTGGGGACAAGCTAAATGAGAATGTGAGGGAAACCTGATGCAGCTCACATTGTAATTGATGCTACTCCTGGATAACAGCACTGCACTTTATGAACACTGTGGTTTGGTATAATTTACTATATATACACGATTTATATATTTGTTTTTCACTGCAGATCTTTTTTATATGTAATATTCAGCACAGAGCATTGGTTGAATATTTATATTAGGCACTTGTGCACATTCCAATAGGTTGGTGTTTAGCACATCATTAATTTATTTATTTATTCTCTTCTTAAGGAATCAGATTCTTTCTGTTTGATTGCGGCTTTCACTATTTGGTTATCTTTTGGTTGGTTTACACTTATTTATTTCATTAGCGCTTTAGTAATTATTTATTTATCAGAATACAATAAGCTGTGCTGCTTTCTACACATGGCCAGAAGGAAAAGGATGGGTGGCTTGTCCAGGACAACTTGGTACCTCAGACATTCAAACTTTCTTTGCTTCCAAGCACCAGAATTGGGCTCTTGTAGCCTGGCGCCCTTACAAATGGCTTCCAATGTGCCAGACACAGAACCCAGCCTGGAGCAGACATGGCCATTCTCACTGCAACCTGACAGCATAGTGACATTCAGCAGGCTCCTTTTCCAGTCTATTATACCCTACCCATCACTCTAAACTTACAGTCTCATCTACAACTAGGAATGAGCTCAAAGTTTGGTCCAAACACATGATTGGACCAAACTTTAGCTGTTTGGTCGTTCAACCAAATGCTTGAATTTTAGCCAGTTTTGCAAGAGCCAAAGATCACATATAGTAGTTGTATTTCTACTGCTACTATATATGACAGCTTCCAATATGTCAATGGTTGCTAGGGAAGTGGTGAGTGTTGGCACCCACCATTTCTTTATCAATGAATCACGTCACCCAGCCCCATTCATTTACTGGACAGTTATCCCCGGCCACTTAAACAAAGGGGTGTGCATAGGTCTGACATAATTTTCTAAATATGGCCCATATGACCCAGTCCCTTTTTTTACTGTTAGTGGCAGGTCCTAGAAAAATGTAATTGGTGCAGGCAGTTACTGGAATTGGTCAAGTCCTTCAGGTTTTTTATTTTGACAGGCATCAGACTTTGTTCATTGTAAATGGCATGGATTTTCTGAACGATATGATTGATGATGGAGATATATATATATATATATATATATATATATATATATATATATATATATATATATATATATATATATATATATTATATACATACATACAGTATATTATTATTACTTTTATTTTTTAATAAAGGACTGCCTTTATTTACTGTTTACTTTTTGTGTAAATGTGTATGGCTCACTACGTAAGCGTTACTCATTCACATGGAGGGGTGATATCTGGATGGCCCCTTATTATTAAAGGGGGCTTCCAGATTCCCATAAGCTCCCTGCCTATAGACTAGCACAACCACTGGACCAGGGTTTTTGCTTTGGTACCTGTCTTCCACCTGTCTTCCACTGCAATGATCAGCCCCATAGCATTTTTTTTTTACAATCCCTTGCCTATTTGCTTGGCCATTCAGCCTCCTTTGACTTATATGGGGTTGGACCAAAACTTAAGTTGTTTTTTACTAACCCGTCTCAAACCAAACCCTTGTATGTTTGTCCCTATCTATAATCTCTTGCCACACAGATCACTCGCTACTACCAGCTCATGAGGAGGTACATCTAGGCTCCCTCGTCCTCTCTCTTTTTCTACAAGAATGAAGCTGGAGACCTTGGTTAGCACGGCCAAGCCTATCCCTGAAGCTGAACTGCATTCAATCCAACAAAAGGTCACCCAGAGCGATCACAAGTTCAAGGACTCCCTGTCCACCTCTTGTCAGCAATGATTCACTAGCTTTCATTTGCACTGGGCAGACAAAGAAAACCACAGCTGTTGAAACAACTTACAGTTGCATCCCAGAGGCAATGGACAGGACAGGGTCTCCGCTATTCTTAACCAGATCCTTCGGAACTTCCAGTAGAACCCTTCAGGTTGGACCAGATTCATAATGCAGCAAGATGGCCCAATTCCTCACCTGTCTACCTCAGAGTTGTTTTGTGCTAATTACATTCTTCTTTTGTGTTATGAAATAAGAAATCCTTTGAAAATCATGGAAACAGAGCTGCATCTCTTATGAAGGAACAGACATCCATATGTTACCTGTCCTTTATAGCCACATCCTTTACACACACTGACTGCTAAAACCCTTTCTGAAGCTACTTTCATGTTAGGGCACCCCTTTCCCTAATAATCCACAACCATGGCTTCTTTTGCTCTTCACTCATCTTCTGTTGCCTATGATGTTTCAGTTCCTGGTTTGCAAGGTGGCGCTTGTACTTGACTGACTGGCAAACACAGAGAATGAGAGGCTAAATGGACCCCCTACTCCACACACAGGGCCACTTCCATCCAAGAACATAGTACTCAATGGAGATCAACTGGGTTACTCTAGGTGCAAATGAGGCCTGATGTCACCACCAACAGTTTAAATTTAGTGCCATAGACTTCACCTAGGATTCTGGTAATACAGTTTGCACCTAATTGTTTGCCTGTTTTGTCACAGACCCTATATATGCTATCTTCTTCCAAGCAAGGTTTGTGGTGGAAAGTCAGATACAATGTTCATGGGGGTGTTGTGTGAGCCTTTGTTCTCAGTTGGCCCTGAACTCACAACCACTCTAAATTGACACACCAATGTTCTGTGTTTCTCCCAGCTTGGGCTGCATTGTGATTATCCCACAGCATGTCCTGTTACTGGCCCACGAGTCACCTCACTGAAGGCATGAATACCATCAGACATTTTGCTACATTTCTGGTGGTGGGCTCCTGCAGCAACAGAGGGGCTATGGGGAATCATAGATTAAAATAATCACACCCCAGTTTTCCCAAAACACTCTGTTCAGTTGACACGATGTGCATATCTTGGGACAACAATACCTTACTCCAGGGATAGATTAGTAGGGCTCAAGAACTCCCCAGCACCCTGCCACCACCACCACTGACTCCTTTTATGTAACTGTCTGCAACTTACTATCTGTGTGTCTACTATAGCTATGGACCCTAACAGTGGGACATTACTATAAAATTGCTTCAGGTCTTCCTTTTCCCATTACTGGGGTATTCATTTGTGATTGGTACAATTAATCCATATTGGATGAGTGGCAGTGGTAGATAGGGCGGTCCCTTTCCTTTTTTATTTTGTCTTTCACTAGGCCTGCTCATGTGCACCCCATCCATCTTGCTGTTGGTACTTAATATTACCCAGGGCCTCTGTAATCACCCTTAGGGTTTCTGATTAGCCCTGAGGGGAAAAAATTACGATGTAATCTTTCAATTTTCTTTCTGTTCATGCCTGAATGTTAAATTTTTGTGATGATAATTACCAACAGTTCTGCCCCTAATTGGGTTGGCTTTTTCATTTCCAGCCTCCAGCAATGTTTTTTTTAATGTGGACTGTTGCTACTGGATATAGGTTGATCTGGTTAGTTATCAGCGGCACCTATTCCCTGACCTGCAATATCCTATATTAGTTTATTGTGACTTTACATTGACTAATCAGTCAACTGGGAAGAGCATTACACTAATCAACATTGCATTGCTTATTCTGCTAGCAATCTTTGTCTATTACAACTGTTCTCAGGGTTTACTGTCAGAGGTGGAGGTGCAGGAGACCATGATGAATGTTTTGGGTGACCTCTCACTTCCCTTGATTTTGCTACTATTATAGAGGTCCATTGGTAACTTTAAGTGAGACTATCGTACATATTTGAGGTGATACCTCACCATACATGAATCCCTTATGTCTGGCTTATCCCACACACACATAAAGAAACCCTTTCTGATGCATATCTGTCTCCTCTTGCCCATTCTTCACTTTTTTTTTCCAGTATACTCCTGCAATGCAGTGGCTATGCTAAGGTCCCATATAATGTTTTTACTTGTACCATTGGTGCATCTTCATTCTCCATGTATTGATGTATTGGTGGTAGTTTACCTTAAAATAGACTGCTACCTTATTTGAGGCCTTTAGGACTCAAGGTACACATACTGTACTCCTTCCCAGGGCTATTCAGGTTCCCATTTTCTCATTATACCCCCTTTCCATCATTCCTTTACCCCTCCCCCTTTCCCCAATAATCCCCATCTCTATCAACTTCTACCCCTCCGCTTACTCTCCTTACATAGTTATACCCATGTTCCCTTCTTAACATAACACCTTGCCCTCCAACACATAACCCAAAATATCCTCACATAGTAAAACTAGCAGAGGTACCTTTATTCGGCAGGAAAAATGTTCTGTAATTACCGTATTTATCGGCGTGTAACACGCACAGGCGTATAACACGCACCCTAACTTTAAGAGGGGAGTTTCAGGAAAAAACTTTCCACAGCCCCCTGCGTATAACACACAGGCACAGTTTACCCTCCATTTTCAGGGTTAAAAAGTGAGTGTTATACGCCAATAAATACAGTAATTGTTATAGTGATATGGCCATTTCTAACAGGAAAGTTTCCTAAATATCTCTTTTAATTTTCACAGTTATATGGGTTTTTCCTCCATGGGGTACATTTGGATTTCAGTATTTGTCTTCTCTCTGTGACCATTGTTCACTCTCCTGTTTCATTTGTGGACAATGTACTTTTGATTATTATGTACAGTATGCTCTGCAAAAAATAAATAAAGAGTAAAGAAACAGCCCAAAAATCTAAAAAGCAATCAATTTATACTTTCTATTCATTGTTTTAATGTAGCTTGTCAGTAATACCAATTTAAGTCTAATTTAAATGGAAAAAAACTGCCAATGCAAGACTGGTTCCATAAATATGTATGACGTAAAACTTGCAATGAGATCTTTGCATATATTTCCTTTTTCTTTATTGGCATGCTTGCCCTTATCTCTTGGGAGATTTTCAGGCCATGGATCTTGGACTTTGAACATCCTCAAGTCAAGCATGAAAAAAGGTAACAAGGGTTAGGGAGGCTCCCCTGACATTTGGGTGCACAGACATCAGCCTGTGCAATTAAGGGCTACCTTTCTAGCACACAGTAATTGAAATGTGTGAACCACATGGGTCTCAAGTCAATAATAGTGTAAGTACACAAATGACACTCTAAGCTTTCTTCTTACACCAGGCCTGCACTTTGCTTTTCACCTTTCATCCCTCTCAGCATCATCACTTAATCCACTCTAATGAGGTGAACAATACTAATACATATGAGGATATGATAGTTTACAACTGAGCACATAAAATTGAAATAATTCATTGATTATATGTCCATTATAGTCCACACAAAAAAACTTCTATTATTGTTAATGTCTCAAGTGATTTTTATTGCAAAACTGTAAAAGGAATAATGATAAATACAATATGATATTGTAGAAAGGACCCCTTTTAACATAGCTTCAAGTAAAGGGGACGAGTACATTTTACCCATATGAAGTCCATGCCCTGGAAGGTCATTACTGGTGACCACATGTCACAACCATGTTTACAAACAGCAGGTGATGACTAACGGTGGTTAAAGTACATATTTGCTTCCTTTTTTTGTGTGTTTTTACCCATCTGTCATTGCTTTAGGATTAGCAACTACATGCGTATATAAACAGTTGCTGCCTAAAAAAAAAGTCTTAACAGCAAATTGATAGTAATAACAATGTCAGGGAAAATGCAATAAGACACAGCAAAGTATATGAAAGCAAAGTTGGATTTGAGACAAATAGCAATGAATACGTTTTACTTTACAATTGATTTTTTTTTTTTTTAGTTTGGAGACATTTATGGTTTAATACAAGGGCATATATTTTATAGCCTTTAGCCCAGCAAAAGTATTTGGTATATATTTTTGCATGGGGATTACAAAATAATAGGAGTCTTTGAATGTTTATGCAAATTGATGCTTAAGCCCTAGTAACCATGTGAAGATATGTACATATCAGGTCTGTTTTTAGTACATTAACTCTCACGCAGAAATGACTCAAAAAAAGACTTTTCATACAATGAGTTTCTATGGGATTAGGCCACAAGGCTTAAATGTACACATAACTTCAAGAGAAATGTTGATAATTTTGGCTCTTACGCTGCTTGCACCTCCCTCTCTTTTCTTTTAGTCTAATCTGATTTTGTCAGTTCTCTTTGATCTACCAGGGGCAAGCAAGTCATGTCCACAAGCACAGATGGAATAAATATGGAGATTAGCCTTTGCTCATACTGCATTAGCTACTAATACCTGATTAAGTCCAGAATCATGCAATTGTCTCAGTGCTGGTTATCAGAGTGGCAGAACTCAGAAGGGGGTTGGATGAAGGCTGATTTTGTAATGGATACTTATTTTATCCCAGTCCTCTAAGAAGATTAAGCCTAAGGGTGTCACATTAGCTGTGATCTCTGGGCCTTTGGTAGTCTCTTGCAGTTTTCAAACACCTCAGTTTCAACCTTAGGAAAAAAAAAACAGGCAGCTTGGACTCAAGCCCCAAGTTGTGACATGAGTAATTGCACATTGCCAAGTCTTTGAAGATCACAAAGTACTGTGTAAGTTATCAAATTTGGGCTTAGTGACAGTGATTTATGGTGACCTGCTGCATTTTATTCACAGTTTAAAATCCAACTTTCTACAGGTAATAACAGAACTGTGATAACGTATGGAAGTTAAAGAGTGCTTATATTGCCCAGCCATACATTCTCATGGTTTATAAGAAGTAATTTAGTCTGTTCTTCTACAGTATGTCTCTATGTTCAGATTTGGATCACTGTATCATGAAAAAAATATAAATGTAATGACTTCCAGCATCAGGTATATTATGAACTTAACATCTCTTCAACAAAATTATTGATACAGAAACTTAAATTAGTTCTGAATATTCTCCCTCTGTATATGAGAAAATGTACAGTCATATTAATAATATTCAACTATAGCTTTAATAAAGAAAGAAATGGCAGTATCTTTCTCACATTAAATGTGCTTTTATCAAAATCCAATTGAGATAGGTATTTGAACCCAGATGATTTGGTTATGTTTACATGAATGCACATAGCTTTTATAATCATTGCATGTACACCTGCATATACTGTATATACACAGATGTACATTTAAACTGTGGTCTGTAGTTTACAAGGGATGTCTGCTCATTCTACCTAACTTCTATACACTAAGAACCTTTTTTAAATTCATGTTTAAATGAAACTGTTGCTGTTCTAAAGGTCTAAGGTGCTAAAAAGTGATGACAGGTTTTATTGTTATACTACTTGCAACCCAACAGATGTTCATCCATATATATCACTAAAATTTGTTACTTCTATAGCATCCTAGAATCACCATAAGATTTAAAGTAAACCTGTGAAATCTTGTACAATTTAAACTGAAAATATGATGAAAAATTTATTTGTTACATAGTTACATAGTAGGTGAGGTTGAAAAAATACACAAGTCCATCAAGTCCAAGCTACAGTATGTGTGTGATTATACGTCAGTATTACATTGTATATCCCTGTATGTTGTGGTCGTTCAGGTGCTTATCTAATCGTTTTTTAAAACTATTGATGCCCCTCCGCTGAAACCACTGCCTGTGGAAGGGAATTCCACATCCTTGCCGCTCTTACAGTAAAAAACCCTATACACAGTTTAAGGTTAAACCTCTATTCTTCTAAATTTATTAAGTGACCACGTTAAACTCCCTTTAGTGAAAAAGTTTTATACCTATTGTGGGGTCACCAGTATGGTATTTGTAAATTGAAATCATATCCCCTCTCAAGCGTCTCTTCTCCAGAGGGAATAAGTTCAGTGCTCGCAACCTTTCTTCATAACTAATATCCTCCAGACCATTTATTAGCTTTGTTGCCCTTCTTTGTACTTGCTCCATTTCAGTACATCCTTGCTGGAGACTGGTGCCCAAAACTGGACAGCATACCCCAAGTGAGGCCGGACCAAAGTCTTGTAGAGTGGGGGAATTATCGCTTCATCCCTAGAGTTAATCCCCTTTTTAATGCTTGCCAATATTCTGTTTTGTTTGTTAGCAGCAGCTTGACATTGCTGAGCCTATTATCTACTAGGACTCCCAGGTCCTTTTCCATCCTAGATTCCCCCAGAGGTTCACCCCCTAGTGCAGTGTTTCTCAACTCCAGTCCTCAAGGCGCCCCAACAGGTCATGTTTTCAGGATTTCCCTCAGATGAAACAGCTGTGGGAATTACTAAAGCAGTTAAACTGATCAAATCACCTGTACAAAACAATGGAGAGCCTGAAAACATGACCTGTTGGGGCGCCTTGAGGACTGGAGTTGAGAAACACTGCCCTAGTGAGTAGATGGCATTCATATTTTTGCCACCAAATGCATTATTTTACATTTTTCTACATTAAACCTCATTTGCCATGTAGTTGCCCACCCCATTAATTTGTTCAGATCTTTTTGCAAGGTTTCCACATCCTGCGGAGAAGTTATTGCCCTGCTTAGCTCCGCAAATACAGAGATTGAACTGTTTAGCCCATCCTCCAGGTTGTTTATTTACAAATTAAACAGGATTGGTCCCAGCACAGAACCCTGGGGGACCCCACTTCCCACCCCTGACCATACCTGAGTACTCCCCATTTATGACCACCCTCTGAACTCACCCTTGTAGCCAGTTTTCAATCCATGTACTCATCCTATGGTCCATGCCAACGGACCTTATTTTTTTATAGTAAACGTTTATGGGGAACTGTGTCAAATGCTTTTGCAAAATTCAGATACACCATGTCTACGGGCCTTCCTTTATCTAGATGGCAGCTCACCTCCTCATAGAAAGTTAATAGATTGGTTTGGCAAGAAAGATTCTTCATGAATTCATGCTGATTACTGCTATTGATACCTTGTATATATTCCCATATCATCCCCTCCAAGAGCTTGCATACTATTGATGTTAGGCTAACTAATCTGTAATTCCCAGGGATGTATTTTGGCCCTTTTTTAAATATTGCTGCTACATTGGCTTTTCTCCAATCAACTGGTACCATTCCAGTCAGTAGACTGTCAGTGAAAATTAGGAAAAATGGTCTGGCAATTACTTGACTGAGTTCCCTAAGTACCCTCTGGTGCAACCCATCTGGTCCCGGTGATTTAATAATTTTAGGTTTCCCAAGTCTATTTCTAATTCTGTCCTCTGTTAGCCATGAGAGTGCTTCCTGTGATGTGTCATGAGGACAAACACTGCAGTTTTGGTCACCCCCCGATTCCCTCGACAAGACTGAGGAAAATAATAATTCAATACCTTCGCTATCTCCCCATCCTTTGTAACCAAATCCTGGGTAACCAAAGAACATAAACCCAAGGTAAGTATAGTAGCAAGTCCTAGTTGCAATCTGGGAACACCCAAGAGGATAGTATGTGACCGGTCAAATAATATTAATGCATTAAAGTGTCTGTTCACCAACGCCAGAAGTCTGCCAAGCAAAATAGGTGAGTTGGAAGCTCTGGTGCATGAGGAGAGCTATGATGTAATCGGTATTGCTGAAACTTGGCTTCATTCCTCACATGACTGGGCTATTAATATTCCTGGCTATGCACTCTTTCGGAAAGACAGGGTAAAAAGGAAGGGTGGAGGGGTCTGTCTCTATGTGAGAAGTGATCTCAAAGCGAGTGTGAAAGAGGACCTGGTGGATGGAGAGTGTGATGAGTCTGAAGCATTATGGGTGGAACTGCATACAGATGTGCGTAGTTCAAAGCTAATCATTGGAGTTTGTTATAGACCACCCAATGTTAATGAGGAGTTAGAGACTCAGCTCCTTGCACAGATGGAAAGGGCTGCAAGGGCTGGGACGGTGATAATAATGGGGGATTTTAACTACCCAGAAATTGACTGGAGTAATGGAACTGCTGGGACAGTTAAAGGGCAAAAATTTATAAACCTATTGCAGTTTATTGAGGCCCCAACTAGGAATGATGCTCTGTTGGACCTGGTAATCTCAAACCATGCAGAGCGTATTACTAATGTTCAGATAAAGGAACACCTGGGTAGCAGTGACCATAACATGATTTCATTTGATGTTAGTTGTAAGCAAAAATCACATACAGGAAAGATAAAAACACTTAATTTCAAGAGAGCAAATTTTCCAAGGATGAGTGCTGCTCTCCAGGACTTAGACTGGGAAGGAATATTGGCATCAATGGGCACAGAACAGAAATGGGAATTCTTCAAAAAGACTGTTTGTGAACTCACTGCAAAGTATATTCCCATGGGCAATAAGTTTAAAAGGCTAAAAATAAAACCTATGTGGCTCACTGCCAAAGTTAAAAAAGCTATAAACTATAAGAAAAGAGCTTTTAAAAAATATAAAAATGAGGGAACACTAGTGTCATTTAAATGTTACAAAGAATATAACAGGATATGTAAAAAGGAAATCAAGGATGCAAAAATTCAAAATGAACGACAGATTGCAAAAGATAGTAGGACAAACCCCAAAAAATTCTTCAAATATATTAATAGTAAAAAGGTCAAGTCTGAGCATGTAGGCCCTTTACAAAATAATCTAGAGTGGGTGACTGGGGACAAAGAGAAGGCTAATTTATTAAATACTTTCTTCAGTTCTGTGTATACAAAGGAGCATGGGGGAGCTCATGTCCAAAATGGGGGTGGTAGTGACACAGCCCCAAATCCACAATGGCTCAAAAGTGATATGGTCCAGAAATATTTAGATGGAATAAAGGTGGATAAAGCACCTGGACCAGATGGCATACACCCACGGATCCTAAAAGAATTGAGCTCTGTAATTTCAAAGCCATTGTATTTAATTTTTAGGGACTCATTAATGACAGTAATAGTACCACTGGATTGGCGCAGGGCCAATGTGGTGCCTATATTTAAAAAGGGAATTAAGTGTTTACCAAGTAACTATAGACCTGTTAGTTTAACTTCTATAGTTGGGAAAATACTGGAGAGATTAATAAAAGACCACATAGATGAGTTCTTGCTGGAAAAAAACTATTTAAGCAACAGACAGCATGGATTCATGAAAGACAGAAGTTGTCAAACAAACCTGATTTCTTTTTATGAAGAGGTAAGTAAGACCTTGGACAGAGGGGTGGCAGTGGACGTGGTATACTTGGATTTTGCAAAAGCGTTCGATACAGTTCCCCACACACGGCTCATGTGTAAGGTAAAGTCTACAGGATTGGAAATATCAGTTTGTAAATGGATAGAAAACTGGCTAAAAGACAGAATTCAGAGAGTAGTGGTTAATGATTCTTACTCTGAATGGTCCAAGGTTATCAGTGGTGTACCCCAAGGTTCAGTGCTGGGACCCTTACTTTTTAATATGTTTATAAATGATATTGGGTCTGAGATCAAAAGTAACATTTCTGTCTTTGCAGATGACACCAAGCTATGCAGTGGAATAACGTCCTTACAGGATGTCGCCAATTTACAAGCCGACCTCAATGCTCTGTCTAATTGGGCGACTATGTGGCAGATGAGGTTTAATGTTGATAAATGTAAAGTTATGCACTTGGGGGCTAATAATATGAATGCATCATACATACTAGGGGGAGTACAACTGGGGGGATCCGTAGTGGAGAAGGATCTGGGGGTTTTGGTAGATCATAAGCTCAATAATGGCATGCAATGCCAAGCTGCGGTTTCCAAAGCGAGCAAGGTCCTTTCTTGTATTAAGAGAGGTATGGTCTCCAGAGAGAGAGATATCATTTTGCCCCTGTTCAAATCATTAGTAAGACCTCATCTGGAATATGCAGTTCAGTTTTGGGCCCCAGTTCTCAAAAAGGATATTGGGGAACTGGAGAAAGTGCAGAGAAGGGCAACCAAACTGATAAGAGGCATGGAGGAGCTCAGCTATGAGGAGAGATTAGAGGAACTGAATTTATTCTCTCTTGAGAAGAGGAGATTAAGGGGGGATATGATCAACATGTACAAATACATAAGGGGTCCATATAGTGAACTTGGTGTTCAGTTATTCACTTTACGGTCAACACAAAGGACAAGGGGGCACTCTTTGCGTCTAGAGGAAAAGAGATTTCACCTCCAAATACGGAAAGGTTTTTTCACAGTAAGAGCTGTGAAAATGTGGAATAGACTCCCTGCAGAGGTGGTTCTGGCCAGCTCAGTAGATTGCTTTAAGAAGGGCCTGGATTCTTTCTTAAATGTACATAATATAACTGGGTACTGACATTTATAGGTAAAGTTGATCCAGGGAATATCCGATTGCCTCTCGGGGGATCAGGAAGGAATTTTTTCCCCTGCTGTAGCAAATTGGATCATGCTCTTCTGGGTTTTTTTTGCCTTCCTCTGGATCAACTGTGGGTATAGAATTGGGTATATGGGATTGTACGATATATGTTTATTTTTTTTTATTTTTATTTTTTTTTATTTATTTTTTTACGGTTGAACTGGATGGACTTGTGTCTTTTTTCAACCTGACTAACTATGTAACTATGTAACTATGTAACCAGATGCCCTTCCTCATTCTTTATGGGGCCAATATGGTCTGTCTTCCTCCTTTTTTTACTGTTTATATACTTATAGAATTTCTTCGGATTTTTTTTGCTCTCCACTGCTATGTGTCTTTCGTGTTCCATCTTAGCCGCCCTAATTGCACCCTTACATATCTTGTTGCATTGTTTGTAGGTAGATGACCATAGATTTAACAATATAGCTAGATACAATTATATTCAAATCTTAGCTTTTCTTTGCCTTTTTCTCTCCAGAAGGCCTCCAGAGCCTTCTAGTTGGTCAGTAAAATGTACTGTATTTCACATTAACCATAGAAACTATTGTAATGTTTGGGATCTTGAAAGGGGCAGGCAGGGTTTTTATAACAGAAGAGGCTCTAGTGAACTGTTGTGTCATAAATGCTTCTCACTGCCTGCCAGGGATCGGTAATATACACTGAGCAGCACATGCGCAGCTCAGAGTACATATACAGCACTGCTCTGTTTGTGATGAAGGGACTCCTGAGCGCATGCATATGAGTGACATCATTGTGGCCCGGCCATTCAAGCAGCTGAACAGAGCCAACCCAGATGGAAAACTAAGCAAAGCTAGAAGCACTCAGGACCAGCTGGAGAGCCGAAAGCACAGCGCAGCACTGGAGGGTTTTGTTTGACACATTATGGCATAAATGTCCTGGGGGTCCATTAAAAAATAATACAATATATAGCAGAGTTTAATTCTGCTTTAAGGTGCCTACAGCTTTTTTTTTATATATAATATATTTCAATTGCCCAGGATTGTGTCAAGTTCATAATAATAATAATAATAATAATAATAATAATAAAGTTGTATTATAAGCATGCTGATTCTCTCATCCCAATAGCGCTGAGTACTAAGAGCTTTATTCAGTCTTTGTGATTTGTAAACATAATGCCATCTTAGTACTCAGAACACAACACTGATCATCAGTGCAGCCCCATCAGTGCCCATCAGTGCCACCTATAAGTACCCATTAGTGCCACCTATCAGGGCCCATCAGTGCCTCCTCCTCAGTGCCCATAAGTGCTGCCTCATCAGTGCCCATCAGTGCCGCCTTATTAGTGCCCATAAGTGCAGTCTATCAGTGCCCATTAGTGCCACCAATCAGTGCCCATCAGTGCTGCTTATTAGGGTCCATCAGTGCCCCCTCCTCAGTGCCTCCTCATCAGTGCCCATCAGTGCTGCCTTATTAGTGCCCATGAGAGCAGCCTATCAGTGTTCATCAGTGCAGCCTCACCAGAACACATCTGTGAAGGAGAAAAATTACTTATTTGTTAATTTTTGTTTTACAGAAATTACAAAAAAACTTTATTATTTACTTTTGACTTTATTTTTGGTGAATGGGGTAGGGGTACCCCCTACTCATTTAAATGGGGGGGGGGTCTTGTTAAAGGGGGCTTCCATATTTTGATAAACCCCCCACATGCAGAACCCCACTAGCACTGGGCCAGGGTTATGGGGAAGAGGAATGAAACGAAAGAGCTGGCACTTCAGGAAATTCTATCTGTAATCTTTATTTTAACATGACCAGGTTAAAATGACAGTTAACGCGTTGTGTGGGGAAGAGGCCCTTGTCTTCATCAACATGGGGACAAGGTGCTCTGAGAGGGGGCCCAAAGCTCCACCCATGTTGAGGGCATGTGGCCTGGTATGGTTTGGGGGGGATGCTCGCTCGTCTCCTCCCTTTCTTTGCCTGCTGGGCTTCATGCTAGGATAAGGGTCCGGTATGGATTTTGGGGACTGCATGCCATTTTTTATCTGTTAAGGCTATTCCGGACTTTTTTTCATACCGGATGAATACAAAATTGACAAATCAATTTAGAACAACTAATCCGAATATACAAACACATTAAAAAAACAAATCATTTTAACTTAACGAATATAACTCAACAAAATTATTTACTTAACAAATTAATCCAAAACTAACTTTTTTTGTAGTGTACATCTCTCTATTAGGGATGAGCTTTGAATTTGAGTCAAACTCATGTTCGACTTGAACATTGCCTGTTCGCCCGTTCGCCGAACAGCAAACAATTTGGGGTGTTTGCGTCAAATTCGAAAAGCCGCGGAACACCCTGTAAAAGTCTATGGGAGAAATCTAAATCTAAATCTAAATAACTTTTGTGAGATACTGTGTATATATATATATATAAAGAGAGTAGGGATGAGCCAAACACCCCCCCAGTTCGGTTTGCATCAGAACATGCGAACAAGCAATAAACTCATTCGAACATCCGAAAACCGTTAAAGTCTATGGAACACGAACATGAAAAACTGAAAGTGCTAATTTTAAAGGCTTATATGCAAGTTATTGTCATAAAAAGTGTTTGGGGACCTGGGTCCTGCCCCAGGGGACATGTATCAATGCAAAAAAAAGTTTTAAAAACTGCAGTTTTTTCGGGAGCAGTGATTTTAATAATGCTTAAAGTGAAACAATAAAAGTGAAATATTCCTTTAAATTTTGTACCTGGGGGGTGTGTATAGTATGCCTGTAAAGTAGTGCTTGTTTCCCGTGCTTAGAACTGTCTCTGCACAAAATGTAATTTCTGAAGGAAAAAAGTCATTTAATAGTACTCATGGCTGTAATGAATTGTCGGCTCCCGGCAATACAGAGAACAGAACAGTCATTGAAATGGATATTAAGGGGAACCCTGCGCCAAATTGAAAAAAAAATGATGTGGGGTCCCCCCCCCAAATATCCATACCAGACCCTTCAGGTCTGGTATGGATTTTAAGGGGAACTCCGCGCAAAATAAAAAAAAATGCCGTTGAATTCCCCCCAAAAATCCATACCAGACCCTTATCCGAACACGCAACCTGGCAGGCCGCAGGAAAAGAGGGGGGGACGAGAGAGCTCCCCCTCCCCTCCTGAACCGTACCAGGCCACATGCCCTCAACATGGGGAGGATGCTTGGGGTCTGGACCCCAAAGCACCATGTCCCCATGTTGATGGGGACAAGGGCCTCATCCCCACAACCCTTGCCCGTTGGTTGTGGGGGTCTGCGGGCGGGGGGCTTATCGGAATCTGGAAGTCCCCTTTAACAAAGGGGACCCCCAGATCCCGACCCCCCGCCTATGTGAATTGGTAAGGGGTACATTGTACCCCTACCATTTCACAAAGGAAGTGTAAAAAATTGTAAACAAACACACAGACACAGTTGGGATAAGTCCTTTATTAAAAATAAAAAAAATAAAAAGATTCCAGTGGTGGCAATCCACTCTCGATCTCCACTCCAGTGATGTCGGTATCCAGCGATGGATGATCTGCAGGCTCCAGCGATGATGTCCAGCGAGGAACAGCACACAGTCCTGTCTCCACCAGAGACACCCTGGGAATGACGTCACGGCAGCTTTCCCAGTGACGTGACGGGTGACCCCCCCTCTGATGTAACGCAGGTTTCCCGTTGCATTAGAGGGGGGCGGGGTCACCCCGCACGTCACTGGGAAAACCCGGGTTTCCCCTTGCGTCAGAGGGGGTTGGGGTCACGTGACAGGTGGCCCCATCCTCAGCTACATAAGACCTGTCAGGCTGCCGCGACGTCATTCCCGGGGTGTCTCCGGTGGAGACAGGACCGTGTGCTGTTCCTCGCTGGACATCATCGCTGGAGCTTGCAGATTATCCGTCGCTGGATACCGACATCACTGGAGTGGAGAGTGGATTACCACCGCTGGAATCTTTTTTTTTTTTTTTAATAAAGGACTTATCCCAACTGTGTCTGTGTTTTTTTTGTTTTGTTTTTACACTTTCTTTGTGAAATGGTAGGGGTACAATGTACCCCTTACCAATTCACATAGGGGGAGGTTGGGATCTGGGGGTCCCCTTTGTTAAAGGGGTCTTCCAGATTCCGATAAGACCCCCACCCGCAGACCCCCACAACCACCGGGCAAGGGTTGTGGGGATGAGGCCCTTGTCCCTATCAACATGGGGACATGGTGCTTTGGGGTCCAGACCCCAATGCATCCTCCCAATGTTGAGGGCATGTGGCCTGGTATGGTTCAGGAGGGGGGGAGCGCTCTCGTCTTTTCCTGCGGCCTGCCAGGTTGTGTGCTCGGATAAGCGTCTGGTATGGATTTTTGGGGGAAACTCCACGCCATTTTTATTTTAATTTGGCGCGGAGTTCACCTTAAAAACCATACCAGACCTGAAGGGTCTGGAATGGATATTTTGGGGGAATCCCACGTCATTTTTTTTTGAAAAAAATTGGTGCAGGATTCCCCTTAATATCCATACCAGACCTGAAGGGCCTGGTAATTGAATTTGGGGGGACCTCCACGCATTTTTTATTTTTTAAATGACTTTTCTCTGTATTGCCAGGAGCCGACAATTCATTACAGCCACAAGTACTTTTAAATTACAATAGTCAAAAGGGGAGCTGTCTCCATGGGCGTTTGTGTGATTTTTAAACCAGTGGCAACTAAAACTGCACGGCTATCTTCCCTGCCTATTTGGCGTATCTGTTTGATCTGGAGGATTCAATTATTTTTAATCCTGGTTGCACTCTATGTTTAGAGCCCTGGTCTACCCACAAACTGCCCCATACAATATTCGTATATATACCTAACAGTGGGTGTTCTTTGGATGTGTTAAGTCACATGACCCCTGTGTATAGCTCTCTTTCATTATAGGAAGTACCCTACACCTTATTTTGACACTATTGAGATGTGAATGACCTGCATCCTTTGTATTGGATCTGTGCAATATTGCACCTCTTTTAAATAAGGGCTAATAGATCTCCTGTCAGTCCCAAGATAGCAAGCCCTGTTTTCTCCTTGCCATCCCCAAGCTGTCCTGAAGAAGCCTCACGGCAAAACGCGTTGACGCTAATGGACCACATTTTTCCATCTTGTGACAATATTTTAACTCTCTTTTGCATTTTTGTAATCTCTTGTCTTTCTATAATAAATATATATTTTTACATATTTTGACTACCTACCCTGTCTTGTGCCTCCAAAGTCCGACCTTTTTGGGTGTCTCTCTTTTGAGTTATCCCCACCATTTCTACTTTTAATGACTTTTTTTCCTTCAGAAATGACATTTTGTGCAGGGACAGTTCTAAGCACAGGAAACAATCGCTACTTTACAGGCATACTATACACACCCCCAGGTACAAAATTTAAAGTAATATTTTACTTTTATTGTTTCACTTTAAGCAATATTAACCACTTGCTTACTGGGCATATATACCCCCTTCCTGCCCAGGCGAAATTTCAGCTTTTGGCACTGTCACACTTTGAATGACAATTGCGCAGTCGTGCGACGTGGCTCCCAAACAAAATTGATGTCCTTTTTTTCCCACAAATAGAGCTTTCTTTTGGTGGTATTTGATCACCTCTGCGGTTTTTATTTTTTGCGCTATAAACAAAGAAAGAGCGACAATTTTGAAAAAAACACAATATTTTTTGATTTTTGCTATAATAAATATCCCCATTTTTTTTTTATATTTTTCTCCTCAGTTTAGGCCGATACGTATTCTTCTACATATTTTTGGTTAAAAAAATCGCAATCGCCGTTTATTGATTGGTTTGCGCAAAAGTTATAGCGTTTACAAAATAGGGGGTAGTTTTATGGCATTTTTATAATTTTTTTTTTTTTTTACTAGTAATGGCGGCGATCAGTGATTTTTTTCGTGACTGCAATATTATGGCAGACACAGCGGACACTTTTGACACTATTTTGGGACCATTCACATTTATACAGTGATTAGTGCTATAAATATGCACTGATTACTGTATAAATTTGACTGGCAGGGAAGGGGTTAACACTAGGGGGCAAGGAAGAGGTTAAATGTATGCCCTGGGAGTGATTACTACTGTGGGGGGAGGGGACTGACTGGGGGAGGTGACCGATCTGTGTCCCTATGTACAAGGGACACAGCATTGGTCCCCTCTCCCTGACAGGACGTGGATCTCTGTGTTTACACACAGAGATCCACGTCCTTGTCTGTGTCCCGGCCGATCGCAGGTACCTGGCGGACATCGCGGCCGCCAGGCACGCGCATCGGCATTACAGTGACGCGCCGGGAACGTGCGCGCACAGCCGCCGGCGCTCGCGCGGCCCCCAGTGGCCAGAGGAGCGGAGGCCGTAAAAAGATGGCCTCCCAGCATTTAAGAGCCACCTTGCGGCCGTACATAGTCGTACTGCGGGCGCGAGGTAGTTAAAATCACTGCTCCTGAAAAAACTGCAGTTTTTAAAACTTTTTTTTGCATTGATACATGTCCCCTGGGGCAGGACCCGGGTCCCCAAACACTTTTTATGAAAATAACTTGCATATAAGCCTTTAAAATTAGCACTTTCAGTTTTTCATGTTCGTGTTCCATAGACTTTAACGGTTTTCGGATGTTCGAATGAGTTTATTGCTTGTTCGCATGTTCTGATGCAAACCGAACTGGGGGGGTGTTTGGCTCATCCCTACTCTCTTTATATATATATATATACACAGTATCTCACAAAAGTGAGTACACCGCTCACATTTTTGTAATTATTTTATTATATCTTTTCATTTGTGACAACACTGAAGAAATTACACATCACTACAATGTATATTATTGAGTGTACAGCTTGTATAACAGTGAAAATTTGCTGTCCCCTCAAAATAACTCAACACAGTGAGTTCATCCCTAAGTGAAAATGTCCTAATTGGGCAAAGTGTCAATATTGTGTGTGGCCACCAATATTTTCCAGGACTGCCTTAACCCTCTTGGGCATGGAGTTCACCAGAGCTTCACAGGTTGTCCTCTTCCACTCCTCCATGATGACATCATGAAGCTGGTGGATGTTAAAGACCTTGAGCTCCACCACCTTCCGTTTGAGGATGCCCCACAGATGCTCAATAGCCTTTACCCTCAGCTTCTTTGGCAAGGCAGTGGTGGTATTGGATGTGTGTTTGGGGTCATTATCATGTTGGAATACTGCCCTGCGGCCCAGTCTCTGAAGGGAGGGGATCATGCTCTGCTTCAGTATGTCACAGTACATGTTAGCATTCATAGTTCCCTAAATGAACTGTAGCACCCCAGTGCCAGCAGCACTCATGCAGCCCCAGACCACAACACTTGCACCACCATGCTTGACTGTAGGCAAGACACACTTGTCTTTGTACTCCTCCCCTGGTTGCCACCACACACGCTTGACATTATCTGAACCAAATAGGTTTATCTTGGTCTCATCAGACCATATGACATGGCTCCAGTAATCCATGTCCTTAGGCTACTCATCTTCAGAAAACTGTTTGCTGGCTTTCTTGTGCATCATCTTTAGAAGAGGCTTCCTTCTGGGACAACAACCATGCAGACTAATTTGATGCAGTGTGCAGTGAATGGTCTGAGCACTGACAGACTGACCCCTCACCCCTTCAACCTCTGCAGCAATGCTGGCGGCAATCACGCATCTATTTCCCAAAGACAACCTATGGATATGACGGTGAGCACGTGCACTCAACTTCTTTGGTCGACCATGGCGAGGCCTGTTCTGAGTGGAACCTGCCCTGTTAAACTGCTGTATGGTCTTGACCACTGTGCTGCAGCTCATTTTCGGGGTCTTGGCAATCTTCTTATAGCCTAGGCCACAGGTGTCAAACACAAGGCCCACGGGCCGAATCCGACCCTCCAGGCCATTTAATGTGGCCCTCGCACCTCTCCTGCAGCTGCAGGAGAGCTCTAGCCCTCCTCTGGTCCTCCTCCAGACCCTGTAATTTCTGCTTTCAAGCAATGCATTCAGCTTGTATGACCAAATACTTATTTTCCACCATAATTTGCAAATAAATTCTTTCCAAATCAGACAATGTGATTGTCTGGATTTGTTTCCACATTTTTTCTCTCATAGTTGAGGTATATCTATGATGACAATTACAGACCTCTCTCATCTTTTTAAGTGGGAGAACTTGCACAATTGGTGGCAGACTAAATACTTTTCTTTAAAAACTGCAGTTTTTTCGGGAGCAGTGATTTTATTAATGCTTAAAGTGAAACAATAAAAGTGAAATATTCCTTTAAATTTTGTACCTGGGGGGTGTGTATAGTATGCCTGTAAAGTAGTGCTTGTTTCCCGTGCTTAGAACTGTCTCTGCACAAAATGTAATTTCTGAAGGAAAAAAGTCATTTAATAGTACTCATGGCTGTAATGAATTGTCGGCTCCCGGCAATACAGAGAACAGAACAGTCATTGAAATGGATATTAAGGGGAACCCTGCGCCAAATTGAAAAAAAAATGATGTGGGGTCCCCCCCCCCCAAATATCCATACCAGACCCTTCAGGTCTGGTATGGATTTTAAGGGGAACTCCGCGCAAAATAAAAAAAAATGCCGTTGAATTCCCCCCAAAAATCCATACCAGACCCTTATCCGAACACGCAACCTGGCAGGCCGCAGGAAAAGAGGGGGGGACGAGAGAGCTCCCCCTCCCCTCCTGAACCGTACCAGGCCACATGCCCTCAACATGGGGAGGATGCTTGGGGTCTGGACCCCAAAGCACCATGTCCCCATGTTGATGGGGACAAGGGCCTCATCCCCACAACCCTTGCCCGTTGGTTGTGGGGGTCTGCGGGCAGGGGGCTTATCGGAATCTGGAAGTCCCCTTTAACAAAGGGGACCCCCAGATCCCGACCCCCCGCCTATGTGAATTGGTAAGGGGTACATTGTACCCCTACCATTTCACAAAGGAAGTGTAAAAAATTGTAAACAAACACACAGACACAGTTGGGATAAGTCCTTTATTAAAAATAAAAAAAATAAAAAGATTCCAGTGGTGGCAATCCACTCTCGATCTCCACTCCAGTGATGTCGGTATCCAGCGATGGATGATCTGCAGGCTCCAGCGATGATGTCCAGCGAGGAACAGCACACAGTCCTGTCTCCACCGGAGACACCCTGGGAATGACGTCACGGCAGCTTTCCCAGTGACGTGACGGGTGACCCCGCCCCCCTCTGATGTAACGCAGGTTTCCCGTTGCATTAGAGGGGGGCGGGGTCACCCCGCACGTCACTGGGAAAACCCGGGTTTCCCCTTGCGTCAGAGGGGGTTGGGGTCACGTGACAGGTGGCCCCATCCTCAGCTACATAAGACCTGTCAGGCTGCCGCGACGTCATTCCCGGGGTGTCTCCGGTGGAGACAGGACCGTGTGCTGTTCCTCGCTGGACATCATCGCTGGAGCTTGCAGATTATCCGTCGCTGGATACCGACATCACTGGAGTGGAGAGTGGATTACCACCGCTGGAATCTTTTTTTTTTTTTTTTTTTTTTTAATAAAGGACTTATCCCAACTGTGTCTGTGTTTTTTTTGTTTTGTTTTTACACTTTCTTTGTGAAATGGTAGGGGTACAATGTACCCCTTACCAATTCACATAGGGGGAGGTTGGGATCTGGGGGTCCCCTTTGTTAAAGGGGTCTTCCAGATTCCGATAAGACCCCCACCCGCAGACCCCCACAACCACCGGGCAAGGGTTGTGGGGATGAGGCCCTTGTCCCTATCAACATGGGGACATGGTGCTTTGGGGTCCAGACCCCAATGCATCCTCCCAATGTTGAGGGCATGTGGCCTGGTATGGTTCAGGAGGGGGGGAGCGCTCTCGTCTTTTCCTGCGGCCTGCCAGGTTGTGTGCTCGGATAAGCGTCTGGTATGGATTTTTGGGGGAAACTCCACGCCATTTTTATTTTAATTTGGCGCGGAGTTCACCTTAAAAACCATACCAGACCTGAAGGGTCTGGAATGGATATTTTGGGGGAATCCCACGTCATTTTTTTTTGAAAAAAATTGGTGCAGGATTCCCCTTAATATCCATACCAGACCTGAAGGGCCTGGTAATTGAATTTGGGGGGACCTCCACGCATTTTTTATTTTTTAAATGACTTTTCTCTGTATTGCCAGGAGCCGACAATTCATTACAGCCACAAGTACTTTTAAATTACAATAGTCAAAAGGGGAGCTGTCTCCATGGGCGTTTGTGTGATTTTTAAACCAGTGGCAACTAAAACTGCACGGCTATCTTCCCTGCCTATTTGGCGTATCTGTTTGATCTGGAGGATTCAATTATTTTTAATCCTGGTTGCACTCTATGTTTAGAGCCCTGGTCTACCCACAAACTGCCCCATACAATATTCGTATATATACCTAACAGTGGGTGTTCTTTGGATGTGTTAAGTCACATGACCCCTGTGTATAGCTCTCTTTCATTATAGGAAGTACCCTACACCTTATTTTGACACTATTGAGATGTGAATGACCTGCATCCTTTGTATTGGATCTGTGCAATATTGCACCTCTTTTAAATAAGGGCTAATAGATCTCCTGTCAGTCCCAAGATAGCAAGCCCTGTTTTCTCCTTGCCATCCCCAAGCTGTCCTGAAGAAGCCTCACGGCAAAACGCGTTGACGCTAATGGACCACATTTTTCCATCTTGTGACAATATTTTAACTCTCTTTTGCATTTTTGTAATCTCTTGTCTTTCTATAATAAATATATATTTTTACATATTTTGACTACCTACCCTGTCTTGTGCCTCCAAAGTCCGACCTTTTTGGGTGTCTCTCTTTTGAGTTATCCCCACCATTTCTACTTTTAATGACTTTTTTTCCTTCAGAAATGACATTTTGTGCAGGGACAGTTCTAAGCACAGGAAACAATCGCTACTTTACAGGCATACTATACACACCCCCAGGTACAAAATTTAAAGTAATATTTTACTTTTATTGTTTCACTTTAAGCAATATTAACCACTTGCTTACTGGGCATATATACCCCCTTCCTGCCCAGGCGAAATTTCAGCTTTTGGCACTGTCACACTTTGAATGACAATTGCGCAGTCGTGCGACGTGGCTCCCAAACAAAATTGATGTCCTTTTTTTCCCACAAATAGAGCTTTCTTTTGGTGGTATTTGATCACCTCTGCGGTTTTTATTTTTTGCGCTATAAACAAAGAAAGAGCGACAATTTTGAAAAAAACACAATATTTTTTGATTTTTGCTATAATAAATATCCCCATTTTTTTTTTTATATTTTTCTCCTCAGTTTAGGCCGATACGTATTCTTCTACATATTTTTGGTTAAAAAAATCGCAATCGCCGTTTATTGATTGGTTTGCGCAAAAGTTATAGCGTTTACAAAATAGGGGGTAGTTTTATGGCATTTTTATAATTTTTTTTTTTTTTACTAGTAATGGCGGCGATCAGTGATTTTTTTCGTGACTGCAATATTATGGCAGACACAGCGGACACTTTTGACACTATTTTGGGACCATTCACATTTATACAGTGATTAGTGCTATAAATATGCACTGATTACTGTATAAATTTGACTGGCAGGGAAGGGGTTAACACTAGGGGGCAAGGAAGGGGTTAAATGTATGCCCTGGGAGTGATTACTACTGTGGGGGGAGGGGACTGACTGGGGGAGGTGACCGATCTGTGTCCCTATGTACAAGGGACACAGCATTGGTCCCCTCTCCCTGACAGGACGTGGATCTCTGTGTTTACACACAGAGATCCACGTCCTTGTCTGTGTCCCGGCCGATCGCAGGTACCTGGCGGACATCGCGGCCGCCAGGCACGCGCATCGGCATTACAGTGACGCGCCGGGAACGTGCGCGCACAGCCGCCGGCGCTCGCGCGCCCCCCAGTGGCCAGAGGAGCGGAGGCCGTAAAAAGATGGCCTCCCAGCATTTAAGAGCCACCTTGCGGCCGTACATAGTCGTACTGCGGGCGCGAGGTAGTTAAAATCACTGCTCCTGAAAAAACTGCAGTTTTTAAAACTTTTTTTTGCATTGATACATGTCCCCTGGGGCAGGACCCGGGTCCCCAAACACTTTTTATGAAAATAACTTGCATATAAGCCTTTAAAATTAGCACTTTCAGTTTTTCATGTTCGTGTTCCATAGACTTTAACGGTTTTCGGATGTTCGAATGAGTTTATTGCTTGTTCGCATGTTCTGATGCAAACCGAACTGGGGGGGGTGTTTGGCTCATCCCTACTCTCTTTATATATATATATATACACAGTATCTCACAAAAGTGAGTACACCGCTCACATTTTTGTAATTATTTTATTATATCTTTTCATTTGTGACAACACTGAAGAAATTACACATCACTACAATGTATATTATTGAGTGTACAGCTTGTATAACAGTGAAAATTTGCTGTCCCCTCAAAATAACTCAACACAGTGAGTTCATCCCTAAGTGAAAATGTCCTAATTGGGCAAAGTGTCAATATTGTGTGTGGCCACCAATATTTTCCAGGACTGCCTTAACCCTCTTGGGCATGGAGTTCACCAGAGCTTCACAGGTTGTCCTCTTCCACTCCTCCATGATGACATCATGAAGCTGGTGGATGTTAAAGACCTTGAGCTCCACCACCTTCCGTTTGAGGATGCCCCACAGATGCTCAATAGCCTTTACCCTCAGCTTCTTTGGCAAGGCAGTGGTGGTATTGGATGTGTGTTTGGGGTCATTATCATGTTGGAATACTGCCCTGCGGCCCAGTCTCTGAAGGGAGGGGATCATGCTCTGCTTCAGTATGTCACAGTACATGTTAGCATTCATAGTTCCCTAAATGAACTGTAGCACCCCAGTGCCAGCAGCACTCATGCAGCCCCAGACCACAACACTTGCACCACCATGCTTGACTGTAGGCAAGACACACTTGTCTTTGTACTCCTCCCCTGGTTGCCACCACACACGCTTGACATTATCTGAACCAAATAGGTTTATCTTGGTCTCATCAGACCATATGACATGGCTCCAGTAATCCATGTCCTTAGGCTACTCATCTTCAGAAAACTGTTTGCTGGCTTTCTTGTGCATCATCTTTAGAAGAGGCTTCCTTCTGGGACAACAACCATGCAGACTAATTTGATGCAGTGTGCAGTGAATGGTCTGAGCACTGACAGACTGACCCCTCACCCCTTCAACCTCTGCAGCAATGCTGGCGGCAATCACGCATCTATTTCCCAAAGACAACCTATGGATATGACGGTGAGCACGTGCACTCAACTTCTTTGGTCGACCATGGCGAGGCCTGTTCTGAGTGGAACCTGCCCTGTTAAACTGCTGTATGGTCTTGACCACTGTGCTGCAGCTCATTTTCGGGGTCTTGGCAATCTTCTTATAGCCTAGGCCACAGGTGTCAAACACAAGGCCCACGGGCCGAATCCGACCCTCCAGGCCATTTAATGTGGCCCTCGCACCTCTCCTGCAGCTGCAGGAGAGCTCTAGCCCTCCTCTGGTCCTCCTCCAGACCCTGTAATTTCTGCTTTCAAGCAATGCATTCAGCTTGTATGACCAAATACTTATTTTCCACCATAATTTGCAAATAAATTCTTTCCAAATCAGACAATGTGATTGTCTGGATTTGTTTCCACATTTTTTCTCTCATAGTTGAGGTATATCTATGATGACAATTACAGACCTCTCTCATCTTTTTAAGTGGGAGAACTTGCACAATTGGTGGCAGACTAAATACTTTTCTTTTTCGTACATCACGGGACACAGAGCGACTTAGTCATTACTAATGGGTTATATAGATTACCTTCAGGTGTTGGCACTGGCCAATTCCAAACCGGAAGTACCCTCCCCTATATAAGCCCCTCCCATCCGGGAGCACCTCAGTTTTTTGCCAGTGTCTAAGGTGTTGGCCAAAGAGTAACATGTGTTTTCACTGGGCTTGCGTACAGGTTCTTTTGGGCCTTAGTAAGCTGTTCCGGATCCCACCAAAAAAGCTTCATAGCTAAACGGTCGGTACCCGGGCCTTGCAGCAGAAGAGCAAGGTTTTGCCTGTAATGCCTCTCTTAGGAGGGCTGGACCCTGGGATCCAGAGCTCTGGTCATACCCACGACCAAGATGTTGTCTGTGCAGGGTGCTATACAGGTCCAGGGGAGTGGAATCCTTGGGAACCCGGTCCCTGAAGGTTTAATTACAATGCCTGCCGTGATAGGTGAAGTTTGGACTTCTGTGGACCAAACAAAGTCCTGCGGCGGGGATCAGGTAAGTGGGGGCCCCCAGGAACTTGGTTCTATTGGGGGACCCCCAAGCCTAATTTGTCTTTCTGTCTGTTACCTAACGGTATTCCCGCTAATATCTGTGTATGCCTGTAACTACTGAAAATGTAAAATTTTAATAGTAGTCAAGAAAAAAAAAAAAAAAAGGGGGACCGCGGTACCTGTGTTAAACCACTAGAGGCCGCTGTAGTCCATTTTTCTTGTCATGTGGATCTTTGGTTTTCTCAAGTCAAAAGATCCAGGCAGTTGGTAAGTTTCTCTGTGGGAATCCACTTCCTCTGCCCTGTTGCTGCGCTCATCCACCGCACAGGCCCTCCGGCAAAAAGGGCCCTGGCTCCTAGTCCCTGTTTGATTTCGAAAAGGGCGCCAATGGCGCACGGGCGCGCGCGCGGGCGCGTGCACGCGCCTCCTATGAAAAAAAAGGGGCGGGGCGGGTGGATGACGCTCGATGCGCGCCACGGCGCTTCTGCGCATGTGCAGGCGTCCCAGCATGGTTGAAAGACACAGTACAAGTGTCAGCTGGATGCAAACAGAGCTAGCAACAAACAGTGGCACACAGAGGCGGTTGATGCAGGCATCCCCATAGAAAGGCACTTTAGTGGACACCAGCTGGTATATAGCAGCAACTGTGTTAGACTATTACCAGCAAAAATTGGTGTATGACGACGGGAATACCTCAGCTTTGTGCTTAAAGGATATGTCGTCCAGACGCTCCGGAAATAGGTCTTCCAGGAAGCCAAAGGGGTCTCCATCGGGCTCTGAGGATATTGGGCATGCTTGTACTGCACCAATCTCCCCTGAGAATTCAGAGGTCAGTAGCCGTAGAAACCCCGCAGGAATGCCTGGTGCTGCGGCTGTCCCCAGTCCACCTGCTCCTGTATATATAACAGAGGAGGTTTTATCCTCAACTCTGGGAGGATTGGAAGAGAGATTAACAGCATTGATCGCTGCTTCCCTGTCACAGGAAAAGCGCGTCCGATCTCCGTCTCCTCCTTCAGAGTGCCTGTTAGTGGAGGAACAGCCCCACACAGAGATCGACCTACCTGAAGGGGATCAGGATGAGGTTGATTCAGTTATGGAGGAATCAACAGTGGAAGAACCTTTCTCAGCATCTCAGGCTGAAAGATTATGGGTTCAGTCTCTGACTAATATGGTCCGATCAGCATTTAAAATGCCTCTGGCGGAACCACCATCCACTACGGTTTCCTCGCTGGGGTCGCTAAAAGCTCCCCAGGCTGTCTGTTCCTTCCCAATCCACCCTTTATTAGAAGGGCTTATTTACCAGGATTGGGAGCATCCTGATAAAATATTTGCTCCCCCCAAGAGATTTCCGGTGATCTATCCCATGGAGGATAAGTTCATAAAAAAATGGAGGGTCCCTACAGTGGACGCAGCCATCTCTTCTGTTAACAAATCACTGACATGTCCAGTAGATAATGTTCCAATGTTCAAAGACCCAATAGATAAAAAATTGGAGTCTTTACTAAAATCTGCTTTCTCTACAGCAAGCATGGTGACACAACCTGCGGTAGCAGCGATTGGAGTCTGCCAAGCAGTGAAAGATCAGTTGAAACAAGTCTTAAGGGACTTACCAGATCAGCAGGCTCTTGCCCTAGCTGACCTGCCTAGAGCCTTGTGTTGCAGTGGACGCCATAAAGGATACAATCCAACAGGCCTCCCGCTTTACGCTGTCTATAGTACATATGCGTAGGCTTCTGTGGCTCAAAAACTGGTCTGCTGAAGCTCCCTGTAAAAAACTGCTGGTTAGCTTCCCATTTCATGGAGAACGCTTATTTGGAGAAGATCTGGACAAATATATCCAGAAAATTTCTGCCGGTAAAAGTTCACTCTTACCGGTTAAGAACAAGGGTAGAAGTCCTTCTTTTAAGAGGCCTACTTCTCCAGTCCATGGCACATCGGCTGTGAAACAGTTCCGACGGCCTCCGCGGTCAAATCCAGGGGGCAGAAATCAGAGACAATCACAGGGTAACAAGAAACCCTGGGTCAAGAGAGGTACAAAACCTCCCCCTAAGTCATGAAGGGTTGCCCCCACTCAGTCGGGTGAGGGGAAGACTTCAGTGGTTCACAGAGACCTGGCGGGACACCATCAGAGATGGGTGATCTCCGCAGTAAGTCTGGGATACAGGCTGGAGTTAAAAGACATTCCTCCTGCCCATTTTATAAGGTCAAACGTGCCAAGCGATCCCCAGAAGAGTGGATCCCTCCTTCTGGCACTAGAGCAACTATTGCCCCAAGGGTAATCATGAAGGTTCCCTTGAAAGAAAACGGGTTCGGGTTTTACTCGAACCTTGTCACAGTCCCCAAACCAAATGGGGACATGAGGCCCATATTAAATATAAAAGGGCTAAACAAGTTCCTACATATCAGGACTTTTTCGGATGGAGTCGATCCGATCGGTGGCCACCGCCCTACAAGGGCAGGAATGGTTAGCCTCGATCGACATAAGGGATGCTTATTTGCATATTCCCATCTGTCCGGCCCACCAGAAATTTCTACGCCTTGCAGTAGAAGGGCGCCATTTTCAGTTCAGAGCCTTACCTTTCGGTCTGGCCACGGCACCACGAGTGTTCACAAAAATTCTGGCCCTACGATTGGCCAAACTAGGAACACAAGGTGTAACGATAATGGCATATCTAGACGACTTGTTGCTGATAGACCACTCAGTGAAAAAAACTAGAAGTGGTCGTTCACAAGATAATCAAGTATCTGGAATCTCACGGTTGCATTATCAACCGAGACAAGTCAGCCCTAAAACCAGTCAAAAGCCTGGAATACTTGGGGGCTAAGACTGGATTCAAATCAGAGAAAGATTTTCTTACCTCCAGAGAAGGTGTCGTCTTTGAAAGATTTGACCCACTTAGTGGGTGCAAAAAAGAAAAACCATCCATACGCCTGTGTATAAGGCTGCTGGGAAAAATGGTGGCTTCATTCGAAGCGGTACCCTACGGTCAATTCCATTCAAGGAACTTGCAGAGGGCCATACTGTCAGCCTGGAACAAAAAAGTTCAGGCTTTAGACTTACCAATGTCCCTGTCCCCTTCCGTTCGCAAGAGCCTCCATTGGTGGTTGGTGCCCCAGAATCTGGGAAGGGAAACCCTTCAGTCCGGTTTCTTGGAAGGTGGTCACTACAGTTGCCAGCCTCATAGGCTGGGGGGCAGTACTGGAGCAATGGTCTCTCCAGGGCAAGTGGTCAGAAGCAGAGAAGGCCCTGCCCACCAATTTCTTAGAGATACGAGCAGCCCGGTATGCCCTAGTAGCATGGACATCCAAACTCCAAGGGTCACCTGTCAGAATTCAATCAGACAATGCCACAGCAGTGGCATATATCAATCTCCAGGGTGGCACCAGGAGTCGTGCAGCCCAGAGGGAAGCGAATTGCATCCTGGAATGGGCAGAAAGGTATGTCACAGCCATATCCGCGGTTTTCATCCCAGGAGTGGAAAATTGGAGAGCGGACTTTTTAAGTCGCCAGCAATTATGCCCGGGGGAATGGTCTCTTCACCCCGAGGTTTTCCAGGCAATATGCCAGCGTTGGGGAACACCGGATGTAGATCTGCTAGCATCCAGATTCAACGCAAAGGTGGACAGATTTGTGTCTCGCACAAAGGATCCCCTAGCTTGCGGTTCGGATGCCCTAGTGTTCCCTTGGGATCAGTTCAAGCTGATATATGCATTCCCACCGCGATTAATCCGCAGAATCAGGGTAGAAAAGAAACCAGTGATTCTGGTGGCTCCAGCGTGGCCCCGAAGGGCATGGTACGCGGAGATTGTAAAAATGTCAGTGGGAAGTCCTTGGACCCTCCCACATCGTCCGGACCTGCTTTCGCAAGGACCGATATACTACCCTTCCTTACCAGCCCTAGGTTTGACGGCCTGGCTATAGAAGCCCACATTCTAAAAAAGAGAGGGCTCTCTAATCCTGTGGTATCTACCATGATCAATGCCAGGAAGCCGGTATCCAGGCAGATCTATTATAGGATCTAGAAGGCGTACATCACGTGGGGTGAGGCCAGGAAATGGCATCCACGTAAGTACGTAATAGGTAGGATTCTGGACTTCCTACAGTGGGCTGTACATAGGAAGCTTGCCTTGAGTACTATCAAGGGTCAGACGGCCTTGTCAATATTTTTTTCAAAGGCCCTTGGCTTTGCATTCATTAGTCAAAGCTTTCATACAAGGAGTGATGCGTATTAGCCCTCCGGTTAGTATTCCCATATGTCCATGGGACTTAAACCTGGTTCTGTCGGTTCTACAGAAACAACCATTTGAACCATTGCGGCACATTTTCTTGGTTCTTCTCACCAGGAAATTGATTTTCTTAGTAGCCATTTGTTCGGCTAAAAGAGTATCGGAATTAGCCGCCTTGTCCTGTAAGGAGCCATATCTGGTTATCCATAAGGACAGAGTAGTGTTACGTCCTCATCCAGCCTTCTTCCTAAGGTGGTATCGAGGTTCCATTTGAACCAAGATGTGGTTCTTCCTTCCTTTTTCCCCAAACCTAGTTCGGTAGAGGAAAAGTTATTGCATTCTTTGGATGTAGTAAGAGCAGTTAAAGCTTATCTTAAAGCCACTGCTCAGATTCGTAGAACGGATACTTTGTTTGTTCTGCCGGAAGGCCCCAGAAAGGGTCAGGCAGCATCAAAAATCTACTTTAGCCAAGTGGATTCGACAGGTCATAATACAAGCCTATGGCTTGAAAAGGAGACCGCCTCCGTTCAAAGTTAGGGCGCACTCCACGAGAGCAGTTGGAACTTCATGGGCAGTGCATCACCAAGCCTCCCTGGCTCAAGTCTGTAAGGCCACAACATGGTCCTTAGTACACACGTTTACTAGATTCTACCAGGTAGACGTCAGAAGTCAGGAGGATGTCGCCTTTGGGCGCAGTGTGTTGCAGGCCGCAAAAGAGCCTCATGCCTGATGGCGCCCAGCTTATGTATCCCTCCCCTCATTTGGCATTGCTTTGGGACGTCCCATTAGTAATGACTAAGTCGCTCTGTGTCCCGTGATGTACGAAAAAGAAAAAGGGATTTTTATAACAGCTTACCTGTAAAATCCTTTTCTTGGAGTACATCACGGGACACAGAGCTCCCACCCCTCTTTTTGGGACACTTATTGCTTGGCTACAAAACTGAGGTGCTCCCGGATGGGAGGGGCTTATATAGGGGAGGGTACTTCCGGTTTGGAATTGGCCAGTGCCAACACCTGAAGGTAATCTATATAACCCATTAGTAATGACTAAGTCGCTCTGTGTCCCGTGATGTACTCCAAGAAAAGGATTTTACAGGTAAGCTGTTATAAAAATCCTTTTTTTGCCCCACTGTATATATCATTTTGATTTTGTTCAATTAATCTTGTGATCCAGGTACAACTGCCAGTTGTCATAGGCCGGTTGTTTAACCAGTTGGATTCCTCTACACACTATACTGCAAATGAATAATACAGCTTTATCTAGGACCCACCTCAACTAGTGACCGGACAATGAAAGATCTATACCACACTTATAAAATCAGCAATCACATCTCTCTTACCCCTCTCTTCAGGAAGCTCCAAGTAATACAGTGATAGATGCACAACTCTGTACAATGCTATAGATCCTAATTGGCTTTTGGTTTGTTTAGATGCCTTTATAAGATGCTGTCTTGCTTGCACTGGGCTGTGTTTTTTCTGCTTTGATGTGCTTTGTGTAAAGTATCTGAATAGGACACTTTTCTATTCTGATGCTCTGAGCTGCAAAACAGATGCACAACAGTCAGGAACACATGCATACAAATGAACTGCTGCTTACAGGACTCAATGAACCCTAAAAACAGTGTGCGTGTGTTGGGGAGGTGGGGGGTGCAATAAAGCACTATCTACGTAAACCTGTATACAGGCATACCCCACTTTTAAGTACACAATGGGATTTATTTACTAAAGCTGGAAAGCGCAAAATCTGTCTCACTTCTGCATAAAAACCAATGAGCTTCCAGGTTTTATTACCAGGCTTAATTGAACAAGCTGGGGTTAGAACCTCATTGGTTTCTATGCAGAAGTGAGCCTGATTTTGGGCTTTCCAGCTTAAGTAAATAAAACCCATTGTGTACTTAAAAGTGGAGTATGCCTGTAGTGCTGGGCCTCACTATCCTTGTGTTACAGGCTGATATTAAAACAGATCCAAGTACTTATGCTAGCTGTACATATAATATACATCATATATTTAGTGAAATTATAACTGGATTTAATTGTGTTTTTTTTAAAGCTACCTTGAGTTCAGGTTTAAGTTTTTGGTACACAGTAGACATGTGCACACTGAAATATTTCGTTTCGGAATTTCGTTTTCGTTAGAAAAATAAATGTATTTAGTTACTCCCGAAATTCGTTTTTATTTATTTTGTTTTTCGTTAGAAATTGCATTCGTCCGAAAATCTGAATTAATTAAGGTCGAATCTGTCATTGAAGGCTTATGGTGTCTGTCGAATGTTCAAAGAAGATTCGACGGAGCATCGAAACTGTACGACGCTGCAATCATAAATTTCCGGTCGAATGTTCCGCCTACAAGCTATAGATGAATTCTATTGTATGACTAGTAATAATTATATTTTTAAATTACTATTACTAGTCAACAGGGATGAGCCGAACACCCCCCTGTTCGGTTCGCACCAGAACCTGCGAACAGACAAAATGTTAGTGTGAACTTTAGAACCCTATTAAATACAATGGACTTGAACGTTCGAAATCTAAAGTGTTCATTATAAAGGCTAATATGCAAGTTATTGTCCTAAAAAGTGTTTGGGGACCTGGGTCCTGCCCCAGGGGACATGTATCAATGCAAAAAAAAGTTTTAAAAACGGCCGTTTTTTCGGGAGCAGTGATTTTAATAATGCTTAAAATGAAAAAATAAAAGTGAAATATTCCTTTAAATTTCTTACCTGGGGGGTGTGTATGATATGCATGGAAAGTGGCGCATGTTTCCCGTGCTTAGAACTGTCCCTGCAAAAAATGTCATTTTTGAAAGAAAAAAAGTCATTTAAAACTGACACGCGGCTATTAATGAATTGTCGGCTCCCGGCAATACATACAAAAGTCATTGATAAAAAAAAAAAAAAAGCGTGGGGGTTCCCCAGAATTCAATTACCAGGCCCTTCAGGTCTGGAATGGATATTAAGGGGAACCCCGCCGCAAATTTAAAAAAAAATTGACGTGGGGTTCCCCCAAATATCCATTCCAGGCCCTTCAGATCTGGCATGGATTTTAAGGGGAACTCCACCCCAAATTTAAAAAAAAATGGCGTGGAGTCCCCCTAAAAATCCATGCTAGACCCCTTATCCGAGCACGCAACCTGGCCGGCCGCAGGGGAAGAGGGGGGACGAGAGAGCGCCCCCCCTCCCTCCTGAACCGTACCAGGCCACATGCCCTCAACATGGGGAGGATGTCCCCATGTTGATGGGGACAAGGGCCTCATCCCCACAACCCTTGCCCGGTGGTTGTGGGGGTCTGCGGGCGGGGGGCTTATCGGAATCTGGAAGACCCCTTTAACAAAGGGGACCCCCAGATCCTGCCCCCCCTATGTGAATTGGTAAGGGGTACATTGTACCCCTACCATTTCACGAAGAAAGCGTAAAAAAATGTTTAAAAAAACACACAAACACCTTGAAAAAGTCCTTTATTTAAAAAAAAAAAAAAAACATTCCAGCGGTGAAATCCAGTGTCCCGCGGCGATCCCGATGTCCAGCGCTGTCCTTCATTGGTTGTGCCTGAGCGGACCTGATGGGGAACTCCCTCTCAGTGTTTTAAATGTATAGACCCGCCCCTTCTAAAGTTCCCCATCAGGTCCGCTCAGCGGACCAGATGCGGAACATGAGAAGGGGCGGGTTTATACATATATTACCAAAGTGAGAGCAGTTCCCCATCAGGTCCGCCTACTCGGTATGTCGGACCCGCCTACGTCATTGGCTTGAGCGGGGAACTTCCTTCACTGTGTAAATTTAAATTACACAGTGAAGGAAGTTCCCCGCTCAAGCCAATGACGTAGGCGGGTCCGACATACCGAGGGGGCGGACCTGATGGGGAACTGCTCTCACTTTGGTAATACATGTATAGACCCGCCCCTTCTCATGTTCCACATCTGGTCCGCTGAGCAGACCTGATGGGGAACTTTAGAAGGGGCGGGTCTATACATTTAAAATACTGAGAGGGAGTTCCCCATCAGGTCCGCTCAGGCACAACCAATGAAGGACAGCGCTGGACATCGGGATCGCCGCGGGACACTGGATTTCACCGCTGGAATGTTTTTTTTTTTTTTTTAAATAAAGGACTTTTTCAAGGTGTTTGTGTGTTTTTTTAAACATTTTTTTACGCTTTCTTCATGAAATGGTAGGGGTACAATGTACCCCTTACCAATTCACATAGGGGGGGCGGGATCTGGGGGTCCCCTTTGTTAAAGGGGTCTTCCAGATTCCGATAAGCCCCCCGCCCGCAGACCCCCACAACCACCGGGCAAGGGTTGTGGGGATGAGGCCCTTGTCCCCATCAACATGGGGACATCCTCCCCATGTTGAGGGCATGTGGCCTGGTACAGTTCAGGAGGGAGAGGGGGCCGCTCTCTCGTCCCCCCCTTTTCCCCTGCGGCCGGCCAGGTTGCGTGCTCGGATAAGGGGTCTGGTATGGATTTTTAGGGGGACTCCACGCCATTTTTTTTTTATTTGGGGTGGAGTTCCCCTTAAAATCCATGCCAGATCTGAAAGGCCTGGAATGGATATTTGGGGGAACCCCACGTCAATTTTTTTTTAATTTGCGGCGGGGTTCCCCTTAATATCCATTCCAGACCTGAAGGGCCTGGTAATTGAATTCTGGGGAACCCCACGCTTTTTTTTTTTTTTTTTATCAATGACTTTTGTATGTATTGCCGGGAGCCGACAATTCATTAATAGCCGCGAATGAGTTTTAAATGACTTTTTTTTTTCAAAAATTACATTTTTGCAGGGACAGTTCTAAGCACGGGAAACATGCGCCACTTCACATGCATATCATACACACCCCCCAGGTACGAAATTTAAAGGAATATTTCACTTTTATTTTTTCATTTTAAGCATTATTAAAATCACTGCTCCTGAAAAAACGGCCGTTTTTAAAACTTATTTTTGCATTGATACATGTCCCCTGGGGCAGGACCCGGGTCCCCAAACACTTTTTAGGACAATAACTTGCATATAAGCCTTTATAATTAGCACTTTAGATTTCTCCCATAGATTTTTTGAATTTGCCGAGTTAGTTCTAGCTATATTACTGCTCCTCCTCTTTGGTTACAATCAGCCAATAACATTCATCATCATCATTTTTTTATTTTACTTCCCCCACCCAATTCCAGCAGTGATCTTTTCTCTCTATGTCAAATCTTTTCTCTCTATAATGTCGAATCTTTTCTCTCTATAATGTCAAATCTTTTCTCTCTATGTCGAATCTTTTCTCTCTATAATGTCGAATCTTTTCTCTCTATGTAGAATAATCTTGGACTAATAGAGTTAAGGTTAGGCACATTCGACCACAGGTTCGATGGACACAGATTGTTATTGTCAGCCTCATGTCGAATCTCCTATCTATATCGAACTGTTGTTGCAACGAAAACGAAAATTAAGCATTTTTTATGTCGGATCTTTCGGTTTTCGGATTCTGCATTTTCGTTTTCGTTTGTTAAAACGATAACGAAAATACCTGAAATTCGGACAAAAATGCATTCGGACGAAAACGAATGCACATGTCTAGTACACAGTAACATTCAAACAGTTTCTTTAGTAGGTGAAAGTTAAGTATGCATAAAATGACCCCATGGGCGTCCGCACCATAGGGCAAGGGGGGTCAATTGCCCCCCCTTGGAGACACACTATATTTATATGGACATGGAGTGAAGCGGAATTATCCTCAAAGCTATTTCACACTGCCAGCTGGCCACGTTATCGGTAAAGCGTCCCTAGTTCTAGCGGAGCTTTACCATCGTTTTAGTGGGGCAATTTGGCCGCTAGAGGGGGGGGGGGTTAAAAAAATAGAAGTTGCTAATCAGACAATGGCAGCTTGATCCTTCTATTAAGCTTTTGCATCAGGTTTCTCAAACCTTTGCATGCCTGCGCTTTATGTCATAATGACTAAGCCCCTCCCCTTCATGACATTGTCAGAAAGGGGCCGAGCATGGATGACCTTAAAATGATGCCCCCCCCTGAAAAAAGTTCAGCGGATGCCCATGAATGACCCGGTTGTATAGTCCTTGTAGTGTTCAATTATTAATGCAAGGTAAGAGTTGTTGCAAAATGTAGCCGCTTTGAGCAGCATAAAAAAATGCTTTCTTAATACTGTATATACTCGAGTATAAAGCCGAGTTTTTCAGCACATTTTTTTGTGCTGAAAATGCCCCCCTCGGCTTATACTCGAGTCACCTTTTTGCGCTTGATCTCCCAGACTTTGGGGACCCGGTACTGGCACACTTGTAGCCCCACTAATCCTCTACACATGTGTAAAGTTTGTTGTCCGGGGGACCTAGGGCCGGGGAGCACCGATTTTTCAAACCCGGGCACCCCTTCTATAGACTCCCATATTAAACGGTAATTTCTCTGGTTATTTTGGGGACCCGGTACCGGACGGTCGTAGGTCCCCTGGACCCAAAACTTGGCACACATGTAGCCCCATTTCTCCTCTATAAGTTTAAAAAGTTTGTTGTCTGGGGGACCTACGGCCGGGGAGCACCGATTTTCAAACCGGGCACCCCTTCCATAGACTCCTATGTTAAACGTCAGTCTAGTCATGGGCACAGTGAGGCATGGGCACAGTGAGGCATGGACACAGTGAGGCATGCACATGGACACAGTGAGACAAAGTGAGGCACAGTGAGGCATGTAGATGGACACCCTAGGCTTATACTCGAGTCAATACGTTTTCCCAGTTTTTTGTGGTAAAATTAGGTGCCTTGGCTTATATTCGGGTCAGCTTATATTTGAGTATATACGGTACTTCACTAGATTAATAATTTTTTAACTTTCAGGCTGCTGATAAATACATATTTAAGTGCTGTGAAATCTTGAGACTACCCTACTTTCTTCTGTCTCTATTGTACACACAAGTCATGTAAATTAGTGAGAGCTATTAGAAGTTCATCGTATTTGTAAATCTGTTGAGGACGAATGGGAATGTGCTTTGGGGGTTCGACCTGAACTCTTGCCATTCATACACGTTTTGGTTCTGAAAAACAATGTACTCCAATCATTTTCTGTCATGGCAGTCAATTATCAGCCATGAACTTCCTAGCCTTTGAAGGGGTTAGGGGAATTGAAAGGGACAATAAAGGGGGTTTCTAATGTTCTAACCCCCCAACTATAAAAGTCAGGAGTCAGCAGTCTTTTACCAGTACATGCGTATACTATAGAAAGGGACAGTTGACTAGATAGGGACTGTTTTCAGGGAGACATAGTTAATGTCATACATTTCTGTACAATGCTCTATTCTGTGTTGTATATTGCTGAATTATAGTGTGGTGCTCTATAGTGTCTGTAATGTACCCCCTTCACCCTTGTATTCACTGTTGTATCGTGCTACATTACTGTGAATTTAATTGTAAGGGGTTACATATAATTGTATACCAACTTTTGGTTTGGGTTTGGGTAGTGTTTTGTGTTCCAGGGCTGTGGTGTTTTAGGTTTTATTTTTTTCAAGGGAGGCATATTTGTTTTCAATGTAATTTTGATAGGGTCTTTCAAATTTTTATTTTGTTTTCAGGGTCAGCAGTGTGAGCTGATACAAGCAAAGCTGCCCTTTGTTTGCAGGAGCAGCAGCACATTACTGCATACTAGTTCAGATCAGAAAAGTGCAACAAATCACCACATTGTTAAATACACCAAAGCACTCCATCATCTATCCTCCTATTGTCATAGACGCTAATATTGGAGGCCCAAAGGGAGATTCTGCTCATGGGAGCGAGCAATTTCTGCATTTGCAGGACAAAGCAGTTGGGCCATACCCTTGAAATACAGGGCATATATATATATATTTTATTTATGTCAGTGGATGTGCTAAACAGCCAGAAAACATGGAGGAGGTCATGGAGTGGCTAACCAAGCTCCCTAGCACACACAAAGCAGCATTTTTTTTTTACCAGCAGCTTCAAATGTGCCCTCTTTTCCCTCCTTCCCTACAGCAAATCCCACCCCACAAACTGCCATGCATGAGTCAACTGAATTATTTCAACATAGCATGAATCTACATAGCATTTCAACATACACTATATTACCAAAAGTATTGGAACGTCTGCCTTTACACACACGTGAACTTTAATGGCATCCTAGTCTTAGTCCATAGGGTTCAATATCGAGTTGGCCCACCCTTTGCAGCTATAACAGCTTTAACTCTTCTGGGAATGCTACTCACAAGGTTTAAGAGTGTATCTATGGGAATGTTTGACGATTCTTCCAGAAGTGCATTTGTGAGGCCAGGCACTGAGGTTGGATGAGAAGGCCTGGCTCGCAGTCTCCGCTCTAATTTATCCCAAAGGTGTTCAATCGGGTTGAGGTCAACTCTGTGCAGGCTAGTCAAGTACCTCCACCCCAAACTCACCCATCCATGTCTTTATGGACCTTGCTTTGTGTACTTGTGTGCAGTCATGTTGGAAAAGTGAGGGGCCATACCCAAACTGTTCCCACAAAGTTGGGAGCATGAAACTGTCCAAAATGTCTGAAAAACAACTCCACACCATAATCCCCCCTCCACCAAATGATTTGGACCAGTGCACAAAGCAAGGTCCATAAAGACATGGATGGGTGAGTTTGGGGTGGTGGAACTTGACTGGCCTGCACAGAGTCCTGACCTCAACCTGATAGAGCACCTTTGGGATGAATTATGCCGCGTACACACAACCGTTTTTAATGACGAGAAAAATTACATTTTTTAAAATGGACATTAAAAATGATCGTGTGGGGGCTCTCCAGCATTTTTCCCGACGAGAAAAACGCAGAGAATCCCGACGAGAAAAATTGAAACATGCTCTAATTTTTCACGTCGTTTTTTACATCGTCGTTTTTCTCGTCATGAAAAACGACGTGAAAAAAAATGCGCATGCTCAGAATCAAGTATGAGATGGGAGCGCTCGTTCTGGTAAAACTAGCGTTCGTAATGGAGATAGCACATTTGTCACGCTGTAATGGACTGAAAAGCACGAGGCTGAAAAGCGCGAATCGTCGCTCAATAAACTTTACTAACATGAAGGGTGGCGCCATCCGAATGGAACTTCCCCTTTATAGTGCCGTCGTACGTCACCGCGCTTTACTCAAACATTTTTTTCCACGATAGTGTGTAGGCAAGGCAGGCTTGAGAGGAAACACGAAAAATCACGTCGAGAAAAATGCAGTTTTTTTCAATGACATTAAAAACGGTCGTGTGTACACGGCATCAGAGTGGAGACTGCGAGCCAGGCCTTCTCGTCCAACATCAGTGCCTGACCTCACAAATGCACTTCTTAACCTCCCTGGCGGTATGATTCTGTCAGATTTTAGGTGCTGAAAGCGGTACCATTATTTTGCATGGAAATTTGGCGTTTTATATTGTAGGCCTGTAATTCTTAGGAATAACTCACTTAAATCTGTCCAAACAAGAGTCTAGTAGACATCCCGGGTATGATAAAGTTCAAAAAACAAAATAATAAATTATAATATAATAAATAACTATAAATAATTATAACAAATAATAATATAATAATAATAATAAAAAATATTCAATAATGTAATCAAATCAAAAACACTAAAATTTGCTCAGTAGCAGAATTGTCGCTGTCATTAGATTTAGTGTTTGATGACGAATTTCCCCACAAATCACTATCGTTAAATTCTGCAAGTGATTCTAATTTATTATCGCTGTTTTCTAGCTGGTCTAAAACAACTTTTGATGTAAACGGACACTTTTTGGTTATTATCCACTTGACAACTGGGCACATAACCCCCTTCCTGCCCAGGCGAAATTTCAGGTTTCAGCGCCGTCAAGCTTTGAATGACAATTGTGCGGTCGTGCGACGTGGTTCCCAAACAAAATTGACGTCCTTTTTTTCCCACAAATAGAGCTTTCTTTTGGTGGTCTTTGATCATTTCTGCGGTTTTTATTTCTTGCGCTATAAACAAAAATAAAGCGACAATTTTGAAAAAAACACAATATTTTTTAATTTTTGCTATAATTAATATCCCATTTTTTTTTTTTTTTTTTTATATTTTTTTCCTCAGTTTAGGCCGATACGTATTCTACATATTTTAGGTAAAAAAAAAAATCACAATAAGCGTATAGTGATTGGTTTGCGCAAAAGTTATAGCGCCTACAAAATAGGAAATAGAATTATGATTTTTTTTTTTTTTATTTATTTTTTTACTAGTAATGGCGTCGATCTGCGATTTTTTTTTTTGTGACTGTGACATTACGGCGGACACATCGGACACTTTTGACACATTTTTGGGACCATTCACATTTATACAGCGAACAGTGCTAAAAATATGCACTGATTACTGTATAAATGTGACTGGCAGGGAAGGGGTTAACCACTAGGGGCGATCAAGGGGTTAATATGTTCCCTGCTAGATGTTCTTACTGTGGGAGGGAGGGGACTGACTGGGGGAGGTGACTGATGGTAGTCCCTATGTACAAGGGACACACCATCCGTCTCCTCTCCCTCACAGGACGTGGATCTCTGTGTTTACACACAGAGATCCACGTCCCTGGCTCTGTGACAGCCGATCGCTCTTACCTGGCGGACATCGCGGCCACCAGACACGCGCATCGGCACTCGCCTGACACGGCGGGCACAGTTTTTCCCCGATGCGCGCCCGCGGTGGCGCGCATCGCGGAACTAAATAAGAGGACGTCCATAGACGTCCTACCAGCAATTGACGGCCGCTTTGTGGACGTCTTTTTCTTATAGCCCGGGCGCAAAGTGGTTATGGACAATCTCCAGTTTCCAGGCAGAAAGAACAGTTTTTATAATATAAAACTGCAGGCAGGACACTGGACAGACCACTAGGGACAAAGGGGATATGTTATTATTTGATACAGTATGTGTATTGTGTGTTTCACTTTTTGAATTTGGTGCCGAACTCCGCCCCCGTGCGCCGCAATGTCGCAGGGAACGGAGCTCGGTGGCACTCGGCAGTGTGGATCAAGCGAGATGACAGCTCGCCTCACACAGCGGGGACACATCGCAGGATCCAGGGACAAGGTAAGTAACTTCCCCTGTATCCTCCCATGTATCCTGCGATGTGATCCTGAGTCTGGCTCGGGGTTACCGCTTTAGGTACTGAGATCTTACCCCGAGCCAGACTCGGGAATAACGCTAGGCGGGTTAAAGAATGGTCAAACATTCCCATAGACATGTAGCAACCGGCCCTCTTTCTCCACTGTCCTTGCCTCGCTCACAGGAGAAAAAAGCACACCTTGCCCACCATGCCTGTACCCCCTGGTTTGCAGAGGTTAAGCACACTTGTTTTAACTTGCAGCAAGGTTCCCCTCAAAGCTGGTTTCTGTCCCTAGGATGTAAGGACAAAGTCTCTATACCCCAAGTAACTCCAAAGTCCACACCAGTAGCCACTCCAACGTAGAGTTTATTTTTCCTTATGCATGAACATCCACAAAGTTGAGAAGAGAGAAAGGTGTTAGGAAGACAGATCAATTCAGGCACTCCTGGCTTCTTCGCCACTCGATCCCGAGTGGGTATAGCTCACCCAGGTAGTCACCCAAGGGCACTAGCAGCGGGCATGTAGCTCGAACAGTCTATCAGATTCCCTAATGGATGCATTCAGGAGATCCTCTGCCACAGAATCTATAGTGTCCCGAACCTCCTAATGGTCCCGTTGTTTAGATCCCTTTTCGAATGGATGACATCCCTCCGGAGAGTTACGGGGCCCCTTCCTTCACTGTGATCTCTCACCAGTCCTTCGGAACGGTCCTCCCCTAGCCTCCTCTCCTAGAAAGGGGTCCCCTCGCAAGGCGGCACCCTGGGATTCCTCCTCCCGAAGTGGGCTTCAGCTAAAGGTGCTGGGCCCAGGGCTGAAGTTGCAGTCCCAAGACTAAAGGTGCCTGGGACTGAAGCGCATGTGGCCCCATAGCCTGGAGAGCCATGCACCTGAACTTGGACCGTAGGTTCTCCCTCTGGGCATGGGCCCCGGGAATTGCTCTCTCTCCAATGGTGTCCGCCCCTTTTGTACCCTATCCCGGCATGCACAGCGGGTAGACCACGCCCACTGCACGGCTGCCGAGAGAGGACACCCAATCACCACTCCATCACCTGTGGTTCAACCCCGAGTACAAGTGACAGCGCCACCCATACTTCTTAGGGGAACTGCACACCAGGTGAAACAGCAGCAAAGCAGAGTCCATTAAATTGAAAGATTCAAGCCAACTACCACTCAAATTCCCCTAAATTTAGTATAGCAATCCCTAAATTTAGGACCCCCGCTACAGACACATTTCTAAACCTTGTGTAGAGCCTTCCCAGAAAAGTTGAAGATGTTTATAGTTGCAAAGGGTGGGCCAACTCAATATTGAACCCTACGGACTAAGACTGGGATGCCATTAAAGTTCATGTGCGTGTAAAGGCAGGCATCCCAATACTTTTGGTAATATCGTGTAGCTTGTTTCAGGAGGATGTTCAAGACAAGGTGGCAGATCATAGCTGGGTTCTTGAGATTATAGAGGTGGAAAGTAAGGGAAAAGCACAACATTAATACAGCATGATTTCAACTAGCGACAGAGGAAGCTTGTAGAGGAGTGAAGGGAACAACTTTTCTATTCCGATAGATGGAGCTGCCCCCCAGGTGCAAATCAGTGTTATCCATCTTCACCCCGTCTTCCTTCCGTTTTCTGGGTCCGAGTGTTCTGGCCATCTGATTGGCCGAGCCACAATGACGTTACTCCCACACATGTGCGTGGGAGTCACAGCCACGACACAGAGCTCTGAAGGGATGGAACGGGTTTGCTGTCACTTCAAAGCACATGCGCCATTTACTTCACCGGCTGCATGCAGTGTGAATATATCCTAAATGATGCACGTTTAGGAGATATTTACTGTACCTACAGGTAAGCTTTATTATAGGCTTACCTGTTGGTACAAGTAAAAAAAAAGTACTTTACTACCACTTTAAGTTCCTGAAGGCTCTCCTGATATGTTTTATCCCTCTGACCTTTCACCAATTTTGTTGCCTGTCTCTGAACCTTCCTATCTCATCAATATATTTTTGTAAGTGAGGTCTCCAAAATTAGACATAATATTCTAAGCAGGGTCTAACTAAAGATCTATATAGGGGAATCAAGACCTCATTCCTCCTGCTGGTGATCCCTCTAGTGATGCAGCCTAGAATTCTGTTTCAATCTTTTTATTCAGTTTTCAGTATTACAGTAAAATATTATAATGTATTGCAAAAGAGAGCAAAATTGCTCTGACAATATAAACAATGAACAAGAAATCAACAATGATGACATTTTGTAAGGGTAAGGAATTAAGACATTAATCCATGGAGATCCACCAATGGGTATTAGGAACTGTGACAGAGTGGTCAGCGATATATATAAAAAAAAACTGGTATTGAGAAACATATTTGTTTATAGTTCTCAAATAGGCCAAACAACCCATGGGCCTTCATCAGGCCAACTTTGTACATTCGGCAGAGGGGTCAAGTAGGACAGTCCCTACCCACCCAACCACATGGCCAGCTATAGACATAATAATGGAATTATAACAATTATAGTGACCTTTATTAATATATATACACTGAGCAAAATTATAAACTGAACCCTTTTGTGTTTGCTCCTATTTATCATCAACACAAAGATCTACGACTTTTTCTATGTACACAAAAGGCCCTTTTATCTCAAATATTGTTCATAAATCTGTCTAAATCTGTGTTAGTGAGCACATTTCTTTTTGCCAAGATAATCCATCCACCTCACATGTGTAGCATATCAAGATGCTGGATATTTGCAGGAACTGGAACACGCTGTCGTATACGCCAATCCAGAGCATCCCAAACATGCTCAATGGGTGACATGTCCGGTGAGTATGCTGGCTATGCAAGAACTGGGATGTTTTCAGCTTCCAGGACTTGTGTACAGATCCTTGCAACATGCGCCTTAGGATCTCATCACGGTATCTCTGTGCATTCAAAATGCCATCAACAAAATGCACCAGTGTTCCTTGTCCATAGCATACACCTGCCCATACCATAACCTCACCGTCACAATGGGCCACTCAATCCACAACGTTGACATTAGCAAACCGTTCACCCACATGACGCCATACATGCTGTCTGCCATCTGCCCTGTACAGTGAAAACCGAGAACACCTCTCCAAAGTGCCAGACGCCATTGAATGTGAGCATTTGCCCACTCAAGTTGGTTACGACGACGAACTGCAGTCAGGTCGAGACCCCGATGAGGATGACGAGCATGCAGATGAGCTTCCCTGAGACATTTTTTTTATAGTTTGTGCATAAATTCTTTGGTTATGCAAAACGATTGTTGCAGCAGCTGTCCCACTGGCTGGTCTCAGATGATCTTGGAGGTGAAAATGCTGGATGTGGAGGTCCTGGGCTGGTGTGGTTACATGTGGTCTGCGGTTGTGAGTCTGGTTGGATGCACTGCTCGTTTCTGCTCTGAGCAAACACCGGTTAAAACCACACTCCGGTATCTATCCTTTAGCCAACTGCATATCCACTAAACCACACAAGGGTTAAGTCCTAGCTTGTACAATTTGTATCAAATGCTTTGCTGGAATCTAGATATGTCCACATTACAATCTTGGTCAACAATATTAGTAATACATTCAAAAAATTCAATTAGATTAGTCTGACATGATTTGCCCTCCGTAAAGCCATGCTGCTTTGGGTCCACCAAATTGTGTGTTTTTAAGTGATCAATTATCCCTCTTTCTAGGAGTGATTCCATTACCTTGACTGCCACAGATGTTAAACCCATTGGCCTGTAATTGTCAGCTTCTCCCTTGCTACCCTTCTTGTGGATAGGTACAATATTATTAAGCTTTAACCAAGCCAGTTCCTCTGCTACCTCTGTCTCTAGAAATCTTGAAAATGAACCGTCATTACTAGAGCCAACATGATACCCCAACTTGTCATTATTAGTGCAAATTTTATTTCTGAGAAGACTGAACAGAAGTATTGTTTAAATGGTTTTCTACATCCAGGTCTTCCCCAACATAAGTGTTTTGTCCAGGTTCTATTTTTAGTTTCAGTTTTTCCTTTTATCACCGATGTCCCTAAAACAAGGTTTTGTCCCCTTTCTTAGGCCCCTTTCACACTGAGGAGTTTATCAGGCGTTTTGCGCTAAAAATAGCGCCCAAAAAACCCCTGGAAAAACTCCTGCCCCTGCAGTCTCAATGTGAAAGCCAGAGTGCTTTCACACTGAGGCGATGCGCTGGCAGGACGAGAAAAAAAGTCCTGCTAGCAGTATCTTTGAGGCGGTGAAGGAGCGGTGTGTATACCACTCCTTTACCCCTGCTGCCCATTGAAATCAATGGGACAGCGCGGCTATACCGCCCGCAAAGCGCCTCTGCAGAGGCGCTTTGCAGTGTTTTTTAACCCCTTCTCGGCCGCTAGCGGGGGTTAAAACCACCCTGCTAGCGGCCGAATAGCGCCGCAAAAACTATGGCATAGTGGCGCTAAAAATAGCGGCACTATACTGCCAGCACATCCAGTGCTTCAGTGTGAAAGCGGCCTTAGAGGATAAGTTCACCTTTTGGAACATGTAATTTGTGCCAGCAACTGCAGCCTCTCCCTCTCTCCCCCCTCCTAGTGACAGCCAGAGAGCATCTTCTCCAGGTACCGCTGTTTGAAAATAACACGGCTGTGTGGAGCTCCGCCCGTCTGGCCACGTCATTTATTCACAAAGCCCTGTAAATGGGAGAACTACCATGGTGCTGTTGTGCATTCTGGTAGTTCATTGTCTCTTCCTGTCAGTGTGTATCTGCCTACCTGTATGAGGCACGAGCAAGCAGGTACACTGACAAGTCTGCAGGAGTCTGCTGATCCCGGGTGCAATGGTTTACAGGCTCCAAGTAAAAAAGTACCTGCAAAAAGATGTGCATGTATTTTTTATTTTTTATTTTTTAAAGATGAACTTATCCTTAAATAGATTGAGCTATTTCCTTCTTTTTCTGTGCTTTAGCAGCACTGGTAATGTCCTCCTTTTGTTTATTTGTATACACTTCTCTAGTAGCTACACTTTCTGTTCCCTGGAATCTCCTATATGCTGATTTTTCTCCTTTACTATCCTACTTACCACATTAGTGAACCATATTGTTTTTTTTTTTCTTCCATTTAGCCCAGGTTCACATTGAGCTGCGGAAATGAAGCTGTGCGAGTTCAGCTGAACTCGCACAATTTCACGATTTCACTCCTGCATGTCAGTCCTGATTTCGACCACGATTTCAGAGACATCTGTGCGAGTTTCTGCACAGATGTCAATGTAAATCGCAGTCGGAAATCGCAAAAAGTAGTACAGAAACTACTTTTTGTAATCCGATTAGAACGGTGCCATTGACGGCAATTGCCGCTGATTTGACATGCAATTTGACATGTCAAAACGCATGTCAAAATGCTCCAGTGTGAACCAGGGCTCACTCTTACTAACTTGACTGACATATAATCTAGTTGCCTCCAGGATGGTAGACTTTAACAGTGCCCACTGATTACTGACATCTGTTCTTTTACTTTTTTTAATTCATTCATTCGTTTTGTCCTTTCAAAATTCAAAGCTTTCGTTTTTGAATATGATTTTTCAGTTCTTGTTTTAACATCAAACCAAAGACATTGGTGATCACTAGAACTCACATTTTCTCCCACCCCAACACAAGTAAATCGATCCCCATTTGTCAGTATAAGGTCTAGAATATGATCTCCTCAGGTTGGACTTTTTACTACAAGATTAACCCCACTTAGAGCCTCCATTACATCCCTGCTGCTGCTTGTAATTGCAATTTGAGAATTCCAGTTAATGTCGGGCATGTTGGAGTCACCCATAATTAAAACCTCTCTATTTATTGCCAATTGAGTTATCTCATCAATCAAAAAGTTATCGTATTCTTCAGACTGTCCTGGGGCTCTGTATTCTAAACCAATCCTAAGGGATGATCCCTCTCTCATTAGAAGGCAAACCCAGAGGGTTTTAAGTATTTCATATTTTTTTTGTTTAGGTTAACTTTATGCTATTTTTGGCATATATGGCAACTTTACTCCCACCCCTCCCCTTTTTCCTACTCTGTCTTTCCTGTATAGTGTGTACCCTGAAATAATTACTTCCCAGTCATTTGAATCCTTAAACCATGTTTCTGTAATCACAGCAAAGTCCAAATTTTCTGTAGACATAAAAGCTATCAGCTCACAAAGCTTGTTGCCTAAACTATCAGCATTAGTGCACATGATGTGACAAACTTTGCTATCTACTGATGTATTTTTAACACAGGACGCCAAGCCAAGTCCCTAGCAACACAAACGCTCATATTTGTTTAACTTGTTGGGGCAGAAATTATCCCAAATCTCTTGCCCTATTTCTCAGTTTAAATGCATGTCCACAAACTCCTGAATCTCATATTAAAGCCCCGTACACACGGTCAGACTTCCATCTGACTTTTCCCTGGATTTTTGTCCAAACGGAGTTGGCCGGGCACACCCATAGCATACACACCACAGGACTTTTCTGCAAACTTTCCCAAAACTTTTTGCAACATCACATGTTTTTTCTGTTCTTTTCTGCTCTTTACCGCCACCCTTTGGTCAACTTCTGCTATTGTTGGTTGATTTTAACATTAGTTGTTTTGTCCATCGGACAAAAGTCCCATGGTTTTCTGTACACACGGTCGGACTTTGCTCCATCGGACTTTTGTTGGCCAGAAGTTTGTCCGTTTGCAGAGGCAACTTTTGTCCGATGAAAACACAAAAAAAAAAAAAAAGTTTGTCTGATGGAGCGTACACACGGTCGGATTGTTGGTCCAACTTGCTCAAAATGAAGTTTGTTGGCCAAAAGTCCGACCGTGTGCACGGGGCTTAAGAAGCTCAGTGCACTTGTTTGAAGGATGCAGACCATCTCTTTCATACAGCTTAAAATAAGACCACCTGCTAGGATCATGACTATGCCGGGTACACACTACAGTTTTTTTCAGCGGGTTGCACGAAAAAAAAAACTGTCAGCTCTGGTCGGAGCCGCTGTACTTACCATGCAAGGTTAGTCCAGCAATCTCCCCCTGCCATTAGCTGAGAGCGCTGATCGGGAGTTGGTCGGCTGCTGGTTGACAGAAGCCAAACCAAAATGACAGCTGTTTTTTTTTTTTAACCGGCAAATGTCTCCCGACATTCTGCATGTGTGTACGAGGCTTTACATAACCAAAAAATTCAGCTTTGCACCAATCTTTAACCAAATGTTGAAGGATTTTCCCTTGTTGTTCATTATGGACAGGTAAGACCTCTAAAAATGTAAGGGTAATCCCTAAATGGTGAGGATCCTGACCCAATTTCTGAAAATCCTTCTGAATGGAATGCAAGGTGTACACTAACATCAACATTGAACTCTTCTCCAGCTTTCTTGACAATATTTAAAATTAGTCTTTTACCTCTCCTGACAGTAGCACCAGATAAACACCTAACTTCCTTTGACACTTCCACATAATTTTCTAAAGAAATACCTCTTACAACTGAATCATCAAAAATAAGATAACACCTCCTTTTAGGAGCCCTATCCACAACGCTTGCCTGGTTTGCAATATCAGAAACAAAAGTTACTTTCAGGAAAGCAATTTCTTTCTTAGGGATCTCTTTCATATGCACAGAAGGGATGCCATTCTCACAAACAGCTATGTTTGCAACCTTTAATACAATGGGCTACTGATGAAAAAATATCACAAGTAGTGTTGAGCGAACCCGAACTGTAAAGTTCGGGTCCGTACCGAACTTTAGCTTTTTCCCGAACCCGAACCCGGACTTTGCCCAAAAGTCCGGGTTCGGGTTCGGCAATCTAATTACGCATTTAGAAATGCTTCAGGGGCCAGCCAATCACCTTTTGATTAGCTGGTGTGCCCTTAGAGGCCATCATAGCCATGCCTACTAATGGCATGGCTGTGATTGGTCAGTGCAACATGTGACCCAGCTTCTATATAAGCTAGAGGCACACAGCACACACGTCACTCTGCTTCAGAATAGATAGGGAGAGGATCTAGTCTGCTGCTGCTGCTTTTAGGGAGAGATAGAAAAATAGATGAGGTAGTCCTGATTCTACAATCTGAGGGAAAATATAGAGAGATAGTGTAGTGTAGGGCCAGGTTCCTGTTGGTGCTTTCAGGGAGAGAGAATATTATATAGGAGTCCAGATTCAGAGATTAAAATCAGCGATCTGCATAGGTTTACCTGTTTGTGTTGCAGTGCAGTCTTATTACACTGCCATGAGCCCAGTGTCAGAGAAAATCTAACTTTTAGGGGAAAAAAAAAGGCACTTTATTGTGCTCTTTTCCAAAAGACCCATAGGGCAAAAAAAAAAAGCATTTTATTTTGCTCGTGCAAAAAAAGACCCGTTTAGGGCAAAAAAATAAAATAAAAAAATTTGCACTTTAATGTACGCTTGCAAAAAGAGCCATTCAGGGGCACAAAAAATAGTTTGCAGTGTGTTATACATATGTGGAGGTGTGTGAAATAAACAATTTCTATATAGTTTTCTCCTACTGTGCTATACTAAAAAAACAAAAAATTTTTTGAATAGCATTTTCTGCAGTTCTGTAGCTGTGCGATTCAGCGGTTACGTACTGTGGGTGTGTTCTGCTCTTCCAAAAAACGCAGTTTAGGGGCACAAAAAATAGTTTGCAGTGTGTTATACATATTTGGAGGTGTGTGAAATAAACAATTTCTATATAGTTTTCTCCTACTGTGCTATGCTAAAAAAAAAACATTTTTTTTGAATAGCATTTTCTACAGTTCTGTAGCTGTGCGATTCAGCGGTTACGTACTGTGGGTGTGTTCTGCTCTTCCAAAAAACGCCGTTTAGGGGCACAAAAAATAGTTTGCAGTGTGTTATACATATTTGGAGGTGTGTGAAATAAACAATTTCTATATAGTTTTCTCCTACTGTGCTATACTAAAAAAACAACATTTTTTTTGAATAGCATTTTCTGCAGTTCTGTAGCTGTGCGATTCAGCTGTTACGTACTGTGGGTGTGTTCTGCTCTTCCAAAAAACGCCGTTTAGGGGCACAAAAAATAGTTTGCAGTGTGTTATACATATTTGGAGGTGTGTGAAATAAACAATTTTTAAATAGTTTTCTTCTAATGTGCTATACTAAAAAAAAAACATTTTTTTTTAATAGCATTTTCTGCAGTTCTGTAGCTGTGCGATTCAGCGGTTACGTACTGTGGGTGTGTTCTGCTCTTCCAAAAAACGCCGTTTAGGGGCACAAAAAATAGTTTGCAGTGTGTTCTTCCAAAAACACCCATTTAGGGCAAGATCCTAAATTTGGAAAATATGAGGAGAAGGTCAAAGGGACGTGGTGGCCCCGGTCGTGGTGCTGCTGGTGGAGCTCCTGTTGCAGGGAGAGGACGTGGTGGATCTGTGCCAGATACATGCACAAGTGAAACACCTTCCTCAGGTGCGAGTAGGCGACCGAGCCTGTGGCGGTATTTTGTCGCGCCTAATGAGGCTGTACGAATGTTTAGGCCAGGACAAGTACAGGCGATAGTAGATTGGGTTGCTGACAGTGCCACGGGTTCCTTCACATTGTCTCCCACCCACTCTTCTGATGAAAGAACAGAGTTGGCACCTGAAACCCATGTCCATCAGTCTTTCACCTCACCCCCTTGCAAATCAGCCAAGCAGTCTGAGCCCCAAATCATGCAGCAGTCTCTTCTGCTTTTCGATGACTCTGTTAGCAGTTTTTCCCAGGGCCATCCACCTAGCCCTGCCCCAGAAGTGGAAGAGATTGAGTGCACCGATGCCCAACCACTTATGTTTCATGATGAGTACATGGGAGGACCATCGCAGTACGTCTCGGATGATGACGAAACACAGGTGCCAACTGCTGCTGCTTTCGCAATTGAGCAGACAGACAAGGAGGGCAGGGGTGAAGACTGGGTGGAAGATGATGTGGAGGACGATGAGGTCCTCGACCCCACATGGAATGAACGTTATGCAGGTGACCAGTGTAGTTTGGAGGAAGAGGCGGTGGTCGCACAGAGCCACCAGCACAGCAGAAGAGGGAGCAGGGCGCAAAAGCGGAGCGTCCGTCTGCTAGACAGTAGGTCTGCTACTGCCCAACACAGCAAGTGACCGAGCACACCAAAGCCAGGTCCAAGGAGTTCCCTAGCGTGGCAGTTCTTCACACAATGTGCTGATGACAAGACACGAGTGGTTTGTAGGCTGTGCAATCAGAGGCTGAAGCGAGGCATAAACGTTCTCAACCTGAGCACAACCTGCATGACCAGGCATCTAAGTGCAAAGCACGAGCTGCAGTGGAGTAGACACCTCAAAAACCAAGAAAGGTCTCTGGCTCCTCCTGCTTCCTCTTCTGCTGCAGTCTCGGCCTCTTCATCCACCTCTGTAGTGACAGTGGCACCTGCCACCCCACAAACAGAGGATCTGCCAGCAACACTACCACCTGGGTCACCAACCATCTCCACAATGTCCCATGGAAGCGTTCAGCTCTCTATCTCCCAAACATTGGAGCAGAAGAGGAAGTACCCCCCTAGCCACCCGCGATCCCTGGCCCTGAATGCCAGCATTTCAAAACTCCTGGCCTTTGAAATGCTGTCATTCCGTCTGGTGGAGACGCAGAGTTTTAAAAGCCTGATGGCATTGGCTGTCCCACAGTACGTCGTGCCCAGCCGCCACTATTTTTCCAGGCGAGCCATCCCTTCCCTGCACAACCAAGTGGGGGACAAAATCAGGTGTGCACTGCGCAACGCCATCTGTGGCAAGGTCCACCTAACTACGGATGCGTGGACCAGTAAGCACGGTCAGGGACGTTATATCTCCCTAACAGCACACTGGGTAAATGCAGTGGCGGCTGGGCCTGAGGCAGATAGCAGTTTGGCGCATGTCCTTCCACCACCGAGGATTGCAGGGCGCTTCAGTTTGCCTCCTGTTGCTAACTCCTCCTACTCCGCTTCCTCATCCTCTACCGCCTCCTCATCCGGTCAGCGTAACACCTTCACCACCAACTTCAGCACAGCCAGGGGTAAACGACAGCAGGCAGTTTTAAAACTTTCCTGTTTGGGGGAAAAAACCCACACCGCGCAGGAGTTGTGGAGGGACATGGAACAACAGACCAATGAGTGGTTGCTGTCAGTGAGCCTCAAGCCCGGCCTGATGGTGTGCGATAATGGGCGAAATCTCGTAGCAGCTCTGGGCCTAGCCGGTTTGATGCACATCCCTTGCCTGGCGCATGTGCTGAACTTGGTGGTCCAGAGGTTCCTTAAAAATTACCCCAATATGCCAGAGCTGCTGCAGAAAGTGCGGGCTGTGTGTGCGCACTTTCGGCGTTCTCACCCTGCTGCTGCTCGCCTGTCAGCGCTGCAGCGTAACTTCGGCCTTCCCGCTCACCGCCTCATATGTGACGTGCCCACAAGGTGGAACTCCACCTTGCACATGCTGGCCAGACTGTGCGAGCAGCAGCAGGCGATAGTGGAGTTTCAGCTGCAGCAATCACGCGTGAGTCGCTCTGCGGAACAGCACCACTTCACCACCAATAACTGGGCCTCCATGCGAGACCTGTGTGCCTTGTTGCGCTGTTTCGAGTACTCCACCAACATGTCCAGTGCCAATGACGCCGTTCTTAGCGTTACTATCCCAGTTCTATGCCTCCTTGAAAAAACGCTTCGGGCGATGATGGAAGAGGATGTGGCACAGGAGGATGAGGAGGAGGAGGAGGAAGCGGGATCATTTCAAAGGCTTTCAGGGCAGTCTTTCACAAGTGGCTACGAGGGTGGGTTCCTGCACCAACAAACGCCAGGTACACAATTGTCCGGCAGAAAGGGCACAGTTCTGGAGGATGACGAGGTAGAGGAGGAGATGGAGGAGGAGGAGGAGGAGGAGGAGGAGCCATTTTCACAGCAGGGTGGCACCCAGACCAGCTCATGGCCATCACTGGTGCGTGGCTGGGGGGATACAGAGGACACAGACGATACACCTCCCACAGAGGACAGCTTTTCTTTGCCTCTGGGCAGCCTGGCACACATGAGCGATTACATGCTGCAGTGTTTCCGCAATGACCGCCGAGTTGCCCACATTTTAACTGGTGCTGATTACTGGGTGGCCACCCTGCTGGATCCCCGTTACAAGGACAACGTACCGTCCTTAATTCCCTCACTGGAGCGGGATCGTAAGATGCGCGAGTACAAGCGCACGCTGGTAGACGCGCTGCTGGTGGCATTCCCACCTGACAGCGGGCGTACGGTGGAAGCACAAGGCGAAGGCAGAGGAGGAGGAAGAGGTCGCCAACGCAGCCGGGGCACCGGCAGCACCTCAGAAGGCAGGGTTAGCATGGCTGAAATGTGGAAAAGCTTTGTCAGCACGCCACAACAACCAGCACCACCAGCTTAGATGGAACGTCTTAGCAGGAGGCAGCATTTCACCAACATGGTTGAGCAGTATGTGTCCACAGGCCTACACGTACTGGATGACGGGTCTGCCCCCTTTAACTTCTGGGTCTCCAAATTGGGCACATGGCCTGAGCTTGCCCTTTATGCCTTGGAGGTGCTGGCCTGCCCTGCAGCCAGTGTATTATCTGAACGTGTATTTAGCAAGGCAGGGGGTGTTATCACAGACAAGCGCAGCCGCCTGTCCAGAGCCAATGTGGACAAGCTCACATTCATTAAAATGAACCAGGCATGGATCCCACAGGACTTGTCCGTACCTTGTGCAGAATAGACATGTATACCGGTGTTGTGACAAAAACTGTCCGGCCATCGGATTGTATTCGGCCCATACTGCGAAGGCGCAGCGCTTGCGCAGTACAGAGGACAAGGAGATTCACAAAATCTCCGAAGATGAACGGCGCCTGCGCTGTGAGTGCAGGTTCAAGCCCCACCATCCAAGTGGACATACGGTAGCACATAGTAACAGGGCCCCTCACAGGCTCGGTTCGATCGCCACGCTTCGGGCATGGCCTCACTTGGCTCGGCTTGAACCACGGATGGTGTGGCCTTCACCTGAACTCACCACGCAGGCGCCGTTCATCTTGGGAGATTTTCGAAATCCCCTTGTCCTACATACTGAGCAAGCGCAGTACAGGGTGGACACTATTTGACGGGGGACAGAATTCGACACATCACCGGCCTTACCCAGCCATTGTTGTATTTTTGAATCAGTGTTGGCTACCTCGTCCTCCTCCACCACCGCTTCCACCTACACAGCCACATCCACCGCCACCTCAACCTCCTACTCCATATGGACCTCGTCCTCCTAGGTCAAGATTATTATTTTTTATTTTTATTTTTTTATGTTATTTTAAGTTATTTCCCTATCCACATTTGTTTGCAGAGCACTTGCCATGCTCTTAACAACATTTTGCTGCCATTTGCAGCCCTCTAGCCCTTTCCATTACTTTTTTAGAGCCATTTTAGTCCTTAGAAGTCCGGGTCCCCACTGACTTCAATGGGGGTCGGGTTCGGGTCCGGGTTCGGGTTAAAGTTCGGTCCCGAACCCGAACTTTTTTCCGAAGTTCGGCCGAACCCGTCGAACCCGAACATCCAGGTGTCCGCTCAACTCTAATCACAAGCAATCAAATCACAGTAATATAGGACACCAATCCTGCTACACAAATACGGACTTCCCTCCTCATTTGTTCTGCTACTGGCTTTGCCTACTATTCAACATTTTACTACTAAATGCAATAATACAAACAATGCCCAATGCATTGTAGTAGCAGTAAATGGAGGGCAAAAGATCAGTAACAGATTTTTCTTTCAAATTTCAAATGCATCTGTCATAAAATACAGTAATGGTCTATATCGAATCCCAACCATGGCACTACCTGGCTGGAGTTTGCATGTTCTCCCTGTGTCCGAGTAGGTTTTCTAGGTACTCCGGCTTCCTCCCTCACTCCAAAGACATGCCAGCAGGTTTATTGTCTTCTCTCTAAATTGGCCTTAGTATGCATATGTATGTGAGTTAGGGACCTTGGATTGTAAGCTCCTTGAGGACAGGCACTGATGTGAATATACAATATATAAGTAAAGTGCTGCGTAAATTGATGGTGCTATATAAGTACCTATAATAATAATAATAATAATAATAATAATAATAATAATATTAGCTAGAACATTAGAGTTATTTAGAATTTATTCTTAGGGTAATATTAAGAGTTTATTTTTACATATATCATTATATATGCATTATTAAAAGTAGTTAAATTTTTTATTATCACCCTTACTAAAAGTACTAAAAGTAAATGCCCTTCAACTCCATATTAAAGACTCTGATCACTTAAGCATGCATACATTTTACAATGGTGGGATTTTGGTCCATAAAACCAGGTATTGTGATCCTGATTAAAAAAACAAAGCTTTGTGAACTGGACGTCCCAGATAACAGCATGTGGTAAGTAGTTTAGTACACATGGTTATCCTTAAAAAACTAAATAGGAAAGGATGAACTAAGCACAAAAGTGCCCACAATATCCTCTGGAAGTTGTGTGGGATCTGAGTTTGATGTAATGTGTAAATTTCCCAAGAACAAAGGTAAGGTAAGGATAAAAGAGAAGTGGGTGAAAGAACTTTAGTCTAATCCTTAGGCTTCCCATTTATATACCTAAGTGCTGAAAAGCTAAATGTCTACATGCTTGCATTTGTCTTCAAATATAAACAGACCTACCCTGGATTAATCCTAAAGAAAGCTATGTGGTTGTTTAGACCCTCTGAAGACTGTGAAGTTTTTTTTTTTGGTTGGTGGGTTGTTGTTTTTTTTTTTTTTACAAAGCCATGGTATTACGCTATTATGTATTGTAAAACATATTGATATACTTTTATTGTACAATAAACCGATTATGTGGCCTCAAGAATTCCATGCTGGGAACAATTTAAATGAAGAGATGTAAAGATCCACAGCAGTACTCTGATCACTTTCCAAAAGTTATGATCACCCGCTGAAATAACCATATGCTTAACCTCCCTGGCGGTATGATTCTGTCAGATTTTAGGTGCTGAAAGCGGTACAATTATTATTTTGGATGGAAATTTGGCGTTTTATATTGTAGGCCTGCAATTCTTAGGAATAACTCACTTAAATCTGTCCAAACAAGAGTCTAGTAGACATCCCGGGTATGATAAAGTTTGAAACACAAAATCATAAATTATAATATAATAAATAACTATAAATAATTATAACAAATAATAATATAATAATAATAAAAATTATTCAATAATGTAATCAAATCAAAAACACTGAAATTTGCTCAGTTGCAGAATTGTCGCTGTCATTAGATTAAGTGTTTGATGACAAATTTCCCCACAAATCGCTATTGCTCAATTCTGCAAGTGATTCTAATTTATTATCGTTGTTTTCTAGCTGGTCTAAAACCACTTTTGACATAAAGGGACACTTTTTGGTTGCTATGGACAATCTCCAAATTCCTGGCAGAAAAAACTGTATTTATAATATAAAAGTGCATGCAGGGCACTGGACAGACCACTAGGGACAAAGGGGATGTGTAATTATTTTATACAGTACTGTAATCAGAAAGATTACAGTGTACTTTATGTGTATTGTGTTTATACTTTTTTGAATTTGGCGCCGATCTCCGCCCCCGTGCGCTGCAACGTCGCAAGGAACGGAGCTCGGCACTGTAAATCCAGCGAGGAGACAGCTCACACACACAGCGGGGAGACATCGCAGGATCCAAGGAACAAGGCAAGTAACTTTCCCTGTATCCTGCGATGCAGCCCGAGTCTGGCTCGGGGTTACTGCTAATGGTACTGAAATCTCACCCCGAGCCAGACTCGGGAATACCGCCAGGGAGGTTAAAGTGTTTGTTAACCCCAAAAAAATAAAAAATCAGATCCTGTTCCCTTAAAGCAGATTAAACATCACAGTGCTTGTGCTGTATAATCTGCCCCCCTCTAAACTTTAAAAAACCTGGCTGATCCTGCCACTTCCTGTGTCCCCCTCTCTGCACTAACCACGATAATCAGGGCTGCTGAGCCCTGACCACTGTGGTCAGTTTACGTCCCTCTGTCATCCGCAGCTGTCCTCTCTGCCCTCCTGCTCCCTCCCCTCACCCCTTCCTCCCTGCCTGTCAGCTCTGTGTTCTGTGTCTCTGTTTCTTCCCCCCCCACCCCCACCACTATTCGTAAAAATAAAAAACTTACAATGGTCACTGCCAGTTCCTCTATTGTTGGCAGGCATAACACACTGTGTAAGTTTTTTTCTCTAAAAACGATGATTGTAAATACATTTTTAGAGCTATTTTCAGGCCGGTCACGTGACCTCCCCGGCTAACGTCAGAGGGAAATCTTGGCCCCTCCTGTATTAGCCATTTATCGAAGCTGTAAAGCAGCCACGAGTCACGTGGCCGGCCTGAAGATTGCCTTAAAAAGGTTTTTACAAGCCTAGTTTTTAGAAATGTATGCCTGCCTTTAAAGTGGTTGTAAACCCTGTTGAGAATTTTTATTTTTTTAACTAACCTGCAAGACAAAGCTATAATGAGCTAGTATGACTAGCATACTAGCTCATTATGTACCACTTACCTTAGATCGGGGCCCCCGAAGTCGTCCATGTCCCTCCTCTAGCCGCATCCATCGCTGCGGCGACAGCCGGAATGTTACTTCCGGGTATCGCCGCTGCAGCCAATCACATCGCCGCTCCGGCGCTGTGATAGGCCGGAGCGGCGAAGACGTGACTCCGCGCATGCGCGCGTTAGCCGTCGAATTCGGCTACATCGTCGAATGTTGCGACCTAGCCGAATTTGTGAATGGGGTTAACCCCATGCGCATGGGCGTGACATCAGCGTCGCCGCTTTTAAATGCAAATATCTCCTTAACCGTGTAGGTTAAGGAGATATTTCATGCACCTACAGGTAAGCCTTAATCTAGGCTTACCTGTAGGTCTTTGTTTATAAAGTGGGTTTTTAATAGAGGGGCTGGCAGTGTTTTAATGTTTTGAGTTAACAAAAACTTTAATAATATATTGTGTATTCCAATGACAATGCAATAAAACATAAAGACCATTCTCCACTTAGAGCCATGGGATTGAGACTACTGCCCAGATTGCTCTTACTGTAATTCCCGCTGGAAATAACGACATTGCTCAAATTATTTTTTCAATTCTTGAGAAACAAAGGTAAAAGCCAGATATCCAATCCAATCTAAACAATTATTCTTATTTTTTTCACAAGGCCCTCATTTGACAATGACAATGACATCATTTAGCATACATTTTTTACCAATAGATGAAATGTATCACCTGGTTAGGTAGGTTTTTACACAACAAAATAAACAATATGGTCTAGGGCAGGGATGAGCCGAACACCCCCCTGTTCGGTTCGCACCAGAACCTGCGAACAGACAGAATGTTCGAGTGAACTTTAGAACCCTATTAAATACTAGGCTTGTGCAATTTGTTTTGTAACGAATCGAAATTTGTCTGAATTTAGCAACTTTCGGACATTCGGAAGCATTCGAATTTCCGAACAAAGCAATTACGAATGTAGCGATACCCTCACTTAAGAAGGCCGCAGATTTAGTTTGGGCCCTGAAGACAGCTCCGCCAACCCCCGGCAATATACTCGACCCCCTACTGGCACAGCTAGTTCTGACAGCAATATGTATGTCTTATACTGTATGAGTAATTAAACATCAAGAAAATAATAGTATAAAATGGGTATAAGATTTACTCAAGCTTTTGATAAGAAAGGGGGTTAACATTTATCACAGTTCACAAAATATATATATAATGCAGAGCCCTGCAACACTAACACACTATGAATATGAAGTTAACAGCAACAAGTGCGCCACGTGGGCGACCGTTAGCTAGGCGTCCTGTGGCGCAGTAACCAAACAAATTAGAAAAATGACCAGGCCTGGTTCTGATATCTACAACTTAGTCTATAGAGGATGATGTTCTTTTCTTCACCGGCAGGTCTTTAACGGTGGTGCACATTAACAGAGTATAATTTGTAATCCAATGGGAAAGGTAAAGATGGGGTAAACACTTTGCTATGCGAACTGAGTTCAGCTCTGATAAGGTTCCTCAATGAAAGTATCAGGAACAACCTGTGGGCCACGGCAGTCTATAGGCCTATTAGCAGTAACAGTATATGGTTTGGGCATACGCCCTCTCACCCGCCCGGACTGCGGTCCCAGTCTGGGAACTTCCACCAACTGTGTCACACACACACACACAGTGTCTTTAGCGATCGGGCCCCCGATCCAACGAATGCTGTAGTTAAGCAAAGTCAGATGCCACCCCGGCTCGCAGAGTGGTGGAAGCTCTTTGGTGCTGCGCAAGACCTCAGGCTTCAGGCCTTGCACTCCAACACATCCGCACAGGAGGATCAGTCTCTGAAGTCTCGTGTCCCAAAAGAGACCGAACCCAGCCTCGCCTCCTCCTCTTATAACCCCTCCCATGAGTCTCTGTGGTGGAAACATTGCCGAACGGGGTTCTGGGTAATGTAGTCTCTCTGCATTAAAGGGGAACACCCCGCTACACACTCCCCCCACTTAAACTCTTTGGTCCCCAAAGATAAACATTAACAAAGACTATGCACAACTCTAGTTAATTCTGCAAACGATGTTGGCATAGGGAATTCCCACCAAAACTGAGGGGTAGAATTCCCTTGCCCACAGGTCACATTATCATGGGTGGCCTGCCTAGCTGTGCCAGAGAGTGAGTTGGGGTTGCCCTCCACTAAATGGACAGTGGAGGGATCCGGATTTTCAGCATTCCTCCTAGCGGTAACTACAGAGTCCTCTGAGCTATTCCCCATTTGTGGGTAGGTCAGCTTCCTAGGAGGCCGGATGATTCTTCGAGACCTTTGCTCTCTTGGGATTTCTGGCTCTGGTGCCACAGGCTCCTCTTCCTCTGAGCAACTATCATGGGCATCTTCCCAGTAATCTGTTGAAGGACTAGATGGGATGAACTCTGTGGCTTCTGGGTTCAGTGTTCCATCTGGAGTTTCTTCAGTGGTTGGAAGATCTATAGTAGAAGTTCCCGGAGTTGGGGAAGGCCACAGCCAATCAAGTTCTCTTTCTTCACTTTCACTAAGTTGAGAGGCCTCTCCATCTTCGGTTCGGGAGGTCTGCGACCGAGTGTTCGGCCTAGGAGTATCCAGGATAGAGACCGGTTCAGGGGAGTCTCTCACGGGAGGTATCCTGACTGCCTCAGCAAGTGGGAGCAGGTGGTTTCGATGCCACGTCTTCAGTGGTCCTACCTTTCCTTCCGGCTTCAACTTGTAGACAGGTAGGCCCGGCAGCTTCCTGCAGATGACATAGGGTTCAGATCTCCATCTGTCTGCAAGTTTGTGTGTTCCAGGGACCCCCAGATTGCGTAGCAGTACTCGGTCCCTGGGCTGTAAGTCCTGCACCCGGACCTTCAAGTCGAAGTTTCTTTTGTTTCGAGCTCCTCTTTGGTCTGAGGCCGCTTGAGCTTGTTCATAGGCTACTTTCAGGCTGTGTCTGAGCCTGTCCACTAGTGATGAGCCGAACACTAGGCTTGTGCAATTCGTTTCGTAACGAATCAAAATTTGTCCGAATTTAGCAACTTTCGGACATTCGGAAGCATTCGAATTTCCGAACAGAGCAATTACGAATAAAACCGAATCCGAAATAAATTATACCGCAAAATAGCGAATGCCCGAAGGTCTTCGGCATAATTCGTTATGAAAAAAGTTACGAATGTACGAATCCATTCGAAGCACAATAACACTCACTCTGCTCTCTGCTTCTCCCTCACCATGCTGAACTCCCTCTCAAAATGGTGTACAGGGGCGGAGGCTATAGCCGCATGAAAAAACGAAAGTAAAATACGAGATTTCAAATCCATTCGAAGCACAATAACACTCACTCTGCTCTGCTCTCTGCTTCTCCCTCACCGTGCTGAACCCTCTCAAAATGGTGTACAGGGGCGGAGCCTATAGCCGCATGTAAAAAACGAAAGTAAAATACAAGATTTTGAATCGTTACAAATAACCGCTATGTATTTAGAAAAGTACAAATCCATTCGAAGCACATTAGGCATAATAGGCAGCGTCGTTGTGAGAGAGACACGGAAAATTACGAATCAACGAACCCAAAAAAAGTTACGAAAGTAGGAGTTGTGTCCAGAATCAACGAAAAACAACGTACTCTACCGAAAGTACGAATTATAAAGCAACAAAAAATTCAACGAAAAATGTCGCTTGCAAAAATACGAATGAGTCCGAACACGAAAAATCCCGTCTAGCAAAATTACGAATGATTACGAATCAACAGGACCGGAAAGAAACGAACCGAAACGGAACGAATTTTTCCGTTGTGCACAAGTCTACCGAACACCCCCGGGTTCGGTTCGCACCAGAACCCGCGAACGGACCGAAAGTTTGCACGAACATTAGAACCCTATTAAATACAATGGATGCGAACGTTCGGATTCTAAAGTGCTAATTATAACGACTATTATTCATGTTATTGTCCTAAACAGAGTTTGGGAACCCGGGTTCTGCACCAGGGGACATGTATCAATGCAAAAAGAAGTTTTAAAAACGGACGTTTTCCGGGAGCAGTCATTTTAATGATGCATAAAGTGAAAAAAAAAAGTCAAATATTCCTTTAAATATTGTACCTGGGGGGTGTCTAAAGTATGCCTGTGAAGTGCCACGTGTTTCCCGTGTTTAGAACTGTCCCTGCACAAAATAGCATTTCTAAAGGAAAAAAAAGCCATTTAAAACTGCTTGCGGCTTTAATGTAATGTCTGGTCCCGGTAATATGGATGAAAATCTTTAAGAAAAATGGCATAGCTACCCCATCAACCCCCCCCCCCCCCTACCCCAGCCCATTACCAGCCCCTTTGGGTCTTGTATGGATATTAAGGGGAACCCCGCACACAAAATAAAAAAGGCCCTATATACTCTGAACAGCCGTATACAGGCGGTGCATACAAGACAGGGACTGTAGGTTTGTTCTTATGTAGAATCTGTTTGTAATTTTGAACAGCTACATTTTTTAAGTGTAGCTCCAGGCCAAATACCTATTTTTAAGCTTTTTGGAAAACATAGGGAAGGGTTATCACCCCTGTAACATTTTTTTTGCTGTCTGTGCCCCTGTTCAGAACATTTCACCTCACTTTGCGTCCCAATGACAACTGTTTTTGAAATGTGGTGTTTTTATTGAAACAAGGATTGGTGATAAAGCATCAGTAGAGTGGAGACACCTTTCTCCCATATTAATTCTTACAGGAGAGAATTTTCCTTCCAAGGGGTAGATTTCCTCTCACTTCCTGTTGTCTTCTTCCGTTTGCAAGTAGTAGTCGTTTGTAAGTTGGATGTTTGAAAGTAGGGACCTGCCGTATATACTCTGCAGAAATTGGCCCCTTAGGTGTTGGTGTTGGCACAACACTGTAAGCACTCACAGTTACTCTTGGTGGGTGCTGGAACGCCCTGCTGTCAACTATTATATCAGGAATTGTAATAACATATAATTGTTGAACAGTGGTAGTAAAAATTGGGCCTTTGATGGTGGTGCTGGTGCCACAACACTGTAAGGCCTGACAGTTACTCTTGGTGGGCGCAGCAATGGGCCCTGCTGTGAATTATTAGATCAATAATTAGAATTGCATGCCCCTGTTGAACAGGGGCTGAAAAATTGGGCCTTTGGTGGTGGTGGTGGTGGTGGTGGTGTTGACACAACACTGTAAGGCCTGACAGTTACTCTTGGTGGGCGCAGCAATGGGCCCTGCTGTGAATTATTAGATCAATAATTAGAATTGCATGCCCCTGTTGAACAGGGGCTGAAAAATTGGGCCTTTGGTGGTGGTGGTGGTGGTGGTGGTGGTGGTGTTGACACAACACTGTAAGGCCTGACAGTTACTCTTGGTGGGCGCAGCAATGGGCCATGCTGTGAATTATTAGATCAATAATTATAATTGCATGCCCCTGTTGAACATGGGCTGAAAAATTGGGCCTTAGGCACTGGTGGCACAACACTGCAACCCCTCACAGATACTGTACTTGGAGCACAGCAATGAGGCCTGTTGCAAAGTATTGCATCAAAAATTGTAATTACACGCCCCTGTTAAACAGGGGCTGAAAAATTGGGCCTTAGCCACTGGTGGTGGCACCCATAAACCAAAATGATCTTCCAAGCTATCATCATTAATCGGATCATTGAGGAGGAGGAGGAGGATAGCTAGTCAACATAACAGCACAGGAACTCAGCATCAGCATCAGTCTTGAAGGGATGTGACATTTTAAAATCAATTAGTCTGTTATATCAGCATCAGGTGTGTGGTAGCTGGTGGTGATCCAAGACTGGTTCATCTTGATGAAAGTCAGTCGATCAACCGAGTCGGTGGACAGGCGCACCCTGTGATCCGTGACAAATCCTCCAGCAGCACTGAATGTGCGTTCTGAAAGAACGCTGGATGCAGGACAGGCCAGTAGCTCAATTGCATACTGTGCAAGCTCTGGCCAGTGATCCATCCTCAAGACCCAGTAAGCCAAAGGATTTTCGGTGGGGAAGGTGTCCAAGTCTGACCTTGCCCCTAGGTATTCCTGCACCATGTATATCAGACGCTGGCGATGGTTGCTGGAACCGATCATACTTTGGGGCTGCGGACTAAAGAATTGTCTGAACGCATCGGTCAGACGGCCACCTTCCCCACCGCTCCTTCTTTGACTGCCCGAAGCCTCAGCAACTCGTTGTCCAGGACCAGGAGTTTGTAACCTCCCAGTCTCTGGGAACGCGTTGCACAGACCTTTCTGCAAGGCCTCCCGGAGTTGTCTCATCCTCTGCTCCCTCTGCGACGGTAACATAAGGTCCGCAACCTTACCCTTGTACCGTGGATCAAGGAGAGTGGCCAGCCAGTAATGGTCCCTCTCCTTGATCCGAAGAATACGAGGATCCTTCCGCAGACTTTGCAGGATCAGGGAGGCCATGCAGCGTAGGTTAGCTGAGGCATTCAGTCCGGAGTCCTCTGGGTAACTAAGGACGACATGATCCGCAGCCACCTCCTCCCAGCCACGTACAAGTCCACTGGCTTTTTGGGACTATAAATCATCCCTAAAAGACTGCTGCTGATGATGCTGAGTGCCAGCCTCCACCTCCATGCTGACACAATCCTCCTCCTCCTCCTCCTCCTCTTCCTGTGCGATGGGTGGGACAAAAGGAACACTGTCAGGGTAAAGGGGGCCTTGAGAGGCAAGGAAGTCCTCCTCTTCCTGCCTCTGTTCTGCCTCAAGTGCCCTGTCCATTATTCCACGCAGCGTGTGCTCCAACAGGTGGACAAGAGGTACAGTGTCACTGATGCATGCACTGTCACTGCTCACCATCCTCGTGGCCTCCTCAAATGGTGCCAGGACAGTGCATGCATCCCTGATCATGCCCCACTGGCGTGGTGAAAAAAACCCGAGCTCCCCTGACCCTGTCCTGGTGCTGTAGTCACACAGGTACTCATTGATGGCCCTCTGCTGCGTGTGCAGCCGCTGCAGCATGGCCAACGTTGAGTTCCACCTGGTGGGCATGTCACATATAAGGCGGTTCTTGGGCAGGTTCAACTCCTTTTGCAGCTCAGCCAGGCGAGCACTGGCATTATAAGATCTGCGGAAATGAACACAGACTTTCCTGGCCTGCCTCAGGACATCCTGTAAGCCCGGGTACCTGCCCAAGAACCGCTGCACCACCAGGTTAAGGACGTGAGCCATACAGGGCACATGGGTCAGTTGTCCCTGTCGGAGGGCGGAGAGGAGGTTGGTGCCATTGTCGCAAACCACCATTCCTGGCTTAAGCTGGCGTGGCGTCAACCACCTCTCAGCCTGCCCCTGCAGAGCAGACAGGACCTCTGCCCCAGTGTGGCTCCTGTCCCCCAAACACACCAGCGCAAGCACGGCATGGCATCTTTTTGCCTGCTTACTTGCCTAGCCCCTTGAACGCCTACGGAGCACCGTTGGTTCCGAGGACAAACCACAGGAAGAGGACATGGAGGAAGAAGAAGAGGAGGGGGTGGAGGAGAGAGGTGTGTCACAACCAGTAGTAGCATTTTGGAGGCGTGGCGGTGGAACAACCTCCAACACTACTGCACCTTGTCCTGCATCCTTCCCAGCTGCCAAAAGAGTGACCCAATGGGCCGTGAAAGAAAGGTAACGTCCCTGTCCATGCCTGCTGGACCATGAGTCAGCGGTAATATGCACCTTACCGCTGACCGCCCTGTCCAGCGAGGCCAAGACATTGCCTTCCACATGCCTGTAGAGAGCCGGAATCGCCTTCCGTGAGAAAAAGTGGCGTTTGGGAACCTGCCACTGAGGAACCGCACATTGCACAAACTCACGGAAGGGGGCCGAGTCTACCAACTGAAAAGGCAGCAGTTGAAGCGCTAGCAATTTAGCCAAGCTAGCATTCAACCGCTGGGCATGTGGATGGCTGGGAGTGAACTTCTTTCGACGGTCCAGCAGCTGGGGCAGGGAAATTTGCCTGCTAGAATCGGACGTCGGTGTACTGCTAGCAGAGTGCCCGCAAGTACTTGGCTGTGACACACCTAATTCTACACCTTCATTCCTCTCAGAGCAGGTTTCAGAGAGGACTGAAGGTATAGTGGGGTTGGAGATCCCAGCTGATGCGGTGCAAGAAGAGGTCAGCTTTGTTCTTTGGTGTAGGTCTTTAAGGTAGGCTTGCCAACGAGCTGCATGGCAGGTCAACATATGTCTGATCAAGCATGTGGTGCCCATGCGGCTGATGTTTTGGCCACGCGATATACGCTTGAGACATATGTTGCAAACAGCAGCTGTGCGATCTGATGCACTCGCCTCAAAAAAGGCCCACACCAAAGAATATTTTGAATGACGGGCAGAGGCAGCGCCCTGCACAGGCGGAGCTCTGCGGTGTGATTCCGTCAGTGTGCTGCCCATACGCTGGCCACCCAAGGGCATCCTGCCTCGTTGGAAATGTGCCTCCTCCTCATCCTCCTCCTCCTCCTCTCTCCTATTAGGCACCCACGTGGAGTCAGTGACCTCATCATCCCCTCCCTCCTCATCACTGGAGCCAATCTGGCAGTATGCTGCAGCTGCTGGAGCATGACTGCCAGATTGGTGTCCTTCTTGAGCATCCCCTCTCTCTGCTCTCACGCTACTGCCTTCCTCTATCTGGGTATCATCATCAGATCCTTTGAAACGCTGGGCATCCTCCTGGAGCATGTACCCAACACTGTGCTCAAACAGTTCGGGGGACTCCTCAGGAGGAGGACATGGTGGGTCTAGGGAAGGATTGACTAATGAAGATAATGATACCAGAGAAGAGGACGCTTTGGCAGCTGCTTTGCCAGTACCCTGAGCCTGGGTGAGAGAGGATGAGGAGGATGAGGTGGGCTTGGTCATCCACTCTACCAAGTCTTCGGCATGATGTGGCTCAACATGTCCAGCTGCCGAAAAGAAGGACAAGCGTGTCCCATGGCCATGTGCTGATGACAATGCACCGCGTCCACGACCAGCACTGTTGCCCCCAGACACAGAGCCTGCTTGCCCTCTTTTTTTGCCTCCTGACTGTCTGCCTCTCCTTGTTTGCCTTCCAGACATTTTAATGGATGGCCTGCAGGGAGATGGGAAAAACAGCAATAAGGGCTACCTTCAGATGTATACTGTGCAGGAGGCTTAGCAACAATGACACTGAAACTGTCCCCTGCCTATCCTTCTCTGTCCCTAAACACAAGGATTTGCAATATGCTTCAGCAAGATTGGTTTAGCACAGAATAGCACACTGTCAGTTTCACTCACTGTCCTACTCTGTCCCTACAAACAAGATTTAGCACAGAATAGCACACTGATAGTTTCCACGAGTGTCCTTCTCTGTCCCTAAACTCAAGGATTTCAAATATGGTTCAGCAAGATTGGTTTAGAACAGAATAGCACACTGTCAGTTTCACTCACTGTCCTACTCTGTCCCTACAAACAAGATTTAGCACAGAATAGCACACTGACACTTTCCCTCACTGTACCTCTCTGTCCCTAAACTCAAGGATTTCAAATATGGTTCAGCAAGATTGGTTTAGAACAGAATAGCACACTGTCAGTTTCACTCACTGTACCTCTCTGTCCCTACAAACAAGATTTAGCACAGAATAGCACACTGATAGTTTCCACGAGTGTCCTTCTCTGTCCCTAAACTCAAGGATTTCAAATATGGTTCAGCAAGATTGGTTTAGAACAGAATAGCACACTGTCAGTTTCACTCACTGTCCTACTCTGTTCCTACAAACAAGATTTAGCACAGAATAGCACACTGATAGTTTCCACGAGTGTCCTTCTCTGTCCCTAAACTCAAGGATTTCAGAATATGGTTCAGCAAGATTGGTTTAGAACAGAATAGCACACTGTCTGTTTCACTCACTGTCCTACTCTGTCCCTACAAACAAGATTTAGCACAGAATAGCACACTGACACTTTCCCTCACTGTACCTCTCTGTCCCTAAACTCAAGGATTTCAAATATGGTTCAGCAAGATTGGTTTAGAACAGAATAGCACACTGTCAGTTTCACTCACTGTACCTCTCTGTCCCTACAAACAAGATTTAGCACAGAATAGCACACTGATAGTTTCCACGAGTGTCCTTCTCTGTCCCTAAACTCAAGGATTTCAAATATGGTTCAGCAAGATTGGTTTAGAACAGAATAGCACACTGTCAGTTTCACTCACTGTCCTACTCTGTCCCTACAAACAAGATTTAGCACAGAATAGCACACTGATAGTTTCCACGAGTGTCCTTCTCTGTCCCTAAACTCAAGGATTTCAAATATGGTTCAGCAAGATTGGTTTAGAACAGAATAGCACACTGTCAGTTTCACTCACTGTCCTACTCTGTCCCTACAAACTAGATTTAGCACAGAATAGCACACTGAGAGTTTCCACGAGTGTCCTTCTCCGTCCCTAAACTCAAGGATTTCAAATATGGTTCAGCAAGATTTGTTTAGAACAGAATAGCACACTGTCAGTTTCACTCACTGTCCTACTCTGTCCCTACAAACAAGATTTAGCACAGAATAGCACACTGACACTTTCCCTCACTGTACCTCTCTGTCCCTAAACTCAAGGATTTCAAATATGGTTCAGCAAGATTGGTTTAGAACAGAATAGCACACTGTCAGTTTCACTCACTGTCCTACTCTGTCCCTACAAACTAGATTTAGCACAGAATAGCACACTGATAGTTTCCATGAGTGTCCTTCTCTGTCCCTAAACTCAAGGATTTCAAATATGGTTCAGCAAGATTGGTTTAGAACAGAATAGCACACTGTCAGTTTCACTCACTGTACCTCTCTGTCCCTACAAACAAGATTTAGCACAGAATAGCACACTGATAGTTTCCATGAGTGTCCTTCTCTGTCCCTAAACTCAAGGATTTCAAATATGGTTCAGCAAGATTAGTTTAGAACAGAATAGCACACTGTCAGTTTCACTCACTGTCCTACTCTGTCCCTACAAACAAGATTTAGCACAGAATAGCACACTGACACTTTCCCTCACTGTACCTCTCTGTCCCTAAACTCAAGGATTTCAAATATGGTTCAGCAAGATTGGTTTAGAACAGAATAGCACACTGTCAGTTTCACTCACTGTCCTACTCTGTCCCTACAAACTAGATTTAGCACAGAATAGCACACTGATAGTTTCCACGAGTGTGCTTCTCTGTCCCTAAACTCAAGGATTTCAAATATGGTTCAGCAAGATTGGTTTAGAACAGAATAGCACACTGTCAGTTTCACTCACTGTACCTCTCTGTCCCTACAAACAAGATTTAGCACAGAATAGCACACTGATAGTTTCCACGAGTGTCCTTCTCTGTCCCTAAACTCAAGGATTTCAAATATGGTTCAGCAAGATTAGTTTAGAACAGAATAGCACACCGTCAGTTTCACTCACTGTCCTACTCTGTCCCTACAAACAAGATTTAGCACAGAATAGCACACTGACACTTTCCCTCACTGTACCTCTCTGTCCCTAAACTCAAGGATTTCAAATATGGTTCAGCAAGATTGGTTTAGAACAGAATAGCACACTGTCAGTTTCACTCACTGTCCTACTCTGTCCCTACAAACAAGATTTAGCACAGAATAGCACACTGACACTTTCCCTCACTGTACCTCTCTGTCCCTAAACTCAAGGATTTCAAATATGGTTCAGCAAGATTGGTTTAGAACAGAATAGCAGACTGTCAGTTTCACTCACTGTACCTCTCTGTCCCTACAAACAAGATTTAGCACAGAATAGCACACTGATAGTTTCCACGAGTGTCCTTCTCTGTCCCTAAACTCAAGGATTTCAAATATGGTTCAGCAAGATTAGTTTAGAACAGAATAGCACACTGTCAGTTTCACTCACTGTCCTACTCTGTCCCTACAAACAAGATTTAGCACAGAATAGCACACTGACACTTTCCCTCACTGTACCTCTCTGTCCCTAAACTCAAGGATTTCAAATATGGTTCAGCAAGATTGGTTTAGAACAGAATAGCACACTGTCAGTTTCACTCACTGTCCTACTCTGTGCCTACAAACAAGATTTAGCACAGAATAGCACACTGACACTTTCCCTCACTGTACCTCTCTGTCCCTAAACTCAAGGATTTCAAATCTGGTTCAGCAAGATTGGTTTAGAACAAAATAGCACACTGACACTTTCCCTCACTGTACCTCTCTGTCCCTACAAACAAGGTTTAGCACAGAATAACACACTGACACTCTCCCTACCTATCCTTAGTTGTCCCTAAACACAAAGAATCCAGGATTAGTAAAGGAAAAAAAATGACACTGTCCCTGCCTATGCTTCTCTTTCCCTGCTCCGGAACACACTACACAAGGCCGCCGCGCTGGCGGCCTTTTATAGTGTGGGGCGTGTACTAAACCCCCTCAAGAATAATTGGCCACAGGCATCCTGCCTGTGGCCAATCATTGCTCTCCTCGCTGCCGGCACTGTGATTGGCCAAGCATGCGGGGTCACAGTGCATGCTTGGCCAATCACATCGCCTGGATGACACTGCGATGGCGTAGTGCATTGTGGGCCATTCGCGTCACTCAAATTTGGCACGAACGGCCCAAATCGTTCGATCTTCATCGAACGATCGAACAGCCGATGTTCGAGTCGAACGTACGTTCGACTCGAACACGAAGCTCATCCCTACTGTCCACATATCTTTTGTGAGATGAGGCTGAGGAATGGTCCAGAGAGGTGCCAAAGGCCAAGTCTACAGGTAGTCTCGCCTCTCTCCCAAACATGAGTCGATATGGGGAGTAGCACTAATGGTGCAGTTGTAAGCATGTACTAGGGCTGCTATGTGTTTGCTCCAATGTTGCTTTTTCTCACTTTCCAGAGTCCCCAACATGTTAAGCAAGGTTCGGTTAAACCTTTCCGGCTGAGCATCTCCCTGTGGGTGGTAAGGTGTAGTTCGAGTCTTCTTGATTCCCAACGAATCCAGGAGTTTCCGGATCAGTTTACTCTCAAAGTCCCTTCCTTGATCTGAATGAAGTCGCTGGGGCAGCCCATAATGGACAAAGTACTTCTCCATAAGTACCTTGGCTACGGTGGAGGCCTTCTGATCTTTGGTTGGGAAAGCTTGGGCATACCGGGTGAAATGGTCGGTTATCACCAGAACATTTCCTAGTCCACTCAGGTCGGGTTCGAGGCAGAGAAAATCAATGCATACCAGATCCATTGGGCCTTGACTTTGTAGATGGCCCATTGGGGCAGCTTGATGGGGTAAAGTCTTCCTCTGGATGCATTGTGCACATGAGTGGCAGTACTCTTCTACTTCTGCCCTCATGCAGGGCCAATAGAACCGCCTTCTGACAAGTTGAAAGGTCCTTTCAGCCCTTAGGTGGCCATGATTGTCATGCAGGGCAACCAGAACAGTCTCTCGATGCTTCTCTGGGAGGAACAGTTGCCACTTATCTTTTGAGTCATCAGAGGGCCCCTTCGGTAGACCACTCCCTGATGTACCTGCAACCTGTCCCATTCTTTCCTCAACAGGCGAGCTTCCTTTGAGGGATGACGCAGGAGTCTGTTTGGATCCTGATTCTCAAGGGCCTCCAGGACCAATCTCCCCATGGGGTCTTCCAATTGGTCACACCTCAACTCCTTCTTGGACAGTCTTGGCAGGTTGTCTTCTTCCAGTTGAGTCACTCCACAGTAGTGTTTGGGGAATCCCACCATGGTAACTCCTATTTCCTCTGCTCTGGAGCCTCCTCTGGCTTGGAATTCAGCTCCTTGACAAAGGGCCCGCACCCCGTCCGGTGCCACTTGGGTCCAATATTCTACGTCACTGGTGGGGGCATGAGACCTCCTGGACAGAGCGTCTGCGTCTCGATTCCCAGCCCCTGGCCTGTACTTTAGGCTGAAGTTGAACCCAGACAGTGCGGCCAGCCATCTGTGTCCAGTGGCATCCAGTTTGGCCGTGGTGAAAACGTAGGTAAGGGGGTTGTTGTCAGTCTTCAGAGTGAACTCCGCCCCATACAGGTAGTCTTTGAGCTTGTCCATTACCGCCCACTTGAGGGCCAGGAACTCCAGCTTGTGGGTGGGGTAGTTCTTCTCAGAGGGGGTCAGGCTCCTACTCACGTAGGCAACAGGCCGCAGTTGTCCCTCATGCTCCTGATAAAGCACTCCTCCCAGACCGTCATGAGTAGCATCTACGTGTAGTTCATAGGGCTTGGTTGGGTCTGCGTAGGCCAAGACTGGAGCAGTGGTCAGGCTCTTCTTCAACGCCTGGAAGGCCTCTTCACACTTCTGGTTCCACTGATCTCTGATGGACTCTCCCGGCTTCCTGGGCCCTGAGTCATCCTCTTCTCCCTCAGTCTTGAGCAGTTCATTCAATGGTCTAGCAATTCGGGCAAATCCCTCCACAAACCTCCTGTAATAGGAGCAGAACCCCAAGAAGGATCTGAGTTCTGTTACTGTGGTGGGTCATGGCCAGGAGGTAACTGCCTCCAATTTCTCGGGGTCTGTGGCCACCCCTTCTTCAGACACTATGTGCCCCAGGTAGTTCACAGAAGAATGGTAGAACCGACACTTCTCAGGCGAAAGTTTGAGTCCCTCCTCACTGAGTCTCCTCAAGACTTTTTCCAGCCTCTCCTCGTGCTCCTCCAGGGTTCTTCCAAAGACAATGACATCGTCCAGGTATACAAGGACTTCAATAAGGTTCATGTCTCCTACAGTCTTCTCCATGAGACGTTGGAAGGTAGCTGGGGCTCCAGACAGACCTTGAGGCATCCGGTCGAATTCAAAGAACCCCACTGGGGTTATGAAAGCTGTCTTCTCCTTGTCTTCTGGGTGCATAGGGATCTGATAGTACCCGCTCTTGAGATCCATAACGCTGAACCACTTGGCTCCAGACAAACTCTGTAGGGCATCCTCTATCCTTGGAGTGGTATACTGTTCAGGTATGGTTCTCCTGTTTAGAGTCCTGTAGTCGATACAGAGCCTCAATGACCCATTCTTCTTCCTGACCACCACTATCGGAGAGGCATAGGGGCTTCTAGACTCCCGTATCACAGCAGTCCTCTTGAGTTCTGCAAGTTGTTCCCTTAGATCCTCCAGATCTGCTAGTGGGACCCGCCTGACCCTCTCTCTGAAGGGCTTATCTTCCTGGAGGCGGATCCGATGGGTGGCACTCCTTGCACACCCCACATCGAACTCATCTTTAGAGAAGATCTTCTCCCATCTGTTCAACTGGGCCTTGGCTCTCTCTTTCCAAGCCCTGGGCAGATTCGGGTTTTCCATGGATATTTTCTCCCAAGCATCTCCTCCTTCGCCCACCTATGACAGGTTGACAGGGGCAGCAGGGCTCACCTGGCCCAGCAGCATCCTGGCTGGGATTTCCATGGGGCCATCTGTATTGTTCCTAACACTCACTGGGACTCTACAATGGGCCTTCTTTAGGGCCTTCAGCGGAATCACTTCTGGTATCACTTCCAGACCGTGGGACCCTTCCCTTGGGTCAGATTCCAACATGACAAAGGGTCCGGGCTGCTCCCAAGTAAGCTTCACAGTATCCAAGATTGCTCTGGTGTAAACTCCCTCCACTTGAATGGATACTATAGGAGATGGGCCTACCAGCTTCTCCGGATATGGCCCGTCAGGGGTCACCTTCTTCAGACTTTTTCTCTTTGAACCTTCTCTCGTCCAATCCCCTTTGGACTTCAGTCTTTCTTGAGTCTGGTATGCATTGACTTCCCTCCTTTTACTGGGTGTAGGGACCCGCTGAGGGATACTATTATTTTTCTTAGGTGTGCACCCCCTCTGGGGAGTGCTGTGCCTCTTCTGAGGGGTCTTGCCCCCTTTCTCTGGGGTGTATCTCTGTTGAGGAATGTTGTGTTTCCCCCGAGGCGTTTTACCTCCTGTTATTTTCTGCTTTGCTTTCAGCTTGGAGCTCACTGAAGGTGATGGGCACCCGGTTGACTCCTTCACCGGGGCCCTCTAAAGTTTCCCGCCGGCTTGCGGTTGTCTATTTTCTTCTTCTTGGGACTGGAGCATGTAGCCGCAATATGTCCAATTCCTCCACAGTTAAAGCAGACTATATCTCCCCATTCTTGTAAAGATGTGGGTGCTGAGGCAGTTGGGAATAATTCCTTCCTTGGTACTTCTCTCTTGGGACCCTCTCTCTCTTTTTCCATCAGAGAGGTCAACATCTCTAACACCTTGGACATTTGAGCTTTTAGGGTGTCTATCTCCGAATCTCTTTCAGGGGTCATCACTGGATTGACTAGCACCTGTGCGGGTACAACATTTGTCTTAATCATCTGCTGGTCCTGTTGCAGCGCCTCCTCATCTCTGATGATTTTTATCAAGTCAGCATAAGTCAGCAACGTTCCTCCTCCTCAGGTTTTCAGGTGCAGCCAGACTGGATCCGAGCGTAGCGCTCCCTTTAAGACTTGCTTCATTCTTGCCGCATCTGTATCTTGGGGCTTCATCCCCTTCTTCAACACAATCTTGCACAACAACCTGTTCAGTCTTCTAACATACTCGGAAAGTTTCTCCTCTGGTTGTTGGAAAGTATGTTCAAATTGGTAGACTATCTCTGTCACCTTTTCCAATTGACCAAACTCTTCTTGCAGCATGGCTAGACAGTCTTGAGCCGTGCAATCTGCATTCCCAAACCGAAAATTTTCACTGCTTCTGCTGCTGCGCCTTTAAGGCTTTCCATCACTCGTTGCCTCTTCTGTGCTTCAGGCACCTCCCATGCCTCTACTGCCTGCAATGCCTGCTCCACCCAGGTGTCAAAATCTTCTTCCCCTGAGAATGTCTTTAGTCTCCGGTAGCTAGTCTCTACATGCACCGTGCTTGCCTTCTGACACTTGGTTAGCAGATCCCCTATCGCACCTATCAGTTCTGGTGATATAGCAGTGACAGGTGCAGGCGCCACCGGAGGCGTCGCCCTGTCTCCTTTTTCCGGTGGGGTACGGGCCGCAGCCTGTGGTGATCCCGTTGGTGATGGTTCCTTTTTTTCAGTTACTGCGTGCGCCAACCTATAGGTTCTGTTGTCTGGCGTCCGCACACACTTGCGCTTACAGGCCTCTGGCATCCCGTCCCAGTACTCCACTAATGCATACTGATATGAGATGTCTGGGTCTGACTTTATCTCCGTCACCCACGGTGTGTGATCTGGGGACACTGACTTCATTAACTCCTCTACCGTCTCAGTCGACCATCCCTCCCCAGGGAGGCTGATGACTATCGACTGGTTTGGCTCTGCGTTAGAGGTTTGCACCATGCTTCTACTGTTTGTGGGTCCATGCCGGCACTTCTGGCGTTCACCTGTTGCATCAGGATCCCAGACGAGAACCCCCACGTGTAGCGATACCCTCACTTAAGAAGGCCGCAGATTTAGTTTGGGCCCTGAAGACAGCTCCGCCAACCCTCGGCAATATACTCGACCCCCTACTGGCACAGCTAGTTCTGACAGCAATATGTATGTCTTATACTGTATGAGTAATTAAACGTCAAGACAATAATAGTATAAAATGGGTATAAGATTTACTCAAGCTTTTGATAAGAAAGGGGGTTAACATTTATCACAGTTCACAAAATATATATATAATGCAGAGCCCTGCAACACTAACACACTATGAATATGAAGTTAACAGCAACAAGTGCGCCACGTGGGCGACCGTTAGCTAGGCGTCCTGTGGCACAGTAACCAAACAAATTAGAAAAATGACCAGGCCTGGTTCTGATATCTACAACTTAGTCTATAGAGGATGATGTTCTTTTCTTCACCGGCAGGTCTTTAACGGTGGTGCACATTAACAGAGTATAATTTGTAATCCAATGGGAAAGGTAAAGATGGGGTAAACACTTTGCTATGCGAACTGAGTTCAGCTCTGATAAGGTTCCTCAATGAAAGTATCAGGAACAACTTGTGGGCCACGGCAGTCTATAGGCCTATTAGCAGTAACAGTATATGGTTTGGGCATACGCCCTCTCACCCGCCCGGACTGCGGTCCCAGTCTGGGAACTTCCACCAACTGTGTCACACACACACACAGTGTCTTCAGCGATCGGGCCCCCGATCCAACGAATGCTGTAGTTAAGCGAAGTCAGATACCACCCCGGCTCGCAGAGGGGTGGAAGGCTCTTTGGTGCTGCGCAAGACCTCAGGCTTCAGGCCTTGCACTTCGACACATCCGCACAGGAGGATCAGTCTCTGAAGTCTCGTGTCCCAAAAGAGACCGAGCCCAGCCTCGCCTCCTCCTCTTATAACCCCTCCCATGAGTCTCTGCGGTGGAAACATTGCCGAACAGGGTTCTGGGTAATGTAGTCTCTCTGCATTAAAGGGGAACACCCCGCTACACGAATAAAACCCGAATCCGAAATAAATTATACCGCAAAATAGCGAATGCCCGAATGTCTTCGGCATAATTCGTAATGAAAAAAGTTCCGAATGTACGAATCCATATGAAGCACAATAACACTCACTCTGCTCTGCTCTCTGCTTCTCCCTCACCATGCTGAACTCCCTCTCAAAATGGTGTACAGGGGCGGAGGCTATAGCCGCATGTAAAAAACAAAAGTAAAATACAAGATTTCTAATCCATTCGAAGCACAATAACACTCTGCTCTGCTCTCTGCTTCTCCCTCACCGTGCTGAACCCTCTCAAAATGGTGTACAGGGGCGGAGGCTATAGCCGCATGTAAAAAACGAAAGTAAAATACGAGATTTCGAATCGTTACAAATAACCGCTATGTATTTAGAAAAGTACAAATCCATTTGAAGCACATTAGGCATAATAGGCAGCGTCGTTGTGAGAGAGACACGAAAAATTACGAATCAACGAACCCAAAAAAAGTTACGAAAGTAGGAGTTGTGTCCAGAATCAACGAAAAACAATGTACCCTACCGAAAGTACGATTTAAAAATCAACTAAAAATTCAACGAAAAATTACGCTTGCGAAAATACGTATTAGTCCGAACACGAAAAATCCCATCTAGCAAAATTACGAATGATTACGAATCAACAGGACCGAAAAGAAACGAACCGAAACGAAACAAATTTTTCCGTTGTGCACAAGAAACAAACCAAAACTAAACAAATGTTTTCGTTGTGCAAAAGTCTATTAAATACAATGGACTCGAACGTTCGAAATCTAAAGTGCTAATTATAAAGGCTTATATGCAAGTTATTGTCCTAAAAAGTGTTTGGGGACCCGGGTCCTGCACCAGGGGACATGTATCAATGCAAAAAAAAGTTTTAAAAACGGCCGTTTTTTCGGGAGCAGTGATTTTAACCACTTAACGACCGCTCACTGTATATATACGTCGGCACAATGGCACCGACAGGCACAATCACGTAGAGCATACGTGATTGCCTTTGTACAGTTGGGGGGTCCAATCGGACCCCCCTTCTGTACAGTGAGCGGTCGCAATTCGTCTGGGAGCGATCCGACATGAGGGGACGGCCGTTCGATTCCGGCCACCCCCCCGCGATCGCTCCCGGCGAATGGAAATGCCCCCTCTGTCTGTGTAATGTACACACAGGCAGAGGAATCAGGAGGAAGTGATGTCATCTCTTGTGCGACGCTCACATATACCGAGCGCCATACAAGAGAAGACATCAAGGTTAGTGCACAAACACTACACTAACACAGCACACATAGGCACATAAATCGCCCCCCCAGGCCCCCCCAGATCACCCCCCAGCCCCCAGTCACAGTGTCACTGATTGCAGTGACCATTTATTTACTGATCACTGCAATCAGTGACATTTGTGACTGTAAAAGTGTCACTACAGTTTAGTTTTAGGTCCAGTGTAGCCCCCTAACCCCCCCCATATAAAGGTTTAACCCCTGGATCACCCCCCAGATAACCCTTTCACCCCCTAGCACTGCCGTCGCTAAGCGATCATTTTTCTGATCGCTGTCTTAGTGTCGGTGATGCAGATCGGTAGCCAGTAATTTTTTTTAGGTTCGCCGCAGGTTTTTATAGCGTCAGGTACCCCCATAAATTATCTAATAAAGGTTCAACCCCCTTGATCGCCACCCAGGTAACCCTTTCACCCCCTATCACCACTGTCGCTAAGCGATCATTTTTCTGATCGATGTCTTAGCGTCGGTGATGCAGATCGGTAGCCAGTATTTTTTTTTTAGGTTCGCCGCAGGTTTTTATAGCGTCAGGTACCCCCATAAATTGTCTAATAAAGGTTTAACCCCCTTGATCGCCCCCCAGGTAACCCTTTCACCCCCTATCACCACTGTCGCTAAGCGATCATTTTTCTGATCGCTGTCTTAGCGTCGGTGATGCAGATCGGTAGCCAGTACATTTTTTTAGGTTCGCCGCAGGTTTTTATAGCGTCAGGTACCCCCATAAATTATCTAATAAAGGTTTAACCCCCTTGATCACCCCCCAGGTAACCCTTTCACCCCCTATCACCACTGTCGCTATGCGATCATTTTTCTGATCGCTGTCTTAGCATCGGTGATGCAGATCAGTAGCCAGTATTTTTTTTTTAGGTTCGCCTCAGGTTTTTATAGCATCAGGTACCCCCATAAATTATCTAATAAAGGTTTAACCCCCTTGATCGCCCCCCAGGTAACCCTTTCACCCCCTATCACCACTGTCGCTAAGCGATCATTTTTCTGATCGCTGTCTTAGCGTCGGTGATGCAGATCGGTAGCCAGTAATTTTTTTTAGGTTCGCCGCAGGTTTTTATAGCGTCAGGTACCCCCATATATTATCTAATAAAGGTTTTAACCCCCTAATTGCCCCTAGTTAACCCTTTCACCAGTGATCATCTTATAAGTGTTACGGGTGACGCTGGTTAGTTAGTTTGCTTTTTATAGTGTCAGGGCACCCGCCGTATATAACCCAATAAAGGTTTAACCCCCTGATCGCCCAGCGGGTGATATCAATTAGGTTTTAGCATCAGAGAGGGTCTGCGTCACACCCCAGGCAGCGTCAGGTTAGTGCCAGTAACGCTAACACCCACGCGTGAAGCATACACCTCCCTTAGTGGTATAGTATCTGAACAGATCAATATCTGATCTGATCAGATCTATAATAGCGTCCCCAGCAGTTTAGGGTTCTCAAAAACGCAGTGTTAGCGGGATCAGCCCAGATACCTGCTAGCACCTGCGTTTTGCCCCTCCGTCCAGCCCAGGCCACCCAAGTGCAGTATCGATCGATCACTGTCACTTAAAAACACAACACACATAACTGCAGCGTTCGCAGAGACAGGCCTGATCCCTGCGACTCCAGTGCTGTAGGAGATGATTTCACCACCACAGTTAAAAAAAAAAAAATCATATATGCCGAAGCATGGGGGCAGCAGGGGCGGAGGAGCGGAGGAGCGATTTTGCTCCTAATGCCACGTACATACGGTCAAAATTCCGACGGAGGCTTGCCCGTGGAAAAGTCCGACCATGTGTGTGCGGCATAACTTTTTTGCGGGAGGATGCCCCCATGCTTCGGCATATATAAATGGTGCATGTATGCCCATCATTAGAAGTGGGTGGATGAAGGGCGGTATTCTAATGGTGGGCATACCCACCGATCAATCTCTTTTTTCATTCAGCCAACTGGCTGCATTAAAAAAAAAGATTACAATACATGTCCAACAAGGACCAGCAACGTACTGGTATGTTGCTGGACTTTGAATGGTTATACCAGATAGGTGCCTGCGGGTTTAGGTATCATCTTGGTATCATTCTTTTCAGGCAGCGGCCGGCTTTCATGTAAAAGCAATCCTAGTGGCTAATTAGCCTCTGGACTGCTTTTACAAGCAGTGGGAGGGAATGTCCCCCCCGGATATAAAAAGCGCCATTGGGAAATTGGGAAAGCATTTTATCACACCGATCTTGGTGTGGTCAGATGCTTTGAGGGCAGAGGAAAGATCTAGGATCTAGACCCCAGTTTTTTCAAAAAAAGAGTACCTGTCACTACCTATTGCTATCATAGGGGATATTTACATTCCCTGAGATAACAATAAAAATAATAATAAAAAAAAATGGAAGGAACTATTTAAAAATAAAATAAAAAAGCAAAATTAATAATAAAAATAAAAAAAAAAGCACCCCTGTCCTGCCCTGCTCTTGCCCAATGGCGAACGCAAGCGTCGGTCTGGCGTCGTATGTAAACAGCAATTGCACCATGCATGTGAGGTATCACCGCGAAGGTCAGATCGAGGGCAGTAATTTTAGCAGTAGACCTCCTCTGTAAATCTAACTTGGTAACCTGTAAAGGCTTTTAAAGGCTTTTAAAAATCTATGTAGTTTGTCGCCAATGTGCGTTTGTGCGAAATTTTAAAGCATGTCGTGTTTGGTATCTATGTACTCGGCCTAAGATCATCTTTTTTATTTCATCAAACATTTGGGCAATATAGTGTGTTTTAGTGCATTAAAATTTAAAAAAGTGTATTTTTTTCCCCCAAAAATGCGTTTGAAAAATCGCTGCGCAAATACTGTGTAGAAAAAAAAATGCAACACCCACCATTTTATTCTGTAGGGCCTTTGCTTTAAAAATATATATAATGTTTGGGGGTTCAACATAATTTTCTTGCAAAAAAAAATATGTTTTCATGTAAACAAATAGTGTCAAAAAGGGCTTTGTCTTCAAGTGGTTAGAAGAGTGGATGTAAGCTTCCTAATGTTGTGTATAAAATGCCAGAACAGTTCAAAACCCCCCCCAAATGACCCCATTTTGGAAAGTAGACACCCCAAGCTATATACTGAGAGGCATGTCAAGTCCATGGAATATTTTATATGTTGACACAAGTTGCGGAAAAAATACAATTTTCACTAAATGATATATTGCTCAAACATGCCATGGGCATATGTGGAATTACACTCCAAAATACATTCTGTTGCTTCTCCTGAGTACGGGGATACCACATGTGTGAGACTTTTTGGGAGCCTAGCCACGTACGGGACCCCAAAAACCAAGCACCGCCTTCAGGCTTTCTAAGGGTGTAAATTTTTGATTTCACTTCTCACTGCCTATCACAGTTTCGGAGGCCATGGAATGCCCAGATGGCACAAAACCCCCCCAAATGACCCCATTTTGGAAAGTAGACACTCCAAGCTATTTGCTGAGAGGTATTGTGAGTATTTTGCAGATCTCACTTTTTGTCACAAAGTTTTGAAAATTGAAAAAAAATAAAATAATTTTCTTTCTTCATTTTCAAAAACAAATGAGAGCTGTAAAATACTCACCATGCCTCTCAGCAAACAGCTTGGGGTGTCTACTTTCCAAAATGGGGTAATTTGGGGGGGTTTTGTGCTATTTTGGCATTTTATGGCCTTTGAAACTGTGATAGGTAGTGAGGAGTCAAATCAAAAATTTGTGCCTAGAAATCCTGAAGGCGGTGCTTGGTTTTCGGGGTCCCGTACGCGGCTAGGCTCCTAAAAAGTCCCACACATGTGGTATCCCCGTACTCAGGAGAAGCAGCAAAATGTATTTTGGGGTGCAATTCCAAATATAACCATGGCATGTGTGAGCAATATATCATTTAGTGACAACTTTTTGTATTTTTTTTTTTTTTGTCATTATTCAATCACTTGGGACAAAACAAAAAAAAATATTCAATGGGCTCAACAGGCCTCTCAGCAATTTCCTTGGGGTGTCTACTTTCTAAAATGGGGTCATTTGGGGGGGTTTTGTGCTATTTTGGCATTTTATGGCCTTCAAAACTGTGATAGGTAGTGAGGAGTGAAATCAAAAATTTGCGCCCTTATAAATCCTGAAGGCGGTGCTTGGTTTCCGGGGTCCCGTACGTGGCTAGGCTCCTAAAAAGTCCCACACATGTGGTATCCCCGTACTCAGGAGAAGCAGCAGAATGTATTTTGGGGTGCAATTCCACATATAACCATGGCATGTGTGAGCAATATATCATTTAGTGACAACTTTTTGTAATTTTTTTTTTTTTTGTCATTATTCAATTACTTGGGACAAAAAAAAAATATTCAATGGGCTCAACATGCCTCTCAGCAATTTCCTTGGGGTGTCTACTTTCCAAAATGGGGTCATTTGGGGGGGGGGGTTTGTACTGCCCTGCCATTTTAGCACCTCAAGAAGTGAGATAGGCAGTCATAAATTTAAAGCTGTGTAAATTCCAGAAAATGTACCCTAGTTTGTAAACGCTATAACTTTTGCGCAAACCAATAAATATACGCTTATTGACATTTTTTTTACTAAAGACATGTGGCTGAATACATTTTGGCCTAAATGTATGACTAAAATTGAGTTTATTCGATTTTTCTTATAACAAAAAGTAGAAAATATAATTATTTTTCAAAATTTTCGGTCTTTTTCCGTTTATGTTGCAAAAAATAAAAATCGCAGAGGCAATCAAATACCATTAAAAGAAAGCTCTATTTGTGGGAAGAAAAGGACGCAAATTTCGTTTGGGTACAACATTGCATGTCCGCACAATTTACAGTTAAAGCAGCGCAGTGCAAAATTCTTAATTCACCTCTGGTCCTTTAGCTACCAAATGGTCCGGGGCTTAAGTGGTTAATAATGCTTAAAATGAAAAAATAAAAGTGAAATAGTCCTTTAAATTTCGTACCTAGGGGGTGTGTATAATATGCATTTAAAGTGGCGCATGTTTCCCGTGCTTAGAACTGTCCCTGCATAAAATGTCATTTTTGAAGGAAAAAAAGTCATTTAAAACTCACTCGCGGCTATTAATGAATTGTCGGCTCCCGGCAATACATACAAAAGTCATTGATAAAAAAAAAAAAAAGCGTGGGGGTCCCCCAGAATTCAATTACCAGGCCCTTCAGGTCTGGTATAGATATTAAGGGGAACCCCGCCGCAAATTTTAAAAAAAATGCGTGCGGTTCCCCCAAATATCCATACCAGGCCCTTCAGATCTGGCATGGATTTTAAGGGGAACTCCACCCCAAATTTAAAAAAAAATGTCGTGGAGTCCCCCCAAAAATCCATACCAGACCCTTATCCGAGCACGCAACCTGGCAGGCTGCAGGAAAAGAGGGGAGGGCGAGAGAGCGTCCCCCCCTCCTGAACCGTACCAGGCCACATGCCCTCAACATGGGGAGGATGTCCCCATGTTGATGGGGACAAGGGCCTCATCCCCACAACCCTTGCCCGGTGGTTGTGGGGGTCCGCCCCCTTGGTATGTCAGACCCCACCTACATCATTGGCCTGAGCGGACCTGATGGGGAACTTCCTTCACTGTGTAAATTTAAATTACACAGTGAAGGAAGTTCCCCGCTCAGGCCAATGACGTAGGCACGGTCTGACATTCCGAGGGGCAGGGGCGTACCAATAGGGGGCGGGGGGGCAGTCCGCCCCAGGTAGCACACATTGGGGGGTGTCAGTGGCCGAGTGACTTCGCTATATGGGGTGCGCTCGGCACCCGAGTCGGGTGACACCGCATGATCATCCCAAGGGCATCCCTGCTGGCTCTGGCTGCTCCCTTTCCCTTTAGGTGTTTTTTAGAACACCCCCAGCGCCAGGGCCGCAATGGACTGGTCCAGACTGTCCACTCATTCAGTGACTGAATTCCCTCCTGCTAGCTCCGCCTCCACCCACCACTGCGGTCTCAGCCTGACTGTGTGTCTGTCATCATCTCTCTCCGCTGGGGCGGCTCAGCTGCTACCACACACACAGTCAGGATTCCTGGTGAGCGGGGAGGGGGGAAGCTGGGGGGGTGTTGTAAGAAGAAGAGCCTGGAGGAGTGTGTGTCTTTCTGCTCTAGTGCTGACCTGATTGGGGGGGTGATTGCTGTGTCCACCCCCTGCCATGTGTACTAGCACAGTCCTGTATGTAGCTGACCTGATGACCTGATGGGGGGGTGATTGCTGTGTCCACCCCCTGCCATGTGTACTAGCACTGTCCTGTATGTAGATGATCTGATTTGGGGGGGGGGGGTGATTGCTGTGTTCACCCCCTGCCATGTGTACTAGCACTGTCCTGTATGGAGATTATCTGATTTGTGGGGGGGGGGGTGATTGCTGTGTTCACCCACTGCCATGTGTACTAGCACTGTCCTGTATGTAGATGATCTGATTTGGGGGGGGGGGTGATTGCTGTGTTCACCCCCTGCCATGTGTACTAGCACTGTCCTGTATGTAGCTGACTAGGGATGAGCTTCGTGTTCGAATCGAACATACGTTCGACTCGAACATCGGCTGTTCGATCGTTCGACGAAGATCGAACGATTTGGGCCGTTCGCGCCAAATTCGAGTGACGCGAACGGCCCACAATGCACTACGCCATCGCAGTGTCATCCAGGCGCTGTGATTGGCCAAGCATGCACTGTGACCCCGCATGCTTGGCCAATCACAGCGCCGGCAGTGAGGAGAGCAATGATTGGCCACAGGCAGGATGCCTGTGGCCAATTATTGCTGAGGGTGTTTAGTACACGCCCCACACTATAAAAGGCCGCCAGCACGGCGGCCTAGTGTAGTGTGTTCCGGAGCAGGGATAGAGCAGCATAGGCAGGGACAGTGACTTTTATTTCTTTCTTGCTTAACCTGGATTCCTTTAGTTTAGGGAAAGAGAAGGATAGGTAGGGAGAGTGTCAGTGTGTTTTGTGCTTGTGCTATAGTGTGCTTAAAAAAAACATTTTTTCTAGGGACAGAAAACTGTAGGTAGGGAGAGTGTCAGTTTCTTTCACTGTGCAAGTCCTTGTTTCCAGGGACCTGGAAGGACAGTGAGTGAATTCTCCTTGTGCTATATTGTGCTTAAAAAAAACATTTTTTCTAGGGACAGAAAACTGTAGGTAGGGAGAGTGTCAGTTTCTTTCACTGTGCAAGTCCTTGTTTCTAGGGACCTGGAAGGACAGTGAGTGAATTCTCCTTGTGCTATATTGTGCTTAAAAAAAACATTTTTTCTAGGGACAGAAAACTGTAGGTAGGGAGAGTGTCAGTTTCTTTCACTGTGCAAGTCCTTGTTTCTAGGGACCTGGAAGGACAGTGAGTGAATTCTCCTTGTGCTATATTGTGCTTAAAAAAAACATTTTTTCTAGGGACAGAAAACTGTAGGTAGGGAGAGTGTCAGTTTCTTTCACTGTGCAAGTCCTTGTTTCTAGGGACCTGGAAGGACAGTGAGTGAATTCTCCTTGTGCTATATTGTGCTTAAAAAAAACATTTTTTCTAGGGACAGAAAACTGTAGGTAGGGAGAGTGTCAGTTTCTTTCACTGTGCAAGTCCTTGTTTCCAGGGACCTGGAAGGACAGTGAGTGAATTCTCCTTGTGCTATATTGTGCTTAAAAAAAACATTTTTTCTAGGGACAGAAAACTGTAGGTAGGGAGAGTGTCAGTTTCTTTCACTGTGCAAGTCCTTGTTTCCAGGGACCTGGAAGGACAGTGAGTGAATTCTCCTTGTGCTATATTGTGCTTAAAAAAAACATTTTTTCTAGGGACAGAAAACTGTAGGTAGGGAGAGTGTCAGTTTCTTTCACTGTGTAAGTCCTTGTTTCTAGGGACCTGGAAGGACAGTGAGTGAATTCTCCTTGTGCTATATTGTGCTTACAAAAAACATTTTTTCTAGGGACAGAAAACTGTAGGTAGGGAGAGTGTCAGTTTCTTTCACTGTGCAAGTCCTTGTTTCCAGGGACCTGGAAGGACAGTGAGTGAATTCTCCTTGTGCTATATTGTGCTTAAAAAAAACATTTTTTCTAGGGACAGAAAACTGTAGGTAGGGAGAGTGTCAGTTTCTTTCACTGTGCAAGTCCTTGTTTCTAGGGACCTGGAAGGACAGTGAGTGAATTCTCCTTGTGCTATATTGTGCTTAAAAAAAAACATTTTTTCTAGGGACAGAAAACTGTAGGTAGGGAGAGTGTCAGTTTCTTTCACTGTGTAAGTCCTTGTTTCTAGGGACCTGGAAGGACAGTGAGTGAATTCTCCTTGTGCTATATTGTGCTTAAAAAAAACATTTTTTCTAGGGACAGAAAACTGTAGGTAGGGAGAGTGTCAGTTTCTTTCACTGTGTAAGTCCTTGTTTCTAGGGACCTGGAAGGACAGTGAGTGAATTCTCCTTGTGCTATATTGTGCTTAAAAAAAACATTTTTTCTAGGGACAGAAAACTGTAGGTAGGGAGAGTGTCAGTTTCTTTCACTGTGCAAGTCCTTGTTTCCAGGGACCTGGAAGGACAGTGAGTGAATTCTCCTTGTGCTATATTGTGCTTAAAAAAAACATTTTTTTCTAGGGACAGAAAACTGTAGGTAGGGAGAGTGTCAGTTTCTTTCACTGTGTAAGTCCTTGTTTCTAGGAACCTGGAAGGACAGTGAGTGAATTCTCCTTGTGCTATATTGTGCTTAAAAAAAACATTTTTTCTAGGGACAGAAAACTGTAGGTAGGGAGAGTGTCAGTTTCTTTCACTGTGCAAGTCCTTGTTTCCAGGGACCTGGAAGGACAGTGAGTGAATTCTCCTTGTGCTATATTGTGCTTAAAAAAACATTTTTTCTAGGGACAGAAAACTGTAGGTAGGGAGAGTGTCAGTTTCTTTCACTGTGTAAGTCCTTGTTTCTAGGGACCTGGAAGGACAGTGAGTGAATTCTCCTTGTGCTATATTGTGCTTAAAAAAAACATTTTTTCTAGGGACAGAAAACTGTAGGTAGGGAGAGTGTCAGTTTCTTTCACTGTGCAAGTCCTTGTTTCCAGGGACCTGGAAGGACAGTGAGTGAATTCTCCTTGTGCTATATTGTGCTTAAAAAAAACATTTTTTTCTAGGGACAGAAAACTGTAGGTAGGGAGAGTGTCAGTTTCTTTCACTGTGCAAGTCCTTGTTTCTAGGGACCTGGAAGGACAGTGAGTGAATTCTCCTTGTGCTATATTGTGCTTAAAACAAACATTTTTTCTAGGGACAGAAAACTGTAGGTAGGGAGAGTGTCAGTTTCTTTCACTGTGCAAGTCCTTGTTTCTAGGGACCTGGAAGGACAGTGAGTGAATTCTCCTTGTGCTATATTGTGCTTAAAAAAAACATTTTTTCTAGGGACAGAAAACTGTAGGTAGGGAGAGTGTCAGTTTCTTTCACTGTGCAAGTCCTTGTTTCTAGGGACCTGGAAGGACAGTGAGTGAATTCTCCTTGTGCTATATTGTGCTTAAAAAAAACATTTTTTCTAGGGACAGAAAACTGTAGGTAGGGAGAGTGTCAGTTTCTTTCACTGTGCAAGTCCTTGTTTCAAGGGACAGAGAAGGACACCTGAAGGTAGCCCTTATTTCTTTTTTCCCATCTCCCTGCAGGCCATCTATTAGAATGTCTGGAAGGCAAACAAGGAGAGGCAGACAGTCAGGAGGCAATAAAAGAGGGCAAGCAGGCTCTGTGTCTGGGGGCAACAGTGCTGGTCGTGGACGCGGTGCATTGTCATCAGCACATGGCCATGGGACACGCTTGTCCTTCTTTTCCGCAGCTGGACATGTTGAGCCACATCATGCCGAAGACTTGGTAGAGTGGATGACCAAGCCCTCCTCCTCCTCCTCATCCTCTCTCACCCAGGCTCAGGGTACTGGCAAAGCAGCTGCCAAAGCGTCCTCTTCCCTGGTATCAATGTCAGACTCATCATCAGTCACTCCTTCCCTAGACCCACCATGTCCTCCTCCTGAGGAGTCCCCCGAACTGTTTGAGCACAGTGTTGGGTACATGCTCCAGGAGGATGCCCAGCGTTTCGAAGGGTCTGATGATGAAACCCAGCTACAGGAAGGCAGTAGGGTGAGAGCAGACAGAGGGGATGCTCAAGAAGGACACCAATCTGGCAGTCATGTTCCAGCAGCTGCAGCATACTGCCAGATTGGCTCCAGTGATGAGGAGGGAGGGGATGATGAGGTCACTGACTCCACGTGGGTGCCTAATAGGAGAGAGGAGGAGGAGGATGAGGAGGAGGCACATCTCCAACGAGACAGGATGCCCTTTGGTGGCCAGCGTAAGGGCAGTACACCGACGGAATCACACCGCAGAGCTCCGCCTGTGCAGGGCGCTGCCTCTGCCCGTCATTCAAAAAGTTCCTTGGTGTGGGCCTTTTTTGAGGCTAGTGCATCAGATCACACAGCTGCTGTTTGCAACATATGTCTCAAGCGTATATCGCGTGGCCAAAACATCAGCCGCTTGGGTACCACATGCCTGACCAGACATATGTTGACCTGCCATGCAGCTCGTTGGCAAGCCTACCTCAAAGACCCACACCAAAGAACAAAGCGGACCTCTCCTTGCACCGCATCAGCTGGGATTTCCAACCCCACTATAACTTCAGTCCTCTCTGAAACATGCACTGAGAGGAATGAAGGTGTAGAATTAGGTGTGTCACAGCCAAGTACTTGCGGCCACTCTGCTAGCAGTACACCGACGTCCGATTCTAGCAGGCAAATTTCCCTGCCCCAGCTGCTGGACCGTCGAAAGAAGTTCACTCCCAGCCATCCACATGCCCAGCGGTTGAATGCTAGCTTGGCTAAATTGCTAGCGCTTCAACTGCTGCCTTTTCAGTTGGTAGACTCGGCCCCCTTCCGTGAGTTTGTGCAATGTGCGGTTCCTCAGTGGCAGGTTCCCAAACGCCACTTTTTCTCACGGAAGGCTATTCCGGCTCTCTACCGGCATGTGGAAGGCAATGTCTTGGCCTCGCTGGACAGGGCGGTCAGCGGTAAGGTGCATATTACCGCTGACTCATGGTCCAGCAGGCATGGACAGGGACGTTACCTTTCTTTCACGGCCCATTGGGTCACTCTTTTGGCAGCTGGGAAGGATGCAGGACAAGGTGCAGTAGTGTTGGAGGTTGTCCCACCGCCACGCCTCCAAAATGCTACTACTGGTTGTGACACACCTCTCTCCTCCACCCCCTCCTCTTCTTCTTCCTCCATGGCCTCTTCCTGTGGTTTGTCCTATGAACCAGCGGTGCTCCGTAGCCGTTCACGGGGCTACGCAAGTACGCAGGCAAAAAGATGCCATGCCGTGCTTGCGCTGGTGTGTTTGGGGGACAGAAGCCACACTGGGGCAGAGGTCCTGTCTGCTCTGCAGGGCCAGGCCGAGAGGTGGTTGACGCCACGCCAGCTTAAGCCAGGAATGGTGGTTTGCGACAATGGCACCAACCTCCTCTCCGCCCTCCGACAGGGACAACTGACCCATGTGCCCTGTGTGGCTCACGTCCTTAACCTGGTGGTGCAGCGGTTCTTGGGCAGGTACCCGGGCTTACAGGATGTCCTGAGGCAGGCCAGGAAAGTCTGTGTGCATTTCCGCAGATCTTATAATGCCAGTGCTCGCCTGGCTGAGCTGCAAAAGGAGTTGAACCTGCCCAAGAACCGCCTTATATGTGACATGCCCACCAGGTGGAACTCAACGTTGGCCATGCTGCAGCGGCTGCACACGCAGCAGAGGGCCATCAATGAGTACCTGTGCGACTACGGCACCAGGACAGGGTCAGGGGAGCTTGGTTTTTTTTCTCCACGCCAGTGGGGCATGATCAGGGATGCATGCACTGTCCTGGCACCATTTGAGGAGGCCACGAGGATGGTGAGCAGTGACAGTGCATGCATCAGTGACACTGTACCTCTTGTCCACCTGTTGGAGCACACGCTGCGTGGAATAATGGACAGGGCACTTGAGGCAGAACAGAGGCAGGAAGAGGAGGACTTCCTTGCCTCTCAAGGCCCCCTTTACCCAGACAGTGTTCCTTCTGTCCCACCCATCGCACAGGAAGAGGAAGAGGAGGAGGAGGAGGAGGAGGAGGAGGATTGTGTCAGCATGGAGGTGGAGGCTGGCACTCAGCATCATCAGCAGCAGTCTTTTAGGGATGATTTACAGTCCCAAGAAACCAGTGGACTTGTACGTGGCTGGGAGGAGGTGACTGCGGATCATGTCGTCCTTAGTGACCCAGAGGACTCCGGAGCGAATGCCTCAGCAAACCTACGCTGCATGGCCTCCCTGATCCTGCAAAGTCTGCGGAAGGATCCTCGTATTCTTCGGATCAAGGAGAGGGACCATTACTGGCTGGCCACTCTCCTTGATCCACGGTACAAGGGTAAGGTTGCGGACCCTATGTTACCGTCGCAGAGGGAGCAGAGGATGAGACAACTCCGGGAGGCCTTGCAGAAAGGTCTGTGCAACGCGTTCCCAGAGACTGGGAGGTTACAAACTCCTGGTCCAGGACAACGAGTTGCTGAGGCTTCGGCCAGTCAAAGAAGGAGCGGTGGGGAAGGTGGCCGTCTGACCGATGCGTTCAGACAATTCTTTAGTCCGCAGCCCCAAAGTATGATTGGTTCCAGCAACCATCGCCAGCGTCTGATAAACATGGTGCAGGAATATCTAGGGGCAAGGTCAGACTTGGACACCTTCCCCACCGAAAATCCTCTGGCTTACTGGGTCTTGAGGATGGATCACTGGCCAGAGCTTGCACAGTATGCAATTGAGCTACTGGCCTGTCCTGCATCCAGCGTTCTTTCGGAACGCACATTCAGTGCTGCTGGAGGATTTGTCACGGATCACAGGGTGCGCCTGTCCACCGACTCGGTTGATCGACTGACTTTCATCAAGATGAACCAGTCTTGGATCACCACCAGCTACCACACACCTGATGCTGATATAACAGACTAATTGATTTTAACATGTCACATCCCTTCAAGACTGATGCTGATGCTGAGTGTCTGTGCTGTTATGTTGACTGGCTATCCTCCTCCTCCGAGTCCTCAATGATACGATTGATGATGATAGCTTGGAAGATCATTTTTGTTTATGGGTGCCGCCACCAGTGGCTAAGGCCCAATTTTTCAGCCCCTGTTTTACAGGGGCGTGTAATTACAATTTTTTTAGCAATAATTTGCCATAGGGCTCATTGCTGTGCTCCAAGTACAGTATCTGTGAGGGGTTGGAGTGTTGTGGCACCAGTGCCTAAGGCCCAATTTTTCAGCCCCTGTTTAACAGGGGCGTGTCATTACAATTTTTGAAGCAATACTTTGCAACAGGGCTCATTGCTGTGCTCCAAGTACAGTATCTGTGAGGGGTTGTAGTGTTGTGCCACCAGTGCCTAAGGCCCAATTTTTCAGCCCCTGTTCAACAGGGGCATGTAATTACAATTCTTGATCTAATAATTCACAGCAGGGCCCATTCCTGCACCCACCAAGAGTAACTCTGAGGGCTTACAGTGTTGTGTCAACACCACCACCACCACCAAAGGCCCAATTTTTCAGCCCCTGTTCAACAGGGGCATGCAATTACAATTCTTGATCTAATAATTCACAGCAGGGCCCATTGCTGCACCCACCAAGAGTAACTGTCAGGGCTTACAGTGTTGTGGCACCAGCACCACCATCAAAGGCCCAATTTTTACTACCACTGTTCAACAATTATATGTAATTACAATTCCTGATATAATAGTTGACAGCAGGGCGTTCCAGCACCAACCAAGAGTAACTGTGAGTGCTTACAGTGTTGTGCCAACACCAACAACTAAGGGGCCTATTTCTGCAGAGTATATACGGCAGGTCCCTACTTTCAAACATCCAACTTACAAACGACTCCTACTTGCAAACGCAAGAAGACAACAGGAAGTGAGAGGAAATCTACCCCTAGGAAGGAAAATTCTCTCCTGTAAGAATTAATATGGGAGAAAGGTGTCTCCTCTGTACTGATGCTTTATCAGCAATCCTTGTTTCAAGAAAAACACCACATTTCAAAAACAGTTGTCATTGGGACGGAAAGTGAGGTGAAATGTTCTGAACAGGGGCACAGACAGCAAAACAAATGTTACAGGGGTGATAACCCTTACCTATGTTTTCCAAAAAGTTTAAAAATAGATTTTTGGGCTGGAGCTACACTTAAACAATGTACCTGTTCAAAATTACAAACAGATTCTACATAAGAACAAACCTACAGTCCCTGTCTTGTATGCACCGCCTGTATACGGCTGTTCAGAGTATATAGGGCCTTTTTTATTTTATGTGCGGGGTTCCCCTTAATATCCATACAAGACCCAAAGGGGCTGGTAATGGGCTGGGGTAGGGGGGGGGGGTCATGGGGTAGCTATGCCATTTTTCTTAAAGATTTTCATCCATATTACCGGGACCAGACATTACATTAAAGCCGCAAGCAGTTTTAAATGGCTTTTTTTTCCTTTAGAAGTGTCATTTTGTGCAGGGACAGTTCTAAACACGGGAAACACGTGGCACTTCACAGGCATACTTTAGACACCCCCCAGGTACGATATTTAAAGGAATATTTGACTTTTTTTTTTCACTTTATGCATCATTAAAATGACTGCTCCCGAAAAACGACCATTTTTAAAACTTCTTTTTGCATTGATACATGTCCCCTGGTGCAGAACCCGGGTTCCCAAACCCTTTTTAGGACAATAACATGCATAATAGTTGTTATAATTAGCACTTTAGAATTCGAACGTTCGCATCCATTGTATTTAATAGGGTTCTAATGTTCGTACGAACTTTCGGTCCGTTCGCGGGTTCTGGTGCGAACCGAACCCGGGGGTGTTCGGCTCATCACTATAGCTGACCTAATTGGGGGGGGGGGGGGGGGGTGATTGCTGTGTTCACCCCCTGCCATGTGTACTAGCACTGTCCTGTCTGTAGATGATCTGATTTGGGGGGGGGGGGGTGATTGCTGTGTTCACCCCCTGCCATGTGTACTAGCACTGTCCTGTATGTAGATGATCTGATATGGGGGGGGGGGTGATTACTGTGTTCACCCCCTGCCATGTGTACTAGCACTGTCCTGTATGTAGATGATCTGATTTGGGGGGGGGGTGATTGCTGTGTTCACCCCCTGCCATGTGTACTAGCACTGTCCTGTATGTAGATGATCTGATTTGAGGTGGGGGGTGATTGCTGTGTTCACCCCCTGCCATGTGTACAAGCACTGTATGTAGCTGATCTGATTTGGGGGGGGGGGGGGTGATTGCTGTGTTCACCCCCTGCCATGTGTACTAGCACTGTGTGTAGCTGACCTGATTTGGGGGGGGGGGGGATTGCTGTGTCCACCACCCCCTGCCATGTGTACTAGCACTGTCCTGTGTGATGTACAGGGTGCAGAATGCAGATACGTGCGATTTACAGGGTGCAGAATGTAGATATGTGCGATTTACAGGGTGCAGAATGTAGATATGTGCGATTTACAGGGTGCAGAATGTAGATACATGTGATTTACAGGGTGCAGAATGCAGACATGTGTGATTTACAGGGTGCAGAATGCAGACATGTGTGATTTACAGGGTGCAGAATGTAGACATGTGCGATTTACAGGGTGCAGAATGCAGATACGTGCGATTTACAGGGTGCAGAATGTAGATATGTGCGATTTACAGGGTGCAGAATGCAGATACGTGCGATTTACAGGGTGCAGAATGTAGATATGTGCGATTTACAGGGTGCAGAATGTAGATATGTGCGATTTACAGGGTGCAGAATGTAGATATGTGTGATTTACTGGGTGCAGAATGTAGATATGTGCGATTTACAGGGTGCAGAATGTAGATATGTGTGATTTACAGGGTGCAGAATGTAGATATGTGCGATTTACAGGGTGCAGAATGCAGACATGTGCGATTTACAGGGTGCAGAATGTAGATATGTGTGATTTACAGGGTGCAGAATGTAGATATGTGCGATTTACAGGGTGCAGAATGTAGATATGTGTGATTTACAGGGTGCAGAATGTAGATATGTGCGATTTACAGGGTGCAGAATGTAGACATGTGCGATTTACAGGATGCAGAATCCAGGCGTTTGCTGTATATTAAAATTAAAGTGAAGTTCCCCTGGCCTTCTTTCACTATCCCAGCGCTAAAGAAGCTCACAGGTGACTTATAACAGACTACAATGAATACGTGACCGTATTCATTAACCCAAATGTTCACTATATGTATCTATATCAGCAGCCGCTTAAACACAACAAATATTTTGCAGAACATAAAACTATAAAACTTATAAAAACACAATCAAATCCCTGGGTAGGATAATGAAAGTTTTCTATAGCAGCGCTCAGGTGGTCAATAGACTCCCTTGTCCACTCACTCTTATTTACAGTTCATAAGAGTACATATAGAACTTATGAAAAAAGATGTTGTTGTAAATGACATATAGCTCCAGATGTCTTCTTAATATGATCCACTTTAAATCATCAGTTGTATCCCCTTTCGGGTGGGTACTCACCACACACAGGATTTAAACAGGCACCTCACAGATCCCATCCGATGGTCATCCGATCATCCTAATCCTGGTTCTGATTACTCCTTCTAAAGCCTCCAGAGATCACCCGATAATCACCAGCAGATGTTCAAAGTGAAAGGAAAGAGAAGCCACCAATAGTGTAATCCCGTAGAGTATCTTTTAATCAGTCTATAAAAATTGTTTCCACAACATATCTTCCATATGGTAAAAATCAAGCAGTAAAATAGCAGCAGTGTAATTCAAAACCGCCGTGCTGTTTCCCCAGGCTCCTAACAGGTGCAGTGTATCAGCTGGTACAGCTTGTGTTTAACCAGACTTACTGCCGCTTCCTGTGTTTGGAGCGCACCTGGAACGCACCAACGTCACTTCCTTTCAGCCGCAAAGTCACACCCTAAGGGTGTGACTTTGCGGCTGAAAGGAAGTGACGTTGGTGCGTTCCAGGTGCGCTCCAAACACAGGAAGCGGCAGTAAGTCTGGTTAAACACAAGCTGTACCAGCTGATACACTGCACCTGTTAGGAGCCTGGGGGAACAGCACGGCGGTTTTGAATTACACTGCTGCTATTTTACTGCTTGATTTTTACCATATGGAAGATATGTTGTGGAAACAATTTTTATAGACTGATTAAAAGATACTCTACGGGATTACACTATTGGTGGCTTCTCTTTCCTTTCACTTTGAACATCTGCTGGTGATTATCGGGTGATCTCTGGAGGCTTTAGAAGGAGTAATCAGAACCAGGATTAGGATGATCGGATGACCATCGGATGGGATCTGTGAGGTGCCTGTTTAAATCCTGTGTGTGGTGAGTACCCACCCGAAAGGGGATACAACTGATGATTTAAAGTGGATCATATTAAGAAGACATCTGGAGCTATATGTCATTTACAACAACATCTTTTTTCATAAGTTCTATATGTACTCTTATGAACTGTAAATAAGAGTGAGTGGACAAGGGAGTCTATTGACCACCTGAGCGCTGCTATAGAAAACTTTCATTATCCTACCCAGGGATTTGATTGTGTTTTTATAAGTTTTATAGTTTGCTGTATATTACCCACCTGAAGTAGCTGAGCTGTGAGCTTACCTGATAAGGGGGGGGGGGGTGTTGCTGTGTTCACAACACAGGTATAGTAGATGAGCTGATCTGATAAGGGGGGTTGTCTGTATCCCAAGTGTAAATAGACATTGACCTACACCCACATCTTGCAGCCATCAGATCGGTCCAGCAAGCAGCAGGTCACAGCAGCATCTTCCCTGCGGCCATCAGATCCCGTCCGCGGTCCAGCAAGCAATACGCCTTGTCAGCAGGTCAGTTCCAAAATCCGGATCAAATCATCAATGCCAATGTCTGCTGTCCCTGGATGGGGGATCGCCATACAGTGGGATCGCTGGATCGGATCTGTCCCTGAGGAGTCGGACAGCAGATAATGCAAAGTATGGGCCATACTTTGTATTGTCAGCTGTCTTCCCATCTCACTCTGATGTCTCCCTCATAGCAGCTCCAGTCCAGCTCTCCACTTCCCTGACCGTGGCACCGATTTGTCTAAAATGTGGGATCTGCTCACCTGAGTGACTGACACCTCTTGCCTGTCCCGTCTATTTTCACTGGCTGCCATGAATGAACAGCATCAGCTGTCATTACAAGGAGCGGGAGGGGACGTCTCCGCCCAGGTCTCCCATCCCACCCGGAGACCTGAGCCACCAGCTGGCACGTCCGGGTTTGCCTTTGATCGGGTCTCCAATGTAGAAACTCGGAAACTACATCACAGCGTCACTTCCGGTTTACTCTGCAGCCAACGGCGCCATTTAAAAAAAAAATCATAATTCAAAAACACTGATCTTGGCAGAGGAGGGGTTTGGGGTCTTTTAGACCCCCGCTCCCTCCATAAAGAGTACCTGTCACTGCCTATTACTGTCACATGGGATGTTTACATTCCCTGTGACAACAATAAAAGTGATCATAATTTTTATTTTAAGGGACAGTGTAAAAAAAAAACTGACTGCCGGGATCACTCCAGATCGGATGCCCAAAAACCTCCTTACCTATAGTTTGGTCATCATACCCGAGGCCTTGTGGAGTAGAAAAATTCTACTCACACACACATCAGAACCTATACCGGGGCATGTGAAGACATCTTCCCTATTGCGACTAATAGAGTCCCAACAACTCTGGAGGACAGTACCCGTTGCTGCATTTAGCAGCCCTTACCCGGCAGTATACTCAGCTGTCATCTATTGTGATTTTTATCATGACTGGCTAGTTGCTACTGACAAATAGCCACTCTAACTTTACCTAGGAGTGTGTTGCTATCGGCAACACACTATCCTATTTATTACTGTGCTCCTGAAGAAGCGATAAAATCGCGAAAATAGTAGAGCAAGCCTAAACCACACATGATAATTTGGACCTCTGGCTTTCGCCAATGTGCTTTACACGATCACCTTTTCTCCAGTCTTTGGTTTGTTGGGATTGATCTCCAACTAAGGTGGAATGCCTGTATGGTATATACTTTGAAATATTGTTAAAACGTGAACCCAAGTCCTGTATCCAAGTATAAACAAACTGTCATTGTTTTAATGTTTATATGTATTTTTTCAATACTCTGTTTAAAAATAAATACCCCTAGTTTTTTACAAGACTTATCCATGTGCCGCCTAAAGTCCATTTTTCTAGTTCATTGATGTTTCTCCTGTAATATTGGGACGTTGGCACATTTATATATGTGCATCCACAGTGTCACCCTGTGAGGATGCACGTTAAGCAATTATTTCAAAAACAATAAAAGTGATCATAATTTTTATTTTAAGGGACAGTGTAAAAAAAAAAAATGAAATAATAAAAAAAAAAAAAGGTTTAATGTACCCAATCCCTCCATGTTCGCACGCCAAAGAAAACTCATACCTATGTTGTAAGGTATAAGAAGATCATGAACCAATATTCATGGTTAGAGTTCTCCTCAAATATATATATATTTTACAATAATGTTTCTCTGACATGAGTGTGAACAAGATGTGTGGTCAGGCTAATCTTTCTTCTGTGTAACTGACAAGCATGTATATTTAGGTTGAAATGTGACTTTGTGGTTAGGCCTTTTCCGGGAAAAAGTTTATCTCACTTCTGCTTTTTAACTGACAGATTGACCACACTGACATCTGGCGTTTCTTATCTTCCTGTTTCAAATGTCAGAACATGTCTAGTTTGACCACAATTGACGTATGTTAACTGACCGCTTTTGCAGAAGTCAAAAAACCTGTTAGAATTTATTTTTGTCTAACTCATGAGGTTTTTGCTTATTGCTGATAGGTCCATAGGAGGGAGGCAACTTTTCTCGTTGTGTATAAAAAAGGACATGTAACCATTAAACGACATATTCTAGTATACCCATTCACTGTTTATTGGTGTCTTGAATATCCGACCGGTCAGAGAGACTTCCACAGATCCTGAGTCCAGCTCGAGCCAAGAAGGTCCAACAGAACCAAACAGAACCAGAACCTTTCAGTGGTGTCAGAAGTGGGATGATCCAATTGAACAGGTAAGACCCCCTTTAATTATTATTGGGAACAACAGTCTTGCCTTGTCAATTGGTTCACCATAAAGTAGACTCTCGAGAAAGCTACAAGTTTTCTGGGACTCTGTTAAGATTGAAAGGTAGATTTAGAATAGATACAGAGGGTTTCGCTAGGTTGGCCAGACCAGGTTATTAGATTGAGAAAGAATCTTAAATTCTTCTCTACATAGGACGGATCTGTGGAAACTCTATATCTAAAGGTGTACACAAAAAGGGTTACCTTTTTAAATGTCGACTGTATATTGTTGTCCTGAATGTAAAACCTGGTTTATTGTTTGCTTATAAAGGGAAGACCACGTCATTAGTGGCAATTGTTCCAGGGGGGTATCATATCAAAATTGGCAAGGGTCCTATGTTCCAGGGATCAAAACAACATATGTTAAGATTTAATATACATAATTCTTTATCATATAGTTTGACACTCGAGGGCCTAAGTGTGGCTGAAATCCAGTGTCTAATTATATACCAAAAAAAAGGAGAACACTGGGTTCCTTGTCATAAATCTATAAATTGTCATAAGTTTAAGGACATTTTCCGCCCCTGGAACGAAATAGAGAAAGCAAGACAGAAATTTTTTAATTTTAAAGTATAAGTATTATTGTTTGCTATAATGGGTAATCAAGCAGGAAAGGAAGCTGAAGGTAAGCAGCACCAACCCTCTCCGATTGATTACATTAAAGTCAATTATGGGAAAAATTATACTGATCCTTTTTGGTCACTAGTTTTAAAAAGAGCACATCAGTTAGAAGTGCCATGTTTGGGGGAATACGGACCATGTTCAGAGGAAGAGTGGGAGGAAGTGACCAGAATATGTGGCCAACATAAACAGTATAATTATCCCATAAAAGACCTTGACAAAGATTACATGACTAAATGTTGTAAGATTTGGGCAAAGGGTATGAAGGAATATAGAAAGAAATATACAAGTGTAAAAATGGAAAAGAAAGAGCAATTAGAAGACGCAATAGGAAGTCCATCAGCTCCCCCTAATTTTTTATCAAGAAAAAAAAAACCCTCCATGTGCTATGGTAAAAGATGAATTTCTTGTCCCAAAGAAAATATACCCCTCGTTAGATCCAAATGTTATAGCAGGAGTATTAACCATAGCTAAACAAAAGGGAACTAATTGGTTACGAGAGGGGGAAGATAGAAGACAGATAAAGGAACGTTTAAGTCAATTAGTAAAGGAGGAAGAACAGTGTATTAAAAAAAGAGGAAGATGAAGAAAAAGTGATAGAAGAAAAGCTGAGGAGGATAAGGATGATGTGGCAGTGGGTGGCTTGACCTCGGGGATAGAAGCCCTCAAATTCCCAGTTATTCACATGGGAGAAACCCCGGTCCATATCCCACTCCCCCTCGGGACGTTAAGGGATATTAAAGATCTTTGCCCAAAGCCACGCAAACACCCCAGAGAGGCAGCTCTGTTCTTACAGAGACATTGTGTGGGCACTGGCATGAATGCCGATGACTGTGAAATAATAATACAGACAGTGGATCCAGATCCCATCTGCGATGTAGAAGTTAAGACATTATTTGCTGATAATTAAACATGTGCACACTGAAATATTTTGTTTCGGAATTTCGTTTTCGTCCGAAAAATAAATTTATACTCCCGAAATTCGTTTTGATTTATTTTGTTTTTCGTTAGAAATTGCATTCGTCCGAAAATCTGAATTAAGGTCGAATCTGTCATTGAAGGCTTATGGTGTCTGTCGAATGTTCAAAGAAGATTCGACAGAGCAGTGAAACTGTACGACGCTGCAATCATACATTTCCGGTCGAATGTTCCGCCCACAAGCTATAGAAGAATTCTAATGTTGTATGACTAGTAATAATTATATTTATTCATTACTATTACTAGTCAACCAACATTAGAATTCTTCTATAGCCTATGGGCAGATGCATTTGACCGGAAATGTACGATTGCAGCATCGTACAGTTTTGCTGCACCGTCGAATCTTCTAACTTTCGATGCTTTGTCGAATCTTCGTCATTCTAGCTATTTTACTGCTCCTCCTCTTTGGTTACAATCAGCCAATAACATTCATCATCAACTTTATTTTTATTTTACTTCCCCCACCCAATTCCAGCAGTGATCTTTTCTCTCTATGTCGAATCTTTTCTCTCTATAATAACAAATCTTTTCTCTCCTATGTCGAATCTTTTCTCTCCTATGTCGAATATTTTCTCTCTATAATGTCAAATCTTTTCTCTCCTATGTCGAATCTTTCTCTCCTATGTCGAATCTTTTCTCTCTATAATGTCGAATCTTTTCTCTCCTATGTAGAATAATCTTGGATTAATAGAGTTAAGGTTAGGCACATTCGACCACAGGTTCGATAGACACAGATTGTTATTGTCAGCCTCATGTCGAATCTCCTATCTATATCGAACTGTTGTAGCAACGAAAACGAAAATAAAGCATTTGTTTATGTCGGATCTTTCGGTTTTCGGATTCTGTGCTTTCGTTTTCGTTTGTTAAAACGATAACGAAAATAGCTGAAATTCGGACGAAAATGCATTCGGACGAAAACGAATGCACATGTCTACTGATAATGACCCCTTTGAAAAAGGCAAAGGGATGGGAATCATTTTGGGCAGCTGTGACAGCTGTTTGGCAGTAAAGTTACAAAGGAGAGAGCGCTTTGCAGATAATGTGCACTGCAAAGCAGGGCCGGGGAGAAAACTTTTATTCATTTTGTAAACGGGTACACCAGTTATACAAAGATACAGGAATGGAGAACCCTGAACTGTATGTGAGCACTTCAAAGAGTTGAGGTATGGTTGAAGCGGCAGAGGTTGTAGGAAAAGATGTAATATTTTCACTCTCGCTCGACAAGTTCCGCGTCCATTGACGCTTCTTCAGGAGCGTGTCATGTGAACTAAAAAAATATATTTAAACATAAAACATACATCAGAAAAGATTTTAAATTTGTCACCATGCATTACATAGAGAACAAAAAGGTCTTAATGATTGTCTTATTTCTAAGGGGTGAGTCCATCCTTTAGACCATATGTTACTTTGTGTCCTGATGGACAATATATCATGAGACTAGTGGTAACAAGCGGACGCATTTAATGCTCTATGCCTATTTTGGTATATGGGCAATGCTTTTGATCTCCTGGCAAATCCTTTATTATACGGCTGACCAATCTTTCATATTCAAACTACATTAGTGGGTAAGTTTCACCCCTCACCCCTTAGAAATAAGACAATCATTAAGACCTTTTTGTTCTCTATGTATTAGTTATATTATCTATATGAACATTCTGTACACATCTTTTGTATACAGATTCTAGGATCCATTATTTTGGTCCCTAGACCTTTGGAGATTCGGTTCCTTTCTCCAAACTATGTTCTAACATATTACCCTTTATGACCATTCTCCACCTTCAAGGGATTTTTTCTTGCTCGTAAGTAAGTTTGATTATGTCTTCTTTACACGAACCTTAATTGTTTATATAATTATAGACTTATATGGCTTATTAACCATATGTCTCAAAAGTAATGGTTTATGGTTATTAATTCAGTTTTATCAATTAATAATAGGTACACGCCTCCATAGCGACCGCCTGGTTCGGTCTATATCTATCCCCTGTTCATTAGGCCAGTGAGTATATCTTGGGTATTTCTCCGATTTCCTCTGCAAAAATGTAAACACTTCTTTTTTCTAATAAAAAGGTTTCTAAATGTATTATAGCATTGTTTAATGCATGGTGACAAATTTAAAATCTTTTCTGATGTATGTTTTATGTTTAAATATATTTTTTTAGTTCACATGACACGCTCCTGAAGAAGCGTCAATGGACGCGGAACTTGTCGAGCGAGAGTGAAAATATTACATCTTTTCCTACAACCTCTGCCGCTTCAACCATACCTCAACTCTTTGGAATGTATCAAACTGGTTGTGGATCATCAATATCCCTATATGTTTGTTATTAGAGCTATGGTGTTATATTATAACGGCATTGGTGTATTGTCTCTCCTAGAACATGTGATTAATTTTTAAACGAAAACATTTATTTGATAGAGTATTGTACAATAAAATTATATTTTTTAATACAAATTGTGTACTGTGCCTAAAAAGTCCAAGTCCCCCTATTTAGCTCTTTTCTATATCTAAACTCCAGGACGCGGCACGCTAGGTATTTTTCGTTGATATCCACAGCTACCACTCTGTGGCTGATACAACAATTTTTTTTTTCTCTCTGTATGTGAGCACAGTCATGTCCGGGGGAGATCCCAAAACAACACAGTTACTTAAATTAATTACCCCCAATTGGTCAACATTAAAACCTGATGCCTTTCTCAAAGACATTAAAAAAAGCGTGCATCCTCAGGCTTATTCACTACAAAAGGAGGGGTATTTCCCTCATTTAACCCCGAACAGATAGAAAGCCCGCAGTTAGCTGCTGCACAAATGGTTGTCCCTTATACAAAACCAGTTCCCCAACAATCCCAACAAGTACAATACCAAGCATATCCCCAGGATAACCAGCAGGGTTGTTTCACATTCAGGGACATGGGACATTGGAAGTCAGAATGCCCCCTTAGGAGAGGAACAAGTAGGGCAGCTAACCGCAGGGGTAATATGGGAAGAGGCAGATTGCCCGTTGGTACAGTTCATGACCAACATCTTTTTAAATGAGTTTTGCCATTCTGACTGACCACTTCCTCTGGGAAGAGACTTAATGTCAAGTTTAAACATTCACATCAAATTTACAAAAGATGGGGGCCTGCTAGCTACATCAGAAATCTGTGATTTGTCTAACCAAAAAAAAAAAAAAAAAGACAGGATTTTAGAGGGTACTTTATGTTACTACCGGCACACCTTGAAGCACACCCTATATGGGCACTGCATACATTGTACACCATACAAGCCCATCATTGGGGAAGGAGCAGTAGTACATTACCAAAAACAATATCCCCTGTCAGAAGGAAAAATTGCAGGCATAGCACCACAAATAAAGCAATATTTAGCAGAAGGAATACTGAAACATACAATCAGTCCCTGGAACACCCCCATTCACCCAGTCAAAGCCAGTGGTGAATGGCGCTTTGCACAGGACCAAAGGGCCCTGAACAAAGCTATTGTCCCCCTTCCACCTTTTGTTGCGGATATTGCTACAATATTTTGTGAGATACCGGCAACGTCCAAGATCTACATGGTCATTGATTTAAGTATCGCATTCTCTTCCATACCTGTTGCAGAGGAAGCCCAAAATTACTTTAAACCTGGGCTAGGCTCCCGCAAGGCTTTGCGAACAGTCCTGTAGCGTGCTCCATGGTCTTGAATCGATCTTTGAGCGATTGGGTACCAAAAGAAGGCTCAGTGTTGCTTCAGTATGTGGATGTCCTATTGCTGTGTAATGAAAATGAGGTCAGCTGTGCGGAGGACTCAGAGCACCTACTAACTCACCTCGCCTCAAAAGGTCACTTGGTGTCTCGCAAAGAGATCCAGTGGTGCAGGTCGCAGGTTGAGTACTTGGGGTGTATAATCCGAACCGAACGTTTGGTGTCACCAGCTCGAGTCAAGGCACTGTCCTCCTGGAGTCCACCAAGAGACAAGTCAGCGCTTCTCTCTTTCCTAGGGTCCATAATATACTGCAGGCAGTGGATACCTGATTGCTCTTATTATGATTCTATCCTAAGGTCTGCTACTCTGCAGGATGCCCCAAAGCTTATTGATTGGACAACAGAGAGGGTTAAGGCTTTCACAGCATTAATCAGCTCTCTAAGGCAAGCCCCTGCATTGGGACTTATAGAGTGCGCAGGGCCTTTTTCATTGTACTGTGTGGTATCTGGACCTACGGTTGCAGCGGTCCTAGCACAATCACATGGGAATTCTCTGAGACCCGTATCATACATCTCAAAGAAACTTCCAGATCAAGTTCAAGGTATGCCACATTGCTTACAGGCCGTAGTAGCCTGTGCAATGGCAGTACAAGAGGCTTCAAAGGTGGTTCTGGGACATGACCTCACACTGTATACTACACACCTCATGACAAACATTAACACACAACACATGACAATGCAAAGGTGCAGCGGCTATGAGATTATCTTGCTAAAAACACATAATCTAACCATAAAATCATGTTCAGAAACCTCAAAGCCCATTAGGTTTTTACATTCAGGAACACGATTGCACTGAGGTACTTGCAGAAACTACCCTCCCTAGACCAGACCTCACAGATGTTCCGTATCAAAATGCGGAAAATGTTTATGTAGATGGCAGCTGCTCCCGACCTGATGACAAAACTTATCAAACTGGTTATGCCATTGTTCAATTGCCAGATCTAATGATTGAAGCCAAATCTCTGAATGCTAGTTCAGTCCAGATTGCAGAACTCATTGCTATAACTATGGTTTGTCAGATTTTTGAAGGAAAAGATGTAAACATTTACACTGACAGCAGATATGGGTACACGGGTTGACAAAAGATCCTTCTGGACTTTGGTCAACCAAGGAGGGAATAATAGGGAATAAAAGGGGTGCACCACATGATAGAATCCCTAGATTACACACAAGTCCCCACACAGAAGGGCAATTTAGACTATCTTTTGGTTATAGTTGACAGATTTACAGGATGGGTAGAAGCAATCCCTACCACAGGAGAGACAGCTAGAGTACTAATAAATCAGTGGATCTGTAGGTTTGGCATTCCGGCCACTATATGGTCAGATCAAGGTCCAGCATTTACCTCGGCCTTAGTGAAGGAGCTAGTAAAAATTCTAGGCATCCAATGGAAGCTGCACATTCCCTACCACCCACAGAGCTCAGGAGTAGAGGAAAGCATGAACAGAACCATAAAAGACAAATTAAAAAAAGCAACAGGTGGCACAATGAAAAACTGGTTAGATTACTTGCCAGCAGTCTTATATCAAATCAGGACTACCCCCCACAGAACAGGAATATCTCCTTTTGAGATACTTATGGGTAGGCCAGCACAGAGGAAACCTGATGAGGGAAAGGAGGTTAATCTTTATTCTTTACAGGAAGAGTACGTGAAACATCTGGTAAGTAGCCTTAGTGAAACAGAGGACAAGGTTGCTGTCCCTTTTCCTCCTCTCTCCACAGAGCCTACACATCCGTATATCCCAGGAGACAAAGTATTGATAAAACAACTTGCTGTCCGGAAACAACCAGGCCCTATCTTCCAAGGACCATTTGAAATTCTGAAGGTTGCCAGAACAGCCGTTCTTACAGATCAAGGACCACAATGGATCCATGCATCCAGACTAAAGACATTTCCGAAGGGAAACTGGAAGAAGGTGAAGGAGAAGACAAAGACCTCTGTTCTGGAGAGTATTCCAGAAGAGGATCCGGAAAATACTCCCTAGTGGACCATAAAAAACAAGAAACTCAGAGTTCCATACCCATAGACACTAATGGTCAAAAATGAGGGGTCACTTCGGCAAAACTTTTTCTTTTTTCCTTAATGATTACATTGTTTATTTTAATGCTCATAATCGTAGGACACTGTTGGTCAGATAATTCTAACAGACCAAAAAGAAGTATGGAAGACAATTTTAGTGGTAAAATGCTGCTGCTTAAATTTAAGTATGCTTATGCTCAAAAATCAGGATATGAAAAATGTTGGATATGTAGTAAACTCCATCCTAGCACTGCTAGGATCCCCCTAATGGCAGTACCTCTAAACTTCAGCCCTCTCCTAAACGGCACACCACCTGTCATCCTTAATAATCCAATGATCGATGGGCTTCAATTCTTGAAGCCATGATCATAAGGAGGGGTTGTAAGGTATAAGAAGATCATGAACCAATATTCATGGTTAGAGTTCTCCTCAAATATATATATATTTTACAATAATGTTTCTCTGACATGAGTGTGAACAAGATGTGTGGTCAGGCTAATCTTTCTTCTGTGTAACTGACAAGCATGTATATTTAGGTTGAAATGTGACTTTGTGGTTAGGCCTTTTCCGGGAAAAAGTTTATCTCACTTCTGCTTTTTAACTGACAGATTGATCACACTGACATCTGGCGTTTCTTATCTTCCTGTTTCAAATGTCAGAACATGTCTAGTTTGACCACAATTGACGTATGTTAACTGACCGCTTTTGCAGAAGTCAAAAAACCTGTTAGAATTTATTTTTGTCTAACTCATGAGGTTTTTGCTTATTGCTGATAGGTCCATAGGAGGGAGGCAACTTTTCTCGTTGTGTATAAAAAAGGACATGTAACCATTAAACGACATATTCTAGTATACCCATTCACTGTTTATTGGTGTCTTGAATATCCGACCGGTCAGAGAGACTTCCACAGATCCTGAGTGCAGCTCGAGCCAAGAAGGTCCAACAGAACCAAACAGAACCAGAACCTTTCATATGTCACGCCCGCAAATATAATAAGTGTTCAAACCACACATATGAGGTATCGCCACGATCGCTCAAGTGAGAGCAATAATTCTAGCACTAGACCTCCCCTGTTACTCTAAACAGGTAACCGTTTAAAATTTTTAAAACGTTGCCTATGGAGATTTTTAAGTACCGTAGTTTGTCGCCATTCCATGAGTGTGCGCAATTTTAAAGCGTGACATGTTCGGTACCCATTTACTCAGTGTAACATCATCTTTCACATTAGTGCATTTTTTACACAAAATTTGCGTTTGAGAGACAGCTGCGCAAATATCGTGTGACATAAAATATTGCAATGACTGTCATTTGCTAAAAATATATATATATAATGTTTGGGGGTTCTAAGTGATTCTTTAGGTATAAATTTACTTAAAAAATTCTTCTTCTCTGCAAGGGTTCATTCACACCACAGTCCACCTATTAGTGTGCACATTATGAACATGTGATTGTGGGCGTTTTACCTTGTGCTGACAGGTAATACACATTGCAATGTTTTTCTTTTCTTTTTACTTCTATTGTTATTACTTAGTGCTGTAGCACATTGTGCTGCATTCAGCATGTCAGAATGCACGGTGCAAAAATGTCTATGCTATTTTATTTGTCAGTACACACAAACGCAATGCATTGGTGTGAACTTAAAGCAGAGTTCCACCCAAAAGTGGAAGCTCCACTTATCTGTTTCCTCCCCCCCTCCGGTGGCACCTTTTGGGGGGGAGCCTATCCTCACTTCCGTCAGACCTTGCCATGGCGGGGTACGTCAGAAGTTCAGCCCCCCTCCTCCTTCCCCTGCTGTCGGGCCAGTAAGAGAGTGCAGCGCGCTTCGCGTATGCGCAGTAGGGAACCTACCAAGGCTTCACTGCTGGGTTCCCTTACTATGAATGGAAACATTGGCTGTGGGTGCCAACATCGTTGGATTCCAGAACAGGTAAGTGTCCTATTATTAAAAGTCAGCAGCTACTGTATGTGTAGCTGCTGATTTTTTTATTTTTCTCGTATGTGGGGGCAAAACTCCTCTTTAAACTATAGGGGTTGCTTGGGACTACATTGGGCAATGTAGCCCAACACAAGCTAACATTGGCGGTGTGAATGGGCCCTAATTGCTGTTATATCTTACAATATATATTTAAAATATCTTATAATATACATGCTTGTCTTTTAATGAATACTACTTTCTTTCTTTACTATTAACAGATAAGCCTTGTTCAATGCATGTGGAGCGGAGCCTCACTCTCCCTCTCGGCAATTCCTCATGTGAGGGGCTTGTGTCTAGGGGTACCTGGGGGAGGAGAGTGCAGGAACACTACGCCAAGCTCTCCCCTCGTATGAGTATGAGGTTTGAGCAGAGTTAGTTGAATTACCCTTGGGTCTGTCCACTGCATACGAAGCCTCAGTTGTTCCATGGAGATGTGTCTGCCAATAATAGAGCCCCACACCAATCGAAAGTCCAACACTCCTTTATTTCTCGTACAATAGGGTGAACACAATCAGTTCAACTACCAATAACAAACGAACATGGGGGTGTGGGTACGAGTAGGCCCAGGCACAACTGAACTCTCCTATTCCTTTGCTAGCGAATAGGCCTGGCGCACAGTCTCTGCCACCGACCGTGAGTTTTGGTCGCTGCCACCGACCGGATGAACTGTTGAGGCCCCTGCCACAGGCCTAATAGAAGGTCTCTGCCACTGACCTGATTGGAATAGTTGGACTGCTGCCACCGGTCATTGAACATTGACTGAACTTCCTCTCTGAACTTGGCCCCTGTTCGGGAAAGATATCCCTCCGGGCGGTCTCCAGAGGTTCACCCGGCACTGGCAATCTGCTGCACCAGGTCTTTGGGTGAGTCCCTCCTCCGGTCCCTTATGCCTCTGGATTCGGGTGCCCCACTCCCGGGGGCCCCCTAGGATGATCCCTCCCTCACGGGACCCAGCGGAAGATACTGGGCCCCAGGCCTCCGGCTGAGTACCTCACCCCAGACTGAAGGTGTCTGGGATGGAACACAAACTCCAAGTGTCCAGGCCTAGGCCGCCTGGACACCGACCGCAACAACAGCCCTCAGGCTGAAGGTGCCCGGGACTCGAACCTCGTGGTGAAGATGTCCGCCCCCTTTATACCCTCTCCCAGCAAGCACGGCGGGTTCCCCGCCCCGCCGTACAACCGCTGCGAGAGGTCACAAAGGGTACGGCACTGCAGCGATGGTTCAACCCCAGCCCAAAGTGACAGCGCCACCTGCTGGGCCACAGGGAACTATGCATCACTGGTGTCTTCACCGGTTTTAAAAGTACATACCCGCTACATATGCTTAGTAATGTTATGAATACAATATAGTGCTTTATGAACATAAATACTGTGCTCTTGTACTCAAATTAAGACGTGAAAAAACATGTGATAAATAATCAACTCATTTAAAAGAGAAGTATGGGTTTCCTTTTTCTTTTTTTTTTTGATTCATACTTACCTCGGTGGATGGAGCTTCAGGCTGATGCTCCATCTGTCCCCCGCCGATGGCTCGGTTCTCACAGATCCCCGAGAGGAAAGCTGCTGACTGTCAGTCAGCGCCTTTCCTCTCTGCTTCTCCACGCTCATTGGAGCGCTGAGCCGTGGAAGGGCAGGGAGAGGCTGTCTCAGCGGCTCGCTGAGACTGCCATCAATCAGGGCAGCTGGCGGATCCCGACTGATGGCAGTGACGTCAGCTGAGAGCGGACTTCAGACCGTTCTCCGCTGAAAACGGGTCACAGGAGTGCAAAACAAATTGCACTCCTGTGACCCAGAGGAGAAGCCCAGCCTAAAAAGCTCAGGCCGGACTTCTCCTTTAACGTGGTAAATATCCAATGACAAACCGTAAATTGAATTCAAAGTCCATCCAATGTGTCCTTTATACCTAAGTAAATTTTATAACCAGAAATAAATATCTCCAAAAAATCAATGCTTGTTTATCCAAATCTCAATACCGTATGTGCTCCAGTAAATCATGCGTGGTGGACTACAAAACACCTCCTTCCCAGAACACAAAACCCATGCTCTCTTGGTGCTCACACTCAAACTTTGCACTAACCAGACCTCCATGACCCTCTTTATTGTGTCCACAGTAGCTTAGGCTGGCCATACACCGTTTGATCGATCAGCTTGGGTACAACCAGCCTGCCATATTCTATTGCGACTGTTGCTAGCAGCTGCTATACTTCCAAGTCTGCAATAATATTAAAAATACAAATGGCAGCATTCAGTATGGTTACTATACCACATGATTCCAAGATGGCCACCACTGACCCAACCTCCTGTTTGTTTCCTACGTGTGTTCCATGTAGGTGTAAAGATCAAAAACTGGATGGAAGGGACTCGGAAGGCTGCCTTGGAAAGATATTGTAAATGTAAGCTACTGTGGACCCACTAACTAAGTTAAGAGGGTTATGGAGGTCTGGTGAGTGCACAATTTGAGTGTGAGCACCAAAAGCGCATGGGTTTTGCATTCTGAGAAGGAGTTGTTTTGTAGTCCACCATACACAGTTTGCTGGTGCACATATTGAGATTTGGATGAAGAAGCACTGGACTTTTTAGAGACATGTATTTGTGCTTAAGATCAAAGTATATTTTTCAGAAAAAGCCAATATGAAGCGAAATCGACCTAGTGGGTTTCAGCAACGAAAAATGAAGAAGGCAAAAGAACAGTCAGCTGAGGCAATGTCTGGATCCATTTTAAAATATATCACGCCTTCGACATCTACTGCAGTAGGAGAAAGTGCTGAAGGCATTCAGTCTGGTGAATTCAAGGGAGAAATACCAGAAGTATCTTCTCAATAACATTTATATATAAAAAGGCAAGAATTGGAGAAGATCAACTTATCTTCCAGCAGTGAGAGTGATGTAGAGGAAGGAGATGCCAGAAGAAGCCTCCCCCAGCAAGACTCTGATGAAGAAGCAGAGAAGACTGATAATCTATCAGTTTATTCTGATGTTGCTGCTTGGCCAGTTCCAGTTCCAGATAAGTTAAGAGTGGACCTTATTAAGAGGGGAAGTGAACCTTTCCAAAATAGAGATGGGCCTTTCAGTGCTGTTGAAAGACATGGAGAGAAATCGAAAGGGAAAAGTCGACATCTCACCACTGCATGGTTCTATAAGGCTCTTCCAAATGGTGAGACAATTCTTAGAACCTGGATGGTGTACTCTCCATCAAAAGAAAGTTTGTTTTGTTTTTGCTGCAGACATTTTGCTCTTGATGAAAAAGTAACCGTAACATCCAGTTTTGTTACCGGATTTCAGTTGTCTTGGAAGCTGAATCCAAAGGTGTCTGATCATGAAGCTTCTGAGCAGCATCTTACATGCTTGGAGAAATGGAAGACCTTGAGAGCAGGACTGAGGCTACAAAAGTGCATTGATCATGTCCACCAAACAACAGTGGACAAAGAGAAAAAGAAATGGAGGGATATTTTGCATCGCCTCTTGGATGTAACCTTGTTTTTGGCTCACCAAAATCTTCCTTTTTGTGGTCATAGAGAGACCATGTCATCAGTAAACAAAGGAAACTTCCTGGAATTGTTAGAATTGCTTTCAAATTATGATCCAGTTTTAAAGGAACATTTCATAAGGCTGAAACATTCTATTGAATCTGGGAAGAGAATGACTTCTTATTTCTCTCCAAAAATTCAAAATGAATTTATTTGTCTTCTGGGGAATCATGTGAAAGAGAAAATAGTGGCTGATATCAAGAAAGCAAAGTACTTTGGGATTCTTTTTGACAGTACCCCTGATGTGTCACACATTGATTAGTTGTGTGAAGTGATCAGATATGTCCATATTGAAGGTGACAATGTTGAAGTAAAAGAATCATTCTTGGGCTTCTTTCCTATTGCTGGAAAGACTGCTGCTGAGCTCACAGAAAATATCCTGCAACATCTGGAGGAAGCTGGACTGGACATAAGCCTTTGCCGTAGTCAAGGATATGATAATGCTGCAACTATGGCAGGGATTCATGGTGGTGTTCAGGCAAAGCTAAAAGAGATAAATCCCAAGGCTTTGTTTATCCCATGTGCAAACCATTCTCTGAACCTTTGTGGGGTGCACTCATTTGGAAGTGTTGCTTCCTGTGTTACTTTTTTTGGAACATTGGAGAAAGTGTATTCGTTCTTTTCAGTTTCTACACATCGTTGGGAATTGCTGATGGAGAATTTAGGTGTGACAGTAAAAAGACTTTCCCAAACAAGATGGAGCGCTCATTATGATGCTGTGAAGCCAGTGAGGGCAAATTTTGAAAAACTTATTTCAGCCCTTGAAAAGCTGTGTGATCCCAAAGAAAATGTGGACACAAGAGGATCTGCTCAGATGTTGCTGCCTGCTGTATGCGATTTTACTTTTTTGTGTTATCTTTCTTTCTGGTGTGACATACTGGAAGAAGTTAATATTACACAGAAGTATTTGCAAACAGTGGGACTCAAGCCTCGTACACATGGCCGAGATTCTCATCGAAAAAAACATGTCGTTTTTTTCGACGAGATTCTTGGACAAGAAACTTGTCCCGGCCAAGTGTACACACGCTCGATTCAAAGAACCCGCGGTTCTTTGAATGGAGCGTACGCAGTGACGTCATCGACTACGATGAGCATGCGCTCGTCACATTCGATGCCGTTGCCGCCATCTTGGTATACCCTACCTATGCCTAGGAAGCTACCGCGCATGCGTCGAATTCATTTCGAACATGCGCGGGCTTCCCGGAGGACAGGTAAGTGTACACACACTCACTTTTCTCGTCGAGAAACAGGCTGACGAGAATCTCGACGAGAAAATAGAGAGCAGGTTCTCTATTTTCTCGTCGAGATTACTTGTCGGTTTTCTTGACGAGAAACCATACACACAAACTAATTTCTCGGCAAGACATCTCTGCCAGCAAGTTTCTTGCTGGTTCTTGCCGAGAAACTCGGTCGTGTGTACGAGGCCTTACTCTTGAAAAGTGCATTGTGAAGCTACAAGCTCTAAAAGCATTTCTTGCAGGTCAACGAAATGAAATTGTGGAAAAGGCCATTCATTATGCAACTACCATGTGTGAGGAAATGGGCATTTCAATGGAGAGAAGAGGGAGAGTAAAGCTCCGGAAAACAATACCAGGAGAGAAGGCAAAGGATGCTGGTCTCACATTGCCAGAGGAAATTAAAAGGGCTATGTTTGAGTGCCTTGATCGGTTTCACCAGGAGTTGGAAATTCGTACTAAGGCAATTGAAAAAATCCTTACAATGTTTGCTGTTATTCAACCGAACACTCTGGTTGTTGCAACAGAAAAAGATATTCAGAATTATACTCCAAAATTGACTGAGGTTTTTGATGAATTCTCTAATGAAGACATCTATGTGGAGATTGAACGCTTTCGGAGGCATTTGGAAGCAGCCAAGATCAGTATTGAAGAGGCAAAGAAATGGACGGTTTTTCAGTTCCTGCAGTTCATTGTTAAATGGGATTTTGGTGAATCTTTGCCTAACTTGTCACTGTGTTTTAGATTCTTTTTGACTCTCTGTGTGAGCATTGCTTCATGTGAAAGAAGTTTTTCAAAATTAAAATTAATAAAAAACTACTTCCGCTCAACCATGAGTGAGACAAGATTGACAAATCTGGCCATACTTTCAATTGAACATGAATATGCAAAGGAGATTAACTTTGATGCAGTCATTGATCAATTTGCGGAACTGAAGGCTCGAAGGCAGAGGATGTGAATGATTCCTTTCAATATAGACTGAGTGGTCACTTTGGCGTTTGGATCTGTTTTTTGTTTAAAAAAGCAGTATTATCTGTTCAGTAAATGTTATAAATAATTGAAATAGGTTTAAGTAAGTTAATAACTTATTTTCCAATGTTTTTTTTTTTGATTGTTTATGTAAAGTTTACAAATTCGTGCAATAAATGTTCTTGAAAACATGAAAAAAAATTGTGGGTGTTTTTCCATTTAAAAGTTTGGGGGGGGTGCCAGATGTAGGATCCGCCCCGGGTGCCAAATGCTCTAGGTACGCCCCTGCCGAGGGGGCGGACCTGATGGGGAACTTCCCTCACTGTGTAATACATGTATAGACCAGCCCCTTCTCATGTTCCGCATCAGGTCCTCAGCCTTACACCGAGTCACTGGCTGAGCGGACAGGATGGGGAACTTTAGAAGGGGCGGGTCTATACATGTAATAGACTGCGGAGGAAGTTCCCCATCAGGTCCGCTCAGGCTCAGCCAATGACGGACAGCGCTGGACATCGGATCGTCGCGGGACACTGGATTTCACCGCTGGAATTTTTATTTTTTTTTTAAATAAAAGGACTTTTCCAAGGTGTGTGTGTTTTTTTTTACATTTTTTTACACTTTCTTTGTGAAATGGTAGGGGTACAATGTACCCCTTACCAATTCACATAGGGGGGGCGGGATCTGGGGGTCCCCTTTGTTAAAGGGGTCTTCCAGATTCCGATAAGCCCCCCACCCGCAGACCCCCACAACCACCGAGCAAGGGTTGTGGGGATGAGGCCCTTGTCCCCATCAACATGGGGACATCCTCCTCATGTTGAGGGCATGTGGCCTGGTACGGTTCAGGAGGGGGGGGCTCTCTCGTCCCCCCCTCTTTTCCTGCGGCCTGCCAGGTTGCGTGCTCGGATAAGGGTCTGGGATGGATTTTCGGGGGGACTCCACGCCATTTTTTTTTTAATTTGGGGTGGAGTTCCCCTTAAAATCCATGCCAGATCTGAAGGGCCTGGTATGGATATTTGGGGGAACCGCACGCCTTTTTTTTTAAATTTGCGGCAGGGTTCCCTTTAACCACTTCAATACAGGGCTTTTTGTAACTATTCAATACCGGGCCTATTTTGGCACTTCTCTCCTACATGTACAAATCATCATTCTTTTGCTAGAAAATTACTCAGAACCCCCAAACATTATACATGTTTTTTAGCAGACACCCTAGGGAATAAAATGACGGTCATTGCAACATTTTTTCTTGCACAATATTTGCGCAATAATTTTTCAAACGCCTTTTTTTTTTTTTAAAATGGTTTCATGATTTAAAAAATAACAAAACAGTAAAGTTAGCCCAATTTTTGGGGAAAATATGAAAGATAATGTTGCGCCGCGTAAATAGATACCTAACATGTCACGCTTTAAAATTGCGCACACTCATGGAATGGCGCCAAACTTCGGTACTTAAAAATCTCCATAGGCAACGCTTTAATTTTTTTTACAGGTTACCAGGTTAGAATTACAGAGGAGGTCTAGTTCTAGAATTGTTGCACGCGCTCTAACGCACGCGGCGATACCTCACATGCGTGGTTTGAACGGCGTTTACATATGTGGGCGACTTACGTGTGCATTCGCTTCTGATCGCGAGCTACTGGGGACAGGGGCGTTTTAATTTTTTTTATTTTTATTTATTTATTTTTTTTACTTATTTATTTATTTTTTTACAATGATTTTACTTCTTTTTTTTTTTTTGATCACTTTTATTCCTATTGCAAGGAATGTAAACATCCCTTGTAATAGGAATGTGTGTGACAGGTTCTCTTTATTGAGAGATGCGGGGTCAATAAGACCCCACATCTCTCCTCCAGGCTGGAAAGCATGAGATCAGTGAATTTTTTTTCACTGATTTCATACTTACAGCCGCAATGGCGGCTTTGTTTACATTTGAGACCCGGGCGTGACGTCATCACATCGCGCCCGAGCCTCCGACGATCATAGAGATGACTGGTGACCATCTGGTCACCAGTCATCTCTATGCTCATCACGTGACTCCACCAACGATGCCGGAAGATTCGCTCCGGGTCCCCGATCGCACGGGGGAGCCCGGAGAAGCACCGGATGGCGGCGGGAGGGGGGTGTCCCCTCCCGCCGCCTATAAGAATGATCAAGCGGCGGAACCGCCGCTATGATCATTCTTATGGTGCACAGAATCGCCGGCACTTCAAAAGGATATCTGAATGATGCCTCTAGCTGCAGGCATCATTCAGATATCCCCCTACAAAGCCGAGGACGTCATATGACGTCCACCCAGGATGGGAGATCCCATCTGTGGACGTCATTTGTCTATGGCTGGGTAGGGAAGTGGTTAATATCTATACCAGACCTGAAGGGCCTGGTAATTGAATTCTGGGGGACCCCCACACTTTTTTAAAAAATTTTTATCAATGACTTTTCTATGTATTGCCGGGAGCCGACAATTCATTAATAGCCGCGAGTGAGTTTTAAATGACTTTTCCTTCAAAAATGACATTTTATGCAGGGACAGTTCTAAGCACGGGAAACACGCGCCACTTTACATGCATATAATACACACCCCCTAGGTATGAAATTTAAAGGAATATTTCACTTTTATTGTTTCACTTTAAGCATTATTAAAATCACTGCTCCCGAAAAAACTGCAGTTTTTAAAACTTTTTTTGCATTGATACATGTCCCCTGGGGCAGAACCCGGGTCCCCAAACACTTTTTATGACAATAACTTGCATATAAGCCTTTATAATTAGCACTTTAGATTTCTCCCATAGACTTTTCGAATTTGCCGCAAACACCCCAATTTGTTCGCTGTTCGGCGAACGGGCGAACAGGCAATGTTCGTGTCGAACATGAGTTCGACTCGAACTCGAAGCTCATCCCTAGTCTAGGGCATGCATGCCAAACTCACGTGACGAATACAGCAATTTACAGATTAACATACCAATTATAAAATACTACAAACAATTTACTGGATTTGTTAGTTAAGTTTACCCTGAATTTGGTTAATAAGGTGAAGCTGTGTTCACTTTGAATACCCAATCAAGTAAACAGGAAGTTATGAAAATAGGATTTTGCATTTGATTGGATGATTGAATGCAGCTTAACATTATTTACCAAATCCAATGCAAAGTAGCTATATATTTTTTTTTTAATAACTGCAAAAGTGGCTAGTAGTTTTTTCTCTTGAATATAGAAAATATATCACAAATATCACAGCATAGATATAGATTGTTAAACATATTTGAAACTTTGTTTTAATCAGTGTAGTTTATATATAGGCACTTGACTGCTTAAAAAAAAAAAAACTAGCCTTGTGGTTCTGACTAAACCCAGAGCTCATAATGGAACATTTGACACAGATGCAGCTGTCTATTCACCTCTTTTCACATATCATTTGCAGACCTGGTGAAATTCTTCAATTTAGCGAGCAAACTTAAGTCATTATTAGAAATGACAGGAAAACCTGATGAAATTGTACTTTCATTTGGCAAACAAAATTGCAATCAGGCCAACATGATTTCCTCATGGCCTGACCATGCTAATACCAAGTTGAGACATGGGCCAATGTATTTAAAAGTCATAATGGAGTATTACCATGCAATCTTCCTTTACTGGCCTTTATTAATATAAAACTTCAATTTGCATGTAAATGCAGTCAACTTTCATATCATTAAAATACATGAGCCATGGGAAAATAATGAATTGAAGTTTGATGTGGCAATTACTGACGTTTATAAAGAATTTTAAAGAGGTCATTCTAGTCTGGGCTGAGAAAATGAGGAAATCAACAGGGAATATTGTCAATATAGTAACAGTGGGAGTTGAAGTCAGTCCCAGGTGTTAGAAGGCAAGATGATGATTAATAGAGAGTATGAAGCTTCTTACCCATAAGGACCAGGATGGACTTGAGACTCAATAACATAGCTCTATTGAAAAAAAAGTACTTGCTGGGTTCTCTCTTTAACTGCCTCAAAATGTGTTCCAGAGGGAATAGCGCAGCAAGTGTTTATGAGAGAGAGCAGTGCTGATGGTTTAATTGGGCATCACGTCCCTTCAGCTCCTCTTAGAGCTTCATATGCAGTTTAACCTTTTTTTCCACCTCAGATATTCAAGTGCCTCTGGGATTTTTATACGGCAGAAGCTTGATGGCTTGGCAAAACATTGACTTAGTCGCTAAATTGAGTTAAACTGCTTTTTTGGTGTTGTAGTGGCAATTTTTTGAGGCTCTAGCTTTTTCTAAGGTAATATTTATCAGTTCTGAATGTGTCTGAGTGCTCTGTGAGTCTATAACTATTGCAAGGGTAATACCAAGGATTTCCATCACTAGGATTACAGACATACAAGCAAACATTATGCCTGATTTAAAACGATGAATAGTAACTCAATCCAAGATAGAGCTGAATCTTTACTGGTTTCTGTTGCCTTTAAATACCTTATTTTCCTCCTTTCAATAGCATAATTGCTTAGGTACATGAAAAATAAATTGTTAACATTTGCTGTTTTGCTCCCATGGTATGAATGAATGACTTACAGTAAATCCTGGAAGCATTTGGAAAAAATATGAAAGTCCTCTGTATATTATACAGCATTCTTCCAATGTAATTTTCACATTGGTAGAAATGAAAACTGCAACACATATAAATGTTTTCATAGTGATTTAGAATTTTTTTTAATGAAATATTACTGAAGTATCACGTTTTGAGAAATATTAGCCAGAGTATTTTAGGGCCTAGTCACACTGTGCTTGTGCATTTTCTTAAGCTTAAGGTTTTTTTAAGGCAGCCTATTAATTTTGAATGGGCTGACAGCACACTTTAATGCTTCAAAAAAGAAATATGTTCTATTTTTGCATGTATGTTGTGATGTGCTGCAGTGTGGGAGCATTGACTGCAACTGTAGCTATGCTTTGAATAGCATTACAATGTACTGTGCATACTACAATGTGTTAACGAGCATGTTAACATTGCAGTAAAATTTACCACATTGTACTGCAATACATAAGTCCTGAAAACTATAACAAAGCTATGAAATGAAATTTAAAAAAATATATAATTGTAGGTCTGTACATATCCGTATCACCATTTATTACTCTGTGTTAAGGTCATATCTCTATTCTGACAGCAGAACTCTGACACTTCAGGTAGTGTTGGAGCTTAAAGTGGTCTCAAAGGCAGAAGGTTTTTCACTGCGTCTTTTACTTATTTGAGTCAAATCTCGATCTATTAATGTAAATGAGAGCAGAGGATCTCTCTGCTTTCTCCCTCCTCATTGGCTCAGACACAATGGGGTTGATTTACTAAAGGCAAATCCACTATGCACTACAAGTGCACTTGGAAGTGCTGTCGCTGTAGATCTGAGGGGAAGCTTGAAATAAGGGGAATCTCTGCTGCTTTTATAATCCAATCAAGTGTAAGCAAAAATGCTGTATTTTATTTTCCTTGCATGTCCCCCTCAGATCTACAGCGACTGCACTACCAAGTGCACTTGTAGTGCAAAGTAGATTCGCCTTTAGTAAATGAACCCCAATGACTCCCACTGCTGTCAGTCACAGCCAGTGATGAGGGAGTGGGGAGAGGGGCTGAGCTGCACACTGTGGGGGTTATTTACGAAAGGAAAATCCACTTTTCACTACAAGTGCACTTAAAAGTACACTGAAAATGCACTTGGAAGTGCAGTCGCTGTATATCTGAGGGGAAGATCTGAAATGAGGGGAAACTCTGCTGATTTTATAATCCAATCATGTATAAGGTAAAATGCTGTATTTTATTTTCCTTGCATGACCCCCTCAGATCTACAGCGACTACAATTATAAGTGCACTTGCAGTGCACTTGTAGTGCAAAGTGGATTTGCCTTTAGTAAATAACCCCCTGTGTGTCCATGGACACAATATAAGAATACAAGAATGTTTCCTGACCACTGACAGCAATATAACATTTGTCCCTAGTGTATCTTTAACCACTTCAGCCCCGGACAATTTTGCAGCTAAAGGACCAGGCCCTTTTTGCAATTCGGCACTGCGTCGCTTTAACTGACAATTGTGCAGTTGTGCGACGTGGCTCCCAAACAAAATTGGCGTCCTTTTTTTCCCAGAAATAGAGCTTTCTTTTGGTTGTATTTGATCACCTCTGCGGTTTTTATTTTTTGCGCTATAAACAAAAATAAAGCGACAATTTTGAAAAAAAATCAATATTTTTTACTTTTTGCTATAATAAATATCCCCAAAAAATATATATATATATTTTTCCTCAGTTTAGGCCGATACGTATTCTTCTACATATTTTTGGTAAAAAAAAAATCGCAATAAGCGTTTATTAAATGGTTTGCACAAAAGTTATATTAGTATTTTTTTTTTACTAGTAATGGCGGCGATCAGCGATTTTTATCGTGACTGCGACATTATGGCGGACACATCGGACACTTTTGGCACATTTTTGGGACCATTGTCATTTTTACAGCGATCAGTGCTATAAAAATGCACTGATTACTGTGAAAATGACACTGGCAGTGAAGGGGTTAACCACTAGGTGGCGCTGTAGGGGTTAAGTGTTCCCTATTGAGTGTTTCTTACTGTAGGGGGGATGGGATGTGTGTCACATGACACTGATCTTCGCTTCAGGAACACGGAGCGGAGATCCGTGTCATTGTCACTAGGCAGAGCAGGGAGATGCTTGTTTACACAAGCATCTCCCCACTCTATACCTCCGTGAGACGATCGCGGGGATCCCCGCGGCGATCGGGTCCGCAGGACCCACGGTCCGACTCACGGGGAAGGAGGCATGGTTGCGAGCGCGCTGCTGGCGGCGCGCGCGCGACCACACGTCAGGCATTTAAAGGGAAACGTACAGGTACGTGATTGTGCCTGTTCGTGCCATTCTGCCGACGTATAAGTACAGGAGGCGGTCGGCAAGTGGTTAAAACATATGGCATGCTTGTTATAATAATATATACAATAAAAAGTAGACAAACCTTTCTCAACCAAGGATCCTCCAGAACTTGCTAGGGTTCTTTTAGCAGTTAGTAGTGGCGAATTGATCTCTCACCTGGTGGTGCCTGTATAGTTCCAGACAGAGTACCTCTTTTTCTCTAATCTCTCAGTTGGGTAACAACTTAAACCAACAATATTTTTTTTTCAACTTTTATTAAATGAATATGCCCACGATAAAGGTGACATTGTAATTAGTGTTGAGCAAACCCGAACTGTAAAGTTCGGGTCCGTACCGAACTTTAGCTTTTTCCCGAACCCGAACCCGGATTTTGCACAAAAGTCCGGGTTCGGGTTCGGCAATCTAATTACGCAGTTAGAAATGCTTCAGGGGCCAGCCAATCACCTTTTGATTAGCTGGTGTGCCCTTAGAGGCCATCATAGCCATGCCTACTAATGGCATGGCTGTGATTGGTCAGTGCAACATGTGACCCAGCTTCTATATAAGCTAGAGCAGTGTTTCTCAACTCCAGTCCTCAAGGCGCCCCAACAGGTCATGTTTTCAGGCTCTCCATTGTTTTTGCACAGGTGATTTGATTAGTTTCACTGGCTTAGTAATTACCACAGTCGTTTCACCTGAGGGAAATCCTGAAAACACGATCTGTTGGGGCGCCTTGAGGACTGGAGTTGAGAAACACTGAGCTAGAGGCACACAGCACACACGTCACTCTGCTTCAGAATAGATAGGGAGAGGATCTTGGCTGCTGCTATTGCTAATAGGGAGAGATTGTAAAATACATGAGGTAGTCCTGATTCTGCAATCTTAGGGAAAAGATAGAGAGATAGTGTAGTGTAGGGCCAGGTTCCTGTTGGTGCTTTCAGGGAGAGAGATATATTATATAGGAGTCCAGATTCAGAGATTAAAATCAGCGATCTGCATAGGTTTACCTATTTGTGTTGCAGTGCACAGTCTTTTTACACTGCCATGAGCCCAGTGTCAGAGAAAATCTAACTTTTATCTGCAAGCTCAGTGCACCAGCACTGCATATATTACGTTGAGAGATACACCATTTCCATACTGTGGGTGTATTCTGCTCTTTGAAAAAGATCCATTTAGGGGGAAAAAAAAAAGGCACTTTATTGTGCTCTTTTCCAAAAGACCCATAGGGCAAAAAAAAAAAAAAATTTGCATTTTATTTTGCTCGTGCAAAAAAAGATCCGTTTAGGGCAAAAAAATAAAATAAAAAATTTGCACTTTAATGTACGCTTGCAAAAAGAGCCATTCAGGGCCACAAAAAATAGTTTGCAGTGTGTTATACATATGTGGAGGTGTGTGAAATAAACAATTTCTATATAGTTTTCTTCTACTGTGCTATACTAAAAAAACAAAAACATTTTTGAATAGCATTTTCTGCAGTTCTGTAGCTGTGCGATTCAGCGGTTACGTACTGTGGGTGTGTTCTGCTCTTCCAAAAACACCCATTTAGGGCAAGATCCTAAATTTGGAAAATATGAGGAGAAGGTCAAAGGGACGTGGTGGCCCCGGTCGTGGTGCTGCTGGTGGAGCTCCTGTTGCAGGGAGAGGACATGGTGGATCTGTGCCAGATACACGCACAAGTGAAACACCTTCCTCAGGTGCGAGTAGGCGACCGAGCCTGCGGCAGTATTTTGTCGCGCCTAATGAGGCTGTACGAATGTTTAGGCCAGGACAAGTACAGGCGATAGTAGATTGGGTTGCTGACAGTGCCTCGGGTTCCTTCACATTGTCTCCCATCCACTCTTCTGATGAAAGATCAGAGTTGGCACAAGAAACCCATGTCCATCAGTCTTTCACCTCACCCCCTTGCAAATCAGCCAAGCAGTCTGAGCCCCAAATCATGCAGCAGTCTCTTCTGCTTTTCGATGACTCTGTTAGCAGGGTTTCCCAGGGCCATCCACCTAGCCCTGCCCCAGAAGTGGAAGAGATTGAGTGCACCGATGCCCAACCACTTATGTTTCATGATGAGTACATGGGAGGACCATCGCAGTACGTCTCGGATGATGACGAAACACAGGTGCCAACTGCTGCTGCTTTCGCAATTGTGCAGACAGACAAGGAGGGCAGGGGTGAAGACTGGGTGGAAGATGATGTGGAGGACGATGAGGTCCTCGACCCCACATGGAATCAACGTTATGCAGGTGACCAGTGTAGTTTGGAAGAAGAGGCGGTGGTCGCACAGAGCCACCAGCACAGCAGAAGAGGGAGCAGGGTGCAAAAGCGGAGCGTCCGTCCCCTAGACAGTATGTCTGCTACTGCCCAACGCAGCAAGGGACCGAGCACACCAAAGCCAGGTCCAAGGAGTTCCCTAGCGTGGCAGTTCTTCACACAATGTGCTGATGACAAGACACGAGTGGTTTGCACGCTGTGCAATCAGAGCCTGAAGCGAGGCATAAACGTTCTCAACCTGAGCACAACCTGCATGACCAGGCATCTAAGTGCAAAGCATGAGCTGCAGTGGAGTAGACACCTCAAAAACCAAGAAAGGTCTCTGGCTCCTCCTGCTTCCTCTTCTGCTGCAGTCTCTGCCTCTTCATCCACCTCTGTAGTGACAGTGGCACCTGCCACCCCGCAAACAGAGGATCTGCCAGCAACACTAGCACCTGGGTCACCAACCATCTCCACAATGTCCCATGGAAGCGGTCAGCTCTCTATCTCCCAAACATTGGAGCGGAAGAGGAAGTACCCCCCTAGCCACCCGCGATCCCTGGCCCTGAATGCCAGCATTTCAAAACTCCTGGCCTTTGAAATGCTGTCATTCCGTCTGGTGGAGACGCAGAGTTTTAAAAGCCTGATGGCATTGGCTGTCCCACAGTACGTCGTGCCCAGCCGCCACTACTTTTCCAGGCGAGACATCCCTTCCCTGCACAACCAAGTGGGGGACAAAATCAGGTGTGCACTGCGCAACGCCATCTGTGGCAAGGTCCACCTAACTACGGATGCGTGGACCAGTAAGCACGGTCAGGGACGTTATATCTCCCTAACAGCACACTGGGTAAATGCAGTGGCGGCTGTGCCTGAGGCAGATAGCAGTTTGGCGCATGTCCTTCCACCACCGAGGATTGCAGGGCGCTTCAGTTTGCCTCCTGTTGCTAACTCCTCCTACTCCGCTTCCTCATCCTCTACCGCCTCCTCATCCGGCCAGCGTAACATCTTCACCACCAACTTCAGCACAGCCAGGGGTAAACGACAGCAGGCAGTTTTAAAACTTTCCTGTTTGGGGAAAAAACCCCACACCGCGCAGGAGTTGTGGAGGGACATGGAACAACAGACCAATGAGTGGTTGCTGTCAGTGAGCCTCAAGCCCGGCCTGGTGGTGTGCGATAATGGGCGAAATCTCGTAGCAGCTCTGGGCCTAGCCGGTTTGACGCACATCCCTTGCCTGGCGCATGTGCTGAACTTGGTGGTCTAGAGGTTCCTTAAAAATTACCCCAATATGCCAGAGCTGCTGCAGAAAGTGCGGGCTGTGTGTGCGCACTTTCGGCGTTCTCACCCTGCTGCTGCTTGCCTGTCAGCGCTGCAGCGTAACTTCGGCCTTCCCGCTCACCGCCTCATATGTGACGTGCCCACAAGGTGGAACTCCACCTTGCACATGCTGGCCAGACTGTGCGAGCAGCAGCAGGCGATAGTGGAGTTTCAGCTGCAGCAATCACGCGTGAGTCACTCTGCGGAACAGCACCACTTCACCACCAATAACTGGGCCTCCATGCGAGACCTGTGTGCCTTGTTGCGCTGTTTCGAGTACTCCACCAACATGTCCAGTGCCAATGACGCAGTTCTCAGCGTTACTATCCCAGTTCTATGCCTCTTTGAAAAAACGCTTCGGCGATGATGGAAGAGGATGTGGCACAGGAGGATGAGGAGGAGGAGGAAGCGGGATCATTTCAAAGGCTTTCAGGGCAGTCTTTCACAAGTGGCTACGAGGGTGGGTTCCTGCACCAACAAACGCCAGGTACACAATTGTCCGGCAGAAAGGGCACAGTTCTGGAGGATGACGAGGTGGAGGAGGAGATGGAGGAGGAGGAGGAGGAGGAGCCATTTTCACAGCAGGGTGGCACCCAGACCAGCTTGTGGCCATCACTGGTGCGTGGCTGGGGGGATACAGAGGACACAGACGATACACCTCCCACAGAGGACAGCTTTTCTTTGCCTCTGGGCAGCCTGGCACACATGAGCGATTACATGCTGCAGTGTTTCCGCAATGACCGCCGAGTTGCCCACATTTTAACTGGTGCTGATTACTGGGTGGCCACCCTGCTGGATCCCCGTTACAAGGACAACGTACCGTCCTTAATTCCCTCACTGGAGCGGGATCGTAAGATGCCGAGTACAAGCGCACGCTGGTAGACGCGCTGCTGGTGGCATTCCCACCTGACAGCGGGCGTACGGTGGAAGCACAAGGCGAAGGCAGAGGAGGAGGAAGAGGTCGCCAACGCAGCCAGGGCACCGGCAGCACCTCAGAAGGCAGGGTTAGCATGGCTGAAATGTGTAAAAGCTTTGTCAGCACGCCACAACAACCAGCACCACCAGCTGAGATGGAACGTCTTAGCAGGAGGCAGCATTTCACCAACATGGTTGAGCAGTATGTGTCCACAGCCCTACACGTACTGGATGACGGGTCTGCCCCCTTTAACTTCTGGGTCTCCAAATTGGGCACATGGCCTGAGCTTGCCCTTTATGCCTTGGAGGTGCTGGCCTGCCCTGCAGCCAGTGTATTATCTGAACGTGTATTTAGCACGGCAGGGGGCGTTATCACAGACAAGCGCAGCCGCCTGTCCAGAGCCAATGTGGACAAGCTCACGTTCATTAAAATGAACCAGGCATGGATCCCACAGGACTTGTCCGTACCTTGTGCAGAATAGACATGTATACCGGTGTTGTGACAAAAACTGTCCGGCCATCGGATTGTGTCCGGCCCATACTGCGAAGGCGCAGTAAAGAGGACAAGGAGATTCACAAAATCTCCGAAGATGAACGGCGCCTGCGCCGTGAGTGCAGGTTCAAGCCCCACCATCCAAGTGGACATACGGTAGCACATAGTAACAGGGCCCCTCACGGGCTCGGTTCGATCGCCACGCTTCGGGCACGGCCTCACTTGGCTCGGCTTGAACCACGGATGGTGTGGCCTTCACCTGAACTCACCACGCAGGCGCCGTTCGTCTTGGGAGATTTTCGAAATCCCCTTGTCCTACATACTGAGCAAGCGCAGTACAGGGTGGACACTATTTGACGGGGGACAGAATTCGACACATCACCGGCCTTACCCAGCCATTGTTGTATTTTTGAACCAGTGTTGGCTACCTCGTCCTCCTCCACCGCCGCTTCCACCTACACAGCCACATCCACCGCCACCTCAACCTCAACCTCCTACTCCATATGGACCTCGTCCTCCTAGGTCAAGATTATAATTTTTATTTTATTTTTTTGTAGCGCACAGATACTTTCCCCCTTACCTGCCTTTATGTTGTTGGCTCCTCGCAGGAGGGAGAAAGGCACACCGCACTACCAGCCCGTACCCTCCTATATAAAGAGGTTGAGCGGTGTACTTGACGGGCCGTGTCCACAGCCGGAGTCAAAACTCCTCCAGAGGATGATTCTCACCTCTACTGTACGTAGAGGCAAGTCCTTTAATTCCCAGTAAAGTCAATGTCCACACCAGCTGAAATTACAACTCTTATTCTCTCATGGCAAAATAAACTCTACTCGGATAGAAAAGGTTAGAGCAAAGAAACAGGACAGCTTAAGGTGTGGAGGAGGTCCAGGCACAAACGTAGCACATTCACTTCACTGCTTAGGTTTCTCAAACAGTTTTAGGTGCACGGTCTCTGCCACAGACCTTGAGGTTGGTCTCTGCCACAGACCGGGTGTACAAGGCCCCTGCCACGGACCTGGAGAACTTTGGTCTCTGCCACAGACCAGGGTGTATAAGGCCCCTGCCACGGGCCAGGTGAATAAGGCCTCTGATACAGTCAAGATGACCTTGAGCTTCTCCTTCTACGAACCTAGCCCATATCAAGGGGAAGACATCTCTCCAGGGAGTCAACAGACCCTTCCTTCACCGTGACTCCCGCATCGGTCCATCAGAATGATCCTCCCTTCCCTGGAACATGGTCCCCTACACGAGGCAGCACCCTAAGACTCCTCGACCCTTAGCGGACTCCATACAAAGGCTCTGGACTCCAGGCTTTACTCCCGCACCTAGGCCTCCATACCCAGGGCAGCAGGAACTCCAGGATAGTACCTCACCCCGGGCTAAAGGTACCCGAGATGGAACAGGAACACATGCACCCAGGCCGAAGGCACCTGGGCGTGGACCCCACTGGACATCAGCCCCCAGGCCAATGGTCTGCCCCTTTTATATGCTCTCCCGGCATGCACAGCAGGTTCCCCGCCCCGCTGTACTACTGCCAAGAGGGGACACAAAAGGCACAGCACTGTATTGGCGGTTCAAACCTAGCCTACCATGGCAGCACCACCTGTAGGCCGCAGGGAACTGCACACCAATACTGTCCCCCGAGGACAAAATGGTCCATGAATCCTACAAAATTAGGGTGTTTGAGCCTATTTACCACTCAAACACTTCCCTTAAATTTAGCACCCCGCTACATTTTTATTTCAAAGTATTTTATTTTCCCACTAGCTTATCCATTAAATTGAATAATTTATTCCAGAAAGGGCGTATTCTGGGGCATTCCCACCATATGTGTGGCATCGTGCTGTTGAGTTTCTGAGGTTCTTAATGACTTTCCGTACCTCTTCTGCTAAAAAGGGGTCCTCCAGCATATTTTTTTATTTTTTTATGTTATTTTAAGTTATTTCCCTATCCACATTTGTTTGCAGAGCACTTGCCATGCTCTTAACAACATTTTGCTGCCATTTGCAGCCCTCTATAATGCAGGGGGGAGTTTGGGACTTTGCAGCCCTCTAGCCCTTTCCATTACTTTTTTAGAGCCTTTTTAGTCCTTAGAAGTCCGGGTCCCCATTGACTTCAATGGGGTTCGGGGTAAAGTTCGGTCCCGAACCCAAACTTTTTTCCGAAGTTCGGCCGAACCCGTCGAACCCGAACATCCAGGTGTCCGCTCAACTCTAATTGTAATATAAAAATTTACAAATACAAAAAATAAAAATACCCTTCTCTTCTCTACACTGCTATTGACTATTGACAAAATCTCACCCCTGTCGCCCCCAACCTAGCCACTTCTGTCTACAACAGCTCACTGTCATCCTCCCTAGACAAGCTCGCCCCCCCTCACTGCACACACAATCAGGACCCATACAACCTTGGCAAACAGATGACACCAGAAGTCTCAAAAAGCATATCTGCGCTCTTAAAGCACCTGTGGCGTAAGACTAATGCCTTGTACACACAATCAGAATTTCTGATGAAAAAAGTCTGACGGAATTTTTTCATCGGATATTCCGACCATGTGTTGGCCCCATCAGACTTTTTACCATCAGAGTTTAGAAATAGAACATGTTTTATTTTTTTCTGATGGGAAATTCTGATTGTCTGTGTGGAACTCAGATGGAGAAAAAAACATGCATGCTCAGAATCAAGTCGATGCATGCTCGGAAGCATTGAACTTCATTTTTCTCTGCTCTTGGTAGTGTTTTACATCACCGCGTTTTGGGCGGTCGGAATTTGGTCTGACAGTGTGTATGCAAGACAGCTTGAATGGAATTCCTATGGAAAATTCCATCGGATTTTATCCCATCGGAAATTCTGATCGTGTGTACAGGGCATTAGTCTCAGAAAGACTTCAACCAATATAAATCTGCCCTCTAAAAATACTATTCCTGCCTCCTCTCTACCAAGCAGACCTATTTTATCACTCTCATTAAAGCGGTAGTAAAGCCCACATTGTTATTTTTACCTACAGGTAAGCCTATAATAAGGCTTACCTGTAGGTAAAATTAACATCTCCTAAACGTGCACCGTTTAGGAGATATTCACCTTGCATGCAGACGCTGATGTCACCTGCGCAGCACGGGAGTGACGTCATTGCGGCTCTTGCCACTCACAGCGGTGGAGCCTGCGAACCCGGAAGAAAGGCAGGGGGAAGATGTCAGCCCTCTCAGCGGTGACCAGGCGCCGCTGGAAAGGCTTAGTTCTAAGGAAAGTATTTCATAATGTGCTAGTATGTTTTGCATACTAGCACATTATGCCATTGTCTTACGGGTTCTTTTTTTTTTATTCTGCAGCGGTTTACTACCGCTTTAACACCTTCTCATCCAGTCCCTGTCATCTCTACCTTCAACTCCCTTCTTCGTTCTCCTCTGCCTCCACCCACTAAGATATATAAAATACATTTTGTGAGGAGATCTCTGATGCACAAAAACTTCCCCCACTTAACACCCCATGTCCATAGGTACAATAATTACTTCCCTCATTCAACCCCGCTACTATAGACAAAGTTTTTCTAAACTTTTTTCTAACGCCCACCTAACCACCTGCCCCCTGGACCCTGTTCCCTTGCAAAAGCAAAGGTCAACCTCTGGCTCTATTCTACACTCTCTAACTCACATCTTCAATCCCTATCTCTCTTCTGGCATCTTTCCAAACTCTCTAAAACATGTACCAGCAACCCCCATACTTAAAAAATCATCACTGGACCTCACCAATCCTAACAATCTACGCCCCATCTCTTTACGCCCTTTTTTCTTCCAAACTCCTTGAACATCTCGTCTACAACCGACTGAGTGACCATCTGACTGAGAACAAACTTCTTGATCTCTTTCAATCTGGATTTCACCCTCAACACGTCACAGAAACTGCTCTCCTTAAACTCACAAATGATCTGCTAACAGCTAAAACCAATAAACACTATTCTGTACTCCAACTCCTGGCCCTCTCTGCTGCCTTTGACAGGCTGGATCACCCCCAGCTCCTCCAAAAACTCTACTCCTTTGGTCTATGCCACTGTACTCTTCACTAGTTTTCTTCCTACCTATACCACTGTACCTTCACTTACAATTCTACTTCCCCTTCCCCTCTTCTTTTCTCTATCAGAGTTCATCAAGGTTCTGTTCTTGGACCTTTCCTATTCTTAATCTACACCTCCTCCCTGGGTTCATTGATTGCAGCCCATGGCTTTCAATACCATTGCTATGCTGATGGAACCCAAATCTATCTCTCTACCCCTCAGCTCACTCTATCAGTCTCCTCACGCATCACCAATATACTAACAGACATGTCAGCCTGGATCTATCCAAAACCAAGCTCACAGCATTTCCTCCACCACGTGCCCCTTCCCCTGACTTCTCCATCAAAATCGACGGCTCAACTATGAACCAGTCCCTGCATGCCTAGGTTCTAGATGTAATCCTGGATTCTAAACTAGCCTTTTGGCCCACCTCAACCTCCGTAACATCTCCAAAATACGCCCCCTTACTAACCAATGACACCACAAAGATTCTAATTCACTCCCTAGTCATCTCCCACCTCATAAGCTTACTTTTACATAGGCTATCCTCCCTTCAGTATATCATGAATGCTGCTGCCAGACTCATCCACCTTACCAACTGCTTAGTGTCTGCTACCCGTCTCTGCCAATCCCTCCACTGGCTTTTGTTCACCCAACAAATTAAATTCAAGATACTAAAAACAACATTTAAAGCCATCCACAACTCTGCCCCCCTTGTCTCAAAATACCAACCAAATTGTTCTCTTCATTCCTCTCAAGACCTTCTGCTCTCTAGCTTCCTTGTCCCCTATTCCTATGCTTGCCTTCAGGACTTCTCCAGAGTCTCTCCCATCCTCTGGAACTCCTTACCCCAATCTGTCCAACTATCTCCTACTCAGTCCACTTTTAGATGATCCCTGAAAACTCATCTCTTTAGAGAGGCCTATCCAGGCCCCACCTAAAAACTGTACATTTATTTTCTCCATAAGCCCACCCCCCACAGTTATTACCTTTGGAATCTCTTGACCATTCCTCTTGGATTGTAAGCTCTAATGAGCAGGGCTCTCTGATTCCTACTGTATTAAACTGTATTGTAATTGTGCTGTCTATCCTGTGTAAACTATTGGCGCTATATAAATCCTGTATAATTATTATTATTATTATTATTATTATTATTAATATACAGGATTTATATAGCGCCAACAGTTTGCGCAGCGCTTTACAACATCAGGGAAGACAATACAATCACAATACAATTCAATACAGAGGGAGCAGAGGGCCCTGCTCGTTAGAGCTTACAGTCTAGAAGGGAGAGTCACATGAAACAAAGGGTATTAGCTGTGGGGGATGATCAGGTGGACAGAATGGAAATATAGTTGTTAGGTGTGGGTGGGATAGGCTTCTCTGAAGAGGAGGGTTTTTAGGGATCCTCTAAAGGCTTATAGAGAAGAAGATTGACGGACAGATTGGGGTAAGGAGTTCCATAGGCTTGGAGAGACTCTGGAAAAATCCTGGAGTCGAGCATGGGAGGAGGTGATGGGCGAGCTAGAGAGCAGGAGGTCTTGAGAAGAACGAAGAGAACGATTAGGTTGGTATTTTGAGACTAGGTCAGTGATGTATCTGGGGGCAGTGTTGTGGATGGCTTTGTAGGTGGTCGTTAGTATTTTGAATTTAATTCGTTGGGTGAGTGGAAGCCAGTGGAGGGATTGACAGAGAGGAGAAGGAGACACAGAACGGTTGGTAAGGTGGATGAGTCTGGCAGCAGCATTCATGATGGACTGAAGGGGGGTTAAAGTTTTCTGAGGTAAGCCGATGAGGAGGGAGTTGCAGTAATCGAGGCGAGAAATGACCGGGGAGTGGATAAGGAGCTTTGTTGTGTCTTTGGTTAAAAAGGGGTGTATTTTGGAGATGTTGCGGAGGTTGATGCGGCAAGATTTGGACAGTGATTGGATGTGAGGATTAAAGGAGAGTTCAGAGTCCAGAACTACTCCTAGGACCTTGGCGTGTGGGGATGGGCTGATAGTTGTGCCATCAATTTTAACAGAGAGATCGGGGGAGGAGGCACGAGGAGGAGGAAAAATGACCAGTTCAGTTTTGGATAGATTAAGTTTGAGGAAGTGATGTGACATCCAAACTGATATATCTGATAGTAATTTAGAGATACATGAGGCAAATGAAGAAGTGAGTTGAGGGGCAGAGAAATAGATTTGAGTGTCGTCAGCGTAGAGGTGGTATTGGAAGCCATGGGAGGCTATCAGCTGACCTAGGGAAGAGGTGTAGATTGAAAATAGGAGAGGTCCTAGAACAGAACCTTGGGGGACCCCAATTGAGAAAGGAAGGGGAGAGGAGGAAGTAGAGTTGTAAGCAACGCTAAAGGTGTGGTTGGATAAGTAGTTAGAGAACCAGCGAAGAGTACAGTCGCGGAGACCAAAGGCATGGAGTTTTTTGAGGAGGAGGGGGTGGTCAACCGTATCGAAGGCAGTAGAGAGGTCCAGGAGTAGGAGTACGGAATAGTGTCCCTTAGTTTTGGCCGTTAGTATATAATTTGTTAGTTTTAGGAGGGCAGTTTCTGTGGAATGTTGAGGACGAAATCCAGACTGAAGGGGATCAAGAAGGTTATTATCAGCAAGGTGGACGCTCAATCGGTTGTAGACTAGACGTTCAAGGAGTTTGGATAAAAAGGGGAGCAAGGAGATAGGGCGCAGGTTGTCAAGATTGGATGGGTCCAGAGAGGGCGTTTTAAGTATGGGGCTGACTAGTGCATGTTTCAAAGAGTTAGGGAAGATGCCAGAAGAGAGAGAGAGATTGAAGATGTGGGTTATAGAGCGTAGAATAGAGCCAGAGGGTGAACGTAGCATTTGTGAGGGAACAGGATCCAGAGCGCTGGTGGTAAGATGGACATTAGCAAGTAATTTAGCAACCTCGTCTATAGTGGTGGGATTGAAAGAGGGAAGTAAAGATTGTACCTGTGGGCATGAGGTGTATAGCATAGAGGGCATCTGAACTGTACAGATTTCCTCGCGAATTCTATCAATCTTTTGTTTGAAGTGATTGGCAATCTCCTGGGCAGTGAGTGAGTTAGTGGGTGGAGGCAGTGGGGGACGAAGGAGCGAGTTGAAGGTAGAGAAGAGTTGACGGGGACGGGATGATAAGTTTTTAATGAGGGTGATGAAATAGGTCTGCTTGGCAGTGAGGAGGCTGGAATTGTATATTTGGAGGGCAGATTTATACTGGCCGAAATCTTTCTGGGACTTAGTCTTGCGCCATTGGCGCTCAAGAGCACGGCTGTGCTTTTTCAGACTTCTAGTATCATCTGTTTGCCAAGGTTGTAGGGGGCGGGGCCTTATTCTGCGTGTAGTGAGGGGGGCCACACTGTCCAGTGATGCTAGAAGTGTAGTGTTGTAGACAGAAGTGGCTAAGTGGGTGCAGGACAGGGGTGCGATTTTGTCATAGAGGTGGTCAGTCGCAGAGCATAGAAGAGAAGGGTTGATATTGTGAATGTTTCTACGAGTAACCGTTAGGCGTTGGGGGGAAGAGGAGGCGGAGGAGAGGGAGAGAGTGAAATTAATAAGGTGGTGATCAGAGAGGGGGTTAGGATAGTTGGAGAGGTTGCATGGAGTGCATAGGTAGGAAAAGACAAGGTCAAGGGTATTGCCTTCAGAGTGAGTAGGAGCGTGTATCCATTGCTTCAGATCAAAGGAGGAGGTTAGACTGAGAAGTTTGGAAGTTGCAGGAGAGTTATTATTAATAGGGATGTTGAAGTCACCAAGAATGATTGTGGGGATTTCAGAAGAGAGAAAGTAGGGTAACCAGGCGGAAAAATCATCAAGAAAGGAAGATAGTGGACCGGGGGGCCGGTAGATCACAGCTATTCTTAGGCAAACTGGGGAGAAGAGACGAATGCAGTGTGCCTCAAATGAGGAGAGTGACAGAGAGGGAGGTGGGTGAAGTACCTGAAAGGTGCTATGTGGGGCTAAAAGGATTCCAACACCCCCACCTTTGCGTCCACATGATCTGGGTGAGTGAGTCCAGAGAAGACCACCGTGGGATAGAGCAGCAGAAGCCGCAGTGTCGGATTCGTGAAGCCAGGTTTCGGTGACGGCGAGTAGATTAAATGAGTTAGCGATAAAGAGATCGTGGAGGGAGGTGAGTTTATTACAGACAGAGCGAGCGTTCCAAAGGGCGCAAGAGAAAGGGCGTCTGGTCTTGGGAAGGAGAGGAATGGGAACTAGATTGTGTACATTGCGTTTGCAGCCAGAGGGTGTAGGGTAATGGGTGCGTTGAGCACAGTTAGATGAAGGAGGCCCAGGGTTTGGGGATACATCACCAGAGGCTAGGAGAAGCAGAAGGGTGAGGGAGGTGATGTGGGAATGTGATTTATGTGGGGGGACATGCCCCAGTGGTTTGGAATATTGGGCGTGTGAATATACAATTAGCCAGATTTGGTGAGTGCAGTAATTGGGAGAGGACAGAAGTGAGGATGATATGTATAAGGTGTGGGGTGGAGAAGGGGGGTGTAGGAAAGACAGTTTAAGGATAGAAGACACAGCTGTCAGAAGGAGTGGTAGACAGTGCATTTTAGAAGGGGAAGGAAGAGCAGAAAGTGTGAAAAATATACCTGTGTTGCAAATAGTAAGGTGTTTTGTGTTCCTTCGCTTTCTGCATTCGCTGAAGTGCAGAGTCAGAAGTGCGTCCAGTTATCGAAAAAACCCACTTTGCGAAAGAACCCCAGTTGTAGAAAATAGCCCCAGTTGCTATTGAGCCCCCCTGCTATTGCTTCCCCCAGAAAGAAGCTGATATTTATACTGATGTGGATAGGGGGTGGGTGCTTTTCAATTATCTAATCAGGAGGTAATAAAGGTTTGCTGGTCAACAGGGCAAAATTCTTACTACAGAGCCAGATCAGCAAAAGGGCACTAAAAGTCACTGGGCCATAATTTTGGGTAAGACAAGGCAGATAAATAAAGCATTGTAATGTGGACAGGTCTATAGAGGGCTAAGCAAACACAACATACCATATCAAATTTAAACTAGGCAAAACACTTTCCAGTTTCAATTCAGGGTGGATTGCTCACAGCTGAAACATACCTGCAAAGAGACAAAGAATATATCTTCAGATAAGTGCAGAGTCAGAAGTGCGTCCACTTATCGAAAAAAACCGCTTTGCGAAAGAACCCCAGTTGTAGAAAATAGCCCCAGTTGCTATTGAGCCCCCCTGCTATTGCTTCCCCCAGAAAGAAGCTGATATTTATACTGATGTGGATAGGGGGTGGGTGCTTTTCAATTATCTAATCAGGAGGTAATAAAGGTTTGCTGGTCAACAGGGAAAAATTCTTACTACAGAGCCAGATCAGCAAAAGGGCACTAAAAGTCACTGGGCCATAATTTTGGGTAAGACAAGGCAGATAAATAAAGCATTGTAATGTGGACAGGTCTATAGAGGGCTAAGCAAACACAACATACCATATCACATTTAAACTAGGCAAAACACTTTCCAGTTTCAATTCAGGGTGGATTGCTCACAGCTGAAACATACCTGCAAAGAGACAAAGAATATATCTTCAGATAAGTGCTGAGTCAGAAGTGCGTCCACTTATCGAAAAAACCCACTTTGCGAAAGAACCCCAGTTGTAGAAAATAGCCCCAGTTGCTATTGAGCCCCCCTGCTATTGCTTCCCCCAGAAAGAAGCTGATATTTATACTGATGTGGATAGGGGGTGGGTGCTTTTCAATTATCTATTCAGGAGGTAATAAAGGTTTGCTGGTCAACAGGGCAAAATTCTTACTACAGAGCCAGATCAGCAAAAGGGCACTAAAAGTCACTGGGCCATAATTTTGGGTAAGACAAGGCAGATAAATAAAGCATTGTAATGTGGACAGGTCTATAGAGGGCTAAGCAAACACAACATACCATATCAAATTTAAACTAGGCAAAACACTTTCCAGTTTCAATTCAGGGTGGATTGCTCACAGCTGAAACATACCTGCAAAGAGACAAAGAATATATCTTCAGATAAGTGCAGAGTCAGAAGTGCGTCCACTTATCGAAAAAACCCACTTTGCGAAAGAACCCCAGTTGTAGAAAATAGCCCCAGTTGCTATTGAGCCCCCCTGCTATTGCTTCCCCCAGAAAGAAGCTGATATTTATACTGATGTGGATAGGGGGTGGGTGCTTTTCAATTATCTAATCAGGAGGTAATAAAGGTTTGCTGGTCAACAGGGCAAAATTATTACTACAGAGCCAGATCAGCAAAAGGGCACTAAAAGTCACTGGGCCATAATTTTGGGTAAGACAAGGCAGATAAATAAAGCATTGTAATGTGGACAGGTCTATAGAGGGCTAAGCAAACACAACATACCATATCAAATTTAAACTAGGCAAAACACTTTCCAGTTTCAATTCAGGGTGGATTGCTCACAGCTGAAACATACCATATCAAATTTAAACTAGGCAAAACACTTTCCAGTTTCAATTCAGGGTGGATTGCTCACAGCTGAAACATACCATATCAAATTTAAACTAGGCAAAACACTTTCCAGTTTCAATTCAGGGTGGATTGCTCACAGCTGAAACATACCTGCAAAGAGACAAAGAATATATCTTCATATAAGTGCAGAGTCAGAAGTGCGTCCACTTATCGAAAAAACCCACTTTGCGAAAGAACCCCAGTTGTAGAAAATAGCCCCAGTTGCTATTGAGCCCCCCTGCTATTGCTTCCCCCAGAAAGAAGCTGATATTTATACTGATGTGGATAGGGGGTGGGTGCTTTTCAATTATCTATTCAGGAGGTAATAAAGGTTTGCTGGTCAACAGGGCAAAATTCTTACTACAGAGCCAGATCAGCAAAAGGGCACTAAAAGTCACTGGGCCATAATTTTGGGTAAGACAAGGCAGATAAATAAAGCATTGTAATGTGGACAGGTCTATAGAGGGCTAAGCAAACACAACATACCATATCAAATTTAAACTAGGCAAAACACTTTCCAGTTTCAATTCAGGGTGGATTGCTCACAGCTGAAACATACCTGCAAAGAGACAAAGAATATATCTTCAGATAAGTGCAGAGTCAGAAGTGCGTCCACTTATCGAAAAAACCCACTTTGCGAAAGAACCCCAGTTGTAGAAAATAGCCCCAGTTGCTATTGAGCCCCCTGCTATTGCTTCCCCCAGAAAGAAGCTGATATTTATACTGATGTGGATAGGGGGTGGGTGCTTTTCAATGATCTAATCAGGAGGTAATAAAGGTTTGCTGGTCAACAGGGCAAAATTCTTACTACAGAGCCAGATCAGCAAAAGGGCACTAAAAGTCACTGGGCCATAATTTTGGGTAAGACAAGGCAGATAAATAAAGCATTGTAATGTGGACAGGTCTATAGATGGCTAAGCAAACACAACATACCATATCAAATTTAAACTAGGCAAAACACTTTCCAGTTTCAATTCAGGGTGGATTGCTCACAGCTGAAACATACCTGCAAAGAGACAAAGAATATATCTTCAGATAAGTGCAGAGTCAGAAGTGCGTCCACTTATCGAAAAAACCCACTTTGCGAAAGAACCCCAGTTGTAGAAAATAGCCCCAGTTGCTATTGAGCCCCCCTGCTATTGCTTCCCCCAGAAAGAAGCTGATATTTATACTGATGTGGATAGGGGGTGGGTGCTTTTCAATTATCTAATCAGGAGGTAATAAAGGTTTGCTGGTCAACATGGCAAAATTCTTACTACAGAGCCAGATCAGCAAAAGGGCACTAAAAGTCACTGGGCCATAATTTTGGGTAAGACAAGGCAGATAAATAAAGCATTGTAATGTGGACAGGTCTATAGATGGCTAAGCAAACACAACATACCATATCAAATTTAAACTAGGCAAAACACTTTCCAGTTTCAATTCAGGGTGGATTGCTCACAGCTGAAACATACCTGCAAAGAGACAAAGAATATATCTTCAGATAAGTGCAGAGTCAGAAGTGCGTCCACTTATCGAAAAAACCCACTTTGCGAAAGAACCCAGGTTGTAGAAAATAGCCCCAGTTGCTATTGAGCCCCCCTGCTATTGCTTCCCCCAGAAAGAAGCTGATATTTATACTGATGTGGATAGGGGGTGGGTGCTTTTCAATGATCTAATCAGGAGGTAATAAAGGTTTTCTGGTCAACAGGGCAAAATTCTTACTACAGAGCCAGATCAGCAAAAGGGCACTAAAAGTCACTGGGCCATAATTTTGGGTAAGACAAGGCAGATAAATAAAGCATTGTAATGTGGACAGGTCTATAGATGGCTAAGCAAACACAACATACCATATCAAATTTAAACTAGGCAAAACACTTTCCAGTTTCAATTCAGGGTGGATTGCTCACAGCTGAAACATACCTGCAAAGAGACAAAGAATATATCTTCAGATAAGTGCAGAGTCAGAAGTGCGTCCACTTATCGAAAAAACCCACTTTGCGAAAGAACCCCAGTTGTAGAAAATAGCCCCAGTTGCTATTGAGCCCCCCTGCTATTGCTTCCCCCAGAAAGAAGCTGATATTTATACTGATGTGGATAGGGGGTGGGTGCTTTTCAATTATCTAATCAGGAGGTAATAAAGGTTTGCTGGTCAACATGGCAAAATTCTTACTACAGAGCCAGATCAGCAAAAGGGCACTAAAAGTCACTGGGCCATAATTTTGGGTAAGACAAGGCAGATAAATAAAGCATTGTAATGTGGACAGGTCTATAGATGGCTAAGCAAACACAACATACCATATCAAATTTAAACTAGGCAAAACACTTTCCAGTTTCAATTCAGGGTGGATTGCTCACAGCTGAAACATACCTGCAAAGAGACAAAGAATATATCTTCAGATAAGTGCAGAGTCAGAAGTGCGTCCACTTATCGAAAAAACCCACTTTGCGAAAGAACCCAGGTTGTAGAAAATAGCCCCAGTTGCTATTGAGCCCCCCTGCTATTGCTTCCCCCAGAAAGAAGCTGATATTTATACTGATGTGGATAGGGGGTGGGTGCTTTTCAATGATCTAATCAGGAGGTAATAAAGGTTTTCTGGTCAACAGGGCAAAATTCTTACTACAGAGCCAGATCAGCAAAAGGGCACTAAAAGTCACTGGGCCATAATTTTGGGTAAGACAAGGCAGATAAATAAAGCATTGTAATGTGGACAGGTCTATAGAGGGCTAAGCAAACACAACATACCATATCAAATTTAAACTAGGCAAAACACTTTCCAGTTTCAATTCAGGGTGGATTGCTCACAGCTGAAACATACCTGCAAAGAGACAAAGAATATATCTTCAGATAAGTGCAGAGTCAGAAGTGCGTCCACTTATCGAAAAAACCCACTTTGCGAAAGAACCCCAGTTGTAGAAAATAGCCCCAGTTGCTATTGAGCCCCCCTGCTATTGCTTCCCCCAGAAAGAAGCTGATATTTATACTGATGTGGATAGGGGGTGGGTGCTTTTCAATTATCTAATCAGGAGGTAATAAAGGTTTGCTGGTCAACAGGGCAAAATTCTTACTACAGAGCCAGATCAGCAAAAGGGCACTAAAAGTCACTGGGCCATAATTTTGGGTAAGACAAGGCAGATAAATAAAGCATTGTAATGTGGACAGGTCTATAGAGGGCTAAGCAAACACAACATACCATATCAAATTTAAACTAGGCAAAACACTTTCCAGTTTCAATTAAGGGTGGATTGCTCACAGCTGAAACATACCATATCAAATTTAAACTAGGCAAAACACTTTCCAGTTTCAATTCAGGGTGGATTGCTCACAGCTGAAACATACCATATCAAATTTAAACTAGGCAAAACACTTTCCAGTTTCAATTCAGGGTGGATTGCTCACAGCTGAAACATACCTGCAAAGAGACAAAGAATATATCTTCAGATAAGTGCAGAGTCAGAAGTGCGTCCACTTATCGAAAAAACCCACTTTGCGAAAGAACCCCAGTTGTAGAAAATAGCCCCAGTTCCTATTGAGCCCCCCTGCTATTGCTTCCCCCAGAAAGAAGCTGATATTTATACTGATGTGGATAGGGGGTGGGTGCTTTTCAATTATCTAATCAGGAGGTAATAAAGGTTTGCTGGTCAACAGGGCAAAATTCTTACTACAGAGCCAGATCAGCAAAAGGGCACTAAAAGTCACTGGGCCATAATTTTGGGTAAGACAAGGCAGATAAATAAAGCATTGTAATGTGGACAGGTCTATAGATGGCTAAGCAAACACAACATACCATATCAAATTTAAACTAGGCAAAACACTTTCCAGTTTCAATTCAGGGTGGATTGCTCACAGCTGAAACATACCTGCAAAGAGACAAAGAATATATCTTCAGATAAGTGCAGAGTCAGAAGTGCGTCCACTTATCGAAAAAACCCACTTTGCGAAAGATCCCCAGTTGTAGAAAATAGCCCCAGTTGCTATTGAGCCCCCTGCTATTGCTTCCCCCAGAAAGAAGCTGATATTTATACTGATGTGGATAGGGGGTGGGTGCTTTTAAATTATCTAATCAGGAGGTAATAAAGGTTTGCTGGTCAACAGGGCAAAATTCTTACTACAGAGCCATATCAGCAAAAGGGCACTAAAAGTCACTGGGCTATAATTTTGGGTAAGACAAGGCAGATAAATAAAGCATTGTAATGTGGACAGGTCTATAGAGGGCTAAGCAAACACAACATACCATATCAAATTTAAACTAGGCAAAACATTTTCCAGTTTCAATTCAGGGTGGATTGCTCACAGCTGAAACATACCATATCAAATTTAAACTAGGCAAAACACTTTCCAGTTTCAATTCAGGGTGGATTGCTCACAGCTGAAACATACCTGCAAAGAGTATATCTTCAGATAAGTGCAGAGTCAGAAGTGCGTCCACTTATCGAAAAAACCCACTTTGCGAAAGAACCCCAGTTGTAGAAAATAGCCCCAGTTGCTATTGAGCCCCCCTGCTATTGCTTCCCCCAGAAAGAAGCTGATATTTATACTGATGTGGATAGGGGGTGGGTGCTTTTCAATTATCTAATCAGGAGGTAATAAAGGTTTGCTGGTCAACAGGGAAAAATTCTTACTACAGAGCCAGATCAGCAAAAGGGCACTAAAAGTCACTGGGCCATAATTTTGGGTAAGACAAGGCAGATAAATAAAGCATTGTAATGTGGACAGGTCTATAGAGGGCTAAGCAAACACAACATACCATATCAAATTTAAACTAGGCAAAACACTTTCCAGTTTCAATTAAGGGTGGATTGCTCACAGCTGAAACATACCATATCAAATTTAAACTAGGCAAAACACTTTCCAGTTTCAATTCAGGGTGGATTGCTCACAGCTGAAACAAACCATATCAAATTTAAACTAGGCAAAACACTTTCCAGTTTCAATTCAGGGTGGATTGCTCACAGCTGAAACATACCTGCAAAGAGACAAAGAATATATCTTCAGATAAGTGCAGAGTCAGAAGTGCGTCCACTTATCGAAAAAACCCACTTTGCGAAAGAACCCCAGTTCCTATTGAGCCCCCCTGCTATTGCTTCCCCCAGAAAGAAGCTGATATTTATACTGATGTGGATAGGGGGTGGGTGCTTTTCAATTATCTAATCAGGAGGTAATAAAGGTTTGCTGGTCAACAGGGCAAAATTCTTACTACAGAGCCAGATCAGCAAAAGGGCACTAAAAGTCACTGGGCCATAATTTTGGGTAAGACAAGGCAGATAAATAAAGCATTGTAATGTGGACAGGTCTATAGATGGCTAAGCAAACACAACATACCATATCAAATTTAAACTAGGCAAAACACTTTCCAGTTTCAATTCAGGGTGGATTGCTCACAGCTGAAACATACCTGCAAAGAGACAAAGAATATATCTTCAGATAAGTGCAGAGTCAGAAGTGCGTCAACTTATCGAAAAAACCCACTTTGCGAAAGAACCCCAGTTGTAGAAAATAGCCCCAGTTGCTATTGAGCCCCCCTGCTATTGCTTCCCCCAGAAATAAGCTGATATTTATACTGATGTGGATAGGGGGTGGGTGCTTTTCAATTATCTAATCAGGAGGTAATAAAGGTTTGCTGGTCAACAGGGAAAAATTCTTACTACAGAGCCAGATCAGCAAAAGGGCACTAAAAGTCACTGGGCCATAATTTTGGGTAAGACAAGGCAGATAAATAAAGCATTGTAATGTGAACAGGTCTATAGAGGGCTAAGCAAACACAACATACCATATCAAATTTAAACTAGGCAAAACACTTTCCAGTTTCAATTCAGGGTGGATTGCTCACAGCTGAAACATACCTGCAAAGAGACAAAGAATATATCTTCAGATAAGTGCAGAGTCAGAAGTGCGTCCACTTATCGAAAAAACCCACTTTGCGAAAGAACCCCAGTTGTAGAAAATAGCCCCAGTTGCTATTGAGCCCCCCTGCTATTGCTTCCCCCAGAAAGAAGCTGATATTTATACTGATGTGGATAGGGGGTGGGTGCTTTTCAATTATCTAATCAGGAGGTAATAAAGGTTTGCTGGTCAACAGGGCAAAATTCTTACTACAGAGCCAGATCAGCAAAAGGGCACTAAAAGTCACTGGGCCATAATTTTGGGTAAGACAAGGCAGATAAATAAAGCATTGTAATGTGGACAGGTCTATAGAGGGCTAAGCAAACACAACATACCATATCAAATTTAAACTAGGCAAAACACTTTCCAGTTTCAATTCAGGGTGGATTGCTCACAGCTGAAACATACCTGCAAAGAGACAAAGAATATATCTTCAGATAAGTGCAGAGTCAGAAGTGCGTCCACTTATCGAAAAAAACCACTTTGCGAAAGAACCCCAGTTGTAGAAAATAGCCCCAGTTGCTATTGAGCCCCCCTGCTATTGCTTCCCCCAGAAAGAAGCTGATATTTATACTGATGTGGATAGGGGGTGGGTGCTTTTCAATTATCTAATCAGGAGGTAATAAAGGTTTGCTGGTCAACAGGGAAAAATTCTTACTACAGAGCCAGATCAGCAAAAGGGCACTAAAAGTCACTGGGCCATAATTTTGGGTAAGACAAGGCAGATAAATAAAGCATTGTAATGTGGACAGGTCTATAGAGGGCTAAGCAAACACAACATACCATATCAAATTTAAACTAGGCAAAACACTTTCCAGTTTCAATTCAGGGTGGATTGCTCACAGCTGAAACATACCTGCAAAGAGACAAAGAATATATCTTCAGATAAGTGCAGAGTCAGAAGTGCGTCCACTTATCGAAAAAACCCACTTTGCGAAAGAACCCCAGTTGTAGAAAATAGCCCCAGTTGCTATTGAGCCCCCCTGCTATTGCTTCCCCCAGAAAGAAGCTGATATTTATACTGATGTGGATAGGGGGTGGGTGCTTTTCAATTATCTAATCAGGAGGTAATAAAGGTTTGCTGGTCAACAGGGCAAAATTCTTACTACAGAGCCAGATCAGCAAAAGGGCACTAAAAGTCACTGGGCCATAATTTTGGGTAAGACAAGGCAGATAAATAAAGCATTGTAATGTGGACAGGTCTATAGAGGGCTAAGCAAACACAACATACCATATCAAATTTAAACTAGGCAAAACACTTTCCAGTTTCAATTCAGGGTGGATTGCTCACAGCTGAAACATACCTGCAAAGAGACAAAGAATATATGTTCAGATAAGTGCAGAGTCAGAAGTGCGTCCACTTATCGAAAAAAACCACTTTGCGAAAGAACCCCAGTTGTAGAAAATAGCCCCAGTTGCTATTGAGCCCCCCTGCTATTGCTTCCCCCAGAAAGAAGCTGATATTTATACTGATGTGGATAGGGGGTGGGTGCTTTTCAATTATCTAATCAGGAGGTAATAAAGGTTTGCTGGTCAACAGGGCAAAATTCTTACTACAGAGCCAGATCAGCAAAAGGGCACTAAAAGTCACTGGGCCATAATTTTGGGTAAGACAAGGCAGATAAATAAAGCATTGTAATGTGGACAGGTCTATAGAGGGCTAAGCAAACACAACATACCATATCAAATTTAAACTAGGCAAAACACTTTCCAGTTTCAATTCAGGGTGGATTGCTCACAGCTGAAACATACCTGCAAAGAGACAAAGAATATATCTTCAGATAAGTGCAGAGTCAGAAGTGCGTCCACTTATCGAAAAAAAACACTTTGCGAAAGAACCCCAGTTGTAGAAAATAGCCCCAGTTGCTATTGAGCCCCCCTGCTATTGCTTCCCCCAGAAAGAAGCTGATATTTATACTGATGTGGATAGGGGGTGGGTGCTTTTCAATTATCTAATCAGGAGGTAATAAAGGCTTGCTGGTCAACAGGGCAAAATTCTTACTACAGAGCCAGATCAGCAAAAGGGCACTAAAAGTCACTGGGCCATAATTTTGGGTAAGACAAGGCAGATAAATAAAGCATTGTAATGTGAACAGGTCTATAGAGGGCTAAGCAAACACAACATACCATATCAAATTTAAACTAGGCAAAACACTTTCCAGTTTCAATTCAGGGTGGATTGCTCACAGCTGAAACATACCTGCAAAGAGACAAAGAATATATCTTCAGATAAGTGCAGAGTCAGAAGTGCGTCCACTTATCGAAAAAACCCACTTTGCGAAAGAACCCCAGTTGTAGAAAATAGCCCCAGTTGCTATTGAGCCCCCCTGCTATTGCTTCCCCCAGAAAGTAGCTGATATTTATACTGATGTGGATAGGGGGTGGGTGCTTTTCAATTATCTAATCAGGAGGTAATAAAGGTTTGCTGGTCAACAGGGAAAAATTCTTACTACAGAGCCAGATCAGCAAAAGGGCACTAAAAGTCACTGGGCCATAATTTTGGGTAAGACAAGGCAGATAAATAAAGCATTGTAATGTGGACAGGTCTATAGAGGGCTAAGCAAACACAACATACCATATCAAATTTAAACTAGGCAAAACACTTTCCAGTTTCAATTCAGGGTGGATTGCTCACAGCTGAAACATACCTGCAAAGAGACAAAGAATATATCTTCAGATAAGTGCTGAGTCAGAAGTGCGTCCACTTATCGAAAAAACCCACTTTGCGAAAGAACCCCAGTTGTAGAAAATAGCCCCAGTTGCTATTGAGCCCCCCTGCTATTGCTTCCCCCAGAAAGAAGCTGATATTTATACTGATGTGGATAGGGGGTGGGTGCTTTTCAATTATCTATTCAGGAGGTAATAAAGGTTTGCTGGTCAACAGGGCAAAATTCTTACTACAGAGCCAGATCAGCAAAAGGGCACTAAAAGTCACTGGGCCATAATTTTGGGTAAGACAAGGCAGATAAATAAAGCATTGTAATGTGGACAGGTCTATAGAGGGCTAAGCAAACACAACATACCATATCAAATTTAAACTAGGCAAAACACTTTCCAGTTTCAATTCAGGGTGGATTGCTCACAGCTGAAACATACCTGCAAAGAGACAAAGAATATATCTTCAGATAAGTGCAGAGTCAGAAGTGCGTCCACTTATCGAAAAAACCCACTTTGCGAAAGAACCCCAGTTGTAGAAAATAGCCCCAGTTGCTATTGAGCCCCCCTGCTATTGCTTCCCCCAGAAAGAAGCTGATATTTATACTGATGTGGATAGGGGGTGGGTGCTTTTCAATTATCTAATCAGGAGGTAATAAAGGTTTGCTGGTCAACAGGGCAAAATTCTTACTACAGAGCCAGATCAGCAAAAGGGCACTAAAAGTCACTGGGCCATAATTTTGGGTAAGACAAGGCAGATAAATAAAGCATTGTAATGTGGACAGGTCTATAGAGGGCTAAGCAAATACAACATACCATATCAAATTTAAACTAGGCAAAACACTTTCCAGTTTCAATTCAGGGTGGATTGCTCACAGCTGAAACATACCTGCAAAGAGACAAAGAATATATCTTCAGATAAGTGCTGAGTCAGAAGTGCGTCCACTTATCGAAAAAAAACCACTTTGCGAAAGAACCCCAGTTGTAGAAAATAGCCCCAGTTGCTATTGAGCCCCCCTGCTATTGCTTCCCCCAGAAAGAAGCTGATATTTATACTGATGTGGATAGGGGGTGGGTGCTTTTCAATTATCTAATCAGGAGGTAATAAAGGTTTGCTGGTCAACAGGGCAAAATTCTTACTACAGAGCCAGATCAGCAAAAGGGCACTAAAAGTCACTGGGCCATAATTTTGGGTAAGACAAGGCAGATAAATAAAGCATTGTAATGTGGACAGGTCTATAGAGGGCTAAGCAAACACAACATACCATATCAAATTTAAACTAGGCAAAACACTTTCCAGTTTCAATTCAGGGTGGATTGCTCACAGCTGAAACATACCTGCAAAGAGACAAAGAATATATCTTCAGATAAGTGCAGAGTCAGAAGTGCGTCCACTTATCGAAAAAATCCACTTTGCGAAAGAACCCCAGTTGTAGAAAATAGCCCCAGTTGCTATTGAGCCCCCCTGCTATTGCTTCCCCCAGAAAGAAGCTGATATTTATACTGATGTGGATAGGGGGTGGGTGCTTTTCAATTATCTAATCAGGAGGTAATAAAGGTTTGCTGGTCAACAGGGCAAAATTCTTACTACAGAGCCAGATCAGCAAAAGGGCACTAAAAGTCACTGGGCCATAATTTTGGGTAAGACAAGGCAGATAAATAAAGCATTGTAATGTGGACAGGTCTATAGAGGGCTAAGCAAACACAACATACCATATCAAATTTAAACTAGGCAAAACACTTTCCAGTTTCAATTCAGGGTGGATTGCTCACAGCTGAAACATACCTGCAAAGAGACAAAGAATATATCTTCAGATAAGTGCAGAGTCAGAAGTGCGTCCACTTATCGAAAAAACCCACTTTGCGAAAGAACCCCAGTTGTAGAAAATAGCCCCAGTTGCTATTGAGCCCCCCTGCTATTGCTTCCCCCAGAAAGAAGCTGATATTTATACTGATGTTGATAGGGAGTGGGTGCTTTTCAATTATCTAATCAGGAAGTAATAAAGGTTTGCTGGTCAACAGGGCAAAATTCTTACTACAGAGCCAGATCAGCAAAAGGGCACTAAAAGTCACTGGGCCATAATTTTGGGTAAGACAAGGCAGATAAATAAAGCATTGTAATGTGGACAGGTCTATAGAGGGCTAAGCAAACACAACATACCATATCAAATTTAAACTAGGCAAAACACTTTCCAGTTTCAATTCAGGGTGGATTGCTCACAGCTGAAACATACCTGCAAAGAGATAAAGAATATATCTTCAGATAAGTGCAGAGTCAGAAGTGCGTCCACTTATCGAAAAAACCCACTTTGCAAAAGAACCCCAGTTGTAGAAAATAGCCCCAGTTGCTATTGAGCCCCCCTGCTATTGCTTCCCCCAGAAATAAGCTGATATTTATACTGATGTGGATAGGGGGTGGGTGCTTTTCAATTATCTAATCAGGAGGTAATAAAGGTTTGCTGGTCAACAGGGCAAAATTCTTACTACAGAGCCAGATCAGCAAAAGGGCACTAAAAGTCACTGGGCCATAATTTTGGGTAAGACAAGGCAGATAAATAAAGCATTGTAATGTGGACAGGTCTATTGAGGGCTAAGCAAACACAACATACCATATCAAATTTAAATTAGGCAAAACACTTTCCAGTTTCAATTCAGGGTGGATTGCTCACAGCTGAAACATACCTGCAAAGAGACAAAGAATATATCTTCAGATAAGTGCAGAGTCAGAAGTGCGTCCACTTATCGAAAAAACCCACTTTGCAAAAGAACCCCAGTTGTAGAAAATAGCCCCAGTTGCTATTGAGCCCCCCTGCTATTGCTTCCCCCAGAAAGAAGCTGATATTTATACTGATGTGGATAGGGGGTGGGTGCTTTTCAATTATCTAATCAGGAGGTAATAAAGGTTTGCTGGTCAACAGGGCAAAATTCTTACTACAGAGCCAGATCAGCAAAAGGGCACTAAAAGTCAATGGGCCATAATTTTGGGTAAGACAAGGCAGATAAATAAAGCATTGTAATGTGGACAGGTCTATTGAGGGCTAAGCAAACACAACATACCATATCAAATTTAAACTAGGCAAAACACTTTCCAGTTTCAATTCAGGGTGGATTGCTCACAGCTGAAACATACCTGCAGAGACAAAGAATATATCTTCAGATAAGTGCAGAGTCAGAAGTGCGTCCACTTATCGAAAAAACCCACTTTGCAAAAGAACCCCAGTTGTAGAAAATAGCCCCAGTTGCTATTGAGCCCCCCTGCTATTGCTTCCCCCAGAAAGAAGCTGATATTTATACTGATGTGGATAGGGGGTGGGTGCTTTTCAATTATCTAATCAGGAGGTAATAAAGGTTTGCTGGTCAACAGGGCAAAATTCTTACTACAGAGCCAGATCAGCAAAAGGGCACTAAAAGTCACTGGGCCATAATTTTGGGTAAGACAAGGCAGATAAATAAAGCATTGTAATGTGGACAGGTCTATAGAGGGCTAAGCAAACACAACATACCATATCAAATTTAAACTAGGCAAAACACTTTCCAGTTTCAATTCAGGGTGGATTGCTCACAGCTGAAACATACCTGCAAAGAGACAAAGAATATATCTTCAGATAAGTGCAGAGTCAGAAGTGTGTTGACTTATCGAAAAAAACCACTTTGCGAAAGAACCCCAGTTGTAGAAAATAGCCCCAGTTGCTATTGAGCCCCCCCTGCTATTGCTTCCCCCAGAAAGAAGCTGATATTTATACTGATGTGGCTAGGGGGTGGGTGCTTTTCAATGATCTAATCAGGAGGTAATAAAGGTTTGCTGGTCAACAGGGCAAAATTCTTACTACAGAGCCAGATCAGCAAAAGGGCACTAAAAGTCACTGGGCCATAATTTTGGGTAAGACAAGGCAGATAAATAAAGCATTGTAATGTGGACAGGTCTATAGATGGCTAAGCAAACACAACATACCATATCAAATTTAAACTAGGCAAAACACTTTCCAGTTTCAATTCAGGGTGGATTGCTCACAGCTGAAACATACCTGCAAAGAGACAAAGAATATATCTTCAGATAAGTGCAGAGTCAGAAGTGCGTCCACTTATCGAAAAAACCCACTTTGCGAAAGAACCCCAGTTGTAGAAAATAGCCCCAGTTGCTATTGAGCCCCCCTGCTATTGCTTCCCCCAGAAAGAAGCTGATATTTATACTGATGTGGATAGGGGGTGGGTGCTTTTCAATTATCTAATCAGGAGGTAATAAAGGTTTGCTGGTCAACATGGCAAAATTCTTACTACAGAGACAGATCAGCAAAAGGGCACTAAAAGTCACTGGGCCATAATTTTGGGTAAGACAAGGCAGATAAATAAAGCATTGTAATGTGGACAGGTCTATAGATGGCTAAGCAAACACAACATACCATATCAAATTTAAACTAGGCAAAACACTTTCCAGTTTCAATTCAGGGTGGATTGCTCACAGCTGAAACATACCTGCAAAGAGACAAAGAATATATCTTCAGATAAGTGCAGAGTCAGAAGTGCGTCCACTTATCGAAAAAACCCACTTTGCGAAAGAACCCAGGTTGTAGAAAATAGCCCCAGTTGCTATTGAGCCCCCCTGCTATTGCTTCCCCCAGAAAGAAGCTGATATTTATACTGATGTGGATAGGGGGTGGGTGCTTTTCAATGATCTAATCAGGAGGTAATAAAGGTTTGCTGGTCAACAGGGCAAAATTCTTACTACAGAGCCAGATCAGCAAAAGGGCACTAAAAGTCACTGGGCCATAATTTTGGGTAAGACAAGGCAGATAAATAAAGCATTGTAATGTGGACAGGTCTATAGAGGGCTAAGCAAACACAACATACCATATCAAATTTAAACTAGGCAAAACACTTTCCAGTTTCAATTCAGGGTGGATTGCTCACAGCTGAAACATACCTGCAAAGAGACAAAGAATATATCTTCAGATAAGTGCAGAGTCAGAAGTGCGTCCACTTATCGAAAAAACCCACTTTGCGAAAGAACCCCAGTTGTAGAAAATAGCCCCAGTTGCTATTGAGCCCCCCTGCTATTGCTTCCCCCAGAAAGAAGCTGATATTTATACTGATGTGGATAGGGGGTGGGTGCTTTTCAATTATCTAATCAGGAGGTAATAAAGGTTTGCTGGTCAACAGGGCAAAATTCTTACTACAGAGCCAGATCAGCAAAAGGGCACTAAAAGTCACTGGGCCATAATTTTGGGTAAGACAAGGCAGATAAATAAAGCATTGTAATGTGGACAGGTCTATAGAGGGCTAAGCAAACACAACATACCATATCAAATTTAAACTAGGCAAAACACTTTCCAGTTTCAATTCAGGGTGGATGGCTCACAGCTGAAACATACCATATCAAATTTAAACTAGGCAAAACACTTTCCAGTTTCAATTCAGGGTGGATTGCTCACAGCTGAAACATACCATATCAAATTTAAACTAGGCAAAACACTTTCCAGTTTCAATTCAGGGTGGATTGCTCACAGCTGAAACATACCTGCAAAGAGACAAAGAATATATCTTCAGATAAGTGCAGAGTCAGAAGTGCGTCCACTTATCGAAAAAACCCACTTTGCGAAAGAACCCCAGTTGTAGAAAATAGCCCCAGTTGCTATTGAGCCCCCCTGCTATTGCTTCCCCCAGAAAGAAGCTGATATTTATACTGATGTGGATAGGGGGTGGGTGCTTTTCAATGATCTAATCAGGAGGTAATAAAGGTTTGCTGGTCAACAGGGCAAAATTCTTACTACAGAGCCAGATCAGCAAAAGGGCACTAAAAGTCACTGGGCCATAATTTTGGGTAAGACAAGGCAGATAAATAAAGCATTGTAATGTGGACAGGTCTATAGAGGGCTAAGCAAACACAACATACCATATCAAATTTAAACTAGGCAAAACACTTTCCAGTTTCAATTCAGGGTGGATTGCTCACAGCTGAAACATACCTGCAAAGAGACAAAGAATATATCTTCAGATAAGTGCAGAGTCAGAAGTGCGTCCACTTATCGAAAAAACCCACTTTGCGAAAGAACCCCAGTTGTAGAAAATAGCCCCAGTTGCTATTGAAACCCCTGCTATTGCTTCCCCCAGAAAGAAGCTGATATTTATTCTGATGTGGATAGGGGGTGGGTGCTTTTAAATTATCTAATCAAGAGGTAATAAAGGTTTGCTGGTCAACAGGGCAAAATTCTTACTACAGAGCCATATCAGCAAAAGGGCACTAAAAGTCACTGGGCTATAATTTTGGGTAAGACAAGGCAGATAAATAAAGCATTGTAATGTGGACAGGTCTATAGAGGGCTAAGCAAACACAACATACCATATCAAATTTAAACTAGGCAAAACATTTTCCAGTTTCAATTCAGGGTGGATTGCTCACAGCTGAAACATACCATATCAAATTTAAACTAGGCAAAACACTTTCCAGTTTCAATTCAGGGTGGATTGCTCACAGCTGAAACATACCTGCAAAGAGACAAAGAATATATCTTCAGATAAGTGCAGAGTCAGAAGTGCGTCCACTTATCGAAAAAACCCACTTTGCGAAAGAACCCCAGTTGTAGAAAATAGCCCCAGTTGCTATTGAGCCCCCTGCTATTGCTTCCCCCAGAAAGAAGCTGATATTTATACTGATGTGGATAGGGGGTGGGTGCTTTTCAATTATCTATTCAGGAGGTAATAAAGGTTTGCTGGTCAACAGGGCAAAATTCTTACTACAGAGCCAGATCAGCAAAAGGGCACTAAAAGTCACTGGGCCATAATTTTGGGTAAGACAATTCAGATATATAAAGCATTGTAATGTGGACAGGTCTATAGAGGGCTAAGCAAACACAACATACCATATCAAATTTAAACTAGGCAAAACACTTTCCAGTTTCAATTCAGGGTGGATTGCTCACAGCTGAAACATACCTGCAAAGAGACAAAGAATATATCTTCAGACAAGTGCAGAGTCAGAAGTGCGTCCACTTATCGAAAAAACACACTTTGCGAAAGAACCCCAGTTGTAGAAAATAGCCCCAGTTGCTATTGAGCCCCCCTGCTATTGCTTCCCCCAGAAAGAAGCTGATATTTATACTGATGTGGATAGGGGGTGGGTGCTTTTCAATTATCTAATCAGGAGGTAATAAAGGTTTGCTGGTCAACAGGGCAGAATTCTTACTACAGAGCCAGATCAGCAAAAGGGCACTAAAAGTCACTGGGCCATAATTTTGGGTAAGACAAGGCAGATAAATAAAGCATTGTAATGTGGACAGGTCTATAGAGGGCTAAGCAAACACAACATACCATATCAAATTTAAACTAGGCAAAACACTTTCCAGTTTCAATTCAGGGTGGATTGCTCACAGCTGAAACATACCTGCAAAGAGACAAAGAATATATCTTCAGATAAGTGCAGAGTCAGAAGTGCGTCCACTTATCGAAAAAACCCACTTTGCGAAAGAACCCCAGTTGTAGAAAATAGCCCCAGTTGCTATTGAGCCCCCCTGCTATTGCTTCCCCCAGAAAGAAGCTGATATTTATACTGATGTGGATAGGGGGTGGGTGCTTTTCAATTATCTAATCAGGAGGTAATAAAGGTTTGCTGGTCAACAGGGCAAAATTCTTACTACAGAGCCAGATCAGCAAAAGGGCACTAAAAGTCACTGGGCCATAATTTTGGGTAAGACAAGGCAGATAAATAAAGCATTGTAATGTGGACAGGTCTATAGAGGGCTAAGCAAACACAACATACCATATCAAATTTAAACTAGGCAAAACACTTTCCAGTTTCAATTCAGGGTGGATTGCTCACAGCTGAAACATACCTGCAAAGAGACAAAGAATATATCTTCAGATAAGTGCAGAGTCAGAAGTGCGTCCACTTATCGAAAAAACCCACTTTGCGAAAGAACCCCAGTTGTAGAAAATAGCCCCAGTTGCTATTGAGCCCCCCTGCTATTGCTTCCCCCAGAAAGAAGCTGATATTTATACTGATGTGGATAGGGGGTGGGTGCTTTTCAATTATCTAATCAGGAGGTAATAAAGGTTTGCTGGTCAACAGGGCAAAATTCTTACTACAGAGCCAGATCAGCAAAAGGGCACTAAAAGTCACTGGGCCATAATTTTGGGTAAGACAAGGCAGATAAATAAAGCATTGTAATGTGGACAGGTCTATAGAGGGCTAAGCAAACACAACATACCATATCAAATTTAAACTAGGCAAAACACTTTCCAGTTTCAATTCAGGGTGGATTGCTCACAGCTGAAACATACCTGCAAAGAGACAAAGAATATATCTTCAGATAAGTGCAGAGTCAGAAGTGCGTCCACTTATCGAAAAAACCCACTTTGCGAAAGAACCCCAGTTGTAGAAAATAGCCCCAGTTGCTATTGAGCCCCCCTGCTATTGCTTCCCCCAGAAAGAAGCTGATATTTATACTGATGTGGATAGGGGTTGGGTGCTTTTCAATTATCTAATCAGGAGGTAATAAAGGTTTGCTGGTCAACAGGGCAAAATTCTTACTACAGAGTCAGATCAGCAAAAGGGCACTAAAAGTCCATGAGCCATAATTTTGGGTAAGACAAGTCAGATAAATAAAGCATTGTAATGTGGACAGGTCTATAGAGGGCTAAGCAAACACAACATACCATATCAAATTTAAACTAGGCAAAACACTTTCCAGTTTCAATTCAGGGTGCATTGCTCACAGCTGAAACATACCTGCAAAGAGACAAAGAATATATCTTCAGATAAGTGCAGAGTCAGAAGTGCGTCTACTTATTGAAAAAACCCACTTTGCGAAAGAACCCCAGTTGTAGAAAATAGCCCCAGTTGCTATTGAGCCCCCCTGCTATTGCTTCCCCCAGAAAGAAGCTGATATTTATACTGATGTGGATAGGGGGTGGGTGCTTTTCAATTATCTAATCAGGAGGTAATAAAGGTTTGCTGGTCAACAGGGCAAAATTCTTACTACAGAGCCAGATCAGCAAAAGGGCACTAAAAGTCACTGGGCCATAATTTTGGGTAAGACAAGGCAGATAAATAAAGCATTGTAATGTGGACAGGTCTATAGAGGGCTAAGCAAACACAACATACCATATCAAATTTAAACTAGGCAAAACACTTTCCAGTTTCAATTCAGGGTGGATTGCTCACAGCTGAAACATACCTGCAAAGAGACAAAGAATATATCTTCAGATAAGTGCAGAGTCAGAAGTGCGTCCACTTATCGAAAAAACCCACTTTGCGAAAGAACCCCAGTTGTAGAAAATAGCCCCAGTTGCTATTGAGCCCCCCTGCTATTGCTTCCCCCAGAAAGAAGCTGATATTTATACTGATGTGGATAGGGGGTGGGTGCTTTTCAATTATCTAATCAGGAGGTAATAAAGGTTTGCTGGTCAACAGGGCAAAATTCTTACTACAGAGCCAGATCAGCAAAAGGGCACTAAAAGTCACTGGGCCATAATTTTGGGTAAGACAAGGCAGATAAATAAAGCATTGTAATGTGGAAAGGTCTATAGAGGGCTAAGCAAACACAACATACCATATCAAATTTAAACTAGGCAAAACACTTTCCAGTTCCAATTCAGGGTGGATTGCTCACAGCTGAAACATACCTGCAAAGAGACAAAGAATATATCTTAAGATAAGTGCAGAATCAGAAGTGCGTCCACTTATCAAAAAAACCCACTTTGCGAAAGAACCCCAGTTGTAGAAAATAGCCCCAGTTGCTATTGAGCCCCCCTGCTATTGCTTCCCCCAGAAAGAAGCTGATATTTATACTGATGTGGATAGTGGGTGGGTGCTTTTCAATTATCTAATCAGGAGGTAATAAAGGTTTGCTGGTCAACAGGGCAAAATTCTTACTACAGAGCCAGATCAGCAAAAGGGCACTAAAAGTCACTGGGCCATAATTTGGGGTAAGACAAGGCAGATAAATAAAGCATTGTAATGTGGACAGGTCTATAGAGGGCTAAGCAAACACAACATACCATATCAAATTTAAACTAGGCAAAACACTTTCCAGTTTCAGTTCAGGGTGGATTGCTCACAGCTGAAACATACCATATCAAATTTAAACTAAGCAAAACACTTTCCAGTTTCAATTCAGGGTGGATTGCTCACAGCTGAAACATACCATATCAAATTTAAACTAGGCAAAACACTTTCCAGTTTCAATTCAGGGTGGATTGCTCACAGCTGAAACATACCTGCAAAGAGACAAAGAATATATCTTCAGATAAGTGCAGAGTCAGAAGTGCGTCCACTTATCGAAAAAACCCACTTTGCGAAAGAACCCCAGTTGTAGAAAATAGCCCCAGTTGCTATTGAGCCCCCCTGCTATTGCTTCCCCCAGAAAGAAGCTGATATTTATACTGATGTGCATAGGGGGTGGGTGCTTTTCAATTATCTAATCAGGAGGTAATAAAGGTTTGCTGGTCAACAGGGCAAAATTCTTACTACAGAGCCAGATCAGCAAAAGGGCACTAAAACTCACTGGGCCATAATTTTGGGTAAGACAAGGCAGATAAATAAAGCATTGTAATGTGGACAGGTCTATAGAGGGCTAAGCAAACACAACATACCATATCAAATTTGAACTAGGCAAAACACTTTCCAGTTTCAATTCAGGGTGGATTGCTCACAGCTGAAACATACCTGCAAAGAGACAAAGAATATATCTTCAGATAAGTGCAAAGTCAGAAGTGCGTCCACTTATCGAAAAAACCCACTTTGCGAAAGAACCCCAGTTGTAGAAAATAGCCCCAGTTGCTATTGAGCCCCCCTGCTATTGCTTCCCCCAGAAAGAAGCTGATATTTATACTGATGTGGATAGGGGGTGGGTGCTTTTCAATTATCTAATCAGGAGGTAATAAAGGTTTGCTGGTCAACAGGGCAAAATTCTTAGTACAGAGCCAGATCAGCAAAAGGGCACTAAAAGTCACTGGGCCATAATTTGGGGTAAGACAAGGCAGATAAAGCATTGTAATGTGGAAAGGTCTATAGAGGGCTAAGCAAACACAACATACCATATCAAATTTAAACTAGGCAAAACACTTTCCAGTTTCAATTCAGGGTGGATTGCTCACAGCTGAAACATACCATATCAAATTTAAACTAGGCAAAACACTTTCCAGATTCAATTCAGGGTGGATTGCTCACAGCTGAAACATACCATATCAAATTTAAACTAGGCAAAACACTTTCCAGTTTCAATTCAGGGTGGATTGCTCACAGCTGAAACATAGCATATCAAATTTAAACTAGGCAAAAAACTTTCCAGTTTCAATTCAGGGTTGATTGCTCACAGCTGAAACATACCTGCAAAGAGACAAAGAATATATCTTCAGATAAGTGCAGAGTCAGAAGTGCGTCCACTTATCGAAAAAACCCACTTTGCGAAAGAACCCCAGTTGTAGAAAATAGCCCCAGTTGCTATTGAGCCCCCCTGCTATTGCTTCCCCCAGAAAGAAGCTGATATTTATACTGATGTGGATAGTGGGTGGGTGCTTTTCAATTATCTAATCAGGAGGTAATAAAGGTTTGCTGGTCAACAGGGCAAAATTCTTACAACAGAGCCAGATCAGCAAAAGGGCACTAAAAGTCACTGGGCCATAATTTTGGGTAAGACAAGGCAGATAAATAAAGCATTGTAATGTGGACAGGTCTATAGAGGGCTAAGCAAACACAACATACCATATCAAATTTAAACTAGGCAAAACACTTTCCAGTTTCAATTCAGGGTGGATTGCTCACAGCTGAAACATACCTGCAAAGAGACAAAGAATATATTTTCAGATAAGTGCAGAGTCAGAAGTGCGTCCACTTATCAAAAAAACCCACTTTGCGAAAGAACCCCAGTTGTAGAAATTAGCCCCAGTTGCTATTGAGCCCCCCTGCTATTGCTTCCCCCAGAAAGAAGCTGATATTTATACTGATGTGGATAGTGGGTGGGTGCTTTTCAATTATCTAATCAGGAGGTAATAAAGGTTTGCTGGTCAACAGGGCAAAATTCTTACTACAGAGCCAGATCAGCAAAAGGGCACTAAAAGTCACTGGGCCATAATTTGGGGTAAGACAAGGCAGATAAATAAAGCATTGTAATGTGGACAGGTCTATAGAGGGCTAAGCAAACACAACATACCATATCAAATTTAAACTAGGCAAAACACTTTCCAGTTTCAGTTCAGGGTGGATTGCTCCCAGCTGAAACATACCATATCAAATTTAAACTAGGCAAAACACTTTCCAGATTCAATTCAGGGTGGATTGCTCACAGCTGAAATATACCATATCAAATTTAAACTAGGCAAAACACTTTCCAGATTCAATTCAGGGTGGATTGCTCACAGCTGAAAGATACCATATCAAATTTAAACTAGGCAAAACACTTTCCAGTTTCAATTCAGGGTGGATTGCTCACAGCTGAAACATACCATATCAAATTTAAACTAGGCAAAACACTTTCCAGTTTCAATTCAGGGTGGATTGCTCACAGCTGAAACATAGCATATCAAATTTAAACTAGGCAAAAAACTTTCCAGTTTCAATTCAGGGTGGATTGCTCACAGCTGAAACATACCTGCAAAGAGACAAAGAATATATCTTCAGATAAGTGCAGAGTCAGAAGTGCGTCCACTTATCGAAAAAACCCACTTTGCGAAAGAACCCCAGTTGTAGAAAATAGCCCCAGTTGCTATTGAGCCCCCCTGCTATTGCTTCCCCCAGAAAGAAGCTGATATTTATACTGATGTGGATAGTGGGTGGGTGCTTTTCAATTATCTAATCAGGAGGTAATAAAGGTTTGCTGGTCAACAGGGCAAAATTCTTACTACAGAGCCAGATCAGAAAAAGGGCACTAAAAGTCACTGGGCCATAATTTTGGGTAAGACAAGGCAGATAAATAAAGCATTGTAATGTGGACAGGTCTATAGAGGGCTAAGCAAACACAACATACCATATCAAATTTAAACTAGGCAAAACACTTTCCAGTTTCAATTCAGGGTGGATTGCTCACAGCTGAAACATACCTGCAAAGAGACAAAGAATATATCTTCAGATAAGTGCAGAGTCAGAAGTGCGTCCACTTATCGAAAAAACCCACTTTGCGAAAGAACCCCAGTTGTAGAAAATAGCCCCAGTTGCTATTGAGCCCCCCTGCTATTTCTTCCCCCAGAAAGAAGCTGATATTTATACTGATGTGGATAGGGGGTGGGTGCTTTTTAATTATCTAATCAGGAGGTAATAAAGGTTTGCTGGTCAACAGGGCAAAATTCTTACTACAGAGCCAGATCAGAAAAAGGGCACTAAAAGTCACTGGGCCATAATTTTGGGTAAGACAAGGCAGATAAATAAAGCATTGTAATGTGGACAGGTCTATAGAGGGCTAAGCAAACACAACATACCATATTTAAACTAGGCAAAACACTTTCCAGTTTCAATTCAGGGTGGATTGCTCACAGCTGAAACATACCATATCAAATTTAAACTAGGCAAAACACTTTCCAGTTTCAAATCAGGGTGGATTGCTTACAGCTGAAACATACCATATCAAATTTAAACTAGGCAAAACACTTTCCAGTTTCAATTCAGGGTGGATTGCTCACAGCTGAAACATACCATATCAAATTTAAACTAGGCAAAACACTTTCCAGATTCAATTCAGGGTGGATTGCTCACAGCTGAAACATACCATATCAAATTTAAACTAGGCAAAACACTTTCCAGTTTCAATTCAGGGTGGATTGCTCACAGCTGAAACATAGCATATCAAATTTAAACTAGGCAAAAAACTTTCCAGTTTCAATTCAGGGTGGATTGCTCACAGCTGAAACATACCTGCAAAGAGACAAAGAATATATCTTCAGATAAGTGCAGAGTCAGAAGTGCGTCCACTTATCGAAAAAACCCACTTTGCGAAAGAACCCCAGTTGTAGAAAATAGCCCCAGTTGCTATTGAGCCCCCCTGCTATTGCTTCCCCCAGAAAGAAGCTGATATTTATACTGATGTGGATAGGGGGTGGGTGCTTTTCAATTATCTAATCAGGAGGTAATAAAGGTTTGCTGGTCAACAGGGCAAAATTCTTACTACAGAGCCAGATCAGCAAAAGGGCACTAAAACTCACTGGGCCATAATTTTGGGTAAGACAAGGCAGATAAATAAAGCATTGTAATGTGGACAGGTCTATAGAGGGCTAAGCAAACACAACATACCATATCAAATTTAAACAAGGCAAAACACTTTCCAGTTTCAATTCAGGGTGGATTGCTCACAGCTGAAACATACCTGCAAAGAGACAAAGAATATATCTTCAGATAAGTGCAGAGTCAGAAGTGCGTCCACTTATCGAAAAAACCCACTTTGCGAAAGAACCCCAGTTGTAGAAAATAGCCCCAGTTGCTATTGAGCCCCCCTGCTATTGCTTCCCCCAGAAAGAAGCTGATATTTATACTGATGTAGATAGGGGGTGGGTGCTTTTCAATTATCTAATCAGGAGGTAATAAAGGTTTGCTGGTCAACAGGGCAAAATTCTTACTACAGAGCCAGATCAGAAAAAGGGCACTAAAAGTCACTGGGCCATAATTTTGGGTAAGACAAGGCAGATAAATAAAGCTTTGTAATGTGGACAGGTCTATAGAGGGCTAAGCAAACACCACATACCATATCAAATTTAAACTAGGCAAAACACTTTCCAGTTTCAATTCAGGGTGGATTGCTCACAGCTGAAACATACCATATCAAATTTAAACTAGGCAAAACACTTTCCAGATTCAATTCAGGGTGGATTGCTCACAGCTGAAACATACCATATCAAATTTAAACTAGGCAAAACACTTTCCAGTTTCAATTCAGGGTGGATTGCTCACAGCTGAAACATACCATATCAAATTTAAACTAGGCAAAACACTTTCCAGTTTCAATTCAGGGTGGATTGCTCACAGCTGAAACATAGCATATCAAATTTAAACTAGGCAAAACACTTTCCAGTTTCAATTCAGGGTGGATTGCTCACAGCTGAAACATACCTGCAAAGAGACAAAGAATATATCTTCAGATAAGTGCAGAGTCAGAAGTGCGTCCACTTATCGAAAAAACCCACTTTGCGAAAGAACCCCAGTTGTAGAAAATAGCCCCAGTTGCTATTGAGCCCCCCTGCTATTGCTTCCCCCAGAAAGAAGCTGATATTTATACTGATGTGGATAGTGGGTGGGTGCTTTTCAATTATCTAATCAGGAGGTAATAAAGGTTTGCTGGTCAACAGGGCAAAATTCTTACTACAGAGCCAGATCAGCAAAAGGGCACTAAAAGTCACTGGGCCATAATTTTGGGTAAGACAAGGCAGATAAATAAAGCATTGTAATGTGGACAGGTCTATAGAGGGCTAAGCAAACACAACATACCATATCAAATTTAAACTAGGCAAAACACTTTCCAGTTTCAATTCAGGGTGGATTGCTCACAGCTGAAACATACCATATCAAATTTAAACAAGGCAAAACACTTTCCAGATTCAATTCAGGGTGGATTGCTCACAGCTGAAACATACCATATCAAATTTAAACTAGGCAAAACACTTTCCAGTTTCAATTCAGGGTGGATTGCTCACAGCTGAAACATACCATATCAAATTTAAACTAGGCAAAACACTTTCCAGTTTCAATTCAGGGTGGATTGCTCACAGCTGAAACATAGCATATCAAATTTAAACTAGGCAAAAAACTTTCAAGTTTCAATTCAGGGTGGATTGCTCACAGCTGAAACATACCTGCAAAGAGACAAAGAATATATCTTCAGATAAGTGCAGAGTCAGAAGTGCGTCCACTTATCGAAAAAACCCACTTTGCGAAAGAACCCCAGTTGTAGAAAATAGCCCCAGTTGCTATTGAGCCCCCCTGCTATTGCTTCCCCCAGAAAGAAGCTGATATTTATACTGATGTGGATAGGGGGTGGGTGCTTTTCAATTAATCAGGAGGTAATAAAGGTTTGCTGGTCAACAGGGCAAAATTCTTACTACAGGGCCAGATCAGCAAAAGGGCACTAAAAGTCACTGGGCCATAATTTTGGGTAAGACAAGGCAGATAAATAAAGCATTGTAATGTGGACAGGTCTATAGAGGGCTAAGCAAACACAACATACCATATCAAATTTAAACTAGGCAAAACACTTTCCAGTTTCAATTCAGGGTGGATTGCTCACAGCTGAAACATACCTGCAAAGAGACAAAGAATATATCTTCAGATAAGTGCAGAGTCAGAAGTGCGTCCACTTATCGAAAAAACCCACTTTGCGAAAGAACCCCAGTTGTAGAAAATAGCCCCAGTTGCTATTGAGCCCCCCTGCTATTGCTTCCCCCAGAAAGAAGCTGATATTTATACTGATGTGGATAGGGGGTGGGTGCTTTTTAATTATCTAATCAGGAGGTAATAAAGGTTTGCTGGTCAACAGGGCAAAATTCTTACTACAGAGCCAGATCAGAAAAAGGGCACTAAAAGTCACTGGGCCATAATTTTGGGTAAGACAAGGCAGATAAATAAAGCATTGTAATGTGGACAGGTCTATAGAGGGCTAAGCAAACACAACGTACCATATCAAATTTAAACTAGGCAAAACACTTTCCAGTTTCAATTCAGGGTGGATTGCTCACAGCTGAAACATACCATATCAAATTTAAACTAGGCAAAACACTTTCCAGTTTCAATTCAGGGTGGATTGCTCACAGCTGAAACATACCATATCAAATTTAAACAAGGCAAAACACTTTCCAGATTCAATTCAGGGTGGATTGCTCACAGCTGAAACATACCATATCAAATTTAAACTAGGCAAAACACTTTCCAGTTTCAATTCAGGGTGGATTGCTCACAGCTGAAACATACCATATCAAATTTAAACTAGGCAAAACACTTTCCAGTTTCAATTCAGGGTGGATTGCTCACAGCTGAAACATAGCATATCAAATTTAAACTAGGCAAAAAACTTTCAAGTTTCAATTCAGGGTGGATTGCTCACAGCTGAAACATACCTGCAAAGAGACAAAGAATATATCTTCAGATAAGTGCAGAGTCAGAAGTGCGTCCACTTATCGAAAAAACCCACTTTGCGAAAGAACCCCAGTTGTAGAAAATAGCCCCAGTTGCTATTGAGCCCCCCTGCTATTGCTTCCCCCAGAAAGAAGCTGATATTTATACTGATGTGGATAGGGGGTGGGTGCTTTTTAATTATCTAATCAGGAGGTAATAAAGGTTTGCTGGTCAACAGGGCAAAATTCTTACTACAGAGCCAGATCAGAAAAAGGGCACTAAAAGTCACTGGGCCATAATTTTGGGTAAGACAAGGCAGATAAATAAAGCATTGTAATGTGGACAGGTCTATAGAGGGCTAAGCAAACACAACATACCATATCAAATTTAAACTAGGCAAAACACTTTCCAGTTTCAATTCAGGGTGGATTGCTCACAGCTGAAACATACCATATCAAATTTAAACTAGGCAAAACACTTTCCAGTTTCAATTCAGGGTGGATTGCTCACAGCTGAAACATACCATATCAAATTTAAACTAGGCAAAACACTTTCCAGTTTCAATTCAGGGTGGATTGCTCACAGCTGAAACATACCTGCAAAGAGACAAAGAATATATCTTCAGATAAGTGCAGAGTCAGAAGTGCGTCCACTTATCGAAAAAACCCACTTTGCGAAAGAAACCCAGTTGTAGAAAATAGCCCCAGTTGCTATTGAGCCCCCCTGCTATTGCTTCCCCCAGAAAGAAGCTGATATTTATACTGATGTGGATAGTGGGTGGGTGCTTTTCAATTATCTAATCAGGAGGTAATAAAGGTTTGCTGGTCAACAGGGCAAAATTCTTACTACAGAGCCAGATCAGCAAAAGGGCACTAAAAGTCACTGGGCCATAATTTTGGGTAAGACAAGGCAGATAAATAAAGCATTGTAATGTGGACAGGTCTATAGAGGGCTAAGCAAACACAACATACCATATCAAATTTAAACTAGGCAAAACACTTTCCAGTTTCAATTCAGGGTGGATTGCTCACAGCTGAAACATACCATATCAAATTTAAACTAGGCAAAACACTTTCCAGATTCAATTCAGGGTGGATTTCTCACAGCTGAAACATACCATATCAAATTTAAACTAGGCAAAACACTTTCCAGTTTCAATTCAGGGTGGATTGCTCACAGCTGAAACATACCATATCAAATTTAAACTAGGCAAAACACTTTCCAGTTTCAATTCAGGGTGGATTGCTCACAGCTGAAACATAGCATATCAAATTTAAACTAGGCAAAAAACTTTCAAGTTTCAATTCAGGGTGGATTGCTCACAGCTGAAACATACCTGCAAAGAGACAAAGAATATATCTTCAGATAAGTGCAGAGTCAGAAGTGCGTCCACTTATCGAAAAAACCCACTTTGCGAAAGAACCCCAGTTGTAGAAAATAGCCCCAGTTGCTATTGAGCCCCCCTGCTATTGCTTCCCCCAGAAAGAAGCTGATATTTATACTGATGTGGATAGGGGGTGGGTGCTTTTCAATTATCTAATCAGGAGGTAATAAAGGTTTGCTGGTCAACAGGGCAAAATTCTTACTAGAGCCAGATCAGCAAAAGGGCACTAAAAGTCACTGGGCCATAATTTTGGGTAAGACAAGGCAGATAAATAAAGCATTGTAATGTGGACAGGTCTATAGAGGGCTAAACAAACACCATATACCATATCAAATTTAAACTAGGCAAAACACTTTCCAGTTTCAATTCAGGGTGGATTGCTCACAGCTGAAACATACCATATCAAATTTAAACTAGGCAAAACACTTTCCAGATTCAATTCAGGGTGGATTGCTCACAGCTGAAACATACCATATCAAATTTAAACTAGGCAAAACACTTTCCAGTTTCAATTCAGGGTGGATTGCTCACAGCTGAAACATACCATATCAAATTTAAACTAGGCAAAACACTTTCCAGTTTCAATTCAGGGTGGATTGCTCACAGCTGAAACATACCATATCAAATTTAAACTAGGCAAAACACTTTCCGGTTTCAATTCAGGGTGGATTGCTCACAGCTGAAACATACCTGCAAAGAGACAAAGAATATATCTTCAGATAAGTGCAGAGTCAGAAGTGCGTCCACTTATCGAAAAAACCCACTTTGCGAAAGAATCCCAGTTGTAGAAAATAGCCCCAGTTGCTATTGAGCCCCCCTGCTATTGCTTCCCCCAGAAAGAAGCTGATATTTATACTGATGTGGATAGGGGGTGGGTGCTTTTTAATTATCTAATCAGGAGGTAATAAAGGTTTGCTGGTCAACAGGGCAAAATTCTTACTACAGAGCCAGATCAGCAAAAGGGCACTAAAAGTCACTGGGCCATAATTTTGGGTAAGACAAGGCAGATAAATAAAGCATTGTAATGCGGACAGGTCTATAGAGGGCTAAGCAAACACCATATACCATATCAAATTTAAACTAGGCAAAACACTTTCCAGTTTCAATTCAGGGTGGATTGCTCACAGCTGAAACATACCATATCAAATTTAAACTAGGCAAAACACTTTCCAGATTCAATTCAGGGTGGATTGCTCACAGCTGAAACATACCATATCAAATTTAAACTAGGCAAAACACTTTCCAGTTTCAATTCAGGGTGGATTGCTCACAGCTGAAACATACCATATCAAATTTAAACTAGGCAAAACACTTTCCAGTTTCAATTCAGGGTGGATTGCTCACAGCTGAAACATACCATATCAAATTTAAACTAGGCAAAACACTTTCCAGTTTCAATTCAGGGTGGATTGCTCACAGCTGAAACATACCTGCAAAGAGACAAAGAATATATCTTCAGATAAGTGCAGAGTCAGAAGTGCGTCCACTTATCGAAAAAACCCACTTTGCGAAAGAACCCCAGTTGTAGAAAATAGCCCCAGTTGCTATTGAGCCCCCCTGCTATTGCTTCCCCCAGAAAGAAGCTGATATTTATACTGATGTGGATAGGGGGTGGGTGCTTTTTAATTATCTAATCAGGAGGTAATAAAGGTTTGCTGGTCAACAGGGCAAAATTCTTACTACAGAGCCAGATCAGCAAAAGGGCACTAAAAGTCACTGGGCCATAATTTTGGGTAAGACAAGACAGATAAATAAAGCATTGTAATGTGGACAGGTCTATAGAGGGCTAAGCAAACACAACATACCATATCAAATTTAAACTAGGCAAAACACTTTCCAGTTTCAATTCAGGGTGGATTGCTCACAGCTGAAACATACCATATCAAATTTAAACTAGGCAAAACACTTTCCAGTTTCAAATCAGGGTGGATTGCTTACAGCTGAAACATACCATATCAAATTTAAACTAGGCAAAACACTTTCCAGTTTCAATTCAGGGTGGATTGCTCACAGCTGAAACATACCTGCAAAGAGACAAAGAATATATCTTCAGATAAGTGCAGAGTCAGAAGTGCGTCCACTTATCGAAAAAAGCCACTTTGCGAAAGAACCCCAGTTGTAGAAAATAGCCCCAGTTGCTATTGAGCCCCCCTGCTATTGCTCCCCCCAGAAAGAAGCTGATATTTATACTGATGTGGATAGGGGGGTGGGTGCTTTTCAATTATCTAATCAGGAGGTAATAAAGGTTTGCTGGTCAACAGGGCAAAATTCTTACTACAGAGCCAGATCAGCAAAAGGGCACTAAAAGTCACTGGGCCATAATTTTGGGTAAGACAAGGCAGATAAATAAAGCATTGTAATGTGGACAGGTCTATAGAGGGCTAAGCAAACACAACATACCATATCAAATTTAAACTAGGCAAAACACTTTCCAGTTTCAATTCAGGGTGGATTGCTCACAGCTGAAACATACCATATCAAATTTAAACTAGGCAAAACACTTTCCAGTTTCAATTCAGGGTGGATTGCTCACAGCTGAAACATACCATATCAAATTTAAACTAGGCAAAACACTTTCCAGTTTCAATTCAGGGTGGATTGCTCACAGCTGAAACATACCTGCAAAGAGACAAAGAATATATCTTCAGATAAGTGCAGAGTCAGAAGTGCGTCCACTTATCGAAAAAAGCCACTTTGCGAAAGAACCCCAGTTGTAGAAAATAGCCCCAGTTGCTATTGAGCCCCCCTGCTATTGCTTCCCCCAGAAAGAAGCTGATATTTATACTGATGTGGATAGTGGGTGGGTGCTTTTCAATTATCTAATCAGGAGGTAATAAAGGTTTGCTGGTCAACAGGGCAAAATTCTTACTACAGAGCCAGATCAGCAAAAGGGCACTAAAAGTCACTGGGCCATAATTTTGGGTAAGACAAGGCAGATAAATAAAGCATTGTAATGTGGACAGGTCTATAGAGGGCTAAGCAAACACAACATACCATATCAAATTTAAACTAGGCAAAACACTTTCCAGTTTCAATTCAGGGTGGATTGCTCACAGCTGAAACATACCATATCAAATTTAAACTAGGCAAAACACTTTCCAGTTTCAATTCAGGGTGGATTGCTCACAGCTGAAACATACCATATCAAATTTAAACTAGGCAAAACACTTTCCAGTTTCAATTCAGGGTGGATTGCTCACAGCTGAAACATACCTGCAAAGAGACAAAGAATATATCTTCAGATAAGTGCAGAGTCAGAAGTGCGTCCACTTATCGAAAAAACCCACTTTGCGAAAGAACCCCAGTTGTAGAAAATAGCCCCAGTTGCTATTGAGCCCCCCTGCTATTGCTTCCCCCAGAAAGAAGCTGATATTTATACTGATGTGGATAGTGGGTGGGTGCTTTTCAATTATCTAATCAGGAGGTAATAAAGGTTTGCTGGTCAACAGGGCAAAATTCTTACTACAGAGCCAGATCAGCAAAAGGGCACTAAAACTCACTGGGCCATAATTTTGGGTAAGACAAGGCAGATAAATAAAGCATTCTAATGTGGACAGGTCTATAGAGGGCTAAGCAAACACAACATACCATATCAAATTTAAACTAGGCAAAACACTTTCCAGTTTCAATTCAGGGTGGATTGCTCACAGCTGAAACATACCATATCAAATTTAAACTAGGCAAAACACTTTCCAGTTTCAATTCAGGGTGGATTGCTCACAGCTGAAACATACCATATCAAATTTAAACTAGGCAAAACACTTTCCAGTTTCAATTCAGGGTGGATTGCTCACAGCTGAAACATACCTGCAAAGAGACAAAGAATATATCTTCAGATAAGTGCAGAGTCAGAAGTGCGTCCACTTATCGAAAAAACCCACTTTGCGAAAGAACCCCAGTTGTAGAAAATAGCCCCAGTTGCTATTGAGCCCCCCTGCTATTGCTTCCCCCAGAAAGAAGCTGATATTTATACTGATGTGGATAGTGGGTGGGTGCTTTTCAATTATCTAATCAGGAGGTAATAAAGGTTTGCTGGTCAACAGGGCAAAATTCTTACTACAGAGCCAGATCAGCAAAAGGGCACTAAAACTCACTGGGCCATAATTTTGGGTAAGACAAGGCAGATAAATAAAGCATTCTAATGTGGACAGGTCTATAGAGGGCTAAGCAAACACAACATACCATATCAAATTTAAACTAGGCAAAACACTTTCCAGTTTCAATTCAGGGTGGATTGCTCACAGCTGAAACATACCATATCAAATTTAAACTAGGCAAAACACTTTCCAGATTCAATTCAGGGTGGATTGCTCACAGCTGAAACATACCATATCAAATTTAAACTAGGCAAAACACTTTCCAGTTTCAATTCAGGGTGGATTGCTCACAGCTGAAACATACCATATCAAATTTAAACTAGGCAAAACACTTTCCAGTTTCAATTCAGGGTGGATTGCTCACAGCTGAAACATAGCATATCAAATTTAAACTAGGCAAAAAACTTTCCAGTTTCAATTCAGGGTGGATTGCTCACAGCTGAAACATACCTGCAAAGAGACAAAGAATATATCTTCAGATAAGTGCAGAGTCAGAAGTGCGTCCACTTATCAAAAAAACCCACTTTGCGAAAGAACCCCAGTTGTAGAAAATAGCCCCAGTTGCTATTGAGCCCCCCTGCTATTGCTTCCCCCAGAAAGAAGCTGATATTTATACTGATGTGGATAGTGGGTGGGTGCTTTTCAATTATCTAATCAGGAGGTAATAAAGGTTTGCTGGTCAACAGGGCAAAATTCTTACTACAGAGCCAGATCAGCAAAAGGGCACTAAAAGTCACTGGGCCATAATTTTGGGTAAGACAAGGCAGATAAATAAAGCATTGTAATGTGGACAGGTCTATAGAGGGCTAAGCAAACACAACATACCATATCAAATTTAAACTAGGCAAAACACTTTCCAGTTTCAATTCAGGGTGGATTGCTCACAGCTGAAACATACCATATCAAATTTAAACTAGGCAAAACACTTTCCAGTTTCAATTCAGGGTGGATTGCTCACAGCTGAAACATACCATATCAAATTTAAACTAGGCAAAACACTTTCCAGTTTCAATTCAGGGTGGATTGCTCACAGCTGAAACATACCTGCAAAGAGACAAAGAATATATCTTCAGATAAGTGCAGAGTCAGAAGTGCGTCCACTTATCGAAAAAACCCACTTTGCGAAAGAACCCCAGTTGTAGAAAATAGCCCCAGTTGCTATTGAGCCCCCCTGCTATTGCTTCCCCCAGAAAGAAGCTGATATTTATACTGATGTGGATAGGGGGTGGGTGCTTTTCAATTATCTAATCAGGAGGTAATAAAGGTTTGCTGGTCAACAGGGCAAAATTCTTACTACAGAGCCAGATCAGCAAAAGGGCACTAAAAGTCACTGGGCCATAATTTTGGGTAAGACAAGGCAGATAAATAAAGCATTGTAATGTGGACAGGTCTATAGAGGGCTAAGCAAACACCATATACCATATCAAATTTAAACTAGGCAAAACACTTTCCAGTTTCAATTCAGGGTGGATTGCTCACAGCTGAAACATACCATATCAAATTTAAACTAGGCAAAACACTTTCCAGATTCAATTCAGGGTGGATTGCTCACAGCTGAAACATACCATATCAAATTTAAACTAGGCAAAACACTTTCCAGTTTCAATTCAGGGTGGATTGCTCACAGCTGAAACATACCATATCAAATTTAAACTAGGCAAAACACTTTCCAGTTTCAATTCAGGGTGGATTGCTCACAGCTGAAACATACCTGCAAAGAGACAAAGAATATATCTTCAGATAAGTGCAGAGTCAGAAGTGCGTCCACTTATCGAAAAAAGCCACTTTGCGAAAGAACCCCAGTTGTAGAAAATAGCCCCAGTTGCTATTGAGCCCCCCTGCTATTGCTCCCCCCAGAAAGAAGCTGATATTTATACTGATGTGGATAGGGGGGTGGGTGCTTTTCAATTATCTAATCAGGAGGTAATAAAGGTTTGCTGGTCAACAGGGCAAAATTCTTACTACAGAGCCAGATCAGCAAAAGGGCACTAAAAGTCACTGGGCCATAATTTTGGGTAAGACAAGGCAGATAAATAAAGCATTGTAATGTGGACAGGTCTATAGAGGGCTAAGCAAACACAACATACCATATCAAATTTAAACTAGGCAAAACACTTTCCAGTTTCAATTCAGGGTGGATTGCTCACAGCTGAAACATACCATATCAAATTTAAACTAGGCAAAACACTTTCCAGTTTCAATTCAGGGTGGATTGCTCACAGCTGAAACATACCATATCAAATTTAAACTAGGCAAAACACTTTCCAGTTTCAATTCAGGGTGGATTGCTCACAGCTGAAACATACCTGCAAAGAGACAAAGAATATATCTTCAGATAAGTGCAGAGTCAGAAGTGCGTCCACTTATCGAAAAAACCCACTTTGCGAAAGAACCCCAGTTGTAGAAAATAGCCCCAGTTGCTATTGAGCCCCCCTGCTATTGCTTCCCCCAGAAAGAAGCTGATATTTATACTGATGTGGATAGTGGGTGGGTGCTTTTCAATTATCTAATCAGGAGGTAATAAAGGTTTGCTGGTCAACAGGGCAAAATTCTTACTACAGAGCCAGATCAGCAAAAGGGCACTAAAAGTCACTGGGCCATAATTTTGGGTAAGACAAGGCAGATAAATAAAGCATTGTAATGTGGACAGGTCTATAGAGGGCTAAGCAAACACAACATACCATATCAAATTTAAACTAGGCAAAACACTTTCCAGTTTCAATTCAGGGTGGATTGCTCACAGCTGAAACATACCATATCAAATTTAAACTAGGCAAAACACTTTCCAGATTCAATTCAGGGTGGATTGCTCACAGCTGAAACATACCATATCAAATTTAAACTAGGCAAAACACTTTCCAGTTTCAATTCAGGGTGGATTGCTCACAGCTGAAACATACCATATCAAATTTAAACTAGGCAAAACACTTTCAAGTTTCAATTCAGGGTGGATTGCTCACAGCTGAAACATACCTGCAAAGAGACAAAGAATATATCTTCAGATAAGTGCAGAGTCAGAAGTGCGTCCACTTATCGAAAAAACCCACTTTGCGAAAGAACCCCAGTTGTAGAAAATAGCCCCAGTTGCTATTGAGCCCCCCTGCTATTGCTTCCCCCAGAAAGAAGCTGATATTTATACTGATGTGGATAGGGGGTGGGTGCTTTTCAATTATCTAATCAGGAGGTAATAAAGGTTTGCTGGTCAACAGGGCAAAATTCTTACTACAGAGCCAGATCAGCAAAAGGGCACTAAAACTCACTGGGCCATAATTTTGGGTAAGACAAGGCAGATAAATAAAGCATTGTAATGTGGACAGGTCTATAGAGGGCTAAGCAAACACAACATACCATATCAAATTTAAACTAGGCAAAACACTTTCCAGTTTCAATTCAGGGTGGATTGCTCACAGCTGAAACATACCATATCAAATTTAAACTAGGCAAAACACTTTCCAGTTTCAATTCAGGGTGGATTGCTCACAGCTGAAACATACCATATCAAATTTAAACTAGGCAAAACACTTTCCAGTTTCAATTCAGGGTGGATTGCTCACAGCTGAAACATACCATATCAAATTTAAACTAGGCAAAACACTTTCCAGTTTCAATTCAGGGTGGATTGCTCACAGCTGAAACATACCTGCAAAGAGACAAAGAATATATCTTCAGATAAGTGCAGAGTCAGAAGTGCGTCCACTTATCGAAAAAACCCACTTTGCGAAAGAACCCCAGTTGTAGAAAATAGCCCCAGTTGCTATTGAGCCCCCCTGCTATTGCTTCCCCCAGAAAGAAGCTGATATTTATACTGATGTGGATAGGGGGTGGGTGCTTTTTAATTATCTAATCAGGAGGTAATAAAGGTTTGCTGGTCAACAGGGCAAAATTCTTACTACAGAGCCAGATCAGCAAAAGGGCACTAAAAGTCACTGGGCCATAATTTTGGGTAAGACAAGACAGATAAATAAAGCATTGTAATGTGGACAGGTCTATAGAGGGCTAAGCAAACACAACATACCATATCAAATTTAAACTAGGCAAAACACTTTCCAGTTTCAATTCAGGGTGGATTGCTCACAGCTGAAACATACCATATCAAATTTAAACTAGGCAAAACAATTTCCAGTTTCAAATCAGGGTGGATTGCTTACAGCTGAAACATACCATATCAAATTTAAACTAGGCAAAACACTTTCCAGTTTCAATTCAGGGTGGATTGCTCACAGCTGAAACATACCTGCAAAGAGACAAAGAATATATCTTCAGATAAGTGCAGAGTCAGAAGTGCGTCCACTTATCGATAAAAGCCACTTTGCGAAAGAACCCTAGTTGTAGAAAATAGCCCCAGTTGCTTTTGAGCCCCCCTGCTATTGCTCCCCCCAGAAAGAAGCTGATATTTATACTGATGTGGATAGGGGGGTGGGTGCTTTTCAATTATCTAATCAGGAGGTAATAAAGGTTTGCTGGTCAACAGGGCAAAATTCTTACTACAGAGCCAGATCAGCAAAAGGGCACTAAAAGTCACTGGGCCATAATTTTGGGTAAGACAAGGCAGATAAATAAAGCATTGTAATGTGGACAGGTCTATAGAGGGCTAAGCAAACACAACATACCATATCAAATTTAAACTAGGCAAAACACTTTCCAGTTTCAATTCAGGGTGGATTGCTCACAGCTGAAACATACCATATCAAATTTAAACTAGGCAAAACACTTTCCAGTTTCAATTCAGGGTGGATTGCTCACAGCTGAAACATACCATATCAAATTTAAACTAGGCAAAACACTTTCCAGTTTCAATTCAGGGTGGATTGCTCACAGCTGAAACATAGCATATCAAATTTAAACTAGGCAAAACACTTTCCAGTTTCAATCAAGGGTGGATTGCTCACAGCTGAAACATACCTGCAAAGAGACAAAGAATATATCTTCAGATAAGTGCAGAGTCAGAAGTGCGTCCACTTATCGAAAAAACCCACTTTGCGAAAGAACCCCAGTTGTAGAAAATAGCCCCAGTTGCTATTGAGCCCCCCTGCTATTGCTTCCCCCAGAAAGAAGCTGATATTTATACTGATGTGGATAGGGGGTGGGTGCTTTTCAATTATCTAATCAGGAGGTAATAAAGGTTTGCTGGTCAACAGGGCAAAATTCTTACTACAGAGCCAGATCAGCAAAAGGGCACTAAAAGTCACTGGGCCATAATTTTGGGTAAGACAAGGCAGATAAAAAAAGCATTGTAATGTGGACAGGTCTATAGAGGGCTAAGCAAACACAACATACCATATCAAATTTAAACTAGGCAAAACACTTTCCAGTTTCAATTCAGGGTGGATTGCTCACAGCTGAAACATACCATATCAAATTTAAACTAGGCAAAACACTTTCCAGATTCAATTCAGGGTGGATTGCTCACAGCTGAAACATACCATATCAAATTTAAACTAGGCAAAACACTTTCCAGTTTCAATTCAGGGTGGATTGCTCACAGCTGAAACATACCATATCAAATTTAAACTAGGCAAAACACTTTCCAGTTTCAATTCAGGGTGGATTGCTCACAGCTGAAACATACCATATCAAATTTAAACTAGGCAAAACACTTTCCAGTTTCAATTCAGGGTGGATTGCTCACAGCTGAAACATACCTGCAAAGAGACAAAGAATATATCTTCAGATAAGTGCAGAGTCAGAAGTGCGTCCACTTATCGAAAAAACCCACTTTGCGAAAGAACCCCAGTTGTAGAAAATAGCCCCAGTTGCTATTGAGCCCCCCTGCTATTGCTTCCCCCAGAAAGAAGCTGATATTTATACTGATGTGGATAGGGGGTGGGTGCTTTTTAATTATCTAATCAGGAGGTAATAAAGGTTTGCTGGTCAACAGGGCAAAATTCTTACTACAGAGCCAGATCAGCAAAAGGGCACTAAAAGTCACTGGGCCATAATTTTGGGTAAGACAAGGCAGATAAATAAAGCATTGTAATGTGGACAGGTCTATAGAGGGCTAAGCAAACACAACATACCATATCAAATTTAAACTAGGCAAAACACTTTCCAGTTTCAATTCAGGGTGGATTGCTCACAGCTGAAACATACCATATCAAATTTAAACTAGGCAAAACACTTTCCAGTTTCAATTCAGGGTGGATTGCTCACAGCTGAAACATACCTGCAAAGAGACAAAGAATATATCTTCAGATAAGTGCAGAGTCAGAAGTGCGTCCACTTATCGAAAAAACCCACTTTGCGAAAGAACCCCAGTTGTAGAAAATAGCCCCAGTTGCTATTGAGCCCCCCTGCTATTGCTTCCCCCAGAAAGAAGCTGATATTTATACTAATAATAATACGGTCATATTTATTTCTAAAAACTCACAACAATATATCTAGCAAATCTCCCCCTCCCCAAATAAAAGCACCTGACCAAGAACATAAAAACAAAACCACTCCTCTTCCCCTCTATCTCAACATATCCTGCTCCTAAATGTCCACATATGCATGTCATGTGATTATCAGACAGGAATCTCTTCTTCCTACACGTCAGTATTGTTCAATACAGTATCAATTATACAGTACTTTACATAGTTACATAGCTAGTCAGGTTGAAAAAAGACACAATTCCATCCAGTTCAACCATAAAAAAAAAAAAATATATATCGTACAATCCCATATACCTAATTCTATACCCACAGTTGATCCAGAGGAAGGCAAAAAAAAACAGCAGAGCATGATCCAATTTGCTACAGCAGGGGAAAAAATTCCTTCCTGATCCCCAGAGAGACAATCGGATTTACCCTGGATCAACTTTACCTATAAATGTTAGTACTCAGTTATATTATGTACATTTAGGAAAGAATCCAGGCCTTTCTTAAAGCAATCTACTGAGCTGGCCAGAACCACATCTGGAGGGAGTCTGTTTCATATTTTCACAGCTCTTACTGTGAAGAAACCTTTCCGTATTTGGAGATGAAATCTCTTTTCCTCTAGACATAAAGAGTGCCCCCTTGTCCTCAGTGTTGACCGTAAAGTGAATACCTCAACACCAAGTTCACTATATGGACCCCTTATATATTTGTACATGTTGATCATATCCCCCCTTAATCTCCTCTTCTCAAGAGTGAATAAATTCAGTTCCTCTAATCTTTCCTCATAGCTGAGCTCCTCCATGCCTCTTATCAGTTTGGTTGCCCTTCTCTGCACTTTCTCCAGTTCCCCAATATCCTTTTTGAGAACTGGTGCCCAAAACTGAACTGCATATTTCAGATGAGGTCTTACTAACGATTTGAACAGGGGCAAAATTATATCTCTCTCTCTGGAATCCATACCTCTCTTAATACAAGAAAGGACTTTGCTCGCTTTGGAAACCGCAGCTTGGCATTGCATGCCATTATTGAGCTTTTGATCTACCAAAACCCCCAGATCCTTCTCCACTACGGATTCCCCCAGTTGAACTCCCCCTAGTAGGGATGAGCTTCATGTTCGAGTCGAACATACGTTCGACTCGAACATCGGCTGTTCGATCGTTCGATGAAGATCGAACGATTTGGGCCGTTCGCGCCAAATTCGAGTGACGCGAACAGCCCACAATGCACTACGCCATCGCAGTGTCATCCAGGCGCTGTGATTGGCCAAGCATGCACTGTGACCCCGCATGCTTGGCCAATCACAGCGCCGGCAGCGAGGAGAGCAATGATTGGCCACAGGCAGGATGCCTGTGGCCAATTATTGCTGATGGGGTTTAGTACACGCCCCACACTATAAAAGGCCGCCAGCGCGGTGGCCTTGTGTAGTGTGTTCCGGAGCAGGGAAAGAGAAGCATAGGCAGGGACAGTGTCATTATTTTTCCTTTACTATTCCTGGATTCCTTGTGTTTAGGGACAAATAAGGATAGGTAGGGAGAGTGTCAGTGACAGTGTGCTATTCTGTGCTAATCCTTGTTTGTAGGGACAGAGAGGTACAGTGAGGGAAAGTGTCAGTGTGCTATTCTGTTCTAAAACTATTTTGCTGAACCATATTTTCAATCCTTGAGTTTAGGGACAGAGAGGTACAGTGAGGGAAAGTGTCAGTGTGCTATTCTGTTCTAAAACTATTTTGCTGTTCCATATTTTCAATCCTTGAGTTGAGGGACAGAGAGGTACAGTGAGTGAAACTGACAGTGTGCTATTCTGTTCTAAACCAATTTTGCTGTTCCATATTTTCAATCCTTGAGTTGAGGGACAGAGAGGTACAGTGAGTGAAACTGACAGTGTGCTATTCTGTTCTAAACTAATTTTGCTGTTCCATATTTTCAATTCTTGAGTTGAGGGACAGAGAAGGACACTCGTAGAAATTATCAGTGTGCTATTCTGTGCTAAATCTTGTTTGTAGGGAGGGACAGAGTAGGACAGTGAGGGAAAGTGTCAGTGTGCTATTCTGTTCTAAAACTATTTTGCTGAACCATATTTTCAATCCTTGAGTTGAGGGACAGAGAGGTACAGTGAGTGAAACTGACAGTGTGCTATTCTGTTCTAAACCAATTTTGCTGTTCCATATTTTCAATCCTTGAGTTGAGGGACAGAGAGGTACAGTGAGTGAAACTGACAGTGTGCTATTCTGTTCTAAACCAATTTTGCTGTTCCATATTTTCAATCCTTGAGTTTAGGGACAGAGAAGGACACTTGTAGAAATTATCAGTGTGCTATTCTGTGCTAAATCTTGTTTGTAGGGAGGGACAGAGTAGGACAGTGAGGGAAAGTGTCAGTGTGCTATTCTGTTCTAAAACTATTTTGCTGAACCATATTTTCAATCCTTGAGTTGAGGGACAGAGAGGTACAGTGAGTGAAACTGACAGTGTGCTATTCTGTTCTAAACCAATTTTGCTGTTCCATATTTTCAATCCTTGAGTTGAGGGACAGAGAGGTACAGTGAGTGAAACTGACAGTGTGCTATTCTGTTCTAAACCAATTTTGCTGTTCCATATTTTCAATCCTTGAGTTTAGGGACAGAGAAGGACACTCGTAGAAATTATCAGTGTGCTATTCTGTGCTAAATCTTGTTTGTAGGGAGGGACAGAGTAGGACAGTGAGGGAAAGTGTCAGTGTGCTATTCTGTTCTAAAACTATTTTGCTGAACCATATTTTCAATCCTTGAGTTGAGGGACAGAGAGGTACAGTGAGTGAAACTGACAGTGTGCTATTCTGTTCTAAACCAATTTTGCTGTTCCATATTTTCAATCCTTGAGTTGAGGGACAGAGAGGTACAGTGAGTGAAACTGACAGTGTGCTATTCTGTTCTAAACCAATTTTGCTGTTCCATATTTTCAATCCTTGAGTTTAGGGACAGAGAAGGACACTCGTAGAAATTATCAGTGTGCTATTCTGTGCTAAATCTTGTTTGTAGGGAGGGACAGAGTAGGACAGTGAGGGAAAGTGTCAGTGTGCTATTCTGTTCTAAAACTATTTTGCTGAACCATATTTTCAATCCTTGAGTTGAGGGACAGAGAGGTACAGTGAGTGAAACTGACAGTGTGCAATTTTGTTCTAAACCAATTTTGCTGTTCCATATTTTCAATCCTTGAGTTGAGGGACAGAGAGGTACAGTGAGTGAAACTGACAGTGTGCTATTCTGTTCTAAACCAATTTTGCTGTTCCATATTTTCAATCCTTGAGTTGAGGGACAGAGAGGTACAGTGAGTGAAACTGACAGTGTGCTATTCTGTTCTAAACCAATTTTGCTGTTCCATATTTTCAATCCTTGAGTTTAGGGACAGAGAAGGACACTCGTAGAAATTATCAGTGTGCTATTCTGTGCTAAATCTTGTTTGTAGGGAGGGACAGAGTAGGACAGTGAGGGAAAGTGTCAGTGTGCTATTCTGTTCTAAAACTATTTTGCTGAACCATATTTTCAATCCTTGAGTTGAGGGACAGAGAGGTACAGTGAGTGAAACTGACAGTGTGCTATTCTGTTCTAAACCAATTTTGCTGTTCCATATTTTCAATCCTTGAGTTGAGGGACAGAGAGGTACAGTGAGTGAAACTGACAGTGTGCTATTCTGTTCTAAACCAATTTTGCTGTTCCATATTTTCAATCCTTGAGTTGAGGGACAGAGAGGTACAGTCAGTGAAACTGACAGTGTGCTATTCTGTTCTAAACCAATTTTGCTGTTCCATATTTTAAATCCTTGAGTTTAGGGACAGAGAAGGACACTCGTAGAAATTATCAGTGTGCTATTCTGTGCTAAATCTTGTTTGTAGGGAGGGACAGAGTAGGACAGTGAGGGAAAGTGTCAGTGTGCTATTCTGTTCTAAAACTATTTTGCTGAACCATATTTTCAATCCTTGAGTTGAGGGACAGAGAGGTACAGTGAGTGAAACTGACAGTGTGCTATTCTGTTCTAAACCAATTTTGCTGTTCCATATTTTCAATCCTTGAGTTGAGGGACAGAGAGGTACAGTCAGTGAAACTGACAGTGTGCTATTCTGTTCTAAACCAATTTTGCTGTTCCATATTTTCAATCCTTGAGTTTAGGGACAGAGAAGGACACTCGTAGAAATTATCAGTGTGCTATTCTGTGCTAAATCTTGTTTGTAGGGAGGGACAGAGTAGGACAGTGAGGGAAAGTGTCAGGGTGCTATTCTGTTCTAAAACTATTTTGCTGAACCATTTTTCAATCCTTGAGTTGAGGGACAGAGAGGTACAGTGAGTGAAACTGACAGTGTGCTATTCTGTTCTAAACCAATTTTGCTGTTCCATATTTTCAATCCTTGAGTTGAGGGACAGAGAGGTACAGTGAGTGAAACTGACAGTGTGCTATTCTGTTCTAAACCAATTTTGCTGTTCCATATTTTCAATCCTTGAGTTGAGGGACAGAGAGGTACAGTCAGTGAAACTGACAGTGTGCTATTCTGTTCTAAACCAATTTTGCTGTTCCATATTTTCAATCCTTGAGTTGAGGGACAGAGAGGTACAGTGAGTGAAACTGACAGTGTGCTATTCTGTTCTAAACCAATTTTGCTGTTCCATATTTTCAATCCTTGAGTTTAGGGACAGAGAAGGACACTCGTAGAAATTATCAGTGTGCTATTCTGTGCTAAATCTTGTTTGTAGGGAGGGACAGAGTAGGACAGTGAGGGAAAGTGTCAGTGTGCTATTCTGTTCTAAAACTATTTTGCTGAACCATATTTTCAATCCTTGAGTTGAGGGACAGAGAGGTACAGTGAGTGAAACTGACAGTGTGCTATTCTGTTCTAAACCAATTTTGCTGTTCGATATTTTCAATCCTTGAGTTGAGGGACAGAGAGGTACAGTGAGTGAAACTGACAGTGTGCTATTCTGTTCTAAACCAATTTTGCTGTTCCATATTTTCAATCCTTGAGTTTAGGGACAGAGAAGGACACTCGTAGAAATTATCAGTGTGCTATTGTGTGCTAAATCTTGTTTGTAGGGAGGGAAAGAGTAGGACAGTGAGGGAAAGTGTCAGTGTGCTATTCTGTTCTAAAACTATTTTGCTGAACCATATTTTCAATCCTTGAGTTGAGGGACAGAGAGGTACAGTGAGTGAAACTGACAGTGTGCTATTCTGTTCTAAACCAATTTTGCTGTTCCATATTTTCAATCCTTGAGTTGAGGGACAGAGAGGTACAGTGAGTGAAACTGACAGTGTGCTATTCTGTTCTAAACCAATTTTGCTGTTCCATATTTTCAATCCTTGAGTTGAGGGACAGAGAGGTACAGTCAGTGAAACTGACAGTGTGCTATTCTGTTCTAAACCAATTTTGCTGTTCCATATTTTCAATCCTTGAGTTGAGGGACAGAGAGGTACAGTGAGTGAAACTGACAGTGTGCTATTCTGTTCTAAACCAATTTTGCTGTTCCATATTTTCAATCCTTGAGTTGAGGGACAGAGAGGTACAGTCAGTGAAACTGACAGTGTGCTATTCTGTTCTAAACCAATTTTGCTGTTCCATATTTTCAATCCTTGAGTTTAGGGACAGAGAAGGACACTCGTAGAAATTATCAGTGTGCTATTCTGTGCTAAATCTTGTTTGTAGGGAGGGACAGAGTAGGACAGTGAGGGAAAGTGTCAGGGTGCTATTCTGTTCTAAAACTATTTTGCTGAACCATTTTTCAATCCTTGAGTTGAGGGACAGAGAGGTACAGTGAGTGAAACTGACAGTGTGCTATTCTGTTCTAAACCAATTTTGCTGTTCCATATTTTCAATCCTTGAGTTGAGGGACAGAGAGGTACAGTGAGTGAAACTGACAGTGTGCTATTCTGTTCTAAACCAATTTTGCTGTTCCATATTTTCAATCCTTGAGTTGAGGGACAGAGAGGTACAGTCAGTGAAACTGACAGTGTGCTATTCTGTTCTAAACCAATTTTGCTGTTCCATATTTTCAATCCTTGAGTTGAGGGACAGAGAGGTACAGTGAGTGAAACTGACAGTGTGCTATTCTGTTCTAAACCAATTTTGCTGTTCCATATTTTCAATCCTTGAGTTTAGGGACAGAGAAGGACACTCGTAGAAATTATCAGTGTGCTATTCTGTGCTAAATCTTGTTTGTAGGGAGGGACAGAGTAGGACAGTGAGGGAAAGTGTCAGTGTGCTATTCTGTTCTAAAACTATTTTGCTGAACCATATTTTCAATCCTTGAGTTGAGGGACAGAGAGGTACAGTGAGTGAAACTGACAGTGTGCTATTCTGTTCTAAACCAATTTTGCTGTTCGATATTTTCAATCCTTGAGTTGAGGGACAGAGAGGTACAGTGAGTGAAACTGACAGTGTGCTATTCTGTTCTAAACCAATTTTGCTGTTCCATATTTTCAATCCTTGAGTTTAGGGACAGAGAAGGACACTCGTAGAAATTATCAGTGTGCTATTGTGTGCTAAATCTTGTTTGTAGGGAGGGAAAGAGTAGGACAGTGAGGGAAAGTGTCAGTGTGCTATTCTGTTCTAAAACTATTTTGCTGAACCATATTTTCAATCCTTGAGTTGAGGGACAGAGAGGTACAGTGAGTGAAACTGACAGTGTGCTATTCTGTTCTAAACCAATTTTGCTGTTCCATATTTTCAATCCTTGAGTTGAGGGACAGAGAGGTACAGTGAGTGAAACTGACAGTGTGCTATTCTGTTCTAAACCAATTTTGCTGTTCCATATTTTCAATCCTTGAGTTGAGGGACAGAGAGGTACAGTCAGTGAAACTGACAGTGTGCTATTCTGTTCTAAACCAATTTTGCTGTTCCATATTTTCAATCCTTGAGTTGAGGGACAGAGAGGTACAGTGAGTGAAACTGACAGTGTGCTATTCTGTTCTAAACCAATTTTGCTGTTCCATATTTTCAATCCTTGAGTTGAGGGACAGAGAGGTACAGTCAGTGAAACTGACAGTGTGCTATTCTGTTCTAAACCAATTTTGCTGTTCCATATTTTCAATCCTTGAGTTTAGGGACAGAGAAGGACACTCGTAGAAATTATCAGTGTGCTATTCTGTGCTAAATCTTGTTTGTAGGGAGGGACAGAGTAGGACAGTGAGGGAAAGTGTCAGTGTGCTATTCTGTTCTAAAACTATTTTGCTGTTCCATATTTTCAATCCTTGAGTTGAGGGACAGAGAGGTACAGTGAGTGAAACTGACAGTGTGCTATTCTGTTCTAAACCAATTTTGCTGTTCCATATTTTCAATCCTTGAGTTGAGGGACAGAGAGGTACAGTGAGTGAAACTGACAGTGTGCTATTCTGTTCTAAACCAATTTTGCTGTTCCATATTTTCAATCCTTGAGTTTAGGGACAGAGAAGGACACTCGTAGAAATTATCAGTGTGCTATTCTGTGCTAAATCTTGTTTGTAGGGAGGGACAGAGTAGGACAGTGAGGGAAAGTGTCAGTGTGCTATTCTGTTCTAAAACTATTTTGCTGAACCATATTTTCAATCCTTGAGTTGAGGGACAGAGAGGTACAGTGAGTGAAACTGACAGTGTGCTATTCTGTTCTAAACCAATTTTGCTGTTCGATATTTTCAATCCTTGAGTTGAGGGACAGAGAGGTACAGTGAGTGAAACTGACAGTGTGCTATTCTGTTCTAAACCAATTTTGCTGTTCCATATTTTCAATCCTTGAGTTGAGGGACAGAGAGGTACAGTCAGTGAAACTGACAGTGTGCTATTCTGTTCTAAACCAATTTTGCTGTTCCATATTTTCAATCCTTGAGTTGAGGGACAGAGAGGTACAGTGAGTGAAACTGACAGTGTGCTATTCTGTTCTAAACCAATTTTGCTGTTCCATATTTTCAATCCTTGAGTTGAGGGACAGAGAGGTACAGTCAGTGAAACTGACAGTGTGCTATTCTGTTCTAAACCAATTTTGCTGTTCCATATTTTCAATCCTTGAGTTTAGGGACAGAGAAGGACACTCGTAGAAATTATCAGTGTGCTATTCTGTGCTAAATCTTGTTTGTAGGGAGGGACAGAGTAGGACAGTGAGGGAAAGTGTCAGTGTGCTATTCTGTTCTAAAACTATTTTGCTGTTCCATATTTTCAATCCTTGAGTTGAGGGACAGAGAGGTACAGTGAGTGAAACTTACAGTGTGCTATTCTGTTCTAAACCAATTTTGCTGTTCCATATTTTCAATCCTTGAGTTGAGGGACAGAGAGGTACAGTGAGTGAAACTGACAGTGTGCTATTCTGTTCTAAACCAATTTTGCTGTTCCATATTTTCAATCCTTGAGTTTAGGGACAGAGAAGGACACTCGTAGAAATTATCAGTGTGCTATTCTGTGCTAAATCTTGTTTGTAGGGAGGGACAGAGTAGGACAGTGAGGGAAAGTGTCAGTGTGCTATTCTGTTCTAAAACTATTTTGCTGAACCATATTTTCAATCCTTGAGTTGAGGGACAGAGAGGTACAGTGAGTGAAACTGACAGTGTGCTATTCTGTTCTAAACCAATTTTGCTGTTCCATATTTTCAATCCTTGAGTTGAGGGACAGAGAGGTACAGTCAGTGAAACTGACAGTGTGCTATTCTGTTCTAAACCAATTTTGCTGTTCCATATTTTCAATCCTTGAGTTGAGGGACAGAGAGGTACAGTCAGTGAAACTGACAGTGTGCTATTCTGTTCTAAACCAATTTTGCTGTTCCATATTTTCAATCCTTGAGTTTAGGGACAGAGAAGGACACTCGTAGAAATTATCAGTGTGCTATTCTGTGCTAAATCTTGTTTGTAGGGAGGGACAGAGTAGGACAGTGAGGGAAAGTGTCAGTGTGCTATTCTGTTCTAAAACTATTTTGCTGAACCATATTTTCAATCCTTGAGTTGAGGGACAGAGAGGTACAGTGAGTGAAACTGACAGTGTGCTATTCTGTTCTAAACCAATTTTGCTGTTCCATATTTTCAATCCTTGAGTTGAGGGACAGAGAGGTACAGTCAGTGAAACTGACAGTGTGCTATTCTGTTCTAAACCAATTTTGCTGTTCCATATTTTCAATCCTTGAGTTTAGGGACAGAGAAGGACACTCGTAGAAATTATCAGTGTGCTATTCTGTGCAAAATCTTTTTTGTAGGGAGGGACAGAGTAGGACAGTGAGGGAAAGTGTCAGTGTGCTATTCTGTTCTAAAACTTTTTTGCTGAACCATATTTTCAATCCTTGTGTTTAGGGACAGAGAAGGATAGGCAGGGGACAGTGTCAGTGTCATTGTTGCTAAGCCTCCTGCAAAATATACACCTGAAGGTAGCCCTTATTGCTGTTTTTCCCATCTCCCTGCAGGCCATCCATTAAAATGTCTGGAAGGCAACCAAGGAGAGGCAGACAGTCAGGAGGCAAAAAAAGAGGGCAAGCAGGCTCTGTGTCTGGGGGCAACAGTGCTGGTCGTGTACGCGGTGCATTGTCATCAGCACACGGCCATGGGACACGCTTGTCCTTGTTTTCGGCAGCTGGACATGTTGAGCCACATCATGCCGAAGACTTGGTAGAGTGGATGACCAAGCCCACCTCATCCTCCTCATCCTCTCTCACCCAGGCTCAGGGTACTGGCAAAGCAGCTGCCAAAGCGTCCTCTTCTCTGGTATCATTATCTTCATTAGTCAATTCTTCCCTAGACCCACCATGCCCTCCTCCTGAGGAGTCCCCCGAACTGTTTGAGCACAGTGTTGGGTACATGCTCCAGGAGGATGCCCAGCGTTTGGAAGGATCTGATGATGATACCCAGCTAGAGGAAGGCAGCAGCGTGAGAGCAGAGAGAGGGGATGCTCAAGAAGGACACCAATCTGGCAGTCATGTTCCAGCAGCTGCAGCATACTGCCAGATTGGCTCCAGTGATGAGGAGGGAGGGGATGATGAGGTCACTGACTCCACGTGGGTGCCTAATAGGAGAGAGGAGGAGGAGGAGGATGAGGAGGAGGCACATCTCCAACGAGGCAGGATGCCCTTGGGTGGCCAGCGTATGGGCAGCACACCGACGGAATCACACCGCAGAGCTCCGCCTGTGCAGGGCGCTGCCTCTGCCCGTCATTCAAAAAGTTCTTTGGTGTGGGCCTTTTTTGAGGCGAGTGCATCAGATCGCACAGCTGCTGTTTGCAACATATGTCTCAAGCGTATATCGCGTGGCCAAAACATCAGCCGCTTGGGCACCACATGCTTGATCAGACATATGTTGACCTGCCATGCAGCTCGTTGGCAAGCCTACCTTAAAGACCCACACCAAAGAACAAAGCTGACCTCTTCTTGCACCGCATCAGCTGGGATCTCCAACCCCACTATACCTTCACTCCTCTCTGAAACCTGCTCTGAGAGGAATGAAGGTGTAGAATTAGGTGTGTCACAGGCAAGTACTTGCGGGCACTCTGCTAGCAGTACACCAACGTCCGATTCTAGCAGGCAAATTTCCCTGCCCCAGCTGCTGGACCGTCGAAAGAAGTTCACTCCCAGCCATCCACATGCCCAGCGGTTGAATGCTAGCTTGGCTAAATTGCTAGCGCTTCAACTGCTGCCTTTTCAGTTGGTAGACTCGGCCCCCTTCCGTGAGTTTGTGCAATGTGCGGTTCCTCAGTGGCAGGTTCCCAAACGACACTTTTTCACACGGAAAGCTATTCCGGCTCTCTACAGGCATGTGGAAGGCAATGTCTTGGCCTCGCTGGACAGGGCGGTCAGCGGTAAGGTGCATATTACCGCTGACTCATGGTCCAGCAGGCATGGACAGGGACGTTACCTTTCTTTCACGGCCCATTGGGTCACTCTTTTGGCAGCTGGGAAGGATGCAGGACAAGGTGCAGTAGTGTTGGAGGTTGTTCCACCGCCACGCCTCCAAAATGCTACTACTGGTTGTGACACACCTCTCTCCTCCACCCCCTCCTCTTCTTCTTCCTCCATGGCCTCTTCCTGTGGTTTGTCCTCGGAACCAGCGGTGCTCCGTAGGCGTTCAAGGGGCTACGCAAGTACGCAGGCAAAAAGATGCCATGCCGTGCTTGCGCTGGTGTGTTTGGGGGACAGGAGCCACACTGGGGCAGAGGTCCTGTCTGCTCTGCAGGGGCAGGCCGAGAGGTGGTTGATGCCACGCCAGCTTAAGCCAGGAATGGTGGTTTGCGACAATGGCACCAACCTCCTCTCCGCCCTCCGACAGGGACAACTGACCCATGTGCCCTGTATGGCTCACGTCCTTAACCTGGTGGTGCAGCGGTTCTTGGGCAGGTACCCGGGCTTACAGGATGTCCTGAGGCAGGCCAGGAAAGTCTGTGTGCATTTCCGCAGATCTTATAATGCCAGTGCTCGCCTGGCTGAGCTTCAAAAGGAGTTAAACCTGCCCAAGAACCGCCTTATATGTGACATGCCCACCAGGTGGAACTCAACGTTGGCCATGCTGCAGCGGCTGCACACGCAGCAGAGGGCCATCAATGAGTACCTGTGCGACTACGGCACCAGGACAGGGTCAGGGGAGCTCGGGTTTTTTTCACCACGGCAGTGGGGCATGATCAGGGATGCATGCACTGTCCTGGCACCATTTGAGGAGGCCACGAGGATGGTGAGCAGTGACAGTGCATGCATCAGTGACACTGTACCTCTTGTCCACCTGTTGGAGCACACGCTGCGTGGAATAATGGACAGGGCACTTGAGGCAGAACAGAGGCAGGAAGAGGAGGACTTCCTTGCCTCTCAAGGCCCCCTTTACCCAGACAGTGTTCCTTCTGTCCCACCCATCGCACAGGAAGAGGAGGAGGAGGAGGAGGAGGATTGTGTCAGCATGGAGGTGGAGGCTGGCACTCAGCATCATCAGCAGCAGTCTTTTAGGGATGATTTACAGTCCCAAGAAACCAGTGGACTTGTACGTGGCTGGGAGGAGGTGGCTGCGGATCATGTCGTCCTTAGTGACCCAGAGGACTCCGGACTGAATGCCTCAGCTAACCTACGCTGCATGGCCTCCCTGATCCTGCAAAGTCTGCGGAAGGATCCTCGTATTCTTCGGATCAAGGAGAGGGACCATTACTGGCTGGCCACTCTCCTTGATCCACGGTACAAGGGTAAGGTTGCGGACCTTATCGTACCATCACAGAGGGAGCAGAGGATGAGACAACTCCGGGAGGCCTTGCAGAAAGGTCTGTGCAACGCGTTCCCAGAGACTGGGAGGTTACAAACTCCTGGTCCTGGACAACGAGTTGCTGAGGCTTCGGGCAGTCAAAGAAGGAGCGGTGGGGAAGGTGGCCGTCTGACCGATGCGTTCAGACAATTCTTTAGTCGCAGCCCCAAAGTATGATCGGTTTCAGCAACCATCGCCAGCGTCTGATATACATGGTCCAGGAATACCTAGGGGCAAGGTCAGACTTGGACACCTTCCCCACCGAAAATCCTCTGGCTTACTGGGTCTTGAGGATGGATCACTGGCCAGAGCTTGCACAGTATGCAATTGAGCTACTGGCCTGTCCTGCATCCAGCGTTCTTTCAGAACGCACATTCAGTGCTGCTGGAGGATTTGTCACGGATCACAGGGTGCGCCTGTCCACCGACTCGGTTGATCGACTGACTTTCATCAAGATGAACCAGTCTTGGATCACCACCAGCTACCACACACCAGATGCTGATATAACAGACTAATTGATTTTAAAATGTCACATCCCTTCAAGACTGATGCTGATGCTGAGTGCCTGTGCTGTTATGTTGACTGGCTATCCTCCTCCTCCTCCTCAATGATACAATTAACGATGATAGCTTGGAAGATCATTTTGGTTTATGGGTGACGCCACCAGTGGCTAAGGCCCAATTTTTCAGCCCCTGTTTAACAGGGGCGTGTAATTAAAATTTTTGATGCAATACTTTGCAACAGGCCTCATTGCTGTGCTCCAAGTACAGTATCTGTGAGGGGTTGCAGTGTTGTGCCACCAGTGCCTAAGGCCCAATTTTTCAGCCCCTGTTCAACAGGGGCATGCAATTATAATTATTGATCTAATAATTCACAGCAGGGACCATTGCTGCGCCCACCAAGAGTAACTGTCAGGCCATACAGTGTTGTGGCACCAGCACCACCATCACCACCACCACCACCACCAAAGGCCCAATTTTTCAGCCCCTGTTCAACAGGGGCATGCAATTATAATTATTGATCTAATAATTCACAGCAGGGACCATTGCTGCGCCCACCAAGAGTAACTGTCAGGCCTTACAGTGTTGTGGCACCAGCACCACCATCACCACCACCACCACCACCAAAGGCCCAATTTTTCAGCCCCTGTTCAACAGGGGCATGCAATTATAATTATTGATCTAATAATTCACAGCAGGGACCATTGCTGCGCCCACCAAGAGTAACTGTCAGGCCTTACAGTGTTGTGGCACCAGCACCACCATCAAAGGCCCAATTTTTACTACCACTGATCAACAATTATATGTTATTACAATTCCTGATATTATACTTGACAGCAGGGCGTTCCAGCACCCACCAAGAATAACTGTGAGTGCTTTCAGTGTTGTGCCAACACCAACACCTAAGGGGCCAATTTCTGCAGAGTATATACGGAAGGTCCCTACTTTCAAACATCCAACTTACAAACTACTACTACTTGCAAACGGAAGAAGACAACAGGAAGTGAGAGGAAATCTACCCCTTGGAAGGAAAATTCTCTCCTGTAAGAATTAATATGGGAGAAAGGTGTCTCCTCTCTACTGATGCTTTATCACCAATCCTTGTTTCAATAAAAACACCACATTTCAAAAACAGTTGTCATTGGGACGCAAAGTGAGGTGAAATGTTCTGAACAGGGGCACAGACAGCAAAAAAAAATGTGACAGGGGTGATAACCGTTCCCTATGTTTTACAAAAAGCTAAAAAAAAGGAATTTGCCATGGAGCTCCACTTAAACAATGCAGCTGTTCAAAATTATAAACAGATTCTACATAAGAACAAACCTACAGTCCCTGTCTTGTATGCACCGCCTGTATACGGCTGTTTAGAGTATATAGGTCCTTTTTTATTTTGTGTGCGGGGTTCCCCTTAATATCCATTCAAGACCCAAAGGGGCTGGTAATGGGCTGGGGTAGGGGTGGGGGGGGGTTGATGGGGTAGCTATGCCATTTTTCCTAAAGATTTTCATCCATATTACCGGGACCAGACATTGCATTAAAGCCGCAAGCAGTTTTAAATGACTTTTTTCACTTTAGAAATGTTATTTTGTGCAGGGACAGTTCTAAACACGGGAAACACGTGGCACTTCACAGGCATACTTTAGACACCCCCCAGGTACAATATTTAAAGGAATATTTGACTTTTTTTTTTTCACTTTATGCATCATTAAAATGACTGCTCCCGGAAAACGTCCGTTTTTAAAACTTCTTTTTGCATTGATACATGTCCCCTGGTGCAGAAGCCGGGTTCCCAAACTCTGTTTCGGACAATAACATGGATAATAGTCGTTATAATTAGCACTTTAGAATCCGAACGTTCGCATCCATTGTATTTAATAGGGTTCTAATGTTCGTGCAAACTTTCGGTCCGTTCGCGGGTTCTGGTGCGAACCGAACCCGGGGGTGTTCGGCTCATCACTACCCCCTAGTATGTATGATGCATTCATATTCTTAGCCCCCAAGTGCATAACTTTACATTTATCAACATTAAACCTCATCTGCCACATAAATTGAGATGTATCCAATTGAGGAATGGTAAGGGACTCTATACAGAAAAATGCATGTGATAAAGGTATCATACAAATATAATTGTAATGGTAGTTTTATTTTAACAGTGAGAGACAGAATAACAACAAAAATATCCAGAAAAATGCATTTCCAAAAAGTTATAAATTGATTTGCATTTTAATGAGTGAAATAAGTATTTGATCCCCTATTAGGCCGTTTTCATACTGTTACGTCATCCTACTTTGCCCAGCGACATCACTCCTACATATGTCCTACTTTCATCCAACTGGAATTAAAGACTTATTATTTCTTTGTCAGTGGGCAAATGTACTAAATCAGCAGGGGATCAAATACTTTTTTCCCTCACTGTAAGTGACAACCAGCATGGATTTATAAAAGACAAATCTTGTCAAACCAACCTGTTATCACTCTATGTGGAGGTAAATGAGAAATTGGATGGTGGAAGTCCAGTGGATTTAGCTTATCTAGATTTTGCTAAGGCATTTGATATTTTACCTTATAAATGTTTAAAGGATAAATTCACATGTTACACCTGTATTTAGGAAGCAAAATGTAACATGTTACTTTGGAGCAGTCTACATCCCCACCCCATTACAGCGGATGAGGGGTCCTCTCCCTGCACTCACTATCACATTTTAAAATAGCATGGCTGTTCAGGGCTCCGCCCACACAGCCACATCATTCATTAACAGAGTTCCACCCTGGCAGATGGCTTGTAATTCTCAATGAACTGCAAAGACGCTGGTGAGCATCCCCATAGTTCATTGATTCTTCGTAAACTTCAGGAACTGTCTGTCTGTATGGGAGGTATAGGGAGACAGGTGTACTGAGTGTTTGCAGGAGTCTGGCATTGCACCCATACATAATCCACCAATCTTGGGTGTAATGGTTTTCAGGCTGCAGTGTAAAAAATTTATAAATGCAATTTTTTAACCTGCAAAATCATGGGAATTTATTATTATTAATATTATCATTTATTTTTTTACAAAAGGCAAACTCAGTCTTTAATTTATAAAATAAAGTCTATTGGAGTCAATGAAATTGTATGTGCATGAATATAACGAGTTACATGAAAGAGTCCAGATAGTAATAATAAATGACTCAATCTCTGAATAGTCTAGAGTTGTGAGTCATGTGCCCCAGGGGCCAATGCTGTTTATTTCTTTATTAATCATATGAGGCTTGAATCAAGAGCTCAATTTCAGGCTATGGTCACACCTAAGCGACTCTGCTAGCCATGTTTTCATGGGCACTGTAGCCCATTCATTTGAATGTAAACAAAGGTAAATGTTTGGCACATTAGAGTAAGAAACCTAGAAGTATTATCAGACTATATTGAAAACATATTGGAGAATTATAAAATGTCCATAAAAGCAGTCCCTGGGTGGAAAATTCCAATGGTGCTAACACTATGAAGCAGCCGGTTCACCAGAACTGTTGGCACAAACTGCTTCTGATTAGGGACTCAGGGGTCGGGAAGACGTGTGTGCTGTTCAGGTTCTCAGAGGATACCTTCAAATCTATCTTCATCTCCACCATAGGTATTGACTTTAAAATCAGAATTATAGAATTCGATGGCAAGGAATTTTTTTTTTTTTTTTTTTGATTTAAACAATTTATTTGAATTCACAGGTTTACAGGTTTACAGTAAATTAGGAGCAATTAGACAAGGTTCTCACATTATAAGCAATACATACATAAGCGAAAGACTATAGATCACAAGTAACTGAACTTCATTAGTAATCAGAGTAATATCCAGAGTAATATTGTCAAACAATAGCACGAACAGTATATACCTAGAGTTAGGTGAGGGCAGGGTATGTCCGTCTGCCCTTGATTGATGTTACGTAGTCACCTTGGGGTAGGGGATCAGGCGGGAAAGGCTTTCAAACTAGGATGGGGGGTAGGTAAGGGCCTAAAGAGTAAGCCCCAGATCTAGGTAAGATATACCAGCCAAGATCAGCCTTCTGTCCACTCACCCCTATACGGGGACTTGCTGTGAGGGACAGGGGACTATAATTGGGTTTTCAGAGGGAACAATGCAATGCTGGTATGGTTAAAGATACAGGCGAGGTCTAGTCGGGGAGTCGGTGTAACATAAGTATAGAGGAAGGAAGGTAAGCAGGGGGGTCCAGTGGTCTTTCAGGTGCATCTCGGTATTCCAGCATGTATACGGTCACCAAAGGTTGTTCTGCGTAAAGGGCATGTATTGAGGCTTGTTTAAACATGTGGATAGATGGGGAGTATTAACAGTGAAGAGGGGGAGAGGGGGTTGGAGCGAGCTAAGGGGTGGGAACCATAGGGGTGGGTAGGAGCGTGGTGAGGTGTGGCGAGGGTGATTGTGTGGTACTTTCTCTATAGTGTATCCAACAGGCCCAGGTGTCAGCGAATTTGGTGGGGTTGTCATGGGCTTGGTGTATGAGCCGCTCCATTTCAGCTAGTCTGTCTACACGGTGACGCCATTCTGCTATCGTTGGAGGTGTGGAGTTTCTCCAGTGTACTGGGACACAAAGATTAGCTGCATTAATAAGGTGCATGGTCAAGGATTTCTTGTAACAAGGTGGGGGCTTGGTGGAGTGGTGGAGCATATATTGTGCAGGGGTAAAATCCGGGGTGTACGTGGTAATCTGCGATATGAGACGGTGCACCTCACTCCAAAAAGGTTGTATGGAAGGGCAGTCCCACCAGATGTGAAGTAGAGAGCCAGCACCAGTGTTACACCTCCAACAGGTCGAAGGGAGGTTGGGGTAGATCTTGTGAAGCCTGTTGGGGGTCCTGTACCATTTGGAGAATAATTTATACCTGTTTTCTTGGGTGGAAACGTTTACGGTCCCTTTGTGTATGTACATGTAGATGCGTTCCCAATCCACTTCTGACAGTTGCAAGGATAAATCTGATTCCCATTGTTGGACCAGGCGGTCATCTTTGATTTTGTGAGTGGAGAACAAGGAGGCGTAAAGGGTTGATATTAGGTGTCGTTGGGGTTCACCATCAAAGCAAATTGTTTCTATATGTGCGAGATCTCTAGTCCAGGAAGCCGGAGATCTATTTGAATGTAAATAGTGTCGGATTTGTAAGTAATTGTAAAATGGAATGTCACGGTTCGGGAACAAATTGGTAAGTTCTGCGTAGGGCAAGATGATGCCATCGCGAAAGAACTCATGGGCTCTACAGGGAGTGATACTGGAGTCATTGGTGATTGTGTGGGGAACTAGGCCCGGGGTGAAGTCGGGATTACAATCCAAAGGGGTCATTGGCCCTGGAGCGGGTATGATGTTCAGGTGTTTACATATTTTGGCAAAACAAGATAGTGTGGCTCAGATGAGAGGGTGTTTGGAGTCCTTAGGGGATATAGCAGTACGAGCGATCCATGGGAGGTGTGTGAGAGGGACATCAGAAGTGGCGTTCTCAAGTGTAATCCAGTTTTTGTTACGACTGTGGACGTGCCAGTCCACAATCCTCGTCATGTGACACGCCCAATGGTACTTTTGGATGTCGGGAAGGCCAAGACCCCCCAATAACTTGGGGAGCGTCAGCCTATCCCAGCTTAATCTAGGGGGTTTGGAGGCCCAAATGAAGGTCCTGCACATACGTTTATATGTGGTGAAGAAGGAGGGCGGGAGAGTGATTGGGACGGCTTGTAGGAGGTATAGGAGTCTAGGTAGGACGTTCATTTTTAGGACAGCGATTCTGCCCAGCCAGGAAAAGGTCCCGAAATGCCATTTGTGTAGGTCGTCCCGAATCGCAGAGAGGGCTGGTAAGAAATTTTTGGCGTAGAGATCAGACAGGTTTGACGGTATTTTAATTCCTAAATACGTAAGTGCTTCAGTCTCCCAGCCAAAGGGGAAGTTGAGCTTACACTGTGATACTAATGTGGGAGGTAGAGAAACGTTCAGTGCTTTGGATTTCACGAAGTTGATCTGTAGATTGGACATACATTTGAACAATGCAAAGTCTGACAGGAGGTTAGGGATGGAAGTAATGGGGTCTCTTAGAAAAAGAAGTATGTCGTCCGCATAAGCGGCTATTTTGTATTGTGTGTTCTTGATATCAACTCCCTTAATATTCTGGTTGTCTCTAATTTTACGCAACATGGGCTCCATCGTGAGGACAAAAAGTATAGGGGAAAGGGGACATGCTTGACGGGTGCCGTTGGTGATGGAGAAGGCGTTCGACAGGCGGCCATTGATCCTAAGTTTTGCAGACGGGTTGGAGTAAATTGCCATGATCATTTGGATCAATCGAGGGGGGAAACCCATGGTTTGAAGGGCAGCTTCCATATAGTCCCAGGCCACTCTGTCGAACGCCTTCTCTGCATCAAGAGATAGGAAAAACCCCTGTGTCGGTTTTTTAGATAGCCAATGATATACATTAAGGGCCTTGATGGTATTATCCCTGGCTTCCCTGCCAGGGACAAACCCAACCTGGTCCCAGGAGATAAGTTTATGCAAAAGGGGGAGGATGCGGTTAGCTAAAGCTTTAGCGTAGAGTTTCAAATCCACATTAAGGAGGGATATTGGGCGGTAGTTAGAGACTATTTCAGGATCCTTGCCCGGCTTGGGGAGAAGTGTGATGTGGGCCTCAAGAAATTCCCTACTGGCAGCTGAGTTAGGTGTTATGGAGTTGAGGGCTTCGACCAGGTGTGATAGTAAAACGTCTGGGAATGATTTGTAGTAACTGACTGTCAGTCCGTCCGGGCCTGGGCTCTTGCCCGCTTTCATTTGTTTTAAAGCTGTGGCGATTTCAGCCACCGAGAGAGGAAGGCCCAGGTCAGCAGAGTCGTCCGGTGAGAGGGGGGTCGGGCTGTGTTGTGACAAAAAGTCAGTGAGAGCTGCACTCCTGTCTAAAGGTAAGGTATTTGCTCGAATCTTGGGGAGGTTGTATAGATCTGTGAAGTAGTGAACAAATTGGTCAGATATGTCTTCAGGCTTAACCAAGGGGTGCCCCGATGGCGTTCTCAGTTTGTGAATGGTATGGGCCGCCCACTTGGATTGTAGGGCCCTGGCTAGGAGCTTGCCCGACTTATTACCAAATTCATAGAATATCTTTTGGGACATGGCGAATTTTCTCTTGAGCACACAATTGAGTTCTCCAAGAAGCTCCTCTCTAGTCTGTGTCAATTCAGAGAGGGTGTTCTCGGCCAGGGATGATTTATGCGTCCGTTCAAGCCGTCGTATGCGTGCAGTCAATTCTGCGATTCTCGCTTTCCTTGCCCGAGATCTTTTAGCAGCTAGAGAGATGAGTTCACCCCTGATTACGCATTTATGAGCGGCCCAAAGTGTTTCAGCGGAGATATCCTCCGAGGTATTTTCCGAAAAATAGTTGGAGAGGCTTAAGGAAATAGTCTGTATATTATTGGAATCAGAGAGGAGGGAGCTGTCAAGTCGCCAGATGTTGGATTGTGCGCAGGTCGGTGGGAGGGTGAGAGACATGGAGATTGAGTTGTGGTCGGAGAGTACCATAGGATCAATCGTGGCTTTGGACAGATAAGTCAAGTCTTGCTGGGTGATGAAGAAGTAATCTATTCTCGTGTACTTATTGTGCGGGGCAGAGAAGTAGGTGAAATCTTTTGTAGATGGGTGAAGCGTGCGCCATGAATCGTGCAGTAGGAGGTTACTGAGTTGCAGTTTAATTGCCCGTAGGGCTCTATATGTCAAGGACGTTGTGCTATTAGAGACATCTAATGTAGGTGTGAGTGCGATATTAAAGTCACCGCCGACAAGAAGGGTGCCAGACTGGAAGTTGGTCAATTGAGCACACATAGTTCGGAAGAATGTAACTTGATTGGTGTTTGGGGCATATATATTTGCTATTGTCACCTGTCTGTGGTGTAGAGTCCCTTTAATAAAAAGGAACCTGCCTAATGGGTCACTTTGTACGTCCAATATGTGGAGGGGGCAGTGTTTGGATAAGAGAATGGAGACCCCTTTGGATATGGCCTCAGCATTGGAGGCATGGAAAACTGTGGGGAAACAGGAATCATGTAGTTTGGGGATGCTGTTAGTCCTAAAATGCGTTTCTTGTATGAGGGCAATGTGTACTTTAGCTAATTGCAAGGAGTGTAATAACCGTGACCTCTTTTCTGGCAAATTTAGCCCTCGGATGTTGATTGAATAGAGTTTGAGGGAAAGGGGCTGCGGGTTCGGGGTGGTGGCCGAAGGGATGATAGTAGCCGACATAACGGTGTAGGTATTGAGCAATAAGGGGAGGAGCGGGAGTAGCAAAAATAAAGCCTACGAGGTATTTGTGGTGGGATCAACACTTGTGAGATGGGCTAATCGGGGTTGCAAGGCCACTGGACAGAAACCGAAGAGGTAGTAGAAAAACTTTTTCACTGACCTCGGGAGAAAGAACTTTCGGTGTGGTACAGCGAGGGAACAGTGCGTGCTACTCAATAAGAGAACAGCACCCTGTTCCTCGACCGTGTAGGGGTTGACTATCACGGGACAGAGAAGATGAACTATCAGCAGTTAAGGGTCTGCCACCACGGATAGTGAGGAGGCATGGGAGGTAGGTATGTGGCATTTCTAAAGGGGAGACTGCTGTGAAACTGATCAACTTAAAGGTGCGTGTGGGAGGGGAATGTAGCATTATTACGATCTTAAAACCCTGGCCGAATTATACAAGAACGTAATAAACGGGTATTCCGGCCATTTGAGTATCTGCAGGTTGCTAACAGTTTGCAGCCCGATGCCAAGCCATAGGAAGGTGTTACAAATCCCATCATGTACATTTCAAATCCAATTAAATTGAATTAAATTAGGGCAGGGTATTTCATTGCTCAAGAAAAGATAAAGGCTGAGGGCTAATGACTATGGACAAGAGGGAGGAGAAGTCTAGCTGTGCATATGCAAATACAAAAATTTAACAGAATTGAGGAACAAATGAACATTAAGTAACAGCCATTTCTGCATATACTCACTACCCTTAATCGAGCCTGACATCAGTAATAGAGGACATGGCAAGCTCAGAACAGTCCTGGCCGAGTCCATCAGGATCGAGGGAAGAGGGCACAGTTCCTAGGTTACTTCTGCGAGGAGCGATGGTCGTGGAAGGAGTGTCCTCTCATTCCTATTCCGAGCCGGAAGTGTCGGTCTGCGGCTCGAAGGCGATCTGGAGACATCGGCGGTGTCTTGGCTGGACTCCAGATAACGGTGAGGGATCTCCAGGCGAATGCACTGTCAGGGCGACAGTACCTATCGAGTGCAGAAGGGATGGGAGAAGCCTGTCGTGTGAAGCGAAGCCCTCAGGTGTAAGAGCGAGGCCGCGCGCGTGATGTCAGTCAGGTTCAAATACCCAGCCGGACAGCATTATGGGTAGTGTAGTTCTCTTAGCCGAAAGCGAAAAGAGCACGAAGAGAGAAAAAAAAAAAAAATAGAACAAAAATAGAACTAGGACGGCATGCGACGTAGGTATACAGTTTCCCGAGTATCCAGTGCAAGCAGCATATAATAGTAAAGTTTGTGAAATTTGTAAAGACCTTCCAATAGACAATGTAGATGCCCAAACATGCCAACAGGGGTTTTGCAGAGGAAGTCTATGGGATTGAGTGCCTTGACGGTACTGTCAGAGGGCAGTCGGCCAACAGTCCCTTAAAGGGTATAACAAGCGGAGGGGGAGTTCAAATTCGGCCCAGACGCGGCCATAACAGTTCCATAAACTTTTTAGAGTAACTGAAAGAGCTTACTTCAACCTCCGGAATTTAGTAGTCACGCCGGGTCCTTCTTGCTCTCGGAGGGTTAGAGGGGCTTGCTTCGCGGTGTTGGTAGCGAGAAGACTGATGGCGCCCAATGGGGGTGGGAGAGCATCTTCTACGGTGTCCACTGTCTTGAGCTTCCATGGGTTCGTGACGAGGCGGGTCCCTTTTCGATAGAAAGTGGCGGTAGTCTGCATACCAGTGTGGAACCTCTACCATTGGTATGCCCAGAGTATCACAAAAGTGTGGTAGATCTTCGGGCACTTTTAAAAGCGCTGAATGCCCTTGTGAGGATGCAGCAAGGCAAAATGGAAACTTCCATTTATATGGGATGCTCCTAGCACGAAGGACCTCCAATAAAGGTTTCAGGTCACGGCGGTGCTGAAGAGTGATCCCTGAGAGATCTTGATAGATCTGTACCGTGCGACCCTCAAAAAGAATTTGTTGCCTAAGTCTGGCTTGCCTCAAGATCTCCTCCTTGAGGGTGAAGTCGACCAGATGGCAGATAATGTCCCTTGGGGGGTCTGATCCCTTACCCTTAGGGCGCAAAGCGCGATGTATTCTGTCCATTTTGACCGCCGTCAAAGGCGGGCGACCAATGAGGTCGTTAAAAATGCCGGTAACAGCCGGGGAAAGTTGTTCACCTTCGATCGATTCTGGTACGTTCCGTATCCGGAGGTTGTGGCAACGGCTGCGGTTCTCGAGGTCCTCCAAGTGCCGGTTCATATCCCTCATCTGTCTAGTGTGGGAATCAATGCGGGAGGTAGTTTTAGTAATAATTGCCTCATGGCGGCTAGTTGTCTTTTCCACCGAGATGACCCTATCATTCAGTGAGCGGATCTCCAGTCGCAGATCCGCAATCGCCGCTGACAGGGTGTCCTTGATGTCGGTCGCTATAGACCGGAGATCGTGCATGTTGAGTTGGGGTTGAGGTAGCAGTTCAATCCCGGGGAGTGTTTGGCTGGAGCTTGGCGGCGATGTAAGGAGAGGATCAGTCAGGGTAAGCGCAGGAGTTTGAGAGTGTCCGTGGCGGGTAGCCGCCATATTGCCTCGGGAGGTCCGGAACATTTCAGGGATGTTCTGGCTCAGGCCGGTATTTAGCTCCCTTGGGGAGCGGGATCTAGAGGCCGAAGAATTCCGGGATGCAGTCCCCATGTTTTGGGTGTAAAAAGCGGGAGTGGGTACCTCCGTTAAGGCTCGTTTTGTACCGTGGTGGCTGGAGCTCAGAGACTAAGCGTCGATCTTCCTGTCTCGTTAGGCCACGCCCCCCTCGATGGCAAGGAAATTAAGCTACAGATATGGAAATGGTTTTACACTATGTGAAGGGCTCTTGTTTCTTATAGATGTTGGAGTTTATAACTTGACAAGTGGCCCGGCTGTTGTGGAGAACCTTGCTGCCTACTCCTGGATACCATCCTTGTGACTACCATCCTGACCATTATTACTACATGCTTGGTTGAAGCTGCCTTATGGTAAGCGTGTTCCATCTCCTCTCCTGGGTGGTGGATGCACTTGTCGTGGTGACTCCTTAAGTAAATTTTGGGATATTCTTTCACAATCACCATTGAAATGAACTTTTGTCTCTATTCACCATTTTGGACTATTTAAGTAGATGACGGTTATGTAATTTAAATCTTTGCACAGTGCACTTTATTATGCTGATATGTTAATGGTATTGGCTGTTTAGTTACATTTAGCGCTGCACTTTTGTATCTCATCTGTTTACACAATTTATGTTGGATTGTAGTGCTGGCTGCTACTGGTTTACACTTAAATGCAATAAAAAATTAAATAAAAAAATGTAAATGAAATTTTTTTTTGCTAATTGTTATTTTTTTACCCTTTAAGACCATTGAGTGAAAGTGACGTTTGATGTCGTTTCCGCCATCTAATGTTATGGAGCCGAGAGGGGGCCATCTTTCCCTAACTTGGCTCCAAGCCTGTCAGGGGAGAGGAGGCAATCATCTCCGCTGCTACCGACGGCTCCGGTAAACGGCGGAGATGACCGGAGTGCGGCAGGAGGGGGGTGCCCCCTCCCGCCCTGATAAAAGTGATCTTGTGGTGAATCTGCCACAGAGACCACTTTTATCTTAAAGAGAACCACCCGCTATTTCTGAAAATACCAGGGATATGGCAACTAGCTGCTTCCATAACAATGGTATTTAGCAAAATACCAACGTACAGCTATGGCGGTTTGCGGTAAGTGGTTAAATGGGCTACACACAGTCTGCCTTAGTTAGGTATCTAGCTCACCGCAGATCACAAATATCTATTTTCCGCCAATTATCCAGCCTTATTGAAACAAATCACAAGTTTATTGTCAAAATGGTAATCTATTCAATTTTCTTGGTTCGGGAAAATACATTTAACCTCCCTGGTGGTATGATTCTGTCAGATTTTAGGTGCTGAAAGCGGTACCATTATTCTGCAAGGAAATTTGGCGTTTTATATTGTAGGCCTGCAATTCTTAGGAATAGCTCACTTAAATCTGTCCAAACAAGAGTCTAGTAGACATCCCGGGTATGATAAAGTTCAAAAAATAAAATCATAAATTATAATATAATAAATAACTATAAAATAATTATAACAAATAATAATATAATAATAATAAAAGTGTTTTTCAGTGTTTGATGACGAATTTCCCCACAAATCACTATCGCTCAATTCTGTGAGTGATTCTAATTTATTATCGATCTAAAACCACTTTTGACATAAAGGGACACTTTTTGGTTGCTATGGACAATCTCCAAATTCCTGGCAGAAAGAACAGTTTTTATTATATAAAAGTGCATGCAGGACACTGGACAGACCACTAGGGACAAAGGGGGTGTGTAATTTTTTTATACAGTACAGTAATCTGTAAGATTACAGTGTACTGTATGTGTACTGTGTTTTAACTTTTTTGAATTTGGCGCCGAACTCCGTCCCCGTGCGTCGTAACGTCGCAGGGAACGGAGCTCGGCGGCACTCGGGCACTGTGTGAATCGAGCGAGGAGACAGCTCGATCACACAGCGGGGAGGCATCGCAGGATCCAGGGGACAAGGTAAGTAACTCTGCCTGGATTACTGCGATGCAATCCTGAGTCTGGCTCGGGGTTACCGCTTTTGGTGCTGAAATTTCACTCCGAGCCAGACTCGGGAATATCGCTAGGCAGGTTAATCATTCTTCTGAAATTTTTATATTTATTTAGAGATCTCCCTATACACAACCCGCCTTATTTTTTAAAGCGGAGCTCCACCCTAAAGTGTAGCTTCCGCTCATCGGAACCCTCCCCCCTCCGGTGTCACATTTGGCACCTTTCAGGGGGGAGGGGGGTGCAGACAGGTATTTGCACCCACTTATGGGAGTCCACTCTGCGGGGATTTGCGGGTAGTGCGTCACTACCCGCCCCCCCCCGTTGTGTTCTGGGAAACACACGGCTCCCAGAACACAGCGTGGACCAGTGAGCTTGGCGCAGCGTGACTTGCGCATGCGCCATAGGGAACCGGGCAGTGAAGCCGCAATGCTTCACTTCCTGGTTCCCTCACCGAGGATGGCGGGGGGGCAGAAGAGTGACGAGCGATTGCTCGTCTTCTGCTGCAGACGCCGCTGGACTCCAGGACAGGTAAGTGTCCTAATATTAAAAGTCAGCAGCTGCAGTATTTGTAGCTGCTGGCTTCTAATTTTTTTTTACAGCGGAGCTCCGCTTTAAGAATTATACAGCAGAGAGCGATACAATTCACTTGGGGACAAATTAAACCAAGATTGTCTAAAGAAACCTTTTATCACCCCAAATTGCAGGAGGGCTTGGGTTTTACTAATTTCATGACATAATATATATATCGAGCTACTACTGAAAACCACCTCTGGGTTGCAAAATAAGCAGTGGACTATGACCCTTTCCCGATATCGAATATATTTTGGTTACGTCCCAGGGATCGTAAGGACCTTCTGAACCCGATCACTAAACATTCTTTATCATTATGGGATAGACACAGAACTATGAACGGTCTACAATCTTTACATAACCCACTCCTTTAATTCCACAAAAATCTGACCTTCCAAGCCTGGTCAAAGGCTGGCATCTGATGCTTACACAATTTGGTTTTAGATTCATCAATATGACCTTTTCCAGATTTAGGTGAATCCTATGGGCTTCCCCAATCTGAATTATTTCGATATTTACAAATTAAAAATGTCTAAACTCCCTCTCTAAATACAAAGATTGCTATGACAAAACTGTCAAATTTAAAAAAAAAAATTGGCCTGAAAGATGCACATTGTAGGGGAAGGATTTCATCAGTCTATTCTCAATTGCTTACTAAACCTGATGCATCCCCATCCTCTTATGTGGCCAAATGAGAAAATAATATATGTTGTACTATTGATACAGCAGAATGGTCTGAGATATGGTCCATAACAAAATGTTCCTCAACGAAAGTAACAGCATTTGAGACTGCATACATAGTACTCACACAATGGTACTTATTCCAGCTAGAATCTCTAAATATGTTCCGGATCATTCAAGTTCTCCCTGTTTTTGTGGCTGTTCAGAGCTGGGTTCACATTTACACATATGGTGGAAATGTACAGTGGTACAAGAATTTTGGAAAATTATTTACATGCTTGCCTCAGCAATATTCAAAAGCACTATTACACCTGACCGGGCATTGGCCCTTCTAAACTTAAGACCAGAATTTCTACAACAAAAACTGTTTAAATTATTATTACAGCTCTTAACAGCTGCTAAACAGACTATAGCTAAAGCTTGGAAAACACCTACTCTGAATTTAGCTGATATCAAACATAGAATGAACCAAACTCTGTTACATGCAAAGATGGAAGCTTTAGATAAAAACAGTCTAAAAAAGTTTAATAATCTATGGAAACCATATTGCTTGCCACCAGACTTCGAAGACCAAGTACTTTTACCATGGTAGATGAGGATTTATTGTGTAGATTAGGGATGAGCTCGGTGTTCGAGTCGAACATACGTTCGACTCGAACATCGGCTGTTCGATCGTTCGACGAAGATCGAACGATTTGGGCCGTTCGCGCCTAATTCGAGTGATGCGAACGGCCCACAATGCACTACGCCATCGCAGTGTCATCCAGGCGCTGTGATTGGCCAAGCATGCACTGTGACCCCGCATGCTTGGCCAATCACAGCGCCGGCAGCGAGGAGAGCAATGATTGGCCACAGGCAGGATGCCTGTGGCCAATTATTGCTGAGGGTGTTTAGTACACGCCCCACACTATAAAAGGCCGCCAGCACGGCGGCCTAGTGTAGTGTGTTCCGGAGCAGGGAAAGAGAAGCATAGGCAGGGACAGTGACATATTTTTTTTTCTTGCTTAACCTGGATTCCTTTAGTTTAGGGAAAGAGAAGGATAGGTAGGGAGAGTGTCAGTGTGTTTTACTGTGCGAATCCTTGTTTCTAGGGACAGGGAAGGACAGTGAGGGAAATTCTCCTTGTGCTATAGTGTGCTAAAGCATTGATCATCAACCATCTTTAAAAAATAATTTTTTCTAGGGACAGAAAACTATAGGTAGGGAGAGTGTCAGTGTGTTTTACTGTGATAATCCTTGTTTCTAGGGACAGGGAAGGACAGTGAGGGAAATTCTCCTTGTGCTATAGTGTGCTAAAGCATTGATCATCAACCATCTTTAAAAAAACATTTTTTCTAGGGACAGAAAACTATAGGTAGGAAGAGTGTCAGTTTCTTTCACTGTGATAATCCTTGTTTCTAGGGACAGGGAAGGACAGTGAGGGAAATTCTACTTGTGCTATAGTGTGCTAAAGCATTGATCATCAATCAGCTTTAAAAAAACATTTTTTCTAGGGACAGAAAACTATAGGTAGGAAGAGTGTCAGTTTCTTTCACTGTGATAATCCTTGTTTCTAGGGACAGGGAAGGACAGTGAGGGAAATTCTCCTTGTGCTATACTGTGCTAAAGCATTCCTCATCAACCATCTTTGAAATCCTTGTTTTTTGGACAGTCAGGGAAATTGTCGTTGTGCTATTCTGTGCGAAAGCAATCATCCTCAACCATATTTAGAAATCCTTAAGTAAAGGGACAGAGAAGGACACCTGAAGGTAGCCCTTATTGCTTTTTTCCCATCTCCCTGCAGGCCATCTATTAGAATGTCTGGAAGGCAAACAAGGAGAGGCAGACAGTCAGGAGGCAATAAAAGAGGGCAAGCAGGCTCTGTGTCTGGGGGCAACAGTGCTGGTCGTGGACGCGGTGCATTGTCATCAGCACATGGCCATGGGACACGCTTGTCCTTCTTTTCGGCAGCTGGACATGTTGAGCCACATCATGCCGAAGACTTGGTAGAGTGGATGACCAAGCCCTCCTCCTCCTCCTCATCCTCTCTCACCCAGGCTCAGGGTACTGGCAAAGCAGCTGCCAAAGCGTCCTCTTCCCTGGTATCAATGTCAGACTCATCATCAGTCACTCCTTCCCTAGACCCACCATGTCCTCCTCCTGAGGAGTCCCCCGAACTGTTTGAGCACAGTGTTGGGTACATGCTCCAGGAGGATGCCCAGCGTTTCAAAGGGTCTGATGATGAAACCCAGCTACAGGAAGGCAGTAGCGTGAGAGCAGACAGAGGGGATGCTCAAGAAGGACACCAATCTGGCAGTCATGTTCCAGCAGCTGCAGCATACTGCCAGATTGGCTCCAGTGATGAGGAGGGAGGGGATGATGAGGTCACTGACTCCACGTGGGTGCCTAATAGGAGAGAGGAGGAGGAGGAGGATGAGGAGGAGGCACATCTCCAACGAGGCAGGATGCCCTTTGGTGGCCAGCGTAAGGGCAGTACACCGACGGAATCACACCGCAGAGCTCCGCCTGTGCAGGGCGCTGCCTCTGCCCGTCATTCAAAAAGTTCTTTGGTGTGGGCTTTTTTTGAGGCTAGTGCATCAGATCGCACAGCTGCTGTTTGCAACATATGTCTCAAGCGTATATCGCGTGGCCAAAACATCAGCCGCTTGGGTACCACATGCCTGACCAGACATATGTTGACCTGCCATGCAGCTCGTTGGCAAGCCTACCTCAAAGACCCACACCAAAGAACAAAGCGGACCTCTCCTTGCACCGCATCAGCTGGGATCTCCAACCCCACTATAACTTCAGTCCTGTCTGAAACATGCACTGAGAGGAATGAAGGTGTAGAATTAGGTGTGTCACAGCCAAGTAGTTGCGGCCACTCTGCTAGCAGTACACCGACGTCCGATTCTAGCAGGCAAATTTCCCTGCCCCAGCTGCTGGACCGTCAAAAGAAGTTCACTCCCAGCCATCCACATGCCCAGCGGTTGAATGCTAGCTTGGCTAAATTGCTAGCGCTTCAACTGCTGCCTTTTCAGTTGGTAGACTCGGCCCCCTTCCGTGAGTTTGTGCAATGTGCGGTTCCTCAGTGGCAGGTTCCCAAACGCCACTTTTTCTCACGGAAGGCTATTCCGGCTCTCTACCGGCATGTGGAAGGCAATGTCTTGGCCTCGCTGGACAGGGCGGTCAGCGGTAAGGTGCATATTACCGCTGACTCATGGTCCAGCAGGCATGGACAGGGACGTTACCTTTCTTTCACGGCCCATTGGGTCACTCTTTTGGCAGCTGGGAAGGATGCAGGACAAGGTGCAGTAGTGTTGGAGGTTGTTCCACCGCCACGCCTCCAAAATGCTACTACTGGTTGTGACACACCTCTCTCCTCCACCCCCTCCTCTTCTTCTTCCTCCATGGCCTCTTCCTGTGGTTTGTCCTCTGAACCAGCGGTGCTCCGTAGCCGTTCAAGGGACTACGCAAGTACGCAGGCAAAAAGATGCCATGCCGTGCTTGCGCTGGTGTGTTTGGGGGACAGAAGCCACACTGGGGCAGAGGTCCTGTCTGCTCTGCAGGGCCAGGCCAAGAGGTGGTTGACGCCATGCCAGCTTAAGCCAGGAATGGTGGTTTGCGACAATGGCACCAACCTCCTCTCCGCCCTCCGACAGGGACAACTGACCCATGTGCCCTGTGTGGCTCACGTCCTTAACCTGGTGGTGCAGCGGTTCTTGGGCAGGTACCCGGGCTTACAGGATGTCCTGAGGCAGGCCAGGAAAGTCTGTGTGCATTTCCGCAGATCTTATAATGCCAGTGCTCGCCTGGCTGAGCTGCAAAAGGAGTTGAACCTGCCCAAGAACCGCCTTATATGTGACATGCCCACCAGGTGGAACTCAACGTTGGCCATGCTGCAGCGGCTGCACACGCAGCAGAGGGCCATCAATGAGTACCTGTGCGACTACGGCACCAGGACAGGGTCAGGGGAGCTTGGTTTTTTTTCTCCACGCCAGTGGGGCATGATCAGGGATGCATGCACTGTCCTGGCACCATTTGAGGAGGCCACGAGGATGGTGAGCAGTGACAGTGCATGCATCAGTGACACTGTACCTCTTGTCCACCTGTTGGAGCACACGCTGCGTGGAATAATGGACAGGGCACTTGAGGCAGAACAGAGGCAGGAAGAGGAGGACTTCCTTGCCTCTCAAGGCCCCCTTTACCCAGACAGTGTTCCTTCTGTCCCACCCATCGCACAGGAAGAGGAGGAGGAGGAGGAGGAGGATTGTGTCAGCATGGAGGTGGAGGCTGGCACTCAGCATCATCAGCAGCAGTCTTTTAGGGATGATTTACAGTCCCAAGAAACCAGTGGACTTGTACGTGGCTGGGAGGAGGTGGCTGCGGATCATGTCGTCCTTAATGACCCAGAGGACTCCGGACCGAATGCCTCAGCAAACCTAGGCTGCATGGCCTCCCTGATCCTGCAAAGTCTGCGGAAGGATCCTCGTATTCTTCGGATCAAGGAGAGGGACCATTAATGGCTGGCCACTCTCCTTGATCCACGGTACAAGGGTAAGGTTGCGGACCTTATGTTACCGTCGCAGAGGGAGCAGAGGATGAGACAACTCCGGGAGGCCTTGCAGAAAGGTCTGTACAACGCGTTCCCAGAGACTGGGAGGTTACAAACTCCTGGTCCTGGACAACGAGTTGCTGAGGCTTCGGCCAGTCAAAGAAGGAGCGGTGGGGAAGGTGGCCGTCTGACCGATGCGTTCAGACAATTCTTTAGTCCGCAGCCCCAAAGTATGATCGGTTCCAGCAACCATCGCCAGCGTCTGATAAACATGGTGCAGGAATATCTAGGGGCAAGGTCAGACTTGGACACCTTCCCCACCGAAAATCCTCTGGCTTACTGGGTCTTGAGGATGGATCACTGGCCAGAGCTTGCACAGTATGCAATTGAGCTACTGGCCTGTCCTGCATCCAGCGTTCTTTCGGAACGCACATTCAGTGCTGCTGGAGGATTTGTCACGGATCACAGGGTGCGCCTGTCCACCGACTCGGTTGATCGACTGACTTTCATCAAGATGAACCAGACTTGGATCACCACCAGCTACCACACACCTGATGCTGATATAACAGACTAATTGATTTTAACATGTCACATCCCTTCAAGACTGATGCTGATGCTGAGTGCCTGTGCTGTTATGTTGACTGGCTATCCTCCTCCTCCGAGTCCTCAATGATACGATTGATGATGATAGCTTGGAAGATCATTTTTGTTTATGGGTGCCGCCACCAGTGGCTAAGGCCCAATTTTTCAGCCCCTGTTTTACAGGGGCGTGTAATTACAATTTTTTTAGCAATAATTTGCCATAGGGCTCATTGCTGTGCTCCAAGTACAGTATCTGTGAGGGGTTGGAGTGTTGTGCGACCAGTGCCTAAGGCCCAATTTTTCAGCCCCTGTTTAACAGGGGCGTGTCATTACAATTTTTGAAGCAATACTTTGCAACAGGGCTCATTGCTGTGCTCCAAGTACAGTATCTGTGAGGGGTTGTAGTGTTGTGCCACCAGTGCCTAAGGCCCAATTTTTCAGCCCCTGTTCAACAGGGGCATGTAATTACAATTCTTGATCTAATAATTCACAGCAGGGCCCATTGCTGCACCCACCAAGAGTAACTCTGAGGGCTTACAGTGTTGTGGCAACGCCACCACCACCACCACCACCACGAAAGGCCCAATTTTTCAGCCCCTGTTCAAAAGGGGCATGTAATTACAATTCTTGATCTAATAATTCACAGCAGGGCCCATTCCTGCACCCACCAAGAGTAACTCTGAGGGCTTACAGTGTTGTGGCAACACCACCACCACCACGAAAGGCCCAATTTTTCAGCCCCTGTTCAACAGGGGCATGCAATTACAATTCTTGATCTAATAATTCACAGCAGGGCCCATTGCTGCACCCACCAAGAGTAACTGTCAGGGCTTACAGTGTTGTGGCACCAGCACCACCATCAAAGGCCCAATTTTTACTACCACTGTTCAACAATTATATGTAATTACAATTCCTGATATAATAGTTGACAGCAGGGCGTTCCAGCACCAACCAAGAGTAACTGTGAGTGCTTACAGTGTTGTGCCAACACCAACAACTAAGGGGCCTATTTCTGCAGAGTATATACGGCAGGTCCCTACTTTCAAACATCCAACTTACAAACGACTCCTACTTGCAAACGCAAGAAGACAACAGGAAGTGAGAGGAAATCTACCCCTTGGAAGGAAAATTCTCTCCTGTAAGAATTAATATGGGAGAAAGGTGTCTCCTCTGTACTGATGCTTTATCAGCAATCCTTGTTTCAAGAAAAACACCACATTTCAAAAACAGTTGTCATTGGGACGGAAAGTGAGGTGAAATGTTCTGAACAGGGGCACAGATAGCAAAACAAATGTTACAGGGGTGATAACCCTTACCTATGTTTTCCAAAAAGTTTAAAAATAGATTTTTGGGCTGGAGCTACACTTAAACAATGTACCTGTTCAAAATTACAAACAGATTCTACATAAGAACAAACCTACAGTCCCTGTCTTGTATGCACCGCCTGTATACGGCTGTTCAGAGTATATAGGGCCTTTTTTATTTTATGTGCGGGGTTCCCCTTAATATCCATACAAGACCCAAAGGGGCTGGTAATGGGCTGGGGTAGGGGGGGGTCATGGGGTAGCTATGCCATTTTTCTTAAAGATTTTCATCCATATTACCGGGACCAGACATTACATTAAAGCCGCAAGCAGTTTTAAATGGCTTTTTTTTCCTTTAGAAGTGTCATTTTGTGCAGGGACAGTTCTAAACACGGGAAACACGTGGCACTTCACAGGCATACTTTAGACACCCCCCAGGTACGATATTTAAAGGAATATTTGACTTTTTTTTCACTTTATGCATCATTAAAATGACTGCTCCCGAAAAACGACCGTTTTTAAAACTTCTTTTTGCATTGATACATGTCCCCTGGTGCAGAACCCGGGTTCCCAAACCCTTTTTAGGACAATAACATGCATAATAGTCGTTATAATTAGCACTTTAGAATTCGAACGTTCGCATCCATTGTATTTAATAGGGTTCTAATGTTCGTACGAACTTTCGGTCCGTTCGCGGGTTCTGGTGCGAACCGAACCCGGGGGTGTTCGGCTCATCACTAGTGTAGATATATCATTACCCTCTGGAAGTAACAGGCCGGCTACAATACAAACGCCTTTTCAACGTTCCGGTGGAATGGGCATTTGTATCGTAGCCGGCTTTACTATCCATGCTTGATATTTACTACTTAGATGTAAGTGATACTGTTTTTACCTATTACATTTTAGTCTGGTTTTACCTATGATGAGCCTTTCCTTTTTATGGTTATTACAAACATGAGAATCGAGTGAGGATCCTGGAGCTCCTGTGACAAACAAGGATTATCCGCTTTAAAGTGGTGTTTGGAGGCTGTTTTGGTTGGATTTGCTTACTGTTCGTTCATCAGTAGCATCCTACAGGATCCATCTGTCCAGGTTATATTTGTTATATTTTTAATCTTAAGGGGCTCTTCATCCAGAGTGTTGATTCACATATTGCTACACCTTAGTGTTATTCACTTAACAATTTATTGTCACTATATTAGTTTGTTTCAAGAGTGCAGCTTTCACACCTTATTGCTTTATCATTGTGTATATCTCACAATATGAGCTGCTGTAATTTTTTAGGGTGTATAGGACACAGCACAGTTTACTTTTCTACACATATATAATTTAGAACTAATATGCAATAAATACTTACCAATTTAGGTTAAAACCATAAAATACATAGTGGGGGTTATTTACGAAAGGCAAATCCACTTTACACGACAAGTGCAAAATACAAGCGCAAAGTGCACTTGAAATTGCATTGAAAACTTGGAAGTGCAGTCGCTGTAAATCTGAGGAGAAGATCTGAAATGAGGGGAAGCTCTGCTGATTTTATCATCCAATCATTTGCAAGCTAAAATGCTGTTTTTTATTTTCCTTGCAAGTCCCCCTCGGATCTACAATGACTGCACTTCCAAATGCACTTTCAGTGCAATTTCAAGTGCACTTTGCACTTGTAGTTTGCACTTGTAGTGCAAAGTGGATTTGCTTTTCGTAAATAACCCCCAGTATGTTGCTGGTATAATACATCCATGAATATTCTGGATTCCTTCATACTGTGTTTCTCTGCATCTAGTTTACAACCAGATACTTCTATCATTGTTTTTCTCTACTGGTTTTATAATTTGCATTATTTTAATTGTATTCACATATCTATATTAAGGTCTGTTTTTTTTACAATTAATATTGAACTGCACCACAATGAGTAAGTACTTTAACTATGGAGTAACTATAGCTCTGTGATATGTACTCCTGGGACATCAGCCTGACGTGCAGAGGAAGGCCTCTCGTACAACTCTGGTCCATGGACTGCTGGCAGTGGTACAGCAGCCACAGGAGCACGGTGGGATAGGATTGCCTTAAACAGTTCAGTGGTCCGTGTAGTAGCAGTGGTCTGCAGGCAAGTAGTAGCTTAGCTGACATGATGCTTGACTGGTGGCAGGCTTGTGCGCATTCGTGTGCGCTGGTGCGCTTATGTCCTAGTGCACATGTACTATGTAAATATGTAACTATGTAACTCCGGGTCTGCGTCCATACACAGCAAGGTAGCAGGTGTTGGTGGGGAAGTTTCCAAACAGTGTTTCCGGCAATATGGTGACAGGAACTTGACAATTCCGGATTCCCAGTCTATCCGTGGGTTGTGGGCCTGTAGCCAGGGTAGGCCCAGGATGATGGGAAATAAGGGTGAAGAGATTGTGTCCAAACGCAGCAGCTCTCGATGGTTGGTGAAAGAGATGGTCAGCATTGGTGGGGTCTCCTTGGTTTCCAGTCCAGATTTTTGGCATTCTTCTGGAGTCAATGAAGAACAAATGAGGCCCAATTTCATGGGTTCAGGCACCTCTGGAGTGATAAAAGCAGAGCTTCCAGGAGCTGGGTTAGGAGGAGCAGGGATCTTAGGTAACATCCAGGTTGGAGAACTGCTGTTTGGTTTTTTCAGACCTGCGTTCTCGTAGTCGGTGGTCAAGCTGAATTGACAGAGTGATGAGGGCTTCCAGAGAGCTTGGCACCCGACCCGAGTGAGCTTGTCTTTCAGGCTTTCCGAGAGACCCAAACGAAATTGATGACGCAAGGCTGTGTCATTCCAGCTGGTGTCTGCACTCCAGTGCCTAATGTCAGTGACATAGTCCTCGGCCCCTCTGCGGCCTTGCTGGACTGCATGTAGCGTGGCTTCAGAAGTGGTGATACATTGTGGGTCATCATAAATCAGTGCCATGGCTTCAAAGAACATTTGCATGGTGTGTAGTTGTGCGTTTCTTTCTTCTAACAACCAGTGGGCCCAAGACTGTGGTTTCTCTTGGAGGAGGAAAATAACGAATCCCACCTTGGTGGTTTCCAGGGAAAAAGTCTAAGGCTGGAGAGCAAAGTATAGCTGATCCAATCACCGGAAAACCTCTCGGGACTAGGCACTCGGGATTCAGGGGGTAACATCATTACTGTATGGCTGGCTGAAGCCCCAGTGTAGGTGGTGGAAGCAGGATCAGATGCAGGAGCTCTGGTTGCTGATGTATCCTTCCTGCAGCGACTTAACCACTTGCGTAGAAGCAGGAAGGTGCTTCATCCATTGGAGAGGGACCTCTTGCAGGCTCACACATGGCTGTTTGGTACTGTTAAGTACCTGGGACGTGAGTCTGACGTGCAGAGGAAGGCCTCTCATTCAACTCTGGTTTGCGGACTGCTGGCAGTGGTACATCAGCCACAGGAGCAGGGTGGGGTAGGAGTGCCTGTAAACAGTTCAGTAGCGGTGGTCAGCAGGCAGGTAGTAGATGAGCTGACATGATGCTTGACTGGTGGCAGACTCGGGATGGACAACACGGAGCAGTACCAGATGCAGGCTTGCATGGCTGGGAGCTGTAGCAGGCTGGATGAGCGAGATGCAGGGTCAGACAGGCCGGGTCGGTAACAATAGGGCAGATCAGGCATAGATGGCAGGCAGAAGGAAGGTCAGGTCACAAGCCGAGTAGTACCGGGAGATCAGCAGACAGAATCAGCAGGCAGGCAGCCGGGTCAAGACAGGCAGCAGACAATCATAGGTAACGACAAGCTGGATCAGAATCAGAGGTCCCACAGGAAACAGGAAACAACACAGAAGCTGCAGACCAAACAGCAATGAACCTCTGTAGGAGCCTTGTTTAAATAGCCCGCCTGGCGTCAGCATTAGTGACAGACGTGCTCCTAGAAGCGCTAGTGCGCATGCGTGTTCGCCGGGCGATTACATGGAGAACCTGTCTTCCCTGACAACTCCCCTCTTTTTTCTTGTTTTTATTTATATTGTTAAATCCTTTATGTGTATTAGCGCTTTATGTATTTTGTGTAAGGTGGGGTGCCTCTTTAATGTTTGGTGCTGGAGGGGCGGTGTTTCCTGAAATTCTGTGTATATCACCTACATCTAAGATGGCCCCTAGCATGGCCTGATGAAAGAGTAAGTATGCTCTGAACGCGTGCCGCCTCCTCCTCTGCAAAGCCAGAAGTGACGTCTTCTCCCCTTCTCCAGCATTCTCAGCACCACGAGCACTGTAGGAAGCGCCGGAATCCACCAGTTTGCTCCCTGGCATACAAAGACACCCGCTGGGACTACCTGGGACTGAACTACACAGCGGAGCTTACATTAATAATACAACAAGCGTAATTTCTCCTACATATGTGAGTTGTTTACTATTTAACCATTAAAGTATTTTATCCTGCTACACTTTGAAGCAATGTTCCTCTCTCTACCCAATAATTTGAATGGGCTGCTGTGTCTGCATTTTCAAGTGTGTGGAGGTGCAATTATGAATGTGTTTCTGCAAAAGGAGGTGCAATTTACATGCCTAATCATTTAAATGGACTGCTGTGCCTGCGTTTCATGAAGGAAAAAGGTTCCTGCATCTTTTTTTAAATGCATTTAGAAGAAAAACGCATTGTTCTTTTTTTCATTGTAATTTCCCACATACGAAAATGTCCTGCGTTTTCAAGTGCATGGGGGTACCATTAAGAATGAATGGGAGCCATGAGCCTGCAAAAGAAACTGCAATTTACACACCCATTTATTTATATGGGCTGCTGCACCTGCGTTTAATGCAGGAAAAAGGTTCCTGCATCTTTTTTTAAAAATGCAGCCAGAAGAAAAATGTATGGTGGTTTTACACCATGCGATTTCCCACAACTGAAAATGGTCTGCGTTTTTAAGTGTGTGGGGGTACCATTAAGAATGAATAGGAGCTCTGGGTGTAAGCAAAAGGACATGCAATTTACACGTTTCCCCCACGTCCACAGCCACCCACACAAGTGTGAACCTAGCCTCAGTGTTAGCTGATAATACCGAACTACCCAGGGAAATATCAAGATGTTTAATCATTACAGAAAGACTTTGACAAAATAGGAGGTTTGGCAGCTGCATGGCAGATGAGGTTCAACCACCTCAATAAAGGGCACTTATACCCAGGGCCGCCATCAGGGGGGTACAGGCAGTACACCTTTAAGGGGCCCGGATTGCAATCCACCCTTTTGTTTATTTATTTATTTTTGTAAGGGGCCCAGAGGTCCCAAGAGGCCTGGAGGTCCCCAGGGCCCCGGATGGCAACCCCCTTTTTTTATAATTTTTATTTTATTTATTTTTTGTTTGTTTTTTTTGTAAGGGGCCCAGAGGTCCCCAGGGCACCGGATGGCAACCTCCCCTTTTTTTATAAAATGTTTTTTTTTATTAATTTTTTTATAATTTATTTATTTATTTATTTTTTGTAAGGAGCCCAGTGGTCCCCAGAGGCCGCGGATGGCAACCCCCCCTTTTTTGTTCTTTTGTTTTTTTTTGTTCGTCAGCACCCAAAGCCCGACCTTAACAATTCGCGGCAGCAGCACACCCCCCCGCTAATCAATTTGTGTCATCCCCCCCACTTCTTAATTTGCGGCAGCCCCCCCGCTTCTCAATTTGGGGCGGCAGCACCCCCCCCGGTTCTCCTCTGCTCCAGGGGGCCCATGCCTGAAGCTGTGTAAGGGACCCCAAAATTCCTGATGGCGGCCCTGCTTATACCCCTTCCTGCCCAGACCAATTACTCAGTCATGCAACACTGCACCCAAACAACATTTTTATATATTTTTTTACACAAATAGAGCTTTCTTTTGGTGGTTTTTAATCACCACTGGGTATTTTGCCAGATATAAGTAAAAAAAGAGCAAACATTTTGAAAAAAAAATCATTTTTTTAGCTTCTATTATAATAGATCTATATACATAGATTTTGAGGGTAGGAGAAAATCCTAACTTTCACTCAGAAGGCTTATGTCTCAACAAAGGTGCAGGAATAAAATTACAAAATACTCTCCAGGTGGTATTGGCGTCCTACTGTGCTCCATAAGATTGACCCCTTTATTCCAAAAGAGTGCTGGAGATGCTGAGGGGCTCCAGGTACGATGATTTATACCTGGGGTACATGCATATTAATTGTCCCATTTTGGATAAAATACTGGAACTATATATTCTTGACCTTGGGGAGACTCGTTATCACCAGACACTGATGTAAGCCTCATACTCCTCCTATATCTGAGTAGGCATGTGAAATTGACCCTTTATGCCACATGGAACAAATGGTCTCTTGGGTGAAGGGCACTGAGCAGGTATACAACCTCATCTGAACAGTTTGGAACCATTTTATGCATTCCTCAAATTTAGCTTCCCTTCTATGACATGTCCTGCAGGATATGGACAGCATCTGGATCAAATTAACTGCCACCCATCTTTTTTTTTTTGCCCCTTTTTCTTTCTTCTTCTTTTCTTTTTTCTTTTTTTTTCTACTTTTCTACTTGGTGGTTGACTGTTCTCTTCATATGATCCCAGATGAGACATCTCCGCCACCCACCGGTGCCACGCAGCACCCTGCTTCTCTGTGAGTATGGAACCCTCAGTTTGTTTCCCACAACTCAATTTATTTGACATATTTCCATGTTCTTTACTATGTTATTTCTTGTTACTAGTTTACCTTATAGATCATGTCTATGCATCAACCCCTGAAGAGTGAGACTGAACTCACAAAACATGTTGGGTCACCATAGATGCTATGACACACCTACTATGGATTATTTTATGACTGCATGTAACAATGTAATGGATATGTACGTTTGGGTCAACTGTTTATCATTTTGACATTTTCCCAGTCCTATTGCTGGCATATTCAATAAATCTATGCTATGTTTTTATTACTGACTGTGTGACGCTTCATCTAAAGTCCCAATGGGCAAAACTCTGTATTTGTATGTTAATGGGGATGGAGGTGCCCCACAGGGTACTACCAATCATATCCTTTTTCTTTCTGTTCTCTTCATATTTAACACACCAAACAGGTTTATCTGGCTGTACTGATGGCACTTTTGTGGGCGGCACCCCACTTTATGAAGCTACTTTTGAAACATTATGCAGGTTTTACAACAGACATCCTACCAGATATCTCCTTCATCTGCTAGTATAGTATGATATACTGTTTTTGTTTCCTGAATTTTGCTCACCTGTACTGGAATATTGTATACTATGTCTGGGTATTTATGAAGAAATGGACATGTCTGGCCATTTTCTATCCTTTTAAAATTTTGAAAAAAAAAATGGATTAAACTTAATTATAGCCACATATGTGGGCAATAACATTGATTAAATGTGTCCATGGCTGTATTTGGGCAATCATGTCACCACTATCCCAGCCCCTTCCCTTACAATGCCAATGACAGCTAATTTTCACTCTCATTTTATAACATCAGCATTGTACAAGCAATACAAACAATAGTTATTTTTGAGGATCCAAAGTAAGCTTACTTGAAAACTCTCCTTTTATGTTATCAGTGTCTAAGTTGCTAACCATCTCTTACCACAACTTTCTGGATTCCCTGCTTATGTTGCAACTTCTCCTCTGCTGTTTAATTTAATTTCCTAAGGCCTACAAATCCCTTGGTACCTTTCTACATACAAGTAGTGATGCCTGTACTGACTCCTGAAACTTTCCTTCTCAGCACCTCTGTAGTACAGAAGGCAGGTTCTGTGAATTTGGTGACACAGCAAAGTCCACTTGCAGGGCATAGTGATTATGTGTCTCTAATTTCAAGGAAATAAATGTGTGGAGCTCTCAAAGTAAGTTTACAAAGTTTAAAATCATTCAGATTAATGGGAGAAAGCTTGAAAAAATGAAAATACAATATGTGTATAGAAGTGCTATAAGTAAAGATAGTTATTTAAATTGGTGCCTTCGTCCCATCAAATATGTTATAGTGGAAAAAGAGGCTTAAATAGACTTTAATGGCACTGTATGCATGAACTGGCAACTAGTGATGAGCCGAACACCCCCGGGTTCGGTTCGCACCAGAACCCGCGAACGGACCGAAAGTTCGCACGAACATTAGAACCCTATTAAATACAATGGATGCGAACGTTCGGATTCTAAAGTGCTAATTATAACGACTATTATCCATGTTATTGTCCGAAACAGAGTTTGGGAACCCGGCTTCTGCACCAGGGGACATGTATCAATGCAAAAAGAAGTTTTAAAAACGGACGTTTTCCGGGAGCAGTCATTTTAATGATGCATAAAGTGAAAAAAAAAAAGTAAAATATTCCTTTAAATATTGTACCTGGGGGGTGTCTAAAGTATGCCTGTGAAGTGCCACGTGTTTCCCATGTTTAGAACTGTCCCTGCACAAAATAACATTTCTAAAGTGAAAAAAGTCATTTAAAACTGCTTGCGGCTTTAATGCAATGTCTGGTCCCGGTAATATGGATGAAAATCTTTAGGAAAAATGGCATAGCTACCCCATCAACCCCCCCCCCCTACCCCAGCCCATTACCAGCCCCTTTGGGTCTTGTATGGATATTAAGGGGAACCCCGCACACAAAATAAAAAAGGACCTATATACTCTAAACAGCCGTATACAGGCGGTGCATACAAGACAGGGACTGTAGGTTTGTTCTTATGTAGAATCTGTTTATAATTTTGAACAGCTGCATTGTTTAAGTGGAGCTCCATGGCAAATTCCTTTTTTTTAGCTTTTTGTAAAACATAGGGAACGGTTATCACCCCTGTCACATTTTTTTTTCTGTCTGTGCCCCTGTTCAGAACATTTCACCTCACTTTGCGTCCCAATGACAACTGTTTTTGAAATGTGGTGTTTTTATTGAAACAAGGATTGGTGATAAAGCATCAGTAGAGAGGAGACACCTTTCTCCCATATTAATTCTTACAGGAGAGAATTTTCCTTCCAAGGGGTAGATTTCCTCTCACTTCCTGTTGTCTTCTTTCGTTTGCAAGTAGTAGTAGTTTGTAAGTTGGATGTTTGAAAGTAGGGACCTTCCGTATATACTCTGCAGAAATTGGCCCCTTAGGTGTTGGTGTTGGCACAACACTGAAAGCACTCACAGTTATTCTTGGTGGGTGCTGGAACGCCCTGCTGTCAAGTATAATATCAGGAATTGTAATAACATATAATTGTTGATCAGTGGTAGTAAAAATTGGGCCTTTGATGGTGGTGCTGGTGCCACAACACTGTAAGGCCTGACAGTTACTCTTGGTGGGTGCAGCAATGGTCCCTGCTGTGAATTATTAGATCAATAATTATAATTGCATGCCCCTGTTGAACAGGGGCTGAAAAATTGGGCCTTTGGTGGTGGTGGTGGTGGTGATGGTGGTGCTGGTGCCACAACACTGTAAGGCCTGACAGTTACTCTTGGTGGGCGCAGCAATGGTCCCTGCTGTGAATTATTAGATCAATAATTATAATTGCATGCCCCTGTTGAACAGGGGCTGAAAAATTGGGCCTTTGGTGGTGGTGGTGGTGGTGATGGTGGTGCTGGTGCCACAACACTGTAAGGCCTGACAGTTACTCTTGGTGGGCGAAGCAATGGGCCCTGCTGTGAATTATTAGATCAATAATTATAATTGCATGCCCCTGTTGAACAGGGGCTGAAAAATTGGGCCTTAGGCACTGGTGGCACAACACTGCAACCCCTCACAGATACTGTACTTGGAGCACAGCAATGAGGCCTGTTGCAAAGTATTGCATCAAAAATTTTAATTACACGCCCCTGTTAAACAGGGGCTGAAAAATTGGGCCTTAGCCACTGGTGGCATCACCCATAAACCAAAATGATCTTCCAAGCTATCATCGTTAATCGTATCATTGAGGAGGAGGAGGAGGATAGCCAGTCAACATAACAGCACAGGCACTCAGCATCAGCATCAGTCTTGAAGGGATGTGACATTTTAAAATCAATTAGTCTGTTATATCAGCATCTGGTGTGTGGTAGCTGGTGGTGATCCAAGACTGGTTCATCTTGATGAAAGTCAGTCGATCAACCGAGTCGGTGGACAGGCGCACCCTGTGATCCGTGACAAATCCTCCAGCAGCACTGAATGTGCGTTCTGAAAGAACGCTGGATGCAGGACAGGCCAGTAGCTCAATTGCATACTGTGCAAGCTCTGGCCAGTGATCCATCCTCAAGACCCAGTAAGCCAGAGGATTTTCGGTGGGGAAGGTGTCCAAGTCTGACCTTGCCCCTAGGTATTCCTGGACCATGTATATCAGACGCTGGCGATGGTTGCTGAAACCGATCATACTTTGGGGCTGCGGACTAAAGAATTGTCTAAACGCATCGGTCAGACGGCCACCTTCCCCACCGCTCCTTCTTTGACTGCCCGAAGCCTCAGCAACTCGTTGTCCAGGACCAGGAGTTTGTAACCTCCCAGTCTCTGGGAACGCGTTGCACAGACCTTTCTGCAAGGCCTCCCGGAGTTGTCTCATCCTCTGCTCCCTCTGCGACGGTACGATAAGGTCCGCAACCTTACCCTTGTACCATGGATCAAGGAGAGTGGCCAGCCAGTAATGGTCCCTCTCCTTGATCCGAAGAATACGAGGATCCTTCCACAGACTTTGCAGGATCAGGGAGGCCATGCAGCGTAGGTTAGCTGAGGCATTCAGTCCGGAGTCCTCTGGGTCACTAAGGACGACATGATCCGCAGCCACCTCCTCCCAGCCACGTACAAGTCCACTGGTTTCTTGGGACTGTAAATCATCCCTAAAAGACTGCTGCTGATGATGCTGAGTGCCAGCCTCCACCTCCATGCTGACACAATCCTCCTCCTCCTCCTCCTCCTCCTCCTCTTCCTGTGCGATGGGTGGGACAGAAGGAACACTGTCTGGGTAAAGGGGGCCTTGAGAGGCAAGGAAGTCCTCCTCTTCCTGCCTCTGTTCTGCCTCAAGTGCCCTGTCCATTATTCCACGCAGCGTGTGCTCCAACAGGTGGACAAGAGGTACAGTGTCACTGATGCATGCACTGTCACTGCTCACCATCCTCGTGGCCTCCTCAAATGGTGCCAGGACAGTGCATGCATCCCTGATCATGCCCCACTGGCGTGGTGAAAAAAACCTGAGCTCCCCTGACCCTGTCCTGGTGCCGTAGTCGCACAGGTACTCATTTATGGCCCTCTGCTGCGTGTGCAGCCGCTGCAGCATGGCCAACGTTGAGTTCCACCTGGTGGGCATGTCACATATAAGGCGGTTCTTGGGCAGGTTCAACTCCTTTTGAAGCTCAGCCAGGCGAGCACTGGCATTATAAGATCTGCGGAAATGCACACAGACTTTCCTGGCCTGCCTCAGGACATCCTGTAAGCCCGGGTACCTGCCCAAGAACCGCTGCACCACCAGGTTAAGGACGTGAGCCATACAGGGCACATGGGTCAGTTGTCCCTGTCGGAGGGCGGAGAGGAGGTTGGTGCCATTGTCGCAAACCACCATTCCTGGCTTAAGCTGGCGTGGCGTCAACCACCTCTCGGCCTGCCCCTGCAGAGCAGACAGGACCTCTGCCCCAGTGTGGCTCCTGTCCCCCAAACACACCAGCGCAAGCATGGCATGGCATCTTTTTGCCTGCGTACTTGCGTAGCCCCTTGAACGCCTACGGAGCACCGCTGGTTCCGAGGACAAACCACAGGAAGAGGCCATGGAGGAAGAAGAAGAGGAGGGGGTGGAGGAGAGAGGTGTGTCACAACCAGTAGTAGCATTTTGGAGGCGTGGCGGTGGAACAACCTCCAACACTACTGCACCTTGTCCTGCATCCTTCCCAGCTGCCAAAAGAGTGACCCAATGGGCCGTGAAAGAAAGGTAACGTCCCTGTCCATGCCTGCTGGACCATGAGTCAGCGGTAATATGCACCTTACCGCTGACCGCCCTGTCCAGCGAGGCCAAGACATTGCCTTCCACATGCCTGTAGAGAGCTGGAATAGCTTTCCGTGCGAAAAAGTGTCGTTTGGGAACCTGCCACTGAGGAACCGCACATTGCACAAACTCACGGAAGGGGGCCGAGTCTACCTACTGAAAAGGCAGCAGTTGAAGCGCTAGCAATTTAGCCAAGCTAGCATTCAACCGCTGGGCATGTGGATGGCTGGGAGTGAACTTCTTTTGACGGTCCAGCAGCTGGGGCAGGGAAATTTGCCTGCTAGAATCGGACGTTGGTGTACTGCTAGCAGAGTGCCCGCAAGTACTTGCCTGTGACACACCTAATTCTACACCTTCATTCCTCTCAGAGCAGGTTTCAGAGAGGAGTGAAGGTATAGTGGGGTTGGAGATCCCAGCTGATGCGGTGCAAGAAGAGGTCAGCTTTGTTCTTTGGTGTGGGTCTTTAAGGTAGGCTTGCCAACGAGCTGCATGGCAGGTCAACATATGTCTGATCAAGCATGTGGTGCCCAAGCGGCTGATGTTTTGGCCACGCGATATACGCTTGAGACATATGTTGCAAACAGCAGCTGTGCGATCTGATGCACTCGCCTCAAAAAAGGCCCACACCAAAGAACTTTTTGAATGACGGGCAGAGGCAGCGCCCTGCACAGGCGGAGCTCTGCGGTGTGATTCCGTCGGTGTGCTGCCCATACGCTGGCCACTCAAGGGCATCCTGCCTCGTTGGAGATGTGCCTCCTCCTCATCCTCCTCCTCCTCCTCTCTCCTATTAGGCACCCACGTGGAGTCAGTGACCTCATCATCCCCTCCCTCCTCATCACTGGAGCCAATCTGGCAGTATGCTGCAGCTGCTGGAACATGACTGCCAGATTGGTGTCCTTCTTGAGCATCCCCTCTCTCTGCTCTCACGCTGCTGCCTTCCTCTAGCTGGGTATCATCATCAGATCCTTCCAAACGCTGGGCATCCTCCTGGAACATGTACCCAACACTGTGCTCAAACAGTTCGGGGGACTCCTTAGGAGGAGGGCATGGTGGGTCTAGGGAAGGATTGACTAATGAAGATAATGATACCAGAGAAGAGGACGCTTTGGCAGCTGCTTTGCCAGTACCCTGAGCCTGGTTGAGAGAGGATGAGGAGGATGAGGTGGGCTTGGTCATCCACTCTACCAAGTTTTCGGCATGATGTGGCTCAACATGTCCAGCTGCCGAAAACAAGGACAAGCGTGTCCCATGGCCATGTGCTGATGACAATGCACCGCGTACACGACCAGCACTGTTGCCCCCAGACGCAGAGCCTGCTTGCCCTCTTTTTTTGCCTCCTGACTGTCTGCCTCTCCTTGGTTGCCTTCCAGACATTTTAATGGATGGCCTGCAGGGAGATGGGAAAAACAGCGATAAGGGCTACCTTCAGGTGTATATTGTGCAGGAGGCTTAGCAACAATGACACTGACACTGTCCCCTGCCTATCCTTCTCTGTCCCTAAACACAAGGATTGAAAATATGGTTCAGCAAAAAAGTTTTAGAACAGAATAGCACACTGACACTTTCCCTCACTGTCCTACTCTGTCCCTCCCTACAAACAAGATTTAGCACAGAATAGCACACTGATAATTTCTACGAGTGTCCTTCTCTGTCCCTAAACTCAAGGATTGAAAATATGGAACAGCAAAATTGGTTTAGAACAGAATAGCACACTGTCAGTTTCACTGACTGTACCTCTCTATCCCTCAACTCAAGGATTGAAAATATGGAACAGCAAAATTGGTTTAGAACAGAATAGCACACTGTCAGTTTCACTGACTGTACCTCTCTGTCCCTCAACTCAAGGATTGAAAATATGGAACAGCAAAATTGGTTTAGAACAGAATAGCACACTGTCAGTTTCACTCACTGTACCTCTCTGTCCCTCAACTCAAGGATTGAAAATATGGTTCAGCAAAATAGTTTTAGAACAGAATAGCACACTGACACTTTCCCTCACTGTCCTACTCTGTCCCTCCCTACAAACAAGATTTAGCACAGAATAGCACACTGATAATTTCTACGAGTGTCCTTCTCTGTCCCTAAACTCAAGGATTGAAAATATGGAACAGCAAAATTGGTTTAGAACAGAATAGCACACTGTCAGTTTCACTGACTGTACCTCTCTGTCCCTCAACTCAAGGATTGAAAATATGGAAGAGCAAAATTGGTTTAGAACAGAATAGCACACTGTCAGTTTCACTCACTGTACCTCTCTGTCCCTCAGCTCAAGGATTGAAAATATGGAACAGCAAAATTGGTTTAGAACAGAATAGCACACTGTCAGTTTCACTCACTGTACCTCTCTGTCCCTCAACTCAAGGATTGAAAATATGGTTCAGCAAAATAGTTTTAGAACAGAATAGCACACTGACACTTTCCCTCACTGTCCTACTCTGTCCCTCCCTACAAACAAGATTTAGCACAGAATAGCACACTGATAATTTCTATGAGTGTCCTTCTCTGTCCCTAAACTCAAGGATTGAAAATATGGAACAGCAAAATTGGTTTAGAACAGAATAGCACACTGTCAGTTTCACTGACTGTACCTCTCTGTCCCTCAACTCAAGGATTGAAAATATGGAAGAGCAAAATTGGTTTAGAACAGAATAGCACACTGTCAGTTTCACTCACTGTACCTCTCTGTCCCTCAACTCAAGGATTGAAAATATGGAACAGCAAAATTGGTTTAGAACAGAATAGCACACTGTCAGTTTCACTCACTGTACCTCTCTGTCCCTCAACTCAAGGATTGAAAATATGGTTCAGCAAAATAGTTTTAGAACAGAATAGCACACTGACACTTTCCCTCACTGTCCTACTCTGTCCCTCCCTACAAACAAGATTTAGCACAGAATAGCACACTGATAATTTCTACGAGTGTCCTTCTCTGTCCCTAAACTCAAGGATTGAAAATATGGAACAGCAAAATTGGTTTAGAACAGAATAGCACACTGTCAGTTTCACTCACTGTACCTCTCTGTCCCTCAACTCAAGGATTGAAAATATGGAACAGCAAAATTGGTTTAGAACAGAATAGCACACTGTCAGTTTCACTCACTGTACCTCTTTGTCTCTCAACTCAAGGATTGAAAATATGGAACAGCAAAATTGGTTTAGAACAGAATAGCACACTGTCAGTTTCACTCACTGTACCTCTCTGTCCCTCAACTCAAGGATTGAAAATATGGTTCAGCAAAATAGTTTTAGAACAGAATAGCACACTGACACTTTCCCTCACTGTCCTACTCTGTCCCTCCCTACAAACAAGATTTAGCACAGAATAGCACACTGATAATTTCTGCGAGTGTCCTTCTCTGTCCCTAAACTCAAGGATTGAAAATATGGAACAGCAAAATTGGTTTAGAACAGAATAGCACACTGTCAGTTTCACTGACTGTACCTCTCTGTCCCTCAACTCAAGGATTGAAAATATGGAACAGCAAAATTGGTTTAGAACAGAATAGCACACTGTCAGTTTCACTCACTGTACCTCTCTGTCCCTCAACTCAAGGATTGAAAATATGGAACAGCAAAATTGGTTTAGAACAGAATAGCACACTGTCAGTTTCACTCACTGTACCTCTCTGTCCCTCAACTCAAGGATTGAAAATATGGTTCAGCAAAATAGTTTTAGAACAGAATAGCACACGGACACTTTCCCTTACTGTCCTACTCTGTCCCTCCCTACAAACAAGATTTAGCACAGAATAGCACACTGATAATTTCTACGAGTGTCCTTCTCTGTCCCTAAACTCAAGGATTGAAAATATGGAACAGCAAAATTGGTTTAGAACAGAGTAGCACACTGTCAGTTTCACTCACTGTACCTCTCTGTCCCTCAACTCAAGGATTGAAAATATGGAACAGCAAAATTGGTTTAGAACAGAATAGCACACTGTCAGTTTCACTCACTGTACCTCTCTGTCCCTCAACTCAAGGATTGAAAATATGGAACAGCAAAATTGGTTTAGAACAGAATAGCACACTGTCAGTTTCACTCACTGTACCTCTCTGTCCCTCAACTCAAGGATTGAAAATATGGTTCAGCAAAATAGTTTTAGAACAGAATAGCACACTGACACTTTCCCTCACTGTCCTACTCTGTCCCTCCCTACAAACAAGATTTAGCACAGAATAGCACACTGATAATTTCTACGAGTGTCCTTCTCTGTCCCTAAACTCAAGGATTGAAAATATGGAACAGCAAAATTGGTTTAGAACAGAATAGCACACTGTCAGTTTCACTGACTGTACCTCTCTGTCCCTCAACTCAAGGATTGAAAATATGGAACAGCAAAATTGGTTTAGAACAGAATAGCACACTGTCAGTTTCACTCACTGTACCTCTCTGTCCCCCAACTCAAGGATTGAAAATATGGAACAGCAAAATTGGTTTAGAACAGAATAGCACACTGTCAGTTTCACTCACTGTACCTCTCTGTCCCTCAACTCAAGGATTGAAAATATGGTTCAGCAAAATAGTTTTAGAACAGAATAGCACACTGACACTTTCCCTCACTGTCCTACTCTGTCCCTCCCTACAAACAAGATTTAGCACAGAATAGCACACTGATAATTTCTACGAGTGTCCTTCTCTGTCCCTAAACTCAAGGATTGAAAATATGGAACAGCAAAATTGGTTTAGAACAGAATAGCACACTGTCAGTTTCACTCACTGTACCTCTCTGTCCCTCAACTCAAGGATTGAAAATATGGAACAGCAAAATTGGTTTAGAACAGAATAGCACACTGTCAGTTTCACTCACTGTACCTCTCTGTCCCTCAACTCAAGGTATTGAAAATATGGTTCAGCAAAATAGTTTTAGAACAGAATAGCACACTGACACTTTCCCTCACTGTCCTACTCTGTCCCTCCCTACAAACAAGATTTAGCACAGAATAGCACACTGATAATTTCTATGAGTGTCCTTCTCTGTCCCTAAACTCAAGGATTGAAAATATGGAACAGCAAAATTGGTTTAGAACAGAATAGCACACTGTCAGTTTCACTCACTGTACCTCTCTGTCCCTCAACTCAAGGATTGAAAATATGGAACAGCAAAATTGGTTTAGAACAGAATAGCACACTGTCAGTTTCACTCACTGTACCTCTCTGTCCCTCAACTCAAGGATTGAAAATATGGTTCAGCAAAATAGTTTTAGAACAGAATAGCACACTGACACTTTCCCTCACTGTCCTACTCTGTCCCTCCCTACAAACAAGATTTAGCACAGAATAGCACACTGATAATTTCTACGAGTGTCCTTCTCTGTCCCTAAACTCAAGGATTGAAAATCTGGAACAGCAAAATTGGTTTAGAACAGAATAGCACACTGTCAGTTTCACTCACTGTACCTCTCTGTCCCTCAACTCAAGGATTGAAAATATGGAACAGCAAAATTGGTTTAGAACAGAATAGCACACTGTCAGTTTCACTCACTGTACCTCTCTGTCCCTCAACTCAAGGATTGAAAATATGAAACAGCAAAATTGGTTTAGAACAGAATAGCACACTGTCAGTTTCACTCACTGTACCTCTCTGTCCCTCAACTCAAGGATTGAAAATATGGTTCAGCAAAATAGTTTTAGAACAGAATAGCACACTGACACTTTCCCTCACTGTACCTCTCTGTCCCTAAACTCAAGGATTGAAAATATGGTTCAGCAAAATAGTTTTAGAACAGAATAGCACACTGACACTTTCCCTCACTGTACCTCTCTGTCCCTACAAACAAGGATTAGCACAGAATAGCACACTGTCACTGACACTCTCCCTACCTATCCTTATTTGTCCCTAAACACAAGGAATCCAGGAATAGTAAAGGAAAAATAATGACACTGTCCCTGCCTATGCTTCTCTTTCCCTGCTCCGGAACACACTACACAAGGCCGCCGCGCTGGCGGCCTTTTATAGTGTGGGGCGTGTACTAAACCCCATCAGCAATAATTGGCCACAGGCATCCTGCCTGTGGCCAATCATTGCTCTCCTCGCTGCCGGCGCTGTGATTGGCCAAGCATGCGGGGTCACAGTGCATGCTTGGCCAATCACAGCGCCTGGATGACACTGCGATGGCGTAGTGCATTGTGGGCCGTTCGCGTCACTCGAATTTGGCGCGAACGGCCCAAATCGTTCGATCTTCGTCGAACGATCGAACAGCCGATGTTCGAGTCGAACGTATGTTCGACTCGAACACGAAGCTCATCCCTACTGGCAACCAGTCGACTTAGTAGTATAAAAGATTTTTATTACAAGAAATAGAATATAGTATTTTTTCATATACATAAAAGAATACTAATTGTGACAAATATAGAGAAGCTCATACTTGACATTCTAATGTTACCAAACAGAACATCCATTCATAGACATTGCACAAAATAGAGACTCAACATGTTTCACGGTTTTATTCCTAAGAATCTGCTTCTTCAGGAGTTATACATGAGCAGGTATTTGTCAGGAAATGTATTTGAATATGGGGAATGGGAATGCCCCCCAGTGGGGTTTTTAAGCAGCAAAAATATACAAAGGTATGATAAAATATTTTATTGCATCTGTACACAGAGTTACAAACAATTTAAAGCTCTGATGGGGTTTACACATACAGAGTGTTTAAACACAACATAAATAGTATACAGCAATAGTATACAGCTATACATGTAGATGTGCATCTGTATACATTCCTGACACGTTTCGATCACAAAGGATCTTCTTCAGAGAATATGTGGATTGCTGCAAAGAATTATAAGGTAATTATCACTTCATTACCTGGGTATGTACCCACAGGTAAGGGACACCAATTATATAATTACCAATGTGCTGTGTGTTAAAACCTAGCTTCCAATCAGAGCTCCGCCAAAGGGCAGGCGCCTCCAGGGATCCAACAGCCCCCCAGCCACCCGACACCCCGGGGAGGCCAGCGCCACCAAGAATCAAATGCGACCTGCAGGGAGCCATACCAGAGGGGGGAAGCTCCACGCGGGGCGCGCACGGACAGGCGACCAGCACCTATAGAGGACATCAAAGACATCAATGTAGGATGCATGGGTGTTGCTTCCATACAGTTCATGAATTGTATAACATTTGAGGATCATATATAAATATACCTTGGAAACTGGGTAGATCTTCCACTGATCCCCAACTCCACAAACATGGCAGATTAGAAGGCCCAGATAATTGTAAGTATCAAACAGCCTACTTAGGCTGATTGTCTCTTTTCCCTTTTTCTTTTCCTCTGGGCAATATCCCAAAGGCTTGGTTGGGAACCTTCTAGTACCAATGGAATTAGCTCCCTCTTAATTAGCCTTGACTTAGATATGGTTGTAGCATTCCACATTTTTTGTATAATTATTTGCTGCAATCCACATATCCTCTGAAGAAGATCTGAAGAAGATCCTTTGTGATCGAAACGCGTCAGCAACGTATTCAGATGCACATCTACATGTATACATGTATAGCTGTATACTATTCCTGTGTACTATTTATGTTGTGTTTAAACACTCTGTGTGTAAACCCCATCAGAGCTTTAAATTGTTTGTAACTCTGTGTACAGATGCAATAAAATGTTTTATCATACCTTTGTATATTTTTGCTGCTTAAAAACCCCACTGGGGGGCATTCCCATGTATTTGAATATTGTCACATAACTAAAACAGAAAACAAATTATTAGTATTGTGGATAAATAATATATTATGATTCCCATAAAAAAGGTGTGCATTCATCTATGCACCAAAGAAATTCATCACAACATCCCATGCTCTCACCATGAATGCTGTGCCACCGGAATTCGGCAGCCAGATCAAAACAAGTGGCCCGCCCCGGAGGATATAGGAACTCTCAGGGTGTATAGATAAAAATCCTACATGAAATAATAAAATCAGTATATTGACATATCCCTCTGGTCAAACATATGGTGACCAGAATCATATAAAATTCAATTAAACATTCTTAATATTGTGTGTTTGAAGTACCTTAAAGGGAGATGTCTATCCCATCCCAGACAGGCATCGGGAGATAACTATGTGCTATATGGATATTCTAAAGATCCCTCTGGATACAGGGAGGTCTGACAAAGAAATATAAATGATACAGAAAGTTCAGTATGCGCAAGATCTATATTTTTAAAATCTTAATATTTTTATATATTTATTTGTATTAGATTATAGATATACAATATTTTTTAGGTTTTACATTTTTTAAAAGATATTTAGATTTTTATATATTATTATATTCTTTGTTCTTAAATCAAAGGTAATAGGGGTTTATATTGGCTACATTGCTGATTTACCTGGATATTGGCGTTTATTATAGCCAGATCAGATTGCATATCAAGCTTGAATCAAACTGAGTTCAGCATCAGAAGTGATAACCTGTGTGTGATGGATTGAAAATATCAATGTAAGTATGTGGCAACTAAATAAATAAATACAAATTTAAAGCATGTGGGCTGGAAGAATTATAGTGTCTAGTTAATAGTGAATAATATAAATGATAAGGGTAAACAAATTACCTTAGAAGCCTTATTGGTGATCATATGCATGTGAGTCATCAGGCCCAGTTCTGGTGTGAGAGACATACAAACAGCTCAGACCCAGAGTGAGCGATTAAGTTCTGAAAGTAATAGGTAGTATACAAAAAAATTGGGGGAACTCCCGCGCTGCCCTAACGTGTGATAAATGGGTGAACCTATATACCGTGACCGGGGGGGGGGGCACTGCTGCCAAACACCTGTGAATCCAATTCAAGAAACTCAAAAACAATTTATAACAGTGATGGTGTTAGCGCTGTGTTCTGATGAACATACCCTGATGAAGTCACGTGACACGTGACGATACGCGTAGGGATTGGAGCTTTGCTGACAGACCAGGATCCGAGCAGGTAGACGTGCGAGGCGCTCGTAGGATATCCTGCAATTTCTGTCTTACACCTTATGTGAGTTTTTATTGTTTATTTTTAATAAAATTCTTCCGGTACGGGATTATGCTATGTCTGTCATATCTTTTCTTTATTGAACATAGACACCACTGTACGGAGATCTACACGGAGCCATTAACAATTAGAGGGACGACGAGTTCAGTGCTCGTGGAGACGCTCCCACAATATTTATTTGTTAAGTGAGTACTTCCTTGGCGCATGTGTTTATCTCTGGACATTGGCGGTACTACACCATGATCCATTTTCTTTGGTTTTACATATGATACTTGGGAGGATTGCAGCTACAGGAAGGAGACTGGCATCATTCAAATTTCTGCTCATTCGCTCAGAATAACCCTGTGCCTTGGTTGTGTTAAGCTTGATTAGCAATAAGGTAAGCTGCTCACAGGCACAGAGGTGGAGCACTGAAGATTTATCAAGCTTCCAAGCACTGTACCAATGTGTGTTTCATTTTTTCATTTTTGGTGACGGGACTCACTTTTATATACACTTTTGGATTGCACAGTTTGATTGGACCTATTTGGACCTTTTTAAAAAAAAAATTTTTTTTTGCTACTGTACATATTTATATTAGTTCACCTGATTTTGATCATGATTGTTTTTTCTAGATACATGCGGTACATGATCACGTTGATCACATTTGAGTGTTATTTGTTTATTTTTCACTACAAGGTCACAATTTTGTCTAGGTTTAGTGTGTTATCAGTCACACTGTTCCCAATTTTCGCACTTTCTCTTTATTCTAACACAGCGCTAACACCATCACTGTTATAAATAGGTAGTATAACAGTCAGAGGTTTGCCCTGCCAGTGATCCCCTCCAGAAATAAAATCAAAGCCATAGACAGAAAGCCTACTTTACCCCGATGCCAGCTAGAGATGTAGAGATGTCCCCCTCCAACGCAGCACACAGCTGATATGTGTATCACCGTGTCTGCTTATGAGAGCTCCCACCCCGGGCGGCGCCATTGACGCTGTGCATCTGACGTCACCGGGTCCGATCCAGTGGTGCATGCGCATTGGTCCCAAATGTGTAGATGCAAAGGGAATGCTCCACCACAAGGACAATAGGCGCCCCAGAGCGGCGTAGGCCGTTGGGGCGCCTCCCACTGGAGCATATATCCACCGGGCGAACCACAAATCAGTCCAGCTTACCTCTCCCAAAGCACAGCACCGCACTGATGCCATGAGCGCCATGTTGGAGAAGGGCAAAGCCAGTACTCCAATGAGAAACTTGATGGGAGTGAGCCCCCCAGTGGTGAGAAGGCGGAAACGCATCTCCACTATGCAAAAACGCCCTCTCACCCAAGGGAAAAAAATCCTAGCCTGATGAACACAGACCTGTAAATATATATAACATTGTATGTATAAAAATGTGTAATTATAAATACAACACATTGTTTACAAAAAACAAAGCACAGAATAATTTACAATAATTTTTTACTAAGTATGTACATATTTCTGCCCATGTTGTTCAAGACAAACCACATAGCCATATCTCCATCTTATAGAAGCATGGAGAACATATTATAAAATAAAAATTGAAAGAAGGGGAGAACAGATGAGGAGAATAAAAATAGAAGATAGAAAGTAGCAAGGGGCTGTAAGGGGAATATCACCGGGAGAAACCCTTCACAGTCATAATTATAGGAAAGGCTTGTAAGAATTCACTTCATTGATCCCTGGTGGGATCATTGCATTCAAGCGCTCAATCTGTAAGATCATTTTGTCCCAATTACCCCCTCTGGGGTTCATGGGTACAACTTCCAAGACAAAGAAACATCTTAGTATTGTATCTGTAGTAAAGTCCAATATGTCTAGTAACTGGTGTAATGGTCTTGCCCTGCTCTGAGAGGTATGTGTGGTCCCCAATTCTCTTCCTTAATTTGCGTATTGTCTTGCCGACATAGAATGCTCCACAGAGGCATGTCATTAGATAAATGACACCCCTCGTGGAGCAGTCGGCATAGGTCCTAGATTTATGCCATGTACCATTGGGTAGCCTAATTCCCTTACCCTATTTGATCAGGGGGCATCGTGGGCATTCTCCACATTGGTAGGTTCCTCGTGGGAGTGGGTTATTGTCTCTACATGGTACATAATGACTAGAAGTCAGTTTTTGTCTAAGGGTAATAGCCTTTCTAAAGATGAGTTCCAGATTCGACTGAACATATTTTGCAATAATATGATCTTCTGTAAGAAAATGCCAGTTTTTTGCAATTAAACTCTGTAGTTGTAGTTCATTGCACGAGTATTTAGTTACAATACCCACAGTTTTATGTGTCCGTTTGCGGGGAGGATCATACAGTAGTGCACCTCTTGTTTTTCCCCCAGCTTTATTGAAAGATTGTCTCAAAAGGGTTTTGGAGTAGCCCAGAGCCATTAGTCTGGTGCGTAAAGCATCCGATTGCTTTTTAAAATCTGTATCAGATGTGCAGTTCCTACGGAGGCGCATGTACTGCGCGTATGGGATACTTCTTTTTAGGGATTCTGGATGTAGGATTTTTGCATGTAGCAAAGTGTTACCCGCACTGGGTTTACGTAATAAATCCGATTGAACATAGCCTTCAGAGTCTATAGAAAGGTTCAGATCTAGAAATGAAATCTCCGTCTGGTTCACTGTATAGGTGAATTTTAAATTATATTTGTTGGTATTCAATTCTTTCATGAATCTGTGTAAATCAGCTTCTGCACCAGTCCATATCATCAGTAGGTCATCAATGAATCTGTACCAACACAGGATCAGGGGGAGCCAGGGCACATATCGGTCACCAGAAAAGACCTCCCTCTCCCAACCCCCAAGATAGAGGTTGGCGTAGGAGGGTGCACAACACGTGTCCATGTCTACCCCCTGAGCCTGCAGGTACAACTGATCCATGAAAACAAATACATTTTTGGTCAAAACAAAGGATAAAAGTTCCAAAATAAAATGGTTTCGAGCTCAATTGTTCCTGTCCTCTTCCATGAAGAAGGTCCCAGCCGTCCGGACACCCTGCTTGTGGGAGATACTCGAGTACAGCGCCTCGATATCAATGGCCACGAGCAGGGTGCCCGAAGGGACATGGGTACCCTCCACATGTCGGAGCAGGTCAGGGGTGTCCTTGATAAAGGAGGGCAGGCTTGTAACATGAGGAAGCAGGAATGAGTCAACATATCGACTAGCAGCTTCAGACATGGATCCTATTCCTGATATGATTGGTCATCCGGGTGGGCATTGTAAACTTTTATGGACCTTGGGCTACGCATAAAACGTTGGGGTCCGTGGAAAGGGGTTGATTAAGTAATTCAAAGTATCACTATCAATCAGGCCCTTCGTGTGGGCCCTAAGGCAAATATCCCTGAGTTTGTTTTCAAAAGAGGTAATTATGTTGGCATCAATGGTGGTATACCATTCTCTGTTATTCAAGATGTCCATACAGATCTTCTGATATTGTGTATGGGTCATTAGGACAATGACAATTAATCACCATTTCTGTTTGAGTTTGTAAAAATTGTATGGCTTGTAGTTGAACTTCAGAAAGATTAGGGGAAGGATTGGATGATATGGAGGTAGGAGACGACCATTGGACATTTTTAAGGTCTCTAATGGACTTCTGGAGGAACATTCATACACTTGAACACAAGGAGAGCTCAGGGAAATGGCGTGACTTTGGCTTAAATTTTTTAATTGATTTTTCAGGGATCGTAGTAATGTTCTCTACATTCGCCTCAGGCGAGGGACCAAGTGTAATCTGTCCCTCATCATAGAGGATCATTAGATCCCTTAGAGCTCTACATTCTTTCATGTTGAAGCCCTTTCGTTTGTCCGAAATTTCACTCTCCACCTGTTTGGTCTTACATTCAGAGTCAAAAATATATTTATATGTTAAATTTCAGGAGAACAGGTATAGATCTTTTATGGTTTCCATTATATCAATACCCTGGGAGGGACAAAAGCCCAAACCCATTTGTAGGACAGATCGTTGGGCTTCATTAAGATGAAAGTTAGTAAGATTTATTATGTTGAGCTCTGATTGTCCAGAGGTTGAGGGGTCCTCAATACATATGTGTTCAAATTGCTCTGGGTTCTTGCTTCTGCAAGAGCCAGAGCTGGATCTAAAAAATCATCTATATTAGTGGGCAATTTAGTATTAGCCGGTACTGCAATAATTCCTTTATTTAAAAGGTTATGCAGGGCTGGTGTAAGATTGCTTTTAGTAATACCTTGATCAGTCACCTGAGGCGAGGTATGTGAACGTGGTCTCTTTTCTTTATCATCGTTATCAGTTGGGGATTGTCCAGCACCCTGATTACGAGATCTTTTTCCTTTTCGAGTCCATGATGGCTGAGATTTGGACATTCTGGAATGTGCGTGTGGAAGGGTGGAAGTATTGACAGACTAGTCAGATTCAGATGTATATTCAGTTTGTGTAGACCTACATTTCATAGCCCCTAGAATTTCTCTCCCCTGTCCATTTATAGGCATATCCCTCCGTAAAGGCCATTTTATCCAGATTGAACTTTTTTTGTTTTTTAGATACAATTTCTTTGTTCATCTTCTCCAAAAAAATCCCTGATTTCCTTCCATTTTGGGGGAAAGGTGGTATCCTCCCATACTGGACGTTGAGATTATTAATCTCCATGTTGAGCACCTCCATGTCCAGTGTATATTGATTGACCAATTGGATCATCAAATCCTTGATACATTTGTTAAGAGTATCTTCCCATGTTTTCTTAAAGCCCTCTGTTGGGGCCTTTATAGTAGGAAATGTTTTAACAGCCCAATTGGGTTTAAGTCTTCTTTAATATAACGTGAGAAAAATTCTATATGCCAATACAAATGTGACTTTTCGCTTTAGCAAGATTTTGATTTTGTTCAAATATATCGCTAGATCATTATCATCCTGTTTGTTTTTGGTACATCCAGTTTCTATCTGGGTCATAAAGCCCATCCATGCTGGACCATGAAGATCCATCTATGTTTCTACAGTAGTGGATTAGAAGAGATACAATAGTGGCTAAAAAGAACGACGTGGGCAACAACATCCACAAAAAACTTTTTCAGTAACAATCCTTAATGATTGCAGGTAAAATACATCTCAATTTCTAATAAAAAGCACTTATTAGTAGAGACGCCTCTAGGTGTGTTATCCAACTTCAATTAAGTGTATAGAAGTGCTATAAGTAAAGATAGTTATTTAAATTGGTGCCTTCATCCCATCAAATATGTTATAGTGGAAAAAGAGGCTTACATAGACTTTAATGGCACCGTATGCATGAACTGATAACCAGTCGACTAATTTTATTACAAGAAATAGAATATAGTATTTTTCCATATACATAAAAGAATATTAATTGTGACAAATATAGAGAAGCTCATACTTGACATTCTAATGTTACCAAACAGAACATCCATTCATGGACATTGCATAGTATAGTTATTCCTAAGAATCCGCTTCTTTAGGAGTTATACATGAGCAGGTATTTGTCAGGAAATGTATTTGAATTTTGTCACATAACATGAATGCTGTGTGCTGTGCCACCGGAAGGCGGCAGCCGGATCAAAACAAGTGGCCCGCCCCAGAGGATATAGGAACTCTCAGGGTGTATAGATAAAAATCCTTATAAGGAGATGTCTTTCCCATCCCAGACAGGCATCGGGAGATAACTATGTGCTATATAGATATTCTAAAGACCCCTCTGGATACAGGGAGGTCTGGATATTGGCATTTATTATAGCCAGATCAGATTGCATATCAAGCTTGAATCAAACTGAGTTCAGGGTCAGAATTGATAACCTTAGAAGCCTTATTGGTGATCATGCATGTGAGTCATCAGGCCCAGTTCTGGTGTGAGAGATATACAAACAGCTCAGACCCAGAGAGAGCGATTAAGTTCCCGATGCCGGCTAGAGATGCAGAGACGTCCCCCTCTAACGCAGCACACAGCTGTGTGCTGCGTTGGAGGGGGACGTCTCTGCATCTCTAGCCGGCATCGGGGTAAAGTAGGCTTTCTGTCTATGGCTTTGATTTTATTTCTGGAGGGGATCACTGGCAGGGCAAACCTCTGACTGTTATACTACTGTAGCGGGGTCTCCTTTAAGGCCCCGGGACTACGTTACCCAGAACCCCGTTTGGCCACCGCAGAGACTCATGGGAGGGGCTATTTAAGGAGGAGGCAAGGTGGAGCTTGCTCTCTTTGGACACCGCGCTGCAAGCAACAGCTTCTTCCTGTACGGATCTGCTGCGGTGCAAGGCCTAAAGCCTGGGGCCTTGCATAACTTCCGAAGAGCCTTCCACCCCACTGCGGAGCCTGGGTGGCCCCTGACTTGCCGAGTGAGGACATCAGTTGGATCGGGGACCCGATCGTTGCAGACGCTGTGTGCGGATACACAGCAGGTGGAAGTCCCGGACTGGGATCGCATACGGAGTGGTGAGCGGGCACCTGCCCAAACCAATAGACTGTGCCGTGTTCAGGCCTATAGACAGCATAGGCCCACCGTTCATTTATCTGTTGTTCCACGGGGAACTGGTAGCAGGACAGAGTTTAAGTGTCCCCCAGTATAGTGTTCCAAGTTATTGGCTGTTGTGGATTACAAATACTTTTCATCAAGTGCACCACCGAAAGCTGGCATGCGAAGAAATCCCTTAAGGAGGTGACTGAGATTTATTTCATGTCAGGCCTGACCAGGGTGGGGGGATAGTATATTGTTTAGTGCGCCATAGGGCGCGCATACCATAATAGCTACGCGTGGTGGAGTACCGCGCAGCGCCATTATAGTGTGCCGAATTGATTGCTGCAGGGCTCTGCAAGCCAGTTGCATGTGTGATGTTCTACCTATGCTATTTACTATAAGAGTAAAGCTGTTATATCTGATCGCCTCAGTGTGTTGTCTTACTGTTTAGAGATTATTTCATGCAATACAATTGAATGTGGTACAAGTATAACCCTAGACTAACTGTGCCAGAGTGGGTTGAGTAAGATTGCCGGGGGTTGGCGGTACTGTATACAGGGCCCGAAATCAAACCAGCGGCTCTCTTAACTGGGGGTAGCGCTACACTACCTATTACTTTCAGAACTTAATTGCTCACTCTGGGTCTGAGCTGTTTGTATGTCTCTCACACCAGAACTGGGCCTGATGACTCACATGCATATGATCACCAATAAGGCTTCTAAGGTAATTTGTTTACCCTTATCATTTATATTATTCACTATTAACTAGACACTATAATTCTTCCAGCACACATGCTTTAAATTTGTATTTATTTATTTAGTTGCCACATACTTACACTGATATTTTCAATCCATCACACACAGGTTATCACTTCTGACCCTGAACTCAGTTTGATTCAAGCTTGATATGCAATCTGATCTGGCTATAATAAACGCCAATATCCAGGTAAATCAGCAATGTAGCCAATATAAACCCCTATTACCTTTGATTTAAGAACAAAGAATAATATAGAAAAATCTAAATATCTTTTAAAAAATTAAAAACCTAAAAAATATTGTATATTTACAATCTAATACAAATAAAAATATTAATATTTTAAAAACATAGATCTTGCGCATACTGAACTTTCTGTATCATTTATATTTCTTTGTCAGACCTCCCTGTATCCAGAAGGGTCTTTAGAATATCCATATAGCACATAGTTATCTCCCGATGCCTGTCTGGGATGGGATAGACGTCTCCTTATAAGGTACTTCAAACACACAATTTTAAGAATGTTTAATTGAATTTTATATGATTCTGGTCACCATATGTTTGACCAGAGGGATATGTCAATATACTGATTTTATTATTTCATGTAGGATTTTTATCTATACACCCTGAGAGTTCCTATACCCTCTGGGGCGGACCACTTGTTTTGATCCGGCTGCCGACTTCCGGTGGCACAGCATTCATGGTGAGAGCATGGGATGGTTGTGATGAATTTCTTTGGTGCATAGATGAATGGACACCTTTTTTATGGGAATCATAATATATTATTTATCCACAATACTAATAATTTGTTTTCTGTTTTAGTTACGTGACAATATTCAAATACATTTCCTGACAAATACCTGCTTATGTATAACTCCTGAAGAAGCAGATTCTTAGGAATAAAACCGCGAAACATGTCAAGTCTCATTACTATGCAATGTCTATGAATGGATCTTCTGTTTGGTAACATTAGAATGTCAAGTATGAGCTTCTCTATATTTGTCACAATTAGTATTCTTTTATGTATATGGAAAAATACTATATTCTCTTTCTTGTAATAAAAATCTTTTATACTACTAAGTCGACTGGTTACCAGTTCATGCATACGGTGCAATTAAAGTCTATTTAAGCCTCTTTTTCCACTAAAACATAGAAAATGCAATATGGAAATCCTTCCAGCAGGTGCTATCACTGGTGGGCACTTCTTGGGCAGAAACCAATTCTTTTTTTCTCTTCATATGAGATTAAATACCCATCATAAAATCCCTGCACCTGAAGACATATAAGGTCATTAGTTTCTGAAACACAGTTCTGCCTTGTACACACGGTCGGATTTTCCATCGGGATAAACTCCGAACGATTTTTCATACGTGGTGACGTACAACATGTACAACGGAAGTTTAAATCGGAAGTTCAAATCCAACGGCGCCACCCTTTGGGATGCTTTTGCTGATCTTGTGTTATCGCGTGTTAGTAAAAGTTTGGTGAGAGACAATTCACGCTTTTCAGTCTTCGTGCTTTCAGTTCGTTTTTCTGAAGTTCAGTTGGTGCTTGTGGGTTTGTATCTTGTCTTTCAGGGTATGTAGTCAGGTTGTATCTGTTTTTCAGTGCGTTCTTGTCTGCTCGTTTCTGATTTTCAGGTCTTGCTTCATAGGACTTTCTGTTCTTCAGTGCGTTCTCTTTAGTTTGTTCTGACCAGCCGACCGTTTTCAAGCTATGTTGCGGGTACGTACTCGTCGTAGAGTTCATGCTGTGCATGGGCTTGGTGTTGAGTTTCTTGTCTTGGCCCAAGCTCAGTCCACGAACAGGGTGAGGAGGAGTTCATGAACGAAGAATTGGTAGCTCCAGCGGGACCAGTTCTGTCATATGCCTTTGCTGCAGGAGATCCAGGAGAATAATCCTGATGACTTCAGGAATTATCTCCGGATGACGGACCCTATTTTTCACCGTCTGTTGGCTTTGCTGTCCCCCTATATCATGAGGCAGGACACTGTCATGCGACAAGCCATCACTGCCAAGCAGAGGCTAGTCGCCATGTTGAGATACCTGGCGACAGGGAGAAGCCTGCAGGACCTGAAGTTCATGACAGGCATCTCCCCCCAGACTCTGGGGATCATTATACCAGAGACATGTTCTGCCATCATCCAAGTCCTGCAGAAGGACTATATTATGGTAAGTTTTCTCCTTTAACATCACATTCTATGTATTTAATATATGCTAATGTATTGTATTTCTTTCATCATTCCCTAATTACCATGATTGTAATATGCTGTGAATGTCCTGTTTGTCCTCATGCATGTTGTAAGCTTTTAATGCTCCTTTTTTGGCCTACTTGCATATTTGCCTTCACTAACCTCTCCAGCATGCTATCCTGGGCCCATACACCCCTAACCTAGTCACTTCCCAATGTATTTTGTCAGCTCCATTGTAGTGCTTTACCCTAAACACCCCCTAAAATGTCTACAAATGTTTTTGTTCTCCTTAAATTCTGACAGAGTGGCAGAGGCTCTTTTTTGGGTCCCAAACTCAGCTAGAACCCCCCCCCCTAAATTTTTTACAATGGGCTATCAGAGGGGGTGAGGAATCTGATAATTGGCCCTTATATTTTTGTCTTTAAATTCTGCTTAAAATTATTGTTTTACTGCTGTTGGCCAAGAATGTTTTTGGATAATCTGCTTGCAATGTTCTGTGAAAAAGTACTATTTTTTTTTCTTGTTTGACTCCACAGTTTCCTTCAACACCACAGGAATGGCAGATTGTGGCTTCCCAATTTGCCCAGCAGTGGGACTTCCCCAACTGCGGAGGGGCAATAGACGGGAAGCACGTCCACATCGTGTCACCACCCCATTCGGGGTCTTACTATTATAATTATAAAGGTTTTAGTAGTATTGTTAATGCGGTGGTGTCTGCACAGTATGAATTCCTCTATGTGGATGTGGGGAAGAATGGCCAGATGTCGGATGGTGGTGTCTTCGCACGGAGGGAGTTTGCCCAACGTCTCCAGAGTGGTGGCCTGGCATTGACACCTGATGAAGACAACATTGAAGGCCTTCCATTTGTCTTTATAGCTGATGAAGCCTTCGGTCTGGGACCACACCTGATGCGGCCATTCCCCCTGAGGAGGGTTTTTAACTACCGGCTGGCCAGAGCCCGAAGAGATGTTGAGAATGCCTTCGGGATGGCCAGCCAGTTCCGCCTGTTTCTGACAGCTATCAACATGGCAGAATACAAACTGAACCATATAATCTTCAGCTGCTGCATACTGCACAACTTTTTAAGGAAAAATTCTACAAATTATCTTGCCACAGTTGGGCCTGAGGCCGGAATTTCGGGGAATCCCCTGACGGGCCTGGAATCTGGCCGTACTGGCCTGCTCCTCCCGTGAAGTGCAGCAGAAATATGTTGAGTATTTTACGGGTAGGGGGGCCATTGCTATGCCAGACAATGTTTAATTCTTATTTTATTTAAAAAAATAATAATCTGATAACATGTTGAATTTTCTTTATTGCTTTGTGTTTATTTTAGCAGTCTCCTAGGTTCTCTTAGTGCACTTGTAGTGCCAAGTGGATTTTCTTTTAGTAAATAACCCCCGTTGTCACTGTAAACACAAACTTATTAATAACAATGGTATTGAGCATTGAAATAAGAAGCCACACATTGTTGATTATAAAACTTTTTTTACTCTGTGCACATTCACATGGGCGTAAGTTTTTTGGGGGGTAAATTCAAGCATATTTTTTCCCCCAAGTTTTACAAAAATTGTATTTATTTTTTGTATAAACAGGCATGTTTCAAACCATAAAACATACAAAACTCTTGAACTTACAAAGTTCAACATTGAAAAACTGAAGGCAATATCAGACATTAAAAGATGTTCAAACTGTGTTGATCTTGCTTTCATCAGATGGGGTGATGTCACCCCTGTAAAAGCCAAATTTTGAAGATGCACTAAAATTGGGAGTCAAAATGTGGATTTCCCTCCTGATCCCATGCCTACTGTCAACATGTGCTATCTGCCATCATGGGGGATCAATGGACGTGTTTTGGGGGTGCAACCCCTTCCTCTCACCTACTTGAGTTGCGAGGAAGGGGTTTCACCCCCAAAACACGTACATTGATCACCCGTAAAGGCAGATAGCACATGTTGACACACTGTGTGCATCTTCAAAATTTGGCTGCAAAAATTACACAAAAATTTAAGAATTTAGTCCTCAAAAAGTTAAAATGGTGGCATTTTGAAGATATTTAGATTCTCCCCAACACAACAATCATGATCTTAAATTGTTGATCAAAACAATTGTGTTTATTCCTTATGATGTCTATTTCCCAACTCAAAACCATTAGGTCCTGGATTAGGATTTGTGCACTTGCACTTGAGAAATGAGGAAATTGTTCTTCCACAACCAGCACATCACCTAAAAATATTAGGAAAACATGTATTATAAATATGCAGGCCTACATCTAATACCTAAAGCTGTGGTGTCAGACACTGACCTGTTGTGGTGACAATTTCACCCACTTCCTCCACCTCTCCTTCCTTCACATCCTCAGATTGGGGTTCGCTCTGTTCTTTAGGAGGTGTGGGGTTCCTGGTGTCCTCTGAGTGGTGTCTTCCGAGTCTTTGCTCCCCTATGAGAATGAAACCAAAAGGTATACTTAGCTTACCTTTTTTGGCCAAGTTTCACACATGGAGACACCCCAAGAATCCACTGGAGCACCTGTGTGGGACACCCTAATAAAAAGATTATTCTGGTGTCCCACACTAGTGCTCCAGCGTCCAGATGTGTAAATAGCTGCTGAGTGTCCTCTCCTTTACACTGAATCAAGTTTGCATTTCATTCTAGTTACAAACACAGATGTACAACAATGTAGAAAAACAATGTACAAAAAAATATATATTTCAAGAAATAGGTATTTAACCTGTATCTGCCCAAAACATTGTATTTAGTGGGCAAACAAGGTTTAATACGACCAATTACTGTGCCCATTAACCAGAAAGTTACATAGTTACATAGTTAGTCAGGTTGAAAAAAGACACAAGTTCATCCAGTTCAACCATAAAAATTAAATAATAATATCATACAATCCCATATACCTAATTCTATACCCACAGTTGATCCAGAGGAAAGCAAAAAACCTCAGCAGAGCACGATCCAATTTGCTACAGCAGGGGAAAAAATTCCTTCCTGATCCCCTGAGAGGCAATCAGATATTCCCCGGATCAACTTTACCTATAAATGTTAGTACCCAGTTATATTATGTACATTTAAGAAAGAATCCAGGCCCTTCTTAAAGCAATCTACTGAGCTGGCCAGAACCACCTCTGCAGGGAGTCTATTCCACATTTTCACAGCTCCTAAGGCTGGGTTCACACTTGTGCATTGCGTTTTTGAGCTCGGAGTCTTTGCCAAATTCGCAATCGTCGTTCAGCGGTTCCTTTGCGTTTTTAGCTGCGGACTTGCCAACCTGGGGAATGATGGGACTGTGACGTCATATGGGGGCGGGGTCACCGGGTGGCATCACCCGGTGACCATGCCCATGCCTATATAAGTGAATGCGCTCCGCGCACACTGCATTACAGCCGGAGACAGCGACGAGTCAACATCTCCAGGAGAGAAGAGGAAAGAAGGCATCGAAGAAGACCGGGATCACACTAGTAAAAGAGCTGGAAGAAGATAGCGGAGGCCCGGCAGAAGGAAGAAAGAACCGGAGAGCGAGAGAAGAACCGAAGATGGCAGAGACGACACTAGAGACCCCCGAAGTCGGAAGAGACCCCCGAAGTTGGAAGAAGACCCCCAAAGTTGGAAGAAGACCCCCGAAGTCGGAAGAAGACCCCCCGTGCTGCCTAATAAATTACTTTAAAAACCTGTGTAGTGTTTTTATTGACATTTTTTTTCCACCAGGTGAATGGGTAGGGGTACGATGTACCCGATACTCATTCACATAGGGTGGGGGGCCGGGATCTGGGGGCCCCCTTATTAAAGGGGGCTCCCGGATTCCGATAAGCCCCCCGTCCGCATACCCCGACAACCAACGGCCAGGGTTGTCGGGAAGAGGCCCTGTCCTCATCAACATGGGGGCAGGGTGCTTTGGGGTGGGGGGGCCGCAGGGCGCCCCCCTTCCCCAAATAACCCACCCCCCCATGTTGAGGGCATGCGGCCTGGTACGGTTCAGGAGGGGGGCCGCTCGCTCGTCCCCACCCCCTTTCCTGACCGGCCGGGCTGCATGCTCGGATAAGGGTCTGCTATGGATTTTGGGGGGATACCCACGCCGTTTTTTTTCGGCATAGGGGTTTCTGTTAAAGTTCATACCAGACCTAAGGGCCTGGTATGCTCCTGGAGGGGAACCAATGCCGGTTCTTTATTTAAAATTTGGCGTGAAGTTCCCCCTCAAGATCCCTGTTCAGAACGCAACACATGTGCGAATCATATGCGTGCCCATAGAACATAATGGGCCTGAATTCGTGCCTGAGCCACACCGCAATACCTAGAGAACGCACACGTTTTTTCGGCAATGCGCAGTGCGAATGCATCACACATATGTGAACCAGTCTCATTTAAATCAATGTATTTTATAATGTTATGCGAATTGGATGCGGTGTAAGCCACAACCAATTTGCATAGGTGTGAACCCGACCTAACTGTGAAGAAACCTTTCCGTATTTGGAAGTGAAATCTATTTTCCTCTAGACGTAAAGAGTGCCCCCTTGTCCTTTGTGTTGACCGTAAAGTGAATAACTCAACACCAAGTTCACTATATGGACCACTTATATATTTGTACATGTTGATCATATCCCCACTTAATCTCCTCTTCTCAAGAGTGAATCAATTCAGTTCCTCTAATCTTTCCTCATAGCTGAGCTCCTCCATGCCTCTTATCAGTTTGGTTGCCCTTCTCTGCACTTTCTCCAGTTCCCCAATATCCTTTTAGAGAACTGGGGCCCAAAACTGAACTGCATATTCCAGATGAGGTCTTACTAATGATTTGTACAGGGGCAAAATGATATCTCTCTCTCTGGAGTCCATACCTCTCTTAATACGAGAAAGGACTTTGCTCGCTTTGGAAACCGCAGCTTGGCATTGCATGCCATTATTGAGCTTATGATCTACCAAAACCCCCAGATTCTTCTCCACTACGAATCCCCCCATTTGTACTCCCCCTAGTATGTATGATGCATTCATATTCTTAGCCCCCAAGTGCATAACTTTACATTTATCAACATTAAACCTCATCTGCCACATAGTCGCCCAATTAGACAGGGCATTGAGGTCAGCTTGTAAATTGGCGACATCCTGTAAGGACATTATTCCACTGCATAGCTTAGTATCATCTGCAAAGACAGAAATTTTACTTTTGATCTCAGACCCAATATCATTTATAAAGATATTAAAAAGTAAGGGTCCCAACACTGAACCTTGGGGTACACCACTGATAACCTTAGACCATTCAGAGTAAGAATCATTAACCACGACTCTCTGAATTCTGTCTTTTAGCCAGTTTTCTATCCATTTACAAACTGATATTTCCAAGCCTGTAGACTTTACCTTGCACATGAGCCGCGTGTGGGGAACTGTATCGAACGCTTTTGCAAAATCCAAGTATAAAATGTCCAACAGTGCACATGGAGCAACATGCAAGAAATAATAATCATAAGAACACAGGAGAAAAAATACTGACTTTTTGCAAGGACTTTCTTGATCCTTCTGTACTGGTCGTGATCCCTCAGTTTCAGGTCTGGCCAGCGTTTCCTCAGCTGCTCCTTGGATCGTCGTACCCCAAAATTACGGTGCAAACTTCTCACAACTTTAGACATGATCTTGGCCTTTATCACATTTGGGTTGGTGTACGGTCCATGCTTCCCATCATAATCGGTCCTCTTTAAGATGTTCACCATCTCCGCCATCTCTGCAAAGGACATATTTGAGGCCTTGTATCTTCTCCTGGATCAGGACGTTTCTGACTCCGGGCTTTCCTTGTTGTTACTGTAATTAACATGCACCTGCTGTGTCTCTGCCATGTCGTCTCCCACTCCGCGCCGAAAGAGAAGTGGCAGGGAATATACTAGAAAGGCAGAGTTTCAAGCATGCGCAGTGTATATAAAGCTAACACACATGTTTCTTAACTACGTTCTGTGTGCAGAGGAAGGAAGAACGGAAGTTACGAGCGTCCTAAAGAAGGTAAAATTTTAACTTTGGACATCAGTGGCCTATACTGCTTCAAGAATGAGGCCTATATTGGGATAAGATTATGACAGTTTAGGTTGACCTAGTGTTTTTGTCTTTTTGTTTTATCTTGCAGAAAATATGCAGCACTTTAAGGACCCCCCTGAATTCCTGTACGGGTTCATTGACAAATACAGGGAGATGAGGAATTTGTGGCAACTGAAACATGAATTATATAATAGAAGAGTAGTAAGAAGGGCAATGATGGAGAAATTGCTAGAATTTGTCCAGACATGGATACCAGAGGCAGACATGGAGATGTTGGTGAATAAAATTGCTAACTTGAGGAATATGTTCAAGAAGCAGTATAATAAAATCCAGAATTCCATCAGATCAAGAGCAGCAGCATCGAAAGTGTATGTCCCCAAGCTGTGGTACTACAACAGACTGCGGTTTCTGGAAGACCAGCTTGAAGCCAGGGAATCTCTTTCTAGCCTTCCCAGCAGAGGATGAGGAACAACCTGACCATGACATCCTGGAAGAACCGGATGCGAACATCTGGAGCCAGGTATAGTATTTTTATACATATTTATTGTCCTATAATTATTGTTGGTAACTAGATATTAGTATTCACAAATTAATGATTAATCAAAAAGTGTTTTACATATCAATAGACAGTAGTGGAGAAAAAAGGTTTGGGACAAGAATGAAAAAAGCTGGGGCCAGAATGATAGTCTTTTCTATTTATTAACATTCAATTTGCAACAGTCATGAGCTGAAAATTGTGTGTGATTGATGAACTAAACAGTAAAACTATGTCCCTTTTCCATAAACAGGAAGACCTCAGCCAGGATGAGGGTCAGAAAAGTGGCAGTCAGGAGGTGGCCGGGCCCAGTGGCAGCACCCAATCTCAATTGGCTCCCCTCCGCCTTACCAAAAAAAGGCCAAGGAAGATGAGTCACATGGAGGAGTCATAAGGGAGGCAAGTGAGGTCCTCAGACCCCCCCCCACGCTGAAGAGGCCTATGGCTGCTACCAGGCTACAGAAAGTGAGGAAGGGCCAACGCATGCTCTGTGAAAGCATTTTTTCTCAGGCCCTTCAGAAGGCGGTGAGGGGCCAGCTGACAGAGAACAACCACGTATGTGAGCTCGCCCATCCTCCTCCTCCTCCTCCTGCCACAAGTCCACCACCAGAGCCACAGCCTGCAAGGAAGCATGCAGTGAGGCATGGAGGGAACGCTGCAGGGAAGAAAATAAAGTGAAGACACAGTCGGTTGTAGTACCACAGACTGGGGAAATATATGTCACCTGCTAATGCTCCTGATCTCTGGGATTTCTGGACCAGATTGTGCTCCCTATTGTATGGACTCCTCAAGTTACCAATTGTCAGGTCACCTGAGGCCAGATGACAGATGCACACCATAGGTCAGGAGTGCGCCACAAGGTAGTGAACCCTATGCCTGACTGCTGCGGATGGAACACTGGGTGGTTAAGGAAGGCAGGTCCACTGGAGCACAAACAGGGATCCCACAGGGAGCTAGAGCCCAAGATTTCCCAGGGCGTGGAGTCTAAGATCCAGCAGGTGTTCACCAGAGCCTCTAGTGGTGAGGATGGACTGAGCTGCAACTGGATCCAGGTCGCGGCCCCCAGAGTCCCCTAGCTCACGCTCCGTAGGGTATAGAGGATAGAGGGGAAGCAGCAGCTCAGGATACAAGAGATAGTGAGGGGATAAGCCAAGGTCAGGGCGACAAGCAGACAAGGATAAACAAAGGACAAGCCAAAGGTCAAGGTCACAAGCAGACAGGGATAGTCGAGAACAAGCCAAGATCGGTAACACAGAGACAGACGTAGCACACGGCAAGCAGGAACCCAAACACACAATGCTTAACAAACAATGTTGATCAGCAAGGCAGACTTGCAGTGCACAGGTTAATATAGAGTTCTCTGATAGGGCCTGGGGTGGAGCCATGCTGGGAGCAGGGATGAGCCGAACACCCCCCTGTTCGGTTCGCACCAGAACCTGCGAACAGACAGAATGTTTGCGTGAACTTTAGAACCCTATTAAATACAATGGACTCGAACGTTCGAAATCTAAAGTGCTAATTATAAAGGCTAATATGCAATTTATTGTCCTAAAAAGTGTTTGGGGACCCGGGTCCTGCCCCAGGGGACATGTATCAATGCAAAAAAAGTTAAAAAATAGACGTTTTTACGGGAGCGGTGATTTTAATAATGCTTAAAATGAAAAAGTAAAAGTGAAATTTTCCTTTAAATTTCGTACCTGGGGGGTGTGTATGATATGCATGTAAAGTCGTGCATGTTTCCTGTGCTTAGAACTGTCCCTGCACAAAGTGTCATTTTTGAAGGAAAAAAAGTCATTTAAAACTCACTAGCGGCTATTAATGAATTGTCGGCTTTTATCAATACATAGAAAAGTAATTGATAAAAAAATAAAAAAAAGCGTGGGGGTTCCCCCAAATTCAATTACCAGGCCCTTCAGGTCTGGAATGGATATTAAGGGGAACCCCGCCGCAAATTAAAAAAAAAATGGCGTGCGGTTCCCCCTTAATATCCATACCAGGCCCTGCAGATCTAGCATGGATTTTAAGGAGAACTCCACCCCAAATTTTAAAAAAATGGCGTGGAGTCCCCCCAAAAATCCATACCAGACCCTTATCCAAGCACGCAACCTGGCCGGCCGCAGGGGAAGAGGGGGGGGCGAGAGAGCGCCCCCCTCCCTCCTGAGCCGTACCAGGCCACATGCCCTCAACATGGGGAGGATGTCCCCATGTTGATGGGGACAAGGGCCTCATCCCCACAACCCTTGCCCGGTGGTTGTGGGGGTCTGCGGGCAGGGGGCTTATCGGAATCTGGAAGACCCCTTTAACAAAGGGGACCCCCAGATCCCGGCCCCCCCTATGTGAATTGTTAAGGGGTACATTGTACCCCTACCATTTCACGAAGAAAGTGTCAAAAAATGTAAATAAAAACACACAAACACCTTGGAAAAGTCCTTTATTAAAAAAAAAAAAAACATTCCAGCGATGAAATCCATTGTCCCGCGGCGATCCCGATGTCCAGCGCTGTCCGTCATTGGTTGTGCCTGAGCGGACCTGATGGGGAACTTCCTGTGTTTTAAATGTATAGACCGCCCCTTCTAAAGTTCCCCATCAGGTCCGCTCAGCGGACCAGATGCGGAACGCGAGAAGGGGCGGGTCTATACATGAATTACACAGTGAAGGAAGTTCCCCATCAGGTCCACCCCCTCGGTATGTCAGACCGCGCCTACATCATTGGCCTGAGCGGACCTGATGGGGAACTTACTTCACTGTGTAATTCATGTATAGACCCACTAAGCGGACCAGATGCGGAACATGAGAAGGGGCGGGTCTATTCACGTATTACACTGTGAAAGAAGTTCCCATCAGGTCCGCCCCCTCGTAGAGCGGACCTGATGGGGAACTTCCTTCACTGTGTAATACATGAATAGACCCGCCCCTTCTCGCGTTCCGCATCTGGTCCACTGAGCAGACCTGATGGGGAACTTTAGAAGGGGCGGGTCTATACATTTAAAACACTGCGGAGGAAGTTCCCCATCAGGTCCGCTCAGGCACAACCAATGACGGACAGCGCTGGACATCGGGATCGCCGCGGGACACTGGATTTCATCGCTGGAATGTTTTTTTTTTTTTTTTTTTTTTTAATAAAGGACTTTTCCAAGGTGTTTGTGTGTTTTTATTTACATTTTTTGACACTTTCTTCGTGAAATGGTAAGGGTACAATGTACCCCTTACCAATTCACATAGGGGGGCGGGATCTGGGGGTCCCCTTTGTTAAAGGGGTCTTCCAGATTCCGATAAGCCCCCTGCCCGCAGACCCCCACAACCACCGGGCAAGGGTTGTGGGGATGAGGCCGTTGTCCCCATCAACATGAGGACATCCTCCCCATGTTGAGGGCATGAGGCCTGGTACGGTTCAGGAGGGAGGGGGGGCCGCCCTCTCGTCCCCCCCTCTTCCCCTGCAGCCGGCCAGGTTGCATGCTCGGATAAGGGTCTGGTATGGATTTTTGTGGGGACTCCACGCCATTTTTTTTTAAATTTGGGGTGGAGTTCTCCTTAAAATCCATGCCAGATCTGAAGGGCCTGGTATGGATATTTAGGGGGAACCGCACACCATTTTTTTTATTTGCGGCAGGGTTCCCCTTAATATCTATACCAGACCTGAAGGGCCTGGTAATTGAATTTGGGGGAACCCCCACGCTTTTTTTTTTTTTTTATCAATGACTTTTCTATGTATTGATAAAAGCCGACAATTCATTAATAGCCGCGAGTGAGTTTTAAATGACTTTTTTTCATTCAAAAATGACACTTTGTGCAGGGACAGTTCTAAGCACGGGAAACATGCACGACTTTACATACATATCATACACACTCCCTAGGTACGAAATTTAAAGGAATATTTCACTTTTATTGTTTCACTTTAAGCATTATTAAAATCACTGCTCCTAAAAAAACGGCAGTTTTTAAAACTTTTTTTTGCATTGATACATGTCCCCTGGGTCAGGACCCGGGTCCCCAAACACTTTTTAGGACAATAACTTGCATATAAGCCTTTATAATTAGCACTTTAGATTTCTCCCATAGACTTTTCGAATTTGCCGCGAACACCCCAAATTGTTCGTTGTTCGGCGAACGGGCGAACAGGCAATGTTCAAGTCGAACATGAGTTCGACTCGAACTCGAAGCTCATCCCTAGCTGGGAGGATAGGTTATTAAAGCAGCCAGGGAGAGTGTCTGGCCTCTAAGGTGAACACATGGAGAGGAAGGTAAGCTGACAAACATTACTGCATATCCATGACACCAATTTTATTTTCCACACACTTGTCTGCCCTGGGGTGCAAAGGCAAATTAAATTCTACCAGTTTCTCCATTGTTTCCTTCCTCTTTATTTTGTTAGCCAGAATAAATGGATATTTTGTTTACTTAAAATACTTGCCTATGTGTTTTTCTGAAACAGGACAGGTTGTTTGTGAGTAGGCAGGTACATTTCAAAAATACAATGTCAAATTAAAAAGGGACACCAACCAACCTCCTTGGAGATCACGAAAAAATATTAAAACCCAAAAAAAAAAGAAGGAGATCTTGATTAAAATCCAATAAAAAAATAAAAAAGAACAAATAAAACCATTATTATGGAGATCTGGCTTTAAAATCAAATAAGAATAGTCATGAGATCACGAGAAATAATAAAGAAATACGTTTGTCAGAACTCTGTGTGAATATCAGCAGCAAAACAACTTCATTATTCTAGCATTATAAAGAACAAAAAAGCTGCATTAAAAGATCCCAGAATTTGCAAAATGACGAATGTGCTATCTCCATTACGAATGCTAGTTTTACCAGTCCGAGCGCTCCCATCTCTTAGTTGATTCTGAGCATGCGTGTTTTTTCTCCGTCGGAGTTCCATACAGATGAATGGAATTTCCGATAGAAAGAGAACATGTTCTCTTTTTCTCAGACCGAAAAAAGTCAGATATACACACAGTCAGAATATCCGATGAAAAAATTCCATCTGACTTTTTTCATCGGAAATTCTGACCGTGTGTACGCGCCATAACTATCTGGTTTCCATATGCTCATTACTGGAAGTGGAATTAAATATAGTACATTGTAAAAACAAGCAGAATTTAGCTGCATACAAATTGCAATAGCATACAGACGGGTAAGTAGTAGTAAAAAATCACATGTGTAATTTGACATTAAGATTTTGTAACAGAAATGAAACTAGTCAGCAGTGATAAGTGACTCTTCCTGGGTTTGATTTGTGGAAATGCTTAGTAGACATGTGCACACTGAAATATTTTGTTTCGGAATTTAGTTTTCGTCCGAAAAATTCATTTATTTAGTTACTCCCGAAATTCGTTTTTATTTATTTTGTTTTTCGTTAAAAAATGCATTCGTCCGAAAATCCAAATTAATTAAGGTCGAATCTGTCATTGAAGACTTATGGTGTCTGTAGAATGTTCTAAGAAGATTCGACGGAGCAGCGAAACTGTACAACGTCGCAATCATACATTTCCGGACGAATGTTCCGCCTACAAGCTATAGTAGAATTCTAATGTTGTATGACTAGTAATAATTACATTTATTAATTATTATTACTAGTCAACCAACATTAGAATTCTTCTATAGCCTATGGGCAGAGCATTTCACCATAAATGTCCGCTCGCTGCGATCGTATGTTTTTAGCTACTTCGTCGAAACTTCATGCCTCTATAATGTTGAATCTTTTCTCTCTATGTCGATTTTTTTCTCTCTATGTTGACTCTTTTTCATGTCTCTATAATGTTGAATCTTTTCTCTCAGTCGAATCTTTTCTCTCTATGTAGAATAATATTGGACTAATAGAGTTAGGGTTAGGCACATACGACCGCAACGAAAACGAAAATAAAGCATTTGTTTATGTCGGATCTTTCGTTTTTCGTTTTCTGCGCTTTCGTTATCATGAAGGTCACATGACCGCAGTAGAGTGGAGGATTGTGGGATACCAAATAATCCTTTTTACCGCAAAAAAGCGGTAAAAACGCATATGCGTTAGCGCTATTTTTACCGTGAACGCAGTAAAATCGCGGTAAAAAAACTCTATTTTTTTTTTTGTTTATTTAACGCCTCAGTGTGAAAGGGCCTAATGCTTAGTGAACTCATTCAAAACAGTAACACAAAGGCTGCAGTATATGTTGCACGCTGGTAAAGTCAAAGGTATCCATGAGAAACAAGTAGATAAATTGGAGGATGATGAATAAACAAATAAAACTTTATTTTGAATTCCCAATGATTTATTGCATCAATTTTTATATAACATAATTCTTGTTGACATCATATAGTCATTGGTATAAATTTTTATTTTTTATACATACAATATGTGTTTTTATGGTATTTGATAATGATTTGTAACATTTTTATTAGTTCTAATTACTGATATATACATACGTACTGTATGTGCATAGTGTGATATATATTATATATATATATATATATATATATATATATATATACACGGTATATCAACATTTTTTGCATACACACGATCGGAATTTCTGACAACAAATGTTTTTTTTCCGACGGATGTTGGCTCAAACTTGTCTTGCATACACACGGTCGCACAAATGTTGCTCGGAAATTTCGAATGTCAAGAAAGCGGAGACGTACAACACTAGGACGAGCCTAGAAAAATTAAGTACAATGATTCCGAGTATGCGTCAAATTGATTCCGAGCATGTGTAAGATTTTTGTGCGTCGGCATTGGATACACACGATCGGAATTTCCAGAAGAACTTTTGTTGTCGGAAAAATTGAGAACCTGCTCTCAAACATTTGTTGTTGGAAATTCTGACAGCAAATGTCCGATGGAGCCTACACACGGTCGGAATATCCGACCAAAAGCTCACATCGAACATTTGTTGTCGGAAATTCCGATCGTGTGTACGCGGCATAAGGCTGGTGTGTGTATGCCTGCAGTACCATGGAAAGTGCTAAAAATGCTAAAACTTAGTAATATCTATGACAAATATGCCCCAAATATGCCCCTTCTCAAATGGACATGACACATGACACATCCAACTAAATCAACTTTTCAATCTGGGGATAATAGTGCACCACCACATCCCCAAAAGTTTGAGATGGAGATGCGCAGATCTTTTTAAAACTAGAAGATTCTAGACGATTGGAATGTACAATGGTAGGATCAGTCTATCTTGTCTAAATACCTAGAACTTAATATTACTGCAAGCGGCCTGCATATAAAGAAGAAGTGTGATTTTGTAGATAATGACCTTAACCACTTCAGCCCTGGAAGGATTTACCCCCTTAATGACCAGGCCATTTTTTGCCATACGGCACTGCGTCACTTTAACCACTTCCGCACCGAAACATTTGGCTGCCCAATGACAGGGCCATTTTTGTGATACGGTACTGTGTTGCTTTAACTGACAATTGCGCAGTCGTGCGATGTTGTACCCAAACAAAATTGACGTCCTTTTTTTCCCCACAAATAGAGCTTTCTTTTGGTGGTATTTGATCACCTCTGCAATTTTTATTTTTTGTGCTATAAACAAAAAAAGAGCGACAATTTGGAAAAATTACACAATATCTTTAACTTTTTTGCTATAGTAAATATCCCAATTTTTTTAAAAACAAAAACAAATTTTTTCCTCAGTTTAGGCCGATATTTATTCTTCTACATATTTTTGGTAAAAAAATCGCAATAAGCATATATTGATTGGTTTGCGCAAAAGTTATAGCGTCTGCAAAGAAGTCTGGGAAAGATTTATGGCATTTAAATGGCATTTATATTTTTATTTTTATTTTTTACTAGTAATGGTGGCGATCTGCGATTTTTTGCGTTATTGTGGCGAACAGGTCGGACACTTTTGACACATTTTTGGGACCATTCACACTTACAGAGCAATCAGTGCTATAAATATGCACTGATAACTATGTAAATGTCACTGGCAGGGAAGGGGTTAACACTAGGGGGCGATCAAGGGGTTAACTGTGTTCCCTATTGTGTGTTTTAACTGTGGGGGGAAGGGGATACTATTACTACTATATACTATATATACTATATACTACTACTACCACTCACTATAGGAGATGACAGATTGTGGTGTCTACTTCGTAGAAACACGCAATCTGTCTTGTCTCCTCTGATAGCACAGGGAGTTGTGTGTTTACACACACAAACCCCTGTGCTGCCGCTCGTGCATGCGCCCCCTCTGGTGGCTCTCCTGGGCGAAGCCGTATATGTACGGGATTTCACCGAGGAGAGACATTCTGCCGTGGTATATCTGCGTGAGCTGGTTGGGAACAGGTTAACTGACAATTGCGCGGTAATGCGATGCTGTACACAAACAAAATTGATGTCCTTTTTTCAGACAAATAGAGGTTTATTTTGGTGGTATTTGATCACCTCTGCGTTTTTTATTTTTTGCGCTATAAACAAAAAAAGACTGACAATTAAAAAAAAAACAATATTGCAGCGGACAGATCGGACACTTTTGACACATTTTTTGGGACCAGTGACATTATTACAGTGATCAGAGCTACAAATAGCCACTGATCACTGTATAAATGGCACTGGCAGGGAAGGGGTTTACACTAGGGGGCGATCAAGGCGTTAAATGTGTTCCCTGGGAGGTGTTTCTAACTGTGGGGGGAGTGTACTGACTGGAGGAGGAGAGAGATCACTGTTCCTGATCACTATGAACAGACAATCTCTCTGTACTCCCCTGTCAGAATGGGGATCTATTTGTTTACATTGACAGTTTCCCATTGTGGCTCTCTGTGGAGATACTGCGGGTGTCCGGCGGACATTGCGGCCACCGGCCACGCGCATCGGCTCCGGTGACAGGGCACGCGCACGCCTCCTAGAGCTGTTAAAGGCAGCCGAGACAAATATAAATCCTCTTCTTTATATAATACATGGCGGGAGGTCTGTGATAGTTACATAGTTACATAGTAGGTGAGTTTGAAAAAAGTCCATCAAGTCCAACCTATGTGTGTGATTATATGTCAGTGTTACATTGTATATCCCTGTATGTTGATTTTGTTCAAGTGCTTATCTAATAGTTTTTTGAAACTATTGATGCTCCCCGCTGATACCACCGCCTGTGGAAGGGAATTACACATCCTTGCGGCTCTTACAGTAAAGAACCCTGTACGCAGTTTAACCACTTCAATACCGGGCATTTTCACCCCCTTCCTGCCCAGGCCGATTTTCAGCTTTCAGCACTGTCACGCTTTCAATGACAATTGTGCGGTCGTGCGACGTGGCTCCTAAACAAAATTTACGTATTTTTTTTTCCATAAATAGAGCTTTCTTTTGGTGGTATTTGATCATCTCTGCGGTTTTTATTTTTTGCGCTATAAACAAAAAAAACTGACAATTTTGAAAAAAATATATATATTTTTTACTTTTTGCTATAGTAAATATCCCAATTAAAAAAAAAAAAAAAAATTTTTTCTCAGTTTAGGCCGATACGTATTCTTCTACATATTTTTGGTAAAAAAAAACGCAATAAGCGTATATTCATTGGTTTGCGCAAAAGTTATAGCACCTACAAAATAGGGGATAGTTTTATGACATTTTTTTTTTTTTTACTAGTAATGGCGGTTATCTGCGATTTTCGTCAGGACTGCGATATTGTGGCAGACAGATCGGACACTTTTGACACTATTTTTGGACCATTCACATTTATACAATGAACAGTGCTATAAATATGCACTGATTACTGTATAAATGTGACTGGCAGGAAAGGGGTTAACACTAGGGGGCGATCAAGGGGTTAAATGTGTTCCCTAGGGAGTGATTCTAACTGTAGGGGGAGGAGACTGACTGGGGGAGGTGACCGATTGGTGTCCCTATGTACAAGGGACACACCATCGGTCTCCTCTCCCTGACAGGATGTGGATCTCTGTGTTTACACACAAAAATCCACATCCCTGGCTCTGTGACGAGTAATCGCGGGTGCCCGGTGGACATCGCGGCCGTTGGGCACGCTCATTGGGTCCCCAGTGATGCGCGCACGCTCCACACAGCGGGGAATCTCAGGACTTCATATGACGGCCGCCCGGATGGACGAAGGGTTCCTGCGGCCGTCATATATGCTGGGCGGGAAGTGGTTAAGGTTAAACCTTTTTCTTCTAATTTTAATGAGTGGCCACGTGTCTTATTAAACTACCTTCCGCCGAAAAGTTTTATCCCTATTGTGGGCTCACCACACCAGTATGGTATTTGTAAATTTAAATCATATCCCCTCTCAGGCGCCTTTTCTCCAGAGAGAATACGTTCAGTGCTTGTAACTTTTCTTCATAACTAATATCCTCCAGACCCTTTATTAGTTTTGTTCCCCTTCTCTGTACTCGCTCCATTTCCAGCACATCCTTCCTGAGGATTGGTGGCCAGAACTGGACAGCATACTCCAGGTGAGGCCGGACCAGAATCTTGTAGAGTGGGAGAATTATCGTTTTATCTCTTCAGTTAATCCCCTTTTTAATGCATGCCAATATTCTTTTTGCTTTGTTAGCAGCAGCTTGGCATTGCATTCCCATTACTGGGCCTATGATCTACTAGGTGGTCCTATTCCATCCTTGATTCCCCCCGAGTTTCTCCCTCCAGTGAGTAGATTGCCACCCAAATGCATTATTTTACATTTTTCCACATTAAACCTCATTTGCCATGTAGTTGCCCACCCCATTAATTTGTTCATATCTACTTGCTACTTGCAGATAAGAATGTAAAAAAAAACAAAAATAGGATAACTTGGTTGCTGGTAAAACCAAAAAAATAAAAAGAGATGTTAACGATTAATAGAAAGGGAGAGTTTTTAATTAGAAACAATTGATAACAAGAAGGGCCCTCTGAATAAACACACTCCTGTCAATACACATGTTGGCACTAATAAAAAAAGTAACAGCCACATATGACATCCACAGCTTCAGTGAAACAGATTACTAGCGTTATTGTTGCTGATGTTCATCAACATGGGATCAGTAACATGAGGGATAATGATAATACTAATCCTAGATCCACTGAAGATCCACTGAACAAGGACCATCATAAGTTACTAATTTCTATTATTGAAGACTCTAAAAACACCACTTCCTCTCAGTCCATACCTCCTAAATCATCAATTCCTATACATGATATCACACAAGTATACATAGCTTTAGGGTCCAATGACACATCCACCCTTCCCCATCCATGAGGGATGGTTGTTTGCACCAGAACTCGGTGGCCAATAAGACACCAAGTGATATACTTGTCGTCCAAACATACAACAAATATTCCCTCTTAAGTAAGGTTTTCAAATGTTTTAAAAAAGCTGAAATCATTGGTTGAAAAAGCATATAGAAATGAAGTTATAAAAAAGAAAAGAAAAGGGCTTTCTATTACCAAAAGATTGTAACACACTGTACCTTTATCATCTGCCCAAATTACATAAGTCGGCGGACAATGGCAGGCCTATAATAGCGAGCGCCTAGCACTAATAGTTTCACAAGTGGCCTTCCTAAATATATAGATTTTTTTATGCAACCCATTGTTTCAGCACTACCGTCATTTATCAGAGACTCAGGACATCTATTAAATATTCTAAAGGACTATACATGGGAACATGAGTATATATGGGAATCATTGGATGTTAGTGCTCTCTATACATCTATCCCGATGTGGGACTTAGAGCACTATCATATTTTTTGACTAAATGTTATACTTTACATTATAAGCAAGCCCAATTTATCTTTGACTGCACCAAATTTACGTTAGAACATAATTATTTCTGTTTTATGGATTTCTTTTATTTACAAATCTAGGGTACAGCCATGGATGCTAATTACGCCCCATACTACGTGAATATTGTGATGGGTCATTGGTAGGGATGAGCTGAACACCCCCCGATTCGGTTTGCATCCAGAACATGCGAACGGACCGAAAGTTTGCGCAAACTTTCGAACACCATTAAAGTCTATGGGACTTGAACGTGAGAAATCAAAAGTGTGAATTTTAAAGGCTAATATGCAAGTTATTGTCCTAAAAATGGTTTGGGGACCTGGGTCCTGCCCCAGGGGACATGTATCAATGCAAAAAAAAGTTTTAAAAATTGAAGTTTTTTCGAGAGCAGTGATTTTAATGATGCTTAAAGTGAAAAAATTAAAGTGAAATATTCCTTTAAATATCTTGCCTGGGGGGTGTCTATAGTATGCCTGTAAAGTGGCGCGTGTTTCCTGTGTTTAGAATTGTCCCTTCACAAAATGAAATTTTTAAAGGAATAAAAGTAATTTAAAACTGCTTGCGGCTTTAATGTAATGTCTGGTCCTGGCAATATGGATGAAAATCATTGAGAAAAACAGCATGGGTACCCCCCCCCCCCCCAGCCCATTACCAGCCCTTCTGGGTCTTGTATGGATATTAAGGGGAACCCTGCACCCAAATTAAAAAAAGGAAAGGCGTGGGGCCCCCAGGCCCTATATACTCTGAACAGCAGTATACAGGCGTTGCAAACAAGACAGGGACTGTAGGTTTGTTCTTAAGTAGACTCTGTTTTTAACTTGGAACAGGTACATTTTTTAAGTGCAGCTCCAGCCAAAAAATCTATTTTTAAGCTTTTTGGAAAACATAGGGAATGGTTATCACCCCTGTAACATTTGTTTTGCTGTCTGTGCCCCTATTCAGAAGATTTCACCTCACTTTCTGTCCCAATGACAATTGGATGTGGAGAATTTTGGGTTATTAGGGAAACAAGGATTGGTGATAAAGAATCAGTGGAGACACCCTTTTCCCATATTAACTCTTAAGCCCCATACACACGACCGGTTTAACTGATGAAAACCGTCCGATGGATGGTTTTCATCAGACAAACCGATCGTGTATGGTACCCATCGGTCTTTTTTCCATCGGATGGAAAAAATAGAACTTGTTTTAAAATTTTCCGATGGATCAAGAACCAATGGTAATTTGCGATCGTCTATGGGCAAGTCCATCGGTTAAAAAACCCACGCATGCTCAGAATCAAGTCGACGCATGCTCAGAAGCATTAAACTTCATTTTTCTCTGCTCATCGGAGTGTTTTACGTCACCACGTTTGGAACGGTCGGTTTTTTGACTGATGGTGTGCGGCCAAGACTGATGACAAACAGTTTCATCAGATTTCCGATGGTCAAATCCATCGGACGAAAATCCATAGGTTATCCGATCCTGTGTACAGTAGAGAATTTCCCTTCCTAGGGCTAGATTTTCTCTCACTTCCTGTTGTCTCCCTCCGTTTGTAAGTAGGAGTCGTTTGTAAGTCGGATGTTTGAAAGTAGGGGCCTGCCCTATATACTCTGCAGAAATTTGGGCCTTAGGTGTTGGTCTTGCCACAACAATGTAAGCCCTCACAGTTACTCTTGGTGGGATCAGGAACGGGCCCTGCTGTGAAATATTAGATCAAGAATTGTAATTACATGCCCCTGTTGAACAGGGTCAGAAAAATTGTTCCTTTGGTGGTGGACGGTGTGGTGGTGTTGCCACAACACTGTAAGCCCTCACAGTTACTCTTGGTGGGTGCAGGAACGGGCCATGCTGTGAAATATTGGGCCTTTGGTGGTGGACGGTGTGGTGGTGTTGCCACAACACTGTAAGCCCCCACAGTTATTCTTGGTGGGCGCAGGAACGGGCCCTGCTGTGAAATATTAGATCAAGAATTGTAATTACATGCCCTTGTTGAACAGGGTCAGAAAAATTGGGCATTTGGTGGTGGTGTGGTGGTGTTGCCACAACACTGTAAGCCCTCACAGTTACTCTTGATGGGCGAAGAAACGGGCCATGCTGTGAAATATTAGATCAAGAATTGTAATTATATGCCCCTGTTGAACAGGGTCAGAAAATATGGGCCTTTGGTGGTGGACAGTGTGGTGGTGTTGCCACCACACTGTAAACCCTCAGTTACTCTTCGTGGGCGCAGGAATGGGCCCTGCTGTGAAATATTAGATCAAGAATTGTAATTACATGCCCCTGTTGAACAGGGTCAGAAAAATTGGCCTTTGGTTGTGGTGTGGTGGTGTTGCCACAACACTGTAAGCCCTCACAGTTACTCTTGATGGGCGAAGAAACGGGCCATGCTGTGAAATATTATATCAAGAATTGTAATTATATGCCCCTGTTGAACAGGGTCAGAATAATTGGGCCTTTTGTGGTGGTGTTGCCACAACACTGTAAGCCCTCACAGTTACTCTTCGTGGGCGCAGTAATGGGCCCTGCTGTGAAATATTAGATCAAGAATTGTAATTACATGCCCCTGTTGAACAGGGTCAGAAAAATTGTGCCTTTGGTGGTGGAGGGTGTGGTGGTGTTGCCACAACACTTTAAGCCCTCACAGTTATTCTTGGTGGGCGCAGGAATGGGCCCTGCTGTGAAATATTAGATCAAGGATTGTAATTACATGCCCCTGTTAAACAGGGGCAGAAAAATTGGGCCTTAGCCACTGGTGGTGGTGCCACAACACTGAAACCCCTCACAGATACTCTAGTTGGAGCGCAGGAATGAGCCCTGCTGCAAAGTATTACAGCAAAAAAAAAAAATTTCATGCCCCTGTTAAACAGGGGCAGAAAAATTGGGCCTTAGCCACTGGTGGCGGTGCCCAGAACCCAAAATGTTCTTACAAGCTATCAACATGAACATTGAGGAGGAAGAGGATAGTCACTCAGCATCAGCATAGGCAGTCTTGAAGGGAGCTCACATTCATAAAACAAAATATTTGGTTACATCAGCATCAGGTGCTTGCTAGCTGGTGATCCAAGACTTATTAATTTTTATGAAGGTCAGCCGATCGACGAGTCGGTGGACAGGCACACCCTGTGATCGGTTACAAAGCCTCCAGCAGCACTGAATATGCGTTCCGAACGCTGGAAGCAGGACAGGCCAGTAGCTCAATTGCATACTGTGCAAGCTCTGGCAAGTGATCCATCCTCAAGACCCAGTAGCCCAGAGGATTTTCAGTGGGAAAGGTGTCCAAGTCTGATCTTGCCCCTAGGTATTCCTGCACCATGTAAATCAGACCCTGGCGATGGTTGCTGGAACCGATCATACCTTGGGGCTGAGGACTAAAAAATTGTCTGAACACATCGGTCAGACGGCCACCTTCTCCACCGCTCCTTCTGTGACTTACCGAAGCCTCAGCAACACGTTGTCCAGGACCAGGAATTTGTAATCTCCCAGGCTCTGGAAACACATTGCACAAACCTTTCTGCAAGGCCTCCCGAAGATGTTTCATCCTCTGCTCCCTCTGCGAAGGCTGGATAAGTTCTGCAACCTTACCCTTGTAATGGTGATCAAGAAGGGTTGCCAGCCAGTAATGATCCCTCTCCTTGATACCACGAATCCTAGGGTCCTTTCGCAGGCTTTGCAGGATCAGGGAGGCCATTCAGCATAGGTTTCCTGAGGCATTCGATCTGGAGTCCTCTGGGTCGCTAAGGACGACATGATCCGCAGCCACCTCCTCCCAGCCACGTACAAGTCCATGGGTTTCTGGGGACTGTAAATTATCCCTTGAAGACTGCTGCTGATGCTGAGTGCTAGGCTCCACCTCCATGCTGTCACAATCCTCCTCCTCCTCTTCCTCCTCATCCTCTTCCTATGTGATTGGGGGGACTGTCTGGATAAAGGGGGCCTTGAGAGGTAAGAAAGTCCTCTCTTTCTCCCTCTGTTCTGCCTCAAGTGCCTTGTCCATTATTTCACGCAGCGTGTGCTCCAACAGGTGGACAAGAGGGACAGTATCAGTGATGCATGCACTGTCACTGCTCACCATCCTTGTGGCCTCCTCAAATGGTGAAAGGAAAGTGCATGCATCCCTGATCATGACCCACTGGCGTGGCGAAAAAAGCCAAGCTCCCCTGACCCTGTCCTGGTGCCATAGTCACACAGGTACTCATTGATGGCCCTCTGCTGCATGTGCAGCCACTGCAGCATGGCCAACGCTGAGTTCCATCTGGTGGGCATGTCACAGATTAGGCGGTTCTTGGGCAGGTTAAATTTCTTTTGGAGGTCAGCCAGCTGAGCACTGGCATTATATGACCGGCTGAAATGCACACAGACATTCCTGGCCTGCCTCAGGAGATCCTGTAAGCCCGGGTACCTGCCCAAGAACCACTGCACCACCAAGTTAAGGACGTGAGCCAAACAGGGCACATGGGTCAGGCATCCCTGTCGGAGGGCGGAGAGGAGGTTGGTGCCATTGTCGCAAACCACCATTCCTGGCTTAAGCTGGCGTGGCGTCAACCACCTCTGAGCCTGCCCCTGCAGAGCTGACAGAATCTCTGCCCCAGTGTGACTCCTGTCCCCCAAGCACACCAGCTCAACACCGCATGGCATCTTTTTGCCTGCGTGCTTGCGTAGCCCCTTGAACGCCTACGGAGCACCGCTGGTTCCGAGGACAAATCAGCAGAGGAAGAGGCCATGGAGGAAAAAGAAGAGGAGGGGGTGGAGGAGAGGTGAAAAAAAGTGGCGTTTGGGAACCTTCCACTGAGGTACCGCACATTCCACAAACTCACGAAAGGGGGCCGAGTCTACCAGCTGAAAAGGCAGCAGTTGGAGTGCTAGCAATTTAGCCAAGCTGGCATTCAACTGCTGGGCATGTGGATGGCTGGGAGTAAATTTATTTTGCCAGGGTAGCAACTGGGGTACGGAAATTTGCCTGCTACAATCGGATGTTGGTGTACCGATAGCAGATTGCCCGCAAGTACTTGGCTGTGGCACACCTAATTCTACATCTTTATTCCTCTCAGTGCAGGTTTCTGAGAGTACTGAAGGTATAGTGGGGTTGGAGATACCAGCTGATGAGGAGCAAGGAGAGGTCCGCTTTGTTCTTTGGTGTGGGTTAGGGATGAGCTCGGTGTTCGAGTCGAACGCATGTTCGAGTCGAACATCGCCTGTTCGGCGAAACCATAACTTTGTGGGCCGTTTGCGTCAAATTCGTGTGACACGAATGGCCCACAATGCACTGCGCCATCGCACTGCATTGCCGGCACTGTGATTGGCCAAGCATGCACTGTGACCCCGCATGCTTGGCCGATCACAGCGCCGGCAGCGAGGAGAGCCATAATTGGCCACAGGCAGGATGTCTGTGGCCAATTATAGCTCAGGGGGTTTAGTACACGCCCCACACTATATAAGCCCGCCAGCACGGCGGCCTTGTGTAGTGTGTTCCGGCGTGCAGGGAAAGAGCTAGATAGGCAGGGACAGTGTGTTCTACAGTGTGTTCTTTTCTCAGGCATCTGCACAAGTTAGTGGGTGTTGTGTGCCTCCAGCACAGTATACACCTGTATATACCCTTTATTGCTGTTCTCTAAGCTAGATAGGCAGGGACAGTGTGTTCTTTTCTCAGGCATCTGCAGGAGTTAGTGGGTGTTGTGTGCCCCAGCACAGTATACACCTGTATCTACACTTTATTGCTGTTCTCTAATACAGGCATCTGCAGGAGTTAGTGGGTGTTGTGTGCCCAAGCACAGTATACACCTGTATCTACACTTTATTGCTGTTCTCTAATACAGGCATCTGCAGGAGTTAGTGGGTGTTGTGTGCCCCAGCACAGTATACACCTTGTAACCTGTGGTCAGGTAGCAGGTACAAAAGCTCCCTGGGATGAGCAGGCACAGATACCAAGTCCAATGGATTAGTGACAAATAGTGTGATGTTTATTTGTGATATTTACAAAGTCTATTTACAGGTGCTGTACAGGGTTCCAAAAGAAACAAACAGGAACAAAAATAGCTAAACAAAACCCTAGCCGTGTCTCGGCTCTAACTATACGGTATATACAGGCCCTCACTACCAGGCTGAGCAAGCCTACCGCTTGCCAACTTCCACATCAACTGATTAACAGTTTTCACCAACCTTCTTGCTCTCACAGACCAGCGTTGCCTGTGTGTCCCAGGCAGAGCAAAGGCTGTCTGCTCAGGTGAGCTTTTAATTGACCTGGGAGAGTGGACCAACACCTGAACTGGATACTGGATCAGAGATCCCTAAACGTATAAGAGAGGAGCCTGGGAGATGTATAAACCCCGAACAGGACTTTTCCTGTCTCTCTTTTAGGGACGCTCTGCTACAACCTGTATATACCCGTTATTGCTGTTCTCTAATACAGTCATCTGCAGGAGTTAGTGGGTGTTGTGTGCCCCAGCACAGTATACACCTGTATCTACACTTTATTGCTGTTCTCTAATACAGGCATCTGCAGGAGTTAGTGGGTGTTGTGTGCCCCAGCACAGTATACACCTGTATCTACACTTTATTGCTGTTCTCTAATACAGGCATCTGCAGGAGTTAGTGTGTGTTGTGTGCCCCAGCAAAGTATACACCTGTATCTACACTTTTTTGCTGTTCCCTAATACAGGCATCTGCAGGAGTTAGTGGGTGTTGTGTGCCCCAGCACAGTATACACCTGTATATACCCGTTATTGCCGTTCTCTAATACAGGCATCTGCAGGAGTTAGTGGGTGTTGTGTGCCCCAGAACAGTATACACCTGTATCTACACTTATTTGCTGTTCTCTAATATAGGCATCTGCAGGAGTTAGTGGGTGTTGTGTGCCCCAGCACAGTATACACCTGTATCTACACTTTATTGCTGTTCTCTAATACAGGCATCTGCAGGAGTTAGTGGGTGTTGTGTGCCTCCAGCACCTGTATCTACCCTTTTTTGCTGGTGTTCTCTAATAAAGGCATCTGCAGGAGTTAGTGGGTGTTGTGTGCCTCCAGCACAGCACAGTATACATCTGTATCTACCCTTTACTGCTGGTGTTCTCTAATAAAGGCATCTGCAGGAGTTAGTGGGTGTTGTGTGCCTCCATCACAGCACAGTATACACCTGTAGCTACCCTTTTTTGCTGGTGTTCTCTAATAAAGGCATCTGCAGGAGTTAGTAGGTGTTGTGTGCCTCCAGCACAGCACAGTATACACCTGTATCTACCCTTTATTGTTGGTGTTCTCTAATAAAGGCATCTGCAGGAGTTAGTGGGTGTTGTGTGCCTCCAGCACAGCACAGTAAACACCTGAATCTACCCTTTTTTGCTGGTGTTCTCTAATAAAGGCATCTGTAGGAGTTAGTGGGTGTTGTGTGCCTCCAGCACAGCACAGTATACACCTGTATCTACCCTTTATTGCTGGTGTTCTCTAATACAGGCATCTGCAGGAGTTAGTGGGTGTTGTGTGCCTCCAGCACAATATACATTACCCAATTGCTGGTTTTCCCATCTCCCTGCAGGCCATTACTATGTCTGGAAGGCCAACAAGGAGAGGCAGACAGTCACGAGCCAAAAAAAGAGGGCAAGCAGGCTCTGTGTCTAGAGACAACAGTGCTGGTCGTGGACGCGGTGCATCGTCATCAGCACGTAGCTATGGGACACGCTTCTCCTTATTTTTGTCAGCTGGACGTGTTGAGCCACATCATGCCGAAGACTTGGTAGAGTGGATGACCAAGCCCTCCTCATCCTCCTCATCCTCTCTCACCCAGGCTCAGGGTACTGGCAAAGCAGCTGCCAAAGCGTCCTCTTCCCTCGTATCAATGTCATCATCAGTTACTCCTTCCCGAGACCCACCATGTCCTCCTGAAGAGTCCCCTGAACTGTTTGAGCACAGTGTTGGGTACATGCTCCAGGAGGATGCCCAGCGTTTTGAAGGATCTGATGATGATACCCAGCTAGAGGAAGGCAGTAGCGTGAGCGCAGAGAGAGGGGATGCTCAAGAAGGACAGCAATCTGGCATTTATGTTCCAGCAGCTGCAGCATACTGCCAGATTGTCTCCAGTGATCAAGAGGGGGGGATGATGAGGTCACTGACTCTACGTGGGTGCCTGATAGGAGAGAGGAGAAGGAGGAGGATGAGGAGGAGGCACATCTCCAACGAGGCAGGATGCCCTCCGGGGGCCAGCGTATGGGCAGCACACCGACTGAATCACACCGCAGAGCTCCGCCTGTGCAGGGCGCTGCCTCTGCCCGTTATTCCAAAAGTTCTTTGGTGTTGGCCTTTTTTGAGTCGAGTGCATCAGATCGCACCGCTGCTATTTGCAACATATGTCTCAAGCGTATCTCGCGTGGCCAAAACATCAGTCGCTTGGGCACCACATGCTTGACCAGACATATGTTGACCTGCCATGCAGCTCGTTGGCAAGCGTCCCCTAAAGACCCACACCAAAGAATAAAGCGGACCTCTCCTTGCTCCTCATCAGCTGGGATCTCCAATCCCACTATACCTTCAGTCCTCTCTGAAACCTGCACTGAGAGGAATGAAGGTGTAGAATTAGGTGTGTCACAGCCAAGTACTTGTGGGCACTGCTAACAGTACACCGACGTCCGATTGTAGCAGGCAAATTTCCCTGCCCCAGCTGCTGGACCGTCGAAAGAAGTTCACTCCCAGCCATCCACATGCTCAGCGGTTAAATGCTAGCTTGGCTAAATTGCTAGCACTTCAACTGCTGCCTTTTCAGTTGGTAGACTCGGCCCCCTTCCGTGAGTTTGTGCAATGTGCGGTTCCTCAGTGGCAGGTTCCCAAATGCCACTTTTTCTCACGGAAGGCGATTCCGGCTCTCTACCGGCATGTGGAAGGCAATGTCCATGCCTCGCTGGACAGGGCGTCAGAAGTAAGGTGCATATTACCGCTGACTCATGGTCCAGCAGGCATGGACAGGGACATTACCTTTCTTTCACGGCCCATTGGGTCACTCTTTTGGCAGCTGGGAAGGATATAGGACAAGGTGCAGTAATGTTGGAGGTTGTTCCGCAGCCACGCCTCCAAAATGCTACTACTGGTTGTGACACACCTCTCTCCTCCACCCCTCCTCTTCTTCTTCCTCCATGGCCTCTTCCTGTTCTTTGTCCTCGGAACCAGCGGTGCTCCGTAGGCGTTCAAGGGGCTACGCAAGTACGCAGGCAAAAAGATGCCATGCCGTGCTTGAGCTGGTGTATTTGGGGGACAGGAGCAACACTGGGGCAGAGGTTCTTTCAGCTCTGCAGGGGCAGGCCGAGAGGTGGTTGATGCCACGCCAGCTTAAGCCAGGAATGGTGGTTTGCGACAATGGCACCAACCTCCTCTCTGCCCTCCGACAGGGACAACTGACCCATGTGCCCTGTGTGGCTCACGTCCTTAACCTGGTGGTGCAGCGGTTCTTGGGCAGGTACCCAGGCTTACAGTATGCCCTGAGGCAGGCCAGGAACGTCTGTGTGCATTTCGGCTGGGAGGAGGTGGCTGCGGATCATGTCGTCCTTAGTGTCCCAGAGGACTCCGGACCAAATGCCTCAGCTAACCTACGCTGCATGGCCTCCCTGATCCTGCAAAGCCTGCGGAAGGATCCTCGTATTCTTCGGATCAAGGAGAGGGACCATTACTGGCTGGCCACTCTCCTTGATCCACGGTACAAGGGTAAGGTTGCGGACCTTATCTTGCCGTCGCCAGAGGGAGCAGAGGATGAGACATCTCCGGGAGGGCTTGCAGAAAGGTCTGTGCAACGCGTTCCCAGAGAGTGGGAGGTTACAAACTCCTCGTCCTGGACAACGAGTTGCTGAGGCTTCGGTCAGTCAAAGATGGAGCGGTGGGGAAGGTGGCCGTCTGACCGATACGTTCAGACAATTATTTAGTCCGCAGCCCCAAGGTATGATCGGTTCCAGCAACCATCGCCAGCATCTGATTTTCATCATGCAGGAATACCTAGGGGCAAGGTCAGACTTGGACACCTTTCCCACCAAAAATCCTCTGGCTTACTGGGTCTTGAGGATGGATCACTGGCCAGAGCTTGCACAGTATGCAATTGAGCTACTGGCCTGTCCTTCATCCAGCGTTCTTTCAGAGCGCACATTCAGTGCTGCTGGAGGCTTTGTCACGGATCACAGGGTACGCCTGTCCACCGACTCGGTTGATCGACTGACCTTCATAAAGATGAACCAGTCTTGGATTACCACCAGCTACCAAGCACCTGAAGCTGATATAACAGAATAATTTATTTTGAAATGTCACATCCCTTCAAGACTGCCTATGCTGATGCTGAGTGACTGTCCTGTTATGTTGACTGACTATCCTCTTCCTCCTCAATGATCCGATTCCTGATGATAGCTTGGAAGAACATTTTTGTTTCTGGGTGCCGCCACCAGTGGCTAAGGCCCAATTTTTCAGCCCCTGTTTAACAGGGGCATGTAATTACAATTTTTTATGCAATGCTTTGCAGCAGGGCTCATTCCTGCACTCCAAGTAGAGTATCTGGGAGAGGTTGCAGTGTCGTGGCACCAGCACCAGTGCTTAAGGCCCAATTTTTCAGCCCCTGTTTAACAGGGGCGTGTAATTACAATTTTTGATGCAATACTTTGCAACAGGGCTCATTGCTGTGCTCCAAGTACAGTATCTGTGAGGGGTTGCAGTGTTGTGGCACCAGTGCCTAAGGCCCAATTTTTATGCCCCTGTTCAACAGGGGCATGTAATTACAATTCTTGATCTAATAATTCACAGCAGGGCCCATTCCTGCGCCCACCAAGAGTAACTGTGAGGGCTTACAGTGTTGTGGCAACACCACCACCACCATCACCAAAGGCCCAATTTTTCTGCCCCTCTTCAACAGGGGCATGCAATTACAATTCTTGATCTAATAATTTACAGCAGGGCCCAATTTTTCCTACCACTGTTCAACAATGGCATGTAATTACAATTCCTGATATAATAGTTCACAGCAGGGCGTTCCAGCCCCCACCAAGAGTAACTTTGAGGGCTCACAGTGTTGTGGCAACACCAACATCTAAGGGGCAAATTTCAGCAGAGTATATACGGCAGGCCCCTACTTTCCAACATCCAACTTACAAACGACTCCTACTTGCAAACGGAAGGAGACAACAGGAAGTGAGAGGAAATCTACCCCTAGGAAGGGAAATTCTCTCCTGTAAGAGTTAATATGGGAAAAGGTGTCTCCTCTCTACTGATGCTTTATCACCAATCCTTGTTTCAATAAAAACCCCACTTTTCCAAAAACATTTGTCATTGGGACGGAAAGTGAGGTGAAATGTTCTGAACAGTTGCACAGACAGGAAAACAAATGTTACAGGGGTGATAACCCTTCCCTATGTTTTCCAAAAAGCTTAAAAATAGATTTTTGGGTTGGAGCTACACTTAAACAATGTACCTGTTAAAAATTACAAACAGATTCTACTTAAGAACAAACCTACAGTCCCTGTCTTGTTTGCACCGCCTGTATACAGCTGTTCAGAGTATATAGGGCCTTTTTTTATTTTGGGTGCGGGGTTCCCCTTAATATCCATACAAGACCCAAAGGGGCTGGTAATGGGCTGGGGTAGGGGGGGGGGATGATGGGGTAGCCATGCCATTTTTCTCAAAGATTTTCATCCATATTGCCAGGACAAGACATGACATTAAAGCCGCAAGCAGTTTTAAATGGCTTTTTTTCCTTTAGAAATGTCATTTTGTGCAGGGACAGTTCTAAACACGGGAAACACGTGGCACTTCACAGGCATACTTTAGACACCCCCCAGGTACGATATTTAAAGGAATATTTAACTTTTTTTTTTTCACTTTATGCATCATTAAAATTACTGCTCCTGAAAAAACGGCTGTTTTTAAAACTTCTTTTTGCATTGATACATGTCCCCTGGGGCAGAACCCAGGTCCCCAAACCCTTTTTAGGACAATAACATGCATATTAGCCGTTATAATTAGCCCTTTAGATTTCGATTGTTCGCTTCCATTGTATTTAATAGGGTTCTAACGTTCGCGCAAACTTTCGGTCCGTTCGCAGGTTCTGGTGCGAACCGAACCGGGGGGTGTTCGGCTCATACCTAGTGTTTGTCTTTTATGCACGCTTGCCAACGGACTGCATGGCAGGTCGACATATGTCTGGTCAAGCATGTGGTGCCCAAGCGGCTGCTGTTTTGGCCACGCTTGATACGCTTCAGACATATGTTGAAAATCGCAAAGGTGCGATCTGCTACACACGTCTCAAAAAAGGCCCACACCAAAGAACTTTTGGAATAACGTGCAGGGTCAGCAGTGCCCTGCACATGCGGAGCTCTGCGGTGTGATGCAGTCGGTTGGCTGCCCTTAAGCTGGCCCCTGGAGGGCATCCTGCCTCATTGGAGATGTGCCTACTCCTCCTCTTCTCTCTTATCAGGCACCCACGTAGAGTCAGTGACCTCATCATCCCCTCCCTCCTCGTCACTGGAGCAAACCTGGCAGTATGCTGAAGCTGGGGGAACATGACTGCCAGTTTGTTGTCCTTCTTGGGCACAACCTCTCTCTGGGCTCACGTTTCTGCCTTCCTCAAGCTGGGTACCATCATCGGAGCCTTCAAAATGCTGCGCTTCCTACTGCAGCATGTACCCGACACTTCGAACAGTTCGGGGGACTCCGTGCATGATGGTGGGGCTAGGGAAGGATTAACTGATGATGACCTTGAGCTGATGGAATAGGCAGTTTTGGCACCTGCATTGGCAGCCAAGGTACTTTGAGCCTGTCTGACAGAGGATGAGGAGGATGAGGACGGCTTGGTCATCCACTCTACCAAGTCTTCGGCATGATGTGACTCATCATGGCCAGCTGACAAAAAAAAGGACAAGCGTGCCCCACGGCCACGTGCTGAGGATGCAACCAGCACTGTTGCCTTTAGACACAGAGCCTGCTTGCCCTCTTTTAGTGGCCTGTGAGTGTCTGCCTCTCCTTGTTGGCCTTCCAGACATACTGTATTTGATGCATTGGAATAGGTACACCAAGGAATGGCCTGCAGTGAGATGTAGCTGCACAAAGCTGGGATGTATATATATATACTGAATATACTGCAGCTAACTTAATCAACTGCCTGCCTGTAGAATATTAGGAAGAGAACAACAGGAATTGTCTGCGGTGAGGTTTAGCTGCACACTGTGCCCAGGATACAGTACACTGACTGAATATACTGCAACTACCTGAATCAACTACCTGCCTGTAATATTATTAGGAAGAGAATAACAGGAACACTCTTCAGTGAGGTTTAGCTGCACACTGTGCCCAGGATACAGTACACTGACTGTATATACTGCAGCTACCTGAATCAACTGCCTGCCTGTAGTATTATGAGGAAGAGAACAACAAGAATTGTCTGCAGTGAGGTTTAGCTGCACACTGTGCCCAGGATACAGTACACTGACTGAATATACTGCAGCTACCTGAATCAACTACCTGTCTGTAGTATTATTAGGAAGAGAACAACAGGAATTGTCTGCAGTGAGGTTTAGCTGCACACTGTGCCCAGGATACAGTACACTGACTGGATATACTGCAGCTACCTGAATTAACTACCTGCCTGTAGTATTATTAGGAAGAGAATAACAGGAACACTCTGCAGCGAGATCTAGCTAAACTGTATACAGTATATATGTCTATATATATATATATACAAAGCCTCACAGGTGGCCTTATATAGTGTGGGGCGTGTACTTAGTCCCCCTGAGCCATGATTGGCCAAAGGCACCCTGCCTTTGGCCAATTATGGCTCTCTGTGCTGACGGTGCTGTGATTGGCCAAAGCATGCGGGTCATAGTGCATGCTTGGCCAATCATCAGCCAGCAATGCACTGCGATGACACAGTGCATTATCGGCCATGATGCGCCACTCAAATTTGGCACGAATGGCCTATAATGTTCGAAATTCGCTGAACAAGCGAACAGACGATGTTCGAAACTCATCCCTAGTCATTGGGAGGATATGGCCAATTTGAATCATAACTAGTGTTGGGCCAACGATTTGGCCCGAGCATGAGTTTGGGCCAAACAGTGATTGTTTACTACGTTCAGGGAACACTCAAATTGTCAGGGTGTCAGGAATCAGATATGATCAGAACTGTGTGGACTGCAACAGAGGAAACCGCAAACAGAAATAGGTGAAGTAAATAGTTTATTAAGATAAGTAAATATAAACGTGAACACACCACCAGTACAAAGTGAACAACAAAACAACCGAACAGTGACAATAACCAACCAGCATAAGTAGTAAAAGGGAGAACCAGAATCGTAGTCAAACCAGGCCAGAATCATTAACGGGAGATCAGGTATGGGTACATTAAGCTGGGCAGCAGACACATCAAACTGGGCAGCAGGAACAGGCACACCAAGCTGGGCAGCAGGCACAGGCACATCAAGCTGGGCAGCAGGCACAGGCACATCAAGCTGGGCAGCAGACAGTGGCACATCAGGCTGGCCAGCAAACAAGAACATCTAAGGCTGGGCAGCGGACAAGAACACATCAAGTTGGGCAGCAGGCTCTGTGTCATCGAGCTGGGCAGCAGGCTCCGTGTCATCGAGCTGGGCAGCAGACAGGAACACCTCAGGCTGGGCAGCCGACAGGAACACCTCAGGCTGGGCAGCAGACCGGAACACCTCAGGCTGGGCAGCGGACAGGAACACCTCAGGCTGGGCAGCAGGCAGGAACATATCAGGCTGGGCAGCAGGCAGCAACATCTCAGGCTGGGCAGCAGACAGGGACTCATCAGACTGAGCAGAAGGCTCCTCAAGCCACCACATCCTCAGGCCCGGAAACGGGCCCCACAACCTCAAGCCGGGAAACAGGCACCACTACCTCAAGCCGGGAAACGGGCACCACAACCTCAGGCCGGGAAACGGGCACCACAACCTCAAGCCGGGAAACAGGCACCACAACCTCAGGCTGGGAAACGGGCACCACAACCTCAAGCCGAGAAACGGGCACCACAACCTCAAGCCGGGAAACGGGCACCACAACCTCAGGCCGGGAAACGGGCACCACAACCTTTAGGCCGGGAAACAGGCACCACAACCTCAAGCCGGGAAACGGGCACCACAACCTCAAGCCAGGAAACGGGCACCACAACCTCAAGCCGGGAAACGGTCACCATAACCTCAAGCCAGGAAACGGGCACCACCACCTCAGGCTGGGAAACGGGCACCACAACCACCACCGGTACTGGATCTTCAGGTGTGGTCACAGGCACCAAATCTTCAGGCGGGGTCACAGGCACCAAATCTTCAGGCAGGGTCACAGGCACCAAATCTTCAGGCGTGGTCACAGGCACCAAATCTTAAGACGGGGTCACAGGCACCAAATATTCAGGCGGGGTCACAGGCACCAAATCTTCAGGTGGGGTCACAGGCACCGAATCTTCAGGCAGGGTCACAGGCACCGAATCTTCAAGCGGGGTCACAGGCACCGGATCTTCAGGCGGGGTCACAGGCACCGGATCTTCAGACTGGGACACCGGATCTTCAGACTGGGACACCGGATCTTCAGGCAGGGTCACAGGCACCAAATCTTCAGGCGTGGTCACAGGCACCAAATCTTAAGACGGGGTCACAGGCACCAAATATTCAGGCGGGGTCACAGGCACCAAATCTTCAGGTGGGGTCACAGGCACCGAATCTTCAGGCAGGGTCACAGGCACCGAATCTTCAAGCGGGGTCACAGGCACCGGATCTTCAGGCGGGGTCACAGGCACCGGATCTTCAGACTGGGACACCGGATCTTCAGACTGGGACACCGGATCTTCAGACTGGGACACTGGCATCAGGATTTCTGGTTGGAAGGCAGACACTGGAACATCAGGCTGGAAGTCTGGCTCTGACACTTCAGGCTGGAAAACTGGCTCTGGCGCTTCAGGCTGGAACGCTGGCTCTGGCGCTTCAGGCTGGAACGCTGGCTCTGGCACTTCAGGCTGGCAGGCTGGCACAGGAACTTCAGGCTGGCAGGCTGGCACAGGAACTTCAGGCTGGCAGGCTGGCACAGGAACTTCAGGCTGGCATACAGGAACTGGGGCGTCAGACTGAAGCAGTTTGATTGGTGTGGAGGCAGGTTGGGTTACTGGCAGGATCGTACTGGTCTGAAAGAACTTTTGTCTCTTCTTTGGCTTAACCACTGAAGCCCTGTAGGTAAGGGGTGTAGCAGACTGGGAAGGAGGCTCGGGATATGGCAGAGAAGGGGTAACAGTAGCTGGGGGAAGTTCTTGTGGGTTTGTAGGCAGCTGAGAAGAGGCAGGTGGGTTAAATGCAGGATAGGTGCAGGGAGTAGAAACTGGATGTTGGTATCTGGTGGGAAGCAGTGTGTACTGAACTGCGACTGGGGTTGCCATGGGTGATGGAGAAACAAACATTTGGGTCGGCTGGTGTCTGATGGAAGAGGTGGTTTGTCTGGTTGGGGCTGATTGCACCATGCCAGACCATGCCGAAAGTATGGGCTGTACAAACTGTGACTTTAAATCTCCCTGTCTAACAAAAGACTGAGCAGACTTAATGCACTCATCAATCACCTGTGAGGAGCAGGCTAAGTAGTGCTCACAAAAATCTGCAGGATCGTCTTCAAAAAGCCAAACTAAGAAAACAACCTGATTCACATTAAAAGGAGGAGTGAAATCATCATGGCCCTCTGGAATACAGGGCAGGGCCAGCTCAGTACAGATTTTAATTAAAGGTTGCACCTTCCCAAACGGCATATAACCCTGATCGACCAGGGAGTGAGCTGATCGGATGGCTGTAAACAACTGGTCACTAGACCATTCTTTCAAAGCCTGGCAACAATAATCACTGCTTTCAGATGCCAGTCGAGACAAATAAACAATTACATCAGCATTCATGTTTGCAAACGATCAAATGGTTCCCCTGTGCAGCCACTTCTGATCAGGGATGGCCCTGGTATTCTGTCAGGAATCAGATATGATCAGAACTGTGTGGCCTGCAACAGAGGAAACCGCAAACAGAAATAGGTGAAGTAAATAGTTTATTAAGATAAGTAAATATAAACGTGAACACACCACCAGTACAAAGTGAACAACAAAACAACCAAACAGTGACAATAACCAACCAGCATAAGTAGTAAAAGGGAGAACCAGAATCATAGTCAAACCAGGCCAGAATCATTAACGGGAGATCAGCAGATGGGGGGCCAGGAGTGGACAGACAAGGACAAGCAGGGGGCAATCAGGCTGCAGAGCAAGGCTCCAGGGATAAGGACAGACACAACAGGTTCAGCTTCAGGTTCAGGTTCAGGAATCAGGGTTCAAGTAGACAGGCTGCAGGTCAGTGCACGAGGACGATACCAGGGCAGTGTGTGTGTGCACTTGCCGGGTATTTATACTTGCTAACAGGCTCAGGTGACCCCTGATTGCAGGAAGTAACATCTGCACCACACTGCCAAGATCCATCCGCTGGTGGACGCCAATACTGCGGCCCAAGGATGATATAACACCAGCAGAGAAAAGTTCCCCTGACAGTTCAGAACTGCCAGGAGACACCTGCTGGTGGACCTCAGTACTGCACGCCAGATGATAGATACTACCAGCGGATTGAACCTTTCCTTACACAGGGTGTTTGGCGGGTATTCGCCCCATTAAATGCCCTGCAATACACTGTCTGCTGCACAGTGCACTCTGCACCCTGATTGGGCAAAGCTTTGACTAATCAGGGTGCAGTAAAAGCTTATTGTTAAGAAGCGGGGCCTGATCCGGCCGCGGCATCCTTAACTACTGATGAATCATTAGCTGTCAATGGGGTTTCCCACTGACAGCTGAATAAAAAAAAACATTTGCCGGTAAAAAATAGTACAAAAAAATGGCATGGGGTCCCTCCCAGTCCATACCAGAATCATACCAGGCCACATGTCCTCAACATGGGGGGTTGTTTTAGGGCAGGGGAGGCTCTGCCCCCACCCAAAAGCACTTTGTCCCCATGATGGGGACAAGGGTCTCTTCCCCAGAACCTTGAGCTTGGTTGTGGGTGGGGGGCTTGTCAATATCTGGAAGCCCCTTAAGATCCTGGCCCCCTATGTGAATAAGTATAGGGTACATACCCCTACCCATTCAGCAAAAAAGTGTCTGTCAGGGGCCAGTGCGACCAGAAATGTGTGAACTGCGATAGATTGAACCAAACTCATATGTAAAGTATAAATGATTTATTAAAAGGATAAGTAATACACAAAATTAAACACACCTCTAATATGACAAACAATAAAATAAACCAGCAACCAACCACGGTGACACACAACGATAACTATCCAAACCAAATCTATATACATGTGTAAATATAATCATAATCGTGAACAAGCCAGGGTCATACATGGAGATGAATACGATAGAGCAGGGAGCAGAACGGGACAGGAAGAGGGCAACAGGAGACAGAGAGCAGGTGGAAGGGATAAATCTGCAAGACAGGAGTCCAGGGATGAAATCAGGGTTCAGGAACACAGGATACAAGGTACAGGATACAAGTTACAGGATACAGGAATACAGGTTTCAGGGTACCAATAGGGATGAGCTCGGTGTTCGAGTCGAACATACGTTCGACTCGAACATCGGCTGTTCGATCGTTCGCCGAACAACGAACGATTTGGGCCGTTCGCGCCTAATTCGCGGCCCACAATGCACTACGCCATCGCAGTGTCATCCAGGCGCTGTGAGTGGCCAAGCATGCACTGTGACCCCGCATGCTTGGCCAATCACAGCGCCGGCAGCGAGGAGAGCAATGATTGGCCACAGGCAGGATGCCTGTGGCCAATTATTGCTGAGGGTGTTTAGTACACGCCCCACACTATAAAAGGCCGCCAGCACGGCGGCCTAGTGTAGTGTGTTCCGGAGCAGGGAAAGAGAAGCATAGGCAGGGACAGTGACATTTTTTTTTCTTGCTTAACCTGGATTCCTTTAGTTTAGGGAAAGAGAAGGATAGGTAGGGAGAGTGTCAGTCTGTTTTACTGTGCTAAACCTTGTTTGTAGGGACAGGGAAGGACAGTGAGGGGAATTCTCATTGTGCTATACTGTGCTAAAGCATTCATCATCAACCATCTTTAAAAAAAAAAAATTATAGGGACAGAAAACTATAGGTAGGGAGAGTGTCAGTGTGTTTTACTGTGCTAAACCTTGTTTGTAGGGACAGGAAGGACAGTGAGGGAAATTCTCATTGTGCTATACTGTGCTAAAGCATTCATCATCAACCATCTTTAAAAAAAAAATTTTATAGGGACAGAAAACTATAGGTAGGGAGAGTGTCAGTGTGTTTTACTGTGCTAAACCTTGTTTGTAGGGACAGGGAAGGACAGTGAGGGAAATTCTCATTGTGCTATACTGTGCTAAAGCATTCATCATCAACCATCTTTAAAAAAACATTTTTTATAGGGACAGAAAACTATAGGTAGGGAGAGTGTCAGTGTGTTTTACTGTGCTAAACCTTGTTTGTAGGGACAGGGAAGGACAGTGAGGGAAATTCTCATTGTGCTATACTGTGCTAAAGCATTCATCATCAACCATCTTTAAAAAAAAAAAATTATAGGGACAGAAAACTATAGGTAGGGAGAGTGTCAGTGTGTTTTACTGTGCTAAACCTTGTTTGTAGGGACAGGGAAGGACAGTGAGGGAAATTCTCATTGTGCTATACTGTGCTAAAGCATTCATCATTAACCATCTTTAAAAAAAAATTTTTATAGGGACAGAAAACTATAGATAGGGAGAGTGTCAGTGTGTTTTACTGTGCTAAACCTTGTTTGTAGGGACAGGGAAGGACAGTGAGGGAAATTCTCATTGTGCTATACTGTGCTAAAGCATTCATCATCAACCATCTTTAAAAAAACATTTTTTATAGGGACAGAAAATTATAGGTAGGGAGAGTGTCAGTGTGTTTTACTGTGCTAAACCTTGTTTGTAGGGACAGGGAAGGACAGTGAGGGAAATTCTCATTGTGCTATACTGTGCTAAAGCATTCATCATCAACCATCTTTAAAAAAAAAAATTATAGGGACAGAAAACTATAGGTAGGGAGAGTGTCAGTGTGTTTTACTGTGCTAAACCTTGTTTGTAGGGACAGGGAAGGACAGTGAGGGAAATTCTCATTGTGCTATACTGTGCTAAAGCATTCATCATCAACCATCTTTAAAAAAAAAAAATTATAGGGACAGAAAACTATAGGTAGGGAGAGTGTCAGTGTGTTTTACTGTGCTAAACCTTGTTTGTAGGGACAGGGAAGGACAGTGAGGGAAATTCTCATTGTGCTATACTGTGCTAATGCATTCATCATCAACCATCTTTAAAAAAAAAAATTTATAGGGACAGAAAACTATAGGTAGGGAGAGTGTCAGTGTGTTTTACTGTACTAAACCTTGTTTGTAGGGACAGGGAAGGCCAGTGAGGGAAATTCTCATTGTGCTATACTGTGCTAAAGCATTCATCATCAACCATCTTTAAAAAAAAAAATTATAGGGACAGAAAACTATAGGTAGGGAGAGTGTCAGTGTGTTTTACTGTGCTAAACCTTGTTTGTAGGGACAGGGAAGGCCAGTGAGGGAAATTCTCATTGTGCTATACTGTGCTAAAGCATTCATCATCAACCATCTTTAAAAAAAAAAAATTTAGGGACAGAAAACTATAGGTAGGGAGAGTGTCAGTGTGTTTTACTGTGCTAAACCTTGTTTGTAGGGACAGGGAAGGACAGTGAGGGAAATTCTCATTGTGCTATACTGTGCTAAAGCATTCATCATCAACCATCTTTAAAAAAACATTTTTATAGGGACAGAAAACTATAGGTAGGGAGAGTGTCAGTGTGTTTTACTGTGCTAAACCTTGTTTGTAGGGACAGGGAAGGCCAGTGAGGGAAATTCTCATTGTGCTATACTGTGCTAAAGCATTCATCATCAACCATCTTTAAAAAAAAATATTGGCTCAGAAAACTATAGGTAGGGAGAGTGTCAGTGTGTTTTACTGTGCTAAACCTTGTTTGTAGGGACAGGGAAGGACAGTGAGGGAAATTCTCATTGTGCTATACTGTGCTAAAGCATTCATCATCAACCATCTTTAAAAAAACATTTTTATAGGGACAGAAAACTATAGGTAGGGAGAGTGTCAGTGTGTTTTACTGTGCTAAACCTTGTTTGTAGGGACAGGGAAGGCCAGTGAGGGAAATTCTCATTGTGCTATACTGTGCTAAAGCATTCATCATCAACCATCTTTAAAAAAAAAAATTATAGGGACAGAAAACTATAGGTAGGGAGAGTGTCAGTGTGTTTTACTGTGCTAAACCTTGTTTGTAGGGACAGGGAAGGACAGTGAGGGAAATTCTCCTTGTGCTATACTGTGCTAAAGCATTCATCATCAACCATCTTTAAAAAAACATTTTTTATGGGGACAGAAAACTATAGGTAGGGAGAGTGTCAGTGTGTTTTACTGTGCTAAACCTTGTTTGTAGGGACAGGGAAGGACAGTGAGGGAAATTCTCATTGTGCTATACTGTGCTAAAGCATTCATCATCAACCATCTTTAAAAAAACATTTTTTATAGGGACAGAAAACTATAGGTAGGGAGAGTGTCAGTGTGTTTTACTGTGCTAAACCTTGTTTGTAGGGACAGGGAAGGACAGTGAGGGAAATTCTCATTGTGCTATACTGTGCTAAAGCATTCATCATCAACCATCTTTAAAAAAAATTTTTTATAGGGACAGAAAACTATAGGTAGGGAGAGTGTCAGTGTGTTTTACTGTGCTAAACCTTGTTTGTAGGGACAGGGAAGGACAGTGAGGGAAATTCTCATTGTGCTATACTGTGCTAAAGCATTCATCATCAACCATCTTTAAAAAAACATTTTTTATAGGGACAGAAAACTATAGGTAGGGAGAGTGTCAGTGTGTTTTACTGTGCTAAACCTTGTTTGTAGGGACAGGGAAGGACAGTGAGGGAAATTCTCATTGTGCTATACTGTGCTAAAGCATTCATCATCAACCATCTTTAAAAAAACATTTTTTATAGGGACAGAAAACTATAGGTAGGGAGAGTGTCAGTGTGTTTTACTGTGCTAAACCTTGTTTGTAGGGACAGGGAAGGACAGTGAGGGAAATTCTCATTGTGCTATACTGTGCTAAAGCATTCATCATCAACCATCTTTAAAAAAACATTTTTTATAGGGACAGAAAACTATAGGTAGGGAGAGTGTCAGTGTGTTTTACTGTGCTAAACCTTGTTTGTAGGGACAGGGAAGGACAGTGAGGGAAATTCTCATTGTGCTATACTGTGCTAAAGCATTCATCATCAACCATCTTTAAAAAAACATTTTTTATAGGGACAGAAAACTATAGGTAGGGAGAGTGTCAGTGTGTTTTACTGTGCTAAACCTTGTTTGTAGGGACAGGGAAGGCCAGTGAGGGAAATTCTCATTGTGCTATACTGTGCTAAAGCATTCATCATCAACCATCTTTAAAAAAACATTTTTTATAGGGACAGAAAACTATAGGTAGGGAGAGTGTCAGTGTGTTTTACTGTGCTAAACCTTGTTTGTAGGGACAGGGAAGGACAGTGAGGGAAATTCTCATTGTGCTATACTGTGCTAAAGCATTCATCATCAACCATCTTTAAAAAAAATGTTTTATAGGGACAGAAAACTATAGGTAGGGAGAGTGTCAGTGTGTTTTACTGTGCTAAACCTTGTTTGTAGGGACAGGGAAGGATAGTGAGGGAAATTCTCATTGTGCTATACTGTGCTAAAGCATTCATCATCAACCATCTTTTAAAAAAACAATTTTTATAGGGACAGAATTCTATAGGTAGGGAGAGTGTCAGTGTGTTTTACTGTGCTAAACCTTGTTTGTAGGGACAGGGAAGGACAGTGAGGGAAATTCTCATTGTGCTATACTGTGCTACATCATCAACCATCTTTAAAAAAACATTTTTTATAGGGACAGAAAACTATAGGTAGGGAGAGTGTCAGTGTGTTTTACTGTGCTAAACCTTGTTTGTAGGGACAGGGAAGGACAGTGAGGGAAATTCTCATTGTGCTATACTGTGCTAAAGCATTCATCATCAACCATCTTTAAAAAAACATTTTTTATAGGGACAGAAAACTATAGGTAGGGAGAGTGTCAGTGTGTTTTACTGTGCTAAACCTTGTTTGTAGGGACAGGGAAGGACAGTGAGGGAAATTCTCATTGTGCTATACTGTGCTAAAGCATTCATCATCAACCATCTTTAAAAAAAAAATTTTATAGGGACAGAAAACTATAGGTAGGGAGAGTGTCAGTGTGTTTTACTGTGCTAAACCTTGTTTGTAGGGACAGGGAAGGCCAGTGAGGGAAATTCTCATTCTGCTATACTGTGCTAAAGCATTCATCATCAACCATCTTTAAAAAAACATTTTTTATAGGGACAGAAAACTATAGGTAGGGAGAGTGTCAGTGTGTTTTACTGTGCTAAACCTTGTTTGTAGGGACAGGGAAGGACAGTGAGGGAAATTCTCATTGTGCTATACTGTGCTAAAGCATTCATCATCAACCATCTTTAAAAAAAGATTTTTTATAGGGACAGAAAACTATAGGTAGGGAGAGTGTCAGTGTGTTTTACTGTGCTAAACCTTGTTTGTAGGGACAGGGAAGGCCAGTGAGGGAAATTCTCATTGTGCTATACTGTGCTAAAGCATTCATCATCAACCATCTTTAAAAAAACATTTTTTATAGGGACAGAAAACTATAGGTAGGGAGAGTGTCAGTGTGTATTACTGTGCTAAACCTTAGTTGTAGGGACAGGGAAGGACAGTGAGGGAAATTATCATTGTGCTATACTGTGCTAAAGCATTCATCATCAACCATCTTTAAAAAAACATTTTTTATAGGGACAGAAAACTATAGGTAGGGAGAGTGTCAGTGTGTTTTACTGTGCTAAACCTTGTTTGTAGGGACAGGGAAGGACAGTGAGGGAAATTCTCATTGTGCTATACTGTGCTAAAGCATTCATCATCAACCATCTTTAAAAAAATTTTTTTATAGGGACAGAAAACTATAGGTAGGGAGAGTGTCAGTGTGTTTTACTGTGCTAAACCTTGTTTGTAGGGACAGGGAAGGCCAGTGAGGGAAATTCTCATTGTGCTATACTGTGCTAAAGCATTCATCATCAACCATCTTTAAAAAAAAAAATTTATAGGGACAGAAAACTATAGGTAGGGAGAGTGTCAGTGTGTTTTACTGTGCTAAACCTTGTTTGTAGGGACAGGGAAGGCCAGTGAGGGAAATTCTCATTGTGCTATACTGTGCTAAAGCATTCATCATCAACCATCTTTAAAAAAAAAAAAATTATAGGGACAGAAAACTATAGGTAGTGAGAGTGTCAGTGTGTTTTACTGTGCTAAACCTTGTTTGTAGGGACAGGGAAGGACAGTGAGGGAAATTCTCATTGTGCTATACTGTGCTAAAGCATTCATCATCAACCATCTTTAAAAAAAAAAATTATTGGCTCAGAAAACTATAGGTAGGGAGAGTGTCAGTGTGTTTTACTGTGCTAAACCTTGTTTGTAGGGACACGGAAGGCCAGTGAGGGAAATTCTCATTGTGCTATACTGTGCTAAAGCATTCATCATCAACCATCTTTAAAAAAAAAAATTTATAGGGACAGAAAACTATAGGTAGTGTGACAGCAGGAAGGTAAAGTCACCTGGTTGCATCCAGGGGGGTAGATAAATTTCGCCCAGATTCAGGCTTTACGCCGACTTATACAACTAGGTGGAGAGTTGTATAAGCCCAGCTGAGGCTAGTGGGCTCATGGATGACTCATACCTCTAGGGAGAGTGTGGGGCGTCGTGCAGACAGGGAGTTGATGAGACCAGCTGAAGCTTGTCAGCTCATTTAGGCCTCTATAAGAACTCCCAGATTCATTAGGTGTTAGCTCATGCCTGGAACCAGACCTGTGTGGACTGTCTAGGGAGAGTGAACCCCTGTGCGGTGAGACAAAGCCTGTGTGGCTATTTGCTTGGACATTTAAAACCAGGGACTTAGGGACTAGGACAGCACTAGGCTGATCCCAGTTGTTAGTTAGGAAACCTGTATGTTTAGTCAGAGGTCGAGTTGACCAGGATTTATTTTATTTATGTTTCTTTTGCTTTGCTGTGTTTTGTCACTGTAAATAGAAAATAAACCGCACCTTTTTGATTTTGAAAACCACAACCTCCGTTTGCTGGGCCTGTTTTTGTGTGGGGAGCCCATCCCGGGGGTCACACACACCCGCTGCCGAGCTAACCCCTTCACAGTTGGTGGAGAACCAGTGGCAGTTTTTTGTTAAGCCAGCATGGAGGAGATACTGAAGCAGCTGGCTCTAGCAAATGCCAATCAACAGCAGACAAATGCAGGTTTACAACAGAGCCTTGCAGCTCAACAACAGAGCTTCGCAGCCCAGCAGCAAGCTCATCAACAGAGCCTTGCAGCCCAGCAGCAAGCTCACCAACAGAGTCTGGAAGCTCAGCAACAAGCCCAGCAGCAATCTGAGGCCCGCTTCATAGACCTGTTACAGAAGCAAGAGCAGAGACTACAACAAATGGAAGCAGTAATGCAGCAACGTCCGCAGACCAGTGAGGAAAGCCGTCCCACTAATACCGCGTCCTTTGGGGTGAGTCGTTTATTGACAAAAATGACTGGAGAGGATGATCCAGAGGTATTTTTTACCACATTTGAAAGGACTGCTGAAAGAAAAAAGTGGCCTGAGGAGCAGTGGGCTGGACTGGTGGCTCCTCTGTTAACTGGTGAATCGCAGAAGGCTTACTATGACCTAGAGCCTGACCAAGCAAAAGACTATGTGATGCTAAAAGCTGAAATATTGGCAAGGCTGGGTGTCACCCTGGCTGTCCGGGCTCAGCGTGTGCATAACTGGACTTTCCAGCTTGGAAAACCCCCCAGGTCTCAAATGTATGATCTCATTCACCTGAGCAGAAAGTGGCTACAGCCAGAGACTTTGTCCGCACCAAAGATTGTGGAACGTGTTGTAATGGATCGGTTTTTGAGAGCTCTTCCTACTGCCATCCAAAAGTGGGTAAGCCATGGAGACCCAGAGACGGCCGATGGTCTTGTGGATCGTGTGGAGAAATACTTGGCTACAGAGAACCTGACGGCCTCTTCCAGAGACACTCGGACTTTCCACCCTAAGACCAGACCATCCCCAGGGGCGGATAAGAGGATTCCAAGGGGTGAGGGTGGAGAGAGTGAGAGGGTGGGAGCTCTACCCCAAGTTTGGCGAGAACAGCCTGGGAAATCAGCGGCTCAAGAGGCGGCAAGAAGGATCGTTTGCTACCGCTGCCGGCAAGCGGGACATATTGCAGCCAATTGCCCGGTTGTGGAGGAACCCATGCAGTGTGACTTTCTGACGGGCAGACGTCAGTCGCTGTGTGCGACAGTCGCATGCACTGCCATTCGAGGAACTGAGAAACATTTATGCAAAATGTGTGTTAATGGTAGAAATGTTGTGGTATTGCTGGATTCAGGTAGCCTTGTGACCCTGATAAAGGCTGAGTTAGTTAAAACAGAGGTCTTTGGGAATAGCAAGGTAGCTGTTATTTGTGTGCATGGGGACACCCGAGAGTATCCAGTGACTACAGTGTGTTTCGAGACCCCCAAAGGTACCCTCTCTCATCCAGTGGGCTTAGTATCTCAGTTACCGCATGACGCCATTGTGGGAAGGGATTTTCCGAAGTTCTGGGAACTGTGGGATGATCCTGAGCCCCCCACTGGTGCCCCTATGTACCAGGAATGTGATAGCCAGAACTCCCCTGAGAGTGGTGAGGACTCTCCGGAATTTCCCTTATCAGTATTGGCAGGGGAGACTCAAGAAACTGGAGAGGAGCCCACCTCCTCAGACGAAAACCTACCGTCTGTGGAGTTTTCTGATCTTGAGGTTCACAGGGAAAACTTTGCCACAGAACAGTTGAAAGACCCCGCCCTAATAAAGGCACGGGAAAACGTAGTGAAAATAGATGGCGAGTTAGTGAACCCAGATAATACCTGCACTTACCCATACTTCAGCGTAGAGAAGGACCTACTGTATCGGGTGGCAAAAAGGGCAGAAGGAACCGTTGAGCAGCTTGTGGTGCCCAAACCTTACAGGAAGTTGGTGTTGGAGTTGGCCCATGGGCACATTCTTGGAGGTCATCTGGGGACAGAGAAAACCCGAGAGAGGATATTACAGAGATTCTATTGGCCGGGGGTGATGAAGGACATAGAAAATTATTGTTCCTCCTGCCCTGTGTGTCAGAGGTCGGCCCCGATGCCACATTTCCGTAGCCCGCTGGTCCCTCTACCCATCATTGAGGTCCCGTTTGAGAGGATCGCCATGGATTTGGTAGGGCCTATAATCAAGTCCGCTAGGGGGCACCAGTACATATTAGTTATAATGGACTATGCCACCCGTTATCCAGAAGCGATCCCTCTCCGAAATACCTCGGCCAAAACCATAGCCAAAGAGCTATCTCTTGTGTTTAGCCGGGTGGGTATTTGTAAAGAACTGCTTACGGACCAAGGTACACCCTTTATGTCCCGGGTTATGAAGGAGCTGTGTAAATTGTTCAAAGTGACGCAATTACGTACATCTGTGTATCACCCCCAAACCGATGGGCTGGTTGAAAGATTCAACAAAACCCTAAAACAAATGTTGAAGAAAGTGGTGGATAGAGATGGAAAGGATTGGGACTGTCTACTTCCTTATCTGATGTTTGCTATTAGGGAGGTGCCCCAATCCTCTACGGGATTCTCCCCCTTTGAGTTACTGTATGGGAGACACCCAAGAGGGCTGTTGGATATTGCCAAGGAAACTTGGGAAAGTGAGAGTTCTCCCCACAGGAGTGTGATTGAGCATGTCGCCCTGATGCAAGACCGAATTGCACAGGTAATGCCCATCGTGAAGGAACATTTGGCCCAAGCGCAGTTAGCACAGCAGAGAGTGTACAACCGTGGAGCCAAGACCCGTACCTTTTCCCCGGGGGATAGGATACTGGTACTTGTCCCTACGGTTGAAAGTAAATTCCTTGCCAAATGGCAAGGCCCCTATGAGATAATGGAAAAAGTGAGCGAAGTGAATTACAAGGTCAGACAACCAGGAAGGCGAAAGCCCGAACAGATCTATCACGTTAATCTGTTGAAAGCCTGGAGGGATAGAGAGTCCCTAGTCGCAGACACTTGGTCACCAGCTCAAACTGGTTGCGTGATTCCTGAGGTTGGAATAGCAGCCACCTTGTCACAACCCCAACAACAGGAGGTTAAGGAGTTTGTGCTTCGCAACAAGGAGGTATTCTCTGAGCTGCCGGGACAAACATCTGGGGTAGAGCATGACATCATTACCCCGAAAAGCAAGGGAGAGGCGCCTCTGAGTGCAGACGTTTTAAAACAATTTAATAAAAGATAGTGCTACAAGCAACTCACATTTGTATGGTTAAAAACGTGCATTGTACGAAATCCAGTTAGAAGAGGAAGATGTCATCAGGTCTGTCACGGAGTATCTCCTCCTGCTGGGGCACTGTGCTGCTGATAGTCAGTTCACTGCTATAGATGGTATGGATACGGCCGTCAGCGGTGAAGAAAAGCAGTGCAGGGCCTTGGAGATGTTGATTGAATAGCAGGCGAGGGCCGATGACGTCACTGGCGTGCGACGCGTTTCCCGAGCCGGCGTACTGCGTGTAGTGTGGCAGTCGTGCTCCTTTGTCAAGCTAGTGAATGGGTTGGAGGAGCTAGTATTTGATAGACAAGGCAGTGGGCGGACGGAAGCGGAGGGGGCGGAGATAGAAGAGAGACGGAACTGGGGCGGGGGAGGGGGGGGGGTTTGTTTGTAAGTGTCAGCAGAGAGAGCTCTAGATAATGGGACCAGATGAAGGTGGTAGTATGGGGACAAATTGAACATGAATTGACATATAAAAAATATATAAAATAAAAACGGAAATGGAGAGGGAACTGATAGTGTGGGAGGAGGGCAGGAAATATACATATACAAATGTATTCATGGGGAATAGCAGGGGCCAGCTGGGGTAGATGAGAAAAAAAAAAAAAAAAATAATCAAAAAATTAATCTGTGCATAATAATGGTTTGAGGGGGGGGGGATGTTTGTGGGTTATTAGGGGGCTGTTTATGTTATTGTATTATATTAGCTAACACATATATTTGTATTTATATTTATATGGGGAGGGGGGGGGGGGGGAAGGGGGGGAAAGGATTGGTATAGTGACCAGCAGCGGATGGTGTATGTGCATATGGATGCCGAAGGTGTATGGAATGGGACCATAATGTCTAGAGGGATATATGAACATGAGGGACGGAAAAATATACACACATATATATACATACACACATACACATATACATACATATATATATACATACATATATACATATATATACATATATATATGCACATGCATAAAACACACATATAAAAACATGCATACATAGAAAAGCATGTACAAAATATGCATGAACGACCAAGGTAATGAAAGTTATGTGTGCACATACATGCACATACATACACGCACATACAGATGCAAGTACATGATTGAAAATAACATGGGGTACATAGTAGTAGTAAATATGGCATTACAACAATACACAGATATCGAAAAATATGAAGAAATGTGTATACGTATGCATATATACACATATATACACATACACACATATACACATACATGAACAGCAACAGTAATCAATCAGGAAAAGGGGGGGGGCGGGGGTTAGAGAAGGGAAGGGGATAATAAAGAAAAGAAGTAGGAGAGGGGGTGGGTAGAAACAGCAAGAGGGGGGGGGAAAGGGGGGGGGGGGAAAGGGAAGGGGGGTAGGGGGGAAAAAGAGAAAGAGGGGGGGGGTTGATTAGAAGAGAGACAGAAATATAGATAGGTGGCACAGGAGGGAAAGATAGAGAGGGGTCCACGGGGGGGGGTTGTTGTTTTTGGGGGCTATACTTACACACACCCGCCACCCCCAAGTATCGAAACAACAATATACGGTATATGATAACCTGTAAAACACATATAGTATCAGAAGTGGAATTACATGTGGAATTACATGTTGGCAGGATAGGTTATCACAGTATTAAAGATATTAAAAATATTATTAAAAATATTATGTATTGGAAATGGTCTCAAGATTGTTAGATTAAAGTTAATAATAGCAGCAGTAGCGTGGAAGAGGGAAAGAAAATATTAAAATATTGAAATATTAAAATATTAAAAGATTTTTATTAAAAATATTATAAGATGGTGTGTATTTCGATGCTCTCATTGATACCTCCAGGTGAGAGAACATCTAGGCTATAAATCCAATAGGTCTCGCGGGCACATAGTTTCTTGAATCTTTCAGCTGCAGGGAGGGATTTATCGATTTGTTCGATAACCCACACCTGGAGTCCTACAGTGGCTCCTTGATGGAATCTGGCGAAATGTTTGGGGACGCTGTGAGGGTCTGTACCACCCTCTATAAATCTACGGTGTTCCCCAAATCTCTGTCTTAATGGACGTATGGTACGGCCTACGTACATTAGGCCACAAGGGCAACTAAGGCCGTATACCACAAAGTCTGATGAGCAGTTGAAGAATTCCCTCAGCTGATATGTTTTCCCTTTTGTACTGAAACTTTTTTGGCCATGTTGAACAAATTTGCACGTTTTGCAAAGTGTTTTGCGGCATTGATACATTCCTGTGATGGGTATGAGAACAGGTATGGGTGTAAATGAAGTAATGGTTGGTTTGAGTTTGCTGGGGGCGAGTTTGTTCTTCAAATTCGGAGCCCTTCGGTAGGTAACTCTAGGGTGAGATGGCAGTTCAGATTTCAAATGTGGGTCCTGCTGGAGGATGTTCCAATGTTTGACTAGAATTTTTTCCATGTTCTTGTGTCTGGAATGAAACGTGGTTACGAATCTGATTGAATGGTCACTTGTTTTTTTCTCGGTCTTTGGTGGTTTGCCCTGAAGGTAGAATTTGTGTGCATCATCAACTAGATTTTCGGGATACTTTTTGTCCATAAATTTCTTTTTGAGGTTGGTACTGAGTTGAATGTAATCATTGTCTCTGGTGCAATTCTGTCTGAGTCGACAGAATTGGCCCCTGGGTATATTATCAATCCATTTTTTGTGGTGGCAGCTCTTATAATGTAGATATGAGTTTCCAGCCGTAGGTTTGATATAGTTTCTGGCGAAAATGGTGTCGTTGTCATGTCCAAGTTCCAAATCTAGAAAGGCTATGGTGGAGGGGTCGCAAACGGACGTAAAAGACAGCCCATAAGTGTTGTTGTTACAATATTGTACAAAGGGATGGATAAGTTCAAGGGGGCCATCCCAAATAATGATGATGTCGTCTATATAACGTCCAAAAAAGACGATATTAGCTGCGAATGGGTTATTGGTATGGACATGATGGGTCTCCCAGAAGCCCATGGCTAGGTTGGCATATGAGGGAGCAAAATTGGCCCCCATAGCTGTGCCTTGTGACTGCAGGTAGAAGTCTCCATTGAAATTAAAATAGTTGTGGGTCAGACAGAATTGGGTGGCTAGTTTGATGAAGTTGGCCTGTCGGGGATTGACGAGTGGTTCCAAAAGAAGAAATTGTTCCAGTGCCATGAGCCCAAAAGTGTGTGGGATGGATGTGTATAGTGAGCATACATCAAGTGACAGCCAGGAATAGGAGGATTCCCACCTGTAGGGAGAAAGAAGTTCCAAAAGGTGTGTACTGTCACGTATGTAAGATGGTAATTGACGAACAATGGGTTGAAGGAATAAATCTATATACATGCTGAATCCTGTAGTCACACTGTTCATGGCTGCTACAATAGGTCTACCTGGTGGGTTTTCTGGGTTTTTATGAATTTTCGGCAAGTAATAGAAGTATGGAATGTGATAGAATTGTTTGCGTAAAAATGCGCTTTCTGTTTTGGAGATAATGTTGTCTTTGAGAGCATGGGTTATTAAGACATCTGCTTCTTTAGCAAATTCTATGGTTGGATCTTTGTTGAGTTTGATGTAGGTGGTACTGTCAGACAGGAGTCTGTAGGCTTCCTTTAGGTAATCGGTTTTGTCTAAGATGATGATGCTTCCTCCTTTATCAGCAGGTTTTATTACAATGCTGTCCTTGTGTAATAATAGATCTAATGCTTTAATTTCTGATGGTGAGAGATTGTTGTGTTCGGAGGAAGAGGTAGAGTTACATAATTCAACCAGGTCTGCTTAGACCACTTTATAGAAACTTTCAATGTATGGACCTTTTGAGTGAGTAGGAAAGAAAATAGATTTCGGTTTAAGGGAGGAATGAACTACCGGAGGTGATGTGACGAAATGTTGGGTATAAAGTTTGGAAATGTTATCTAGATCATCACAGGAGTCCTCAGTGAGAGAATCAGTGTTGATTTCGAGATTATTTTCCAGGAGAGATTCAAGAGGATCATGATTGGGTGATATGGGGATGGTGGAACTAGCCAGTACATTACTGGTATGGCTGTTATTATCTTTTTCCTGTTGGATATGAAAATGTCTTTTGAGAGTTAAATTGCGTATATAGTGATTAAGGTCTTTGAAAAGAAGAAATGGGTTGGGTTTATTGATAGGAGCGAAGTTCAATCCATGGCTAAGAAGAGAAGTATCGGCGGTGGATAGAGTATGAGAAGAAAGATTGAATATTTTTACCGTTTCTGGTATTTTTGAATCTGTGGATAGTTGTTTTCCTCGTCCTCCTCTACAGCCTCTCCTGTGAGTTTTCTTTTTCTTGAGGCTGAGAGTAGAGGAGGACTGGACACTAAAAAAGATAGTGTCGGGTCTACGATGGGAGGGAGTGTGGAAGTGGATATGATGGGGAATGGAGTATGTGTGTCTGTAGAATCCACGGGCATGGGTGGTGTGCAGCTGGTGACCATACTGGTGGAGGTGGCCCGTGTGTCAATTATACTGGTTGTGTCGGGATGGTCCGAAATGGTAAGAGAGGTGCCGATATAGAATTCTTGATCTTTTTCATGGCTATGGTTAGTATTCACAGCAGTAGAGGCTGTGGTGGATGATCTGTTGTAGAACAAGTTTAGGGCGGTGATAAGGCCATCCTTTTTGTTGTAATTATATTTATTATACGTTCTATTTTTATTCTGATGGAGATGACTCTTGGTGGTGTGAGTGTTAGTCCAGAGGGGCAATGATTTGGTGATGCGAGAGGAGAGAGGTTTCTCATAATGTCTACCCAACGGTGGATAGTTGTGGAACTGAATTTCCATCAGGGGCTGAAGAGGTAAGGAGGAAGGAGGTATCTGTGGGCGTATGTGTGGAGTAGATAGGTTGGCATGAGTGGTGGGTAAAGTTGCATCAGAGTGAGGAATGTTCTTATTCCAAGAAAAGACTCTGTTTGAGTTGTAGTCGTCAAGATCACGTTTAAATTTGCCCATTTTCGTGCTGACGATATGGTCCTCCTCTTTTTTGGTGTTGTGTTTGAGAGTCTCGAGCCAACTGAGGGGAATAGGCACTGATAGGTTAGAGATATCCTCTATGATGGTTTTGAGTTGGTCTTTAAAATGGTTATATCTATTGTTCCTGTGGGAGATAAGTATTCCCATCCATTTAGCTGTGCAGAATTCTGCAATATTAGTCCATTCATTGGAGTTGCTGGTATCTAGGAACGTGGGGCATTCTTTCATCACACGTAGACCTCTGGGCGAGATCTTGGTGTCAATATATTGGGATAGAAAGAATTTATCCCACCACTGTTGATTGGTGGTCTGGGTAATTCTTTCTAATTGTTTAAATTTGCCACATAAGTTATGGCGTGTTTTGCCTGTAAGTCTAGCATCTATAGAGAAATTGATGGTAGATAATGTAGAGTATATCTGTTCTAAAACCATATATCTATGGCTCTCAACCGTGGAGATGATATCCATGGTAGCTGAGTGTGGGTGATGGTAAAAGATAATAGTATAAAAATAATAATAAAAATAATAAGAGTTTGTATAAAGAATATGTGTATATAGTAATAACTATCCCGTGGGATGGGTGGCAAGCAGGATAGTGTTTTATCTGTACATATATTAATAGATGAATAAGGTGACCATAAGCGTGTTATATAATACATAAAACATAATATGGAGTTTAAATTTAAAACATACTAAAAGATAGGAGATTGGTCTGCAGCATAAATGAGGTTTCAAAGACATATATAACACAAGTAAAAAATGCGCATGAGTCCAAAGTCACTAATATCTCAAAGGTATATAATCAAATGGCGCATGTACAAAAAGATGTACAGTCAGTGAACATGGGGTCCAGGCTCCGGGGGGAGAGGGATGAAGCGGAGGCTGGAAGAATAGTAATAATAATAGGAGAAGTCACATGTGCAAGCTCAGGGCTGCCATTCAAGGTGAAACAGAAACCATGTTCCAGGGTACTGTAAAGAAAAGCAAGGGAGAGGCGCCTCTGAGTGCAGACGTTTTAAAACAATTTAATAAAAGATAGTGCTACAAGCAACTCACATTTGTATGGTTAAAAACGTGCATTGTACGAAATCCAGTTAGAAGAGGAAGATGTCATCAGGTCTGTCACGGAGTATCTCCTCCTGCTGGGGCACTGTGCTGCTGATAGTCAGTTCACTGCTGTAGATGGTATGGATACGGCCGTCAGCGGTGAAGAAAAGCAGTGCAGGGCCTTGGAGATGTTGATTGAATAGCAGGCGAGGGCCGATGACGTCACTGGCGTGCGACGCGTTTCCCGAGCCGGCGTACTGCGTGTAGTGTGGCAGTCGCGCTCCTTTGTCAAGCTAGTGAATGGGTTGGAGGAGCTAGTATTTGATAGACAAGGCAGTGGGCGGACGGAAGCGGAGGGGGCGGAGATAGAAGAGAGACGGAACTGGGGCGGGGGAGGGGGGGGGTTTGTTTGGAAGTGTCAGCAGAGAGAGCTCTAGATAATGGGACCAGATGAAGGTGGTAGTATGGGGACAAATTGAACATGAATTGACATATAAAAAATATATAAAATAAAAACGGAAATGGAGAGGGAACTGATAGTGTGGGAGGAGGGCAGGAAATATACATATACAAATGTATTCATGGGGAATAGCAGGGGCCAGCTGGGGTAGATGAGAAAAAAAAAAAAAAAATCAAAAAATTTATCTGTGCATAATAATGGTTTGAGGGGGGGGGGATGTTTGTGGGTTATTAGGGGGCTGTTTATGTTATTGTATTATATTAGCTAACACATATATTTGTATTTATATTTATATGGGGAGGGGGGGGAAAGGGGGGGGAAAGGATTGGTATAGTGACCAGCAGCGGATGGTGTATGTGCATATGGATGCCGAAGGTGTATGGAATGGGACCATAATGTCTAGAGGGATATATGAACATGAGGGACGGAAAAATATACACACATATATATACATACACACATACACATATACATACATATATATATACATACATATATACATATATATACATATATATATGCACATGCATAAAACACACATATAAAAACATGCATACATAGAAAAGCATGTACAAAATATGCATGAACGACCAAGGTAATGAAAGTTATGTGTGCACATACATGCACATACATACACGCACATACAGATGCAAGTACATGATTGAAAATAACATGGGGTACATAGTAGTAGTAAATATGGCATTACAACAATACACAGATATCGAAAAATATGAAGAAATGTGTATACGTATGCATATATACACATATATACACATACACACATATACACATACATGAACAGCAACAGTAATCAATCAGGAAAAGGGGGGGGGCGGGGGTTAGAGAAGGGAAGGGGATAATAAAGAAAAGAAGTAGGAGAGGGGGTGGGTAGAAACAGCAAGAGGGGAGGGGGAAAGGGGGGAAAAAAAAAAAGGGAAGGGGGTAGGGGGGAAAAAGAGAAAGAGGGGGGGGGTTGATTAGAAGAGAGACAGAAATATAGATAGGTGGCACAGGAGGGAAAGATAGAGAGGGGTCCACGGGGGGGGTTGTTGTTTTTGGGGGCTATACTTACACACACCCGCCACCCCCAAGTATCGAAACAACAATATACGGTATATGATAACCTGTAAAACACATATAGTATCAGAAGTGGAATTACATGTGGAATTACATGTTGGCAGGATAGGTTATCACAGTATTAAAGATATTAAAAATATTATTAAAAATATTATGTATTGGAAATGGTCTCAAGATTGTTAGATTAAAGTTAATAATAGCAGCAGTAGCGTGGAAGAGGGAAAGAAAATATTAAAATATTGAAATATTAAAATATTAAAAGATTTTTATTAAAAATATTATAAGATGGTGTGTATTTCGATGCTCTCATTGATACCTCCAGGTGAGAGAACATCTAGGCTATAAATCCAATAGGTCTCGCGGGCACATAGTTTCTTGAATCTTTCAGCTGCAGGGAGGGATTTATCGATTTGTTCGATAACCCACACCTGGAGTCCTACAGTGGCTCCTTGATGGAATCTGGCGAAATGTTTGGGGACGCTGTGAGGGTCTGTACCACCCTCTATAAATCTACGGTGTTCCCCAAATCTCTGTCTTAATGGACGTATGGTACGGCCTACGTACATTAGGCCACAAGGGCAACTAAGGCCGTATACCACAAAGTCTGATGAGCAGTTGAAGAATTCCCTCAGCTGATATGTTTTCCCTTTTGTACTGAAACTTTTTTGGCCATGTTGAACAAATTTGCACGTTTTGCAAAGTGTTTTGCGGCATTGATACATTCCTGTGATGGGTATGAGAACAGGTATGGGTGTAAATGAAGTAATGGTTGGTTTGAGTTTGCTGGGGGCGAGTTTGTTCTTCAAATTCGGAGCCCTTCGGTAGGTAACTCTAGGGTGAGATGGCAGTTCAGATTTCAAATGTGGGTCCTGCTGGAGGATGTTCCAATGTTTGACTAGAATTTTTTCCATGTTCTTGTGTCTGGAATGAAACGTGGTTACGAATCTGATTGAATGGTCACTTGTTTTTTTCTCGGTCTTTGGTGGTTTGCCCTGAAGGTAGAATTTGTGTGCATCATCAACTAGATTTTCGGGATACTTTTTGTCCATAAATTTCTTTTTGAGGTTGGTACTGAGTTGAATGTAATCATTGTCTCTGGTGCAATTCTGTCTGAGTCGACAGAATTGGCCCCTGGGTATATTATCAATCCATTTTTTGTGGTGGCAGCTCTTATAATGTAGATATGAGTTTCCAGCCGTAGGTTTGATATAGTTTCTGGCGAAAATGGTGTCGTTGTCATGTCCAAGTTCCAAATCTAGAAAGGCTATGGTGGAGGGGTCGCAAACGGACGTAAAAGACAGCCCATAAGTGTTGTTGTTACAATATTGTACAAAGGGATGGATAAGTTCAAGGGGGCCATCCCAAATAATGATGATGTCGTCTATATAACGTCCAAAAAAGACGATATTAGCTGCGAATGGGTTATTGGTATGGACATGATGGGTCTCCCAGAAGCCCATGGCTAGGTTGGCATATGAGGGAGCAAAATTGGCCCCCATAGCTGTGCCTTGTGACTGCAGGTAGAAGTCTCCATTGAAATTAAAATAGTTGTGGGTCAGACAGAATTGGGTGGCTAGTTTGATGAAGTTGGCCTGTCGGGGATTGACGAGTGGTTCCAAAAGAAGAAATTGTTCCAGTGCCATGAGCCCAAAAGTGTGTGGATGGATGTGTATAGTGAGCATACATCAAGTGACAGCCAGGAATAGGAGGATTCCCACCTGTAGGGAGAAAGAAGTTCCAAAAGGTGTGTACTGTCACGTATGTAAGATGGTAATTGACGAACAATGGGTTGAAGGAATAAATCTATATACATGCTGAATCCTGTAGTCACACTGTTCATGGCTGCTACAATAGGTCTACCTGGTGGGTTTTCTGGGTTTTTATGAATTTTCGGCAAGTAATAGAAGTATGGAATGTGATAGAATTGTTTGCGTAAAAATGCGCTTTCTGTTTTGGAGATAATGTTGTCTTTGAGAGCATGGGTTATTAAGACATCTGCTTCTTTAGCAAATTCTATGGTTGGATCTTTGTTGAGTTTGATGTAGGTGGTACTGTCAGACAGGAGTCTGTAGGCTTCCTTTAGGTAATCGGTTTTGTCTAAGATGATGATGCTTCCTCCTTTATCAGCAGGTTTTATTACAATGCTGTCCTTGTGTAATAATAGATCTAATGCTTTAATTTCTGATGGTGAGAGATTGTTGTGTTCGGAGGAAGAGGTAGAGTTACATAATTCAACCAGGTCTGCATAGACCACTTATAGAAACTTTCAATGTATGGACCTTTTGAGTGAGTAGGAAAGAAAATAGATTTCGGTTAAGGGAGGAATGAACTACCGGAGGTGATGTGACGAAATGTTGGGTATAAAGTTTGGAAATGTTATCTAGATCATCACAGGAGTCCTCAGTGAGAGAATCAGTGTTGATTTCGAGATTATTTTCCAGGAGAGATTCAAGAGGATCATGATTGGGTGATATGGGGATGGTGGAACTAGCCAGTACATTACTGGTATGGCTGTTATTATCTTTTTCCTGTTGGATATGAAAATGTCTTTTGAGAGTTAAATTGCGTATATAGTGATTAAGGTCTTTGAAAAGAAGAAATGGGTTGGGTTATTGATAGGAGCGAAGTTCAATCCATGGCTAAGAAGAGAAGTATCGGCGGTGGATAGAGTATGAGAAGAAAGATTGAATATTTTTACCGTTTCTGGTATTTTTGAATCTGTGGATAGTTGTTTTCCTCGTCCTCCTCTACAGCCTCTCCTGTGAGTTTTCTTTTTCTTGAGGCTGAGAGTAGAGGAGGACTGGACACTAAAAAAGATAGTGTCGGGTCTACGATGGGAGGGAGTGTGGAAGTGGATATGATGGGGAATGGAGTATGTGTGTCTGTAGAATCCACGGGCATGGGTGGTGTGCAGCTGGTGACCATACTGGTGGAGGTGGCCCGTGTGTCAATTATACTGGTTGTGTCGGGATGGTCCGAAATGGTAAGAGAGGTGCCGATATAGAATTCTTGATCTTTTTCATGGCTATGGTTAGTATTCACAGCAGTAGAGGCTGTGGTGGATGATCTGTTGTAGAACAAGTTTAGGGCGGTGATAAGGCCATCCTTTTTGTTGTAATTATATTTATTATACGTTCTATTTTTATTCTGAAGGAGATGACTCTTGGTGGTGTGAGTGTTAGTCCAGAGGGGCAATGATTTGGTGATGCGAGAGGAGAGAGGTTTCTCATAATGTCTACCCAACGGTGGATAGTTGTGGAACTGAATTTCCATCAGGGGCTGAAGAGGTAAGGAGGAAGGAGGTATCTGTGGGCGTATGTGTGGAGTAGATAGGTTGGCATGAGTGGTGGGTAAAGTTGCATCAGAGTGAGGAATGTTCTTATTCCAAGAAAAGACTCTGTTTGAGTTGTAGTCGTCAAGATCACGTTTAAATTTGCCCATTTTCGTGCTGACGATATGGTCCTCCTCTTTTTTGGTGTTGTGTTTGAGAGTCTCGAGCCAACTGAGGGGAATAGGCACTGATAGGTTAGAGATATCCTCTATGATGGTTTTGAGTTGGTCTTTAAAATGGTTATATCTATTGTTCCTGTGGGAGATAAGTATTCCCATCCATTTAGCTGTGCAGAATTCTGCAATATTAGTCCATTCATTGGAGTTGCTGGTATCTAGGAACGTGGGGCATTCTTTCATCACACGTAGACCTCTGGGCGAGATCTTGGTGTCAATATATTGGGATAGAAAGAATTTATCCCACCACTGTTGATTGGTGGTCTGGGTAATTCTTTCTAATTGTTTAAATTTGCCACATAAGTTATGGCGTGTTTTGCCTGTAAGTCTAGCATCTATAGAGAAATTGATGGTAGATAATGTAGAGTATATCTGTTCTAAAACCATATATCTATGGCTCTCAACCGTGGAGATGATATCCATGGTAGCTGAGTGTGGGTGATGGTAAAAGATAATAGTATAAAAATAATAATAAAAATAATAAGAGTTTGTATAAAGAATATGTGTATATAGTAATAACTATCCCGTGGGATGGGTGGCAAGCAGGATAGTGTTTTATCTGTACATATATTAATAGATGAATAAGGTGACCATAAGCGTGTTATATAATACATAAAACATAATATGGAGTTTAAATTTAAAACATACTAAAAGATAGGAGATTGGTCTGCAGCATAAATGAGGTTTCAAAGACATATATAACACAAGTAAAAAATGCGCATGAGTCCAAAGTCACTAATATCTCAAAGGTATATAATCAAATGGCGCATGTACAAAAAGATGTACAGTCAGTGAACATGGGGTCCAGGCTCCGGGGGGAGAGGGATGAAGCGGAGGCTGGAAGAATAGTAATAATAATAGGAGAAGTCACATGTGCAAGCTCAGGGCTGCCATTCAAGGTGAAACAGAAACCATGTTCCAGGGTACTGTAAAGAAAAGCAAGGAGAGGCGCCTCTGAGTGCAGACGTTTTAAAACAATTTAATAAAAGATAGTGCTACAAGCAACTCACATTTGTATGGTTAAAAACGTGCATTGTACGAAATCCAGTTAGAAGAGGAAGATGTCATCAGGTCTGTCACGGAGTATCTCCTCCTGCTGGGGCACTGTGCTGCTGATAGTCAGTTCACTGCTGTAGATGGTATGGATACGGCCGTCAGCGGTGAAGAAAAGCAGTGCAGGGCCTTGGAGATGTTGATTGAATAGCAGGCGAGGGCCGATGACGTCACTGGCGTGCAACGCGTTTCCCGAGCCGGCGTACTGCGTGTAGTGTGGCAGTCGCGCTCCTTTGTCAAGCTAGTGAATGGGTTGGAGGAGCTAGTATTTGATAAACAAGGCAGTGGGCGGACGGAAGCGGAGGGGGGCGGAGATAGAAGAGAGACGGAACTGGGGCGGGGGAGGGGGGGGGTTTGTTTGGAAGTGTCAGCAGAGAGAGCTCTAGATAATGGGACCAGATGAAGGTTGGTAGTATGGGGACAAATTGAACATGAATTGACATATAAAAAATATATAAAATAAAAACGGAAATGGAGAGGGAACTGATAGTGTGGAGGAGGGCAGGAAATATACATATACAAATGTATTCATGGGGAATAGCAGGGGCCAGCTGGGGTAGATGAGAAAAAATAAATAAATAAATAAATAAATAAAAAAATAATCAAAAAAATTAATCTGTGCATAATAATGGTTTGAGGGGGGGTGATGTTTGTGGGTTATTAGGGGGCTGTTTATGTTATTGTATTATATTAGCTAACACATATATTTGTATTTATATTAATATGGGGGGGGGGAGAGAGGGGGGGAAAGGATTGGTATAGTGACCAGCAGCGGATGGTGTATGGCATATGGATGCCGAAGGTGTATGGAATGGGACCATAATGTCTAGAGGGATATATGAACATGAGGGACGGAAAAATATACACACATATATATACATACACACATACACATATACATACATATATATATATACATACATATATACATATATATACATATATATATGCACATGCATAAAACACACATATAAAAACATGCATACATAGAAAAGCATGTACAAAATATGCATGAACGACCAAGGTAATGAAAGTTATGTGTGCACATACATGCACATACATACACGCACATACAGATGCAAGTACATGATTGAAAATAACATGGGGTACATAGTAGTAGTAAATATGGCATTACAACAATACACAGATATCGAAAAATATGAAGAAATGTGTATACGTATGCATATATACACATATATACACATACACACATATACACATACATGAACAGCAACAGTAATCAATCAGGAAAAGGGGGGGGGGGGGGGCGGGGGTTAGAGAAGGGAAGGGGATAATAAAGAAAAGAAGTAGGAGAGGGGGTGGGTAGAAAACAGCAAGAGGGGGGGGGGAAAGGGGGAAAAAAAAAAAAAAAAAAAGGGGAAGGGGGTAGGGGGGAAAAAGAGAAAGAGGGGGGGGTTGATTAGAAGAAAGACAGAAATATAGATAGGTGGCACAGGAGGGAAAGATAGAGAGGGGTCCACGGGGGGGGGGGTTGTTGTTTTTGGGGGCTATACTTACACACACCCGCCACCCCCAAGTATCGAAACAACAATATACGGTATATGATAACCTGTAAAACACATATAGTATCAGAAGTGGAATTACATGTGGAATTACATGTTGGCAGGATAGGTTATCACAGTATTAAAGATATTAAAAATATTATTAAAAATATTATGTATTGGAAATGGTCTCAAGATTGTTAGATTAAAGTTAATAATAGCAGCAGTAGCGTGGAAGAGGGAAAGAAAATATTAAAATATTGAAATATTAAAATATTAAAAGATTTTTATTAAAAATATTATAAGATGGTGTGTATTTCGATGCTCTCATTGATACCTCCAGGTGAGAGAACATCTAGGCTATAAATCCAATAGGTCTCGCGGGCACATAGTTTCTTGAATCTTTCAGCTGCAGGGAGGGATTTATCGATTTGTTCGATAACCCACACCTGGAGTCCTACAGTGGCTCCTTGATGAAACCCAGAAAACCCACCAGGTAGACCTATTGTAGCAGCCATGAACAGTGTGACTACAGGATTCAGCATGTATATAGATTTATTCCTTCAACCCATTGTTCGTCAATTACCATCTTACATACGTGACAGTACACACCTTTTGGAACTTCTTTCTCCCTACAGGTGGGAATCCTCCTATTCCTGGCTGTCACTTGATGTATGCTCACTATACACATCCATCCCACACACTTTTGGGCTCATGGCACTGGAACAATTTCTTCTTTTGGAACCACTCGTCAATCCCCGACAGGCCAACTTCATCAAACTAGCCACCCAATTCTGTCTGACCCACAACTATTTTAATTTCAATGGAGACTTCTACCTGCAGTCACAAGGCACAGCTATGGGGGCCAATTTTGCTCCCTCATATGCCAACCTAGCCATGGGCTTCTGGGAGACCCATCATGTCCATACCAATAACCCATTCGCAGCTAATATCGTCTTTTTTGGACGTTATATAGACGACATCATCATTATTTGGGATGGCCCCCTTGAACTTATCCATCCCTTTGTACAATATTGTAACAACAACACTTATGGGCTGTCTTTTACGTCCGTTTGCGACCCCTCCACCATAGCCTTTCTAGATTTGGAACTTGGACATGACAACGACACCATTTTCGCCAGAAACTATATCAAACCTACGGCTGGAAACTCATATCTACATTATAAGAGCTGCCACCACAAAAAAATGGATTGATAATATACCCAGGGGGCCAATTCTGTCGACTCAGACAGAATTGCACCAGAGACAATGATTACATTCAACTCAGTACCAACCTCAAAAAGAAATTTATGGACAAAAAGTATCCCGAAAATCTAGTTGATGATGCACACAAATTCTACCTTCAGGGCAAACCACCAAAGACCGAGAAAAAAACAAGTGACCATTCAATCAGATTCGTAACCACGTTTCATTCCAGACACAAGAACATGGAAAAAATTCTAGTCAAACATTGGAACATCCTCCAGCAGGACCCACATTTGAAATCTGAACTGCCATCTCACCCTAGAGTTACCTACCGAAGGGCTCCGAATTTGAAGAACAAACTCGCCCCCAGCAAACTCAAACCAACCATTACTTCATTTACACCCATACCTGTTCTCATACCCATCACAGGAATGTATCAATGCCGCAAAACACTTTGCAAAACGTGCAAATTTGTTCAACATGGCCAAAAAGTTTCAGTACAAAAGGGAAAACATATCAGCTGAGGGAATTCTTCAACTGCTCATCAGACTTTGTGGTATACGGCCTTAGTTGCCCTTGTGGCCTAATGTACGTAGGCCGTACCATACGTCCATTAAGACAGAGATTTGGGGAACACCGTAGATTTATAGAGGGTGGTACAGACCCTCACAGCGTCCCCAAACATTTCGCCAGATTCCATCAAGGAGCCACTGTAGGACTCCAGGTGTGGGTTATCGAACAAATCGATAAATCCCTCCCTGCAGCTGAAAGATTCAAGAAACTATGTGCCCGCGAGACCTATTGGATTTATAGCCTAGATGTTCTCTCACCTGGAGGTATCAATGAGAGCATCGAAATACACACCATCTTATAATATTTTTAATAAAAATCTTTTAATATTTTAATATTTCAATATTTTAATATTTTCTTTCCCTCTTCCACGCTACTGCTGCTATTATTAACTTTAATCTAACAATCTTGAGACCATTTCCAATACATAATATTTGTAATAATATTTTTAATATCTTTAATACTGTGATAACCTATCCTGCCAACATGTAATTCCACATGTAATTCCACTTCTGATACTATATGTGTTTTACAGGTTATCATATACCGTATATTGTTGTTTCGATACTTGGGGGTGGCGGGTGTGTGTAAGTATAGCCCCCAAAAACAACAACCCCCCCCCCCCGTGGACCCCTCTCTATCTTTCCCTCCTGTGCCACCTATCTATATTTCTGTCTCTCTTCTAATCAACCCCCCCCCTCTTTCTCTTTTTCCCCCCTACCCCCTTCCCTTTTTTTTTTTTCCCCCCCCTTTCCCCCCCCCCCTCTTGCTGTTTCTACCCACCCCCCTCTCCTACTTCTTTTCTTTATTATCCCCTTCCCTTCTCTAACCCCCGCCCCCCCCCTTTTCCTGATTGATTACTGTTGCTGTTCATGTATGTGTATATGTGTGTATGTGTATATATGTGTATATATGCATACGTATACACATTTCTTCATATTTTTCGATATCTGTGTATTGTTGTAATGCCATATTTACTACTACTATGTACCCCATGTTATTTTCAATCATGTACTTGCATCTGTATGTGCGTGTATGTATGTGCATGTATGTGCACACATAACTTTCATTACCTTGGTCGTTCATGCATATTTTGTACATGCTTTTCTATGTATGCATGTTTTTATATGTGTGTTTTATGCATGTGCATATATATATGTATATATATGTATATATGTATGTATATATATATATGTATGTATATGTGTATGTGTGTATGTATATATATGTGTGTATATTTTTCCGTCCCTCATGTTCATATATCCCTCTAGACATTATGGTCCCATTCCATACACCTTCGGCATCCATATGCACATACACCATCCGCTGCTGGTCACTATACCAATCCTTTCCCCCCCCTTCCCCCCCCCCATATTAATATAAATACAAATATATGTGTTAGCTAATATAATACAATAACATAAACAGCCCCCTAATAACCCACAAACATCACCCCCCCTCAAACCATTATTATGCACAGATTAATTTTTTGATTATTTTTTTATTTATTTATTTATTTATTTATTTTTTCTCATCTACCCCAGCTGGCCCCTGCTATTCCCCATGAATACATTTGTATATGTATATTTCCTGCCCTCCTCCCACACTATCAGTTCCCTCTCCATTTCCGTTTTTATTTTATATATTTTTTATATGTCAATTCATGTTCAATTTGTCCCCATACTACCACCTTCATCTGGTCCCATTATCTAGAGCTCTCTCTGCTGACACTTCCAAACAAACCCCCCCCCTCCCCCGCCCCCAGTTCCGTCTCTCTTCTATCTCCGCCCCCTCCGCTTCCGTCCGCCCACTGCCTTGTTTATCAAATACTAGCTCCTCCAACCCATTCACTAGCTTGACAAAGGAGCGCGACTGCCACACTACACGCAGTACGCCGGCTCGGGAAACGCGTT